>JAKWBJ010000537.1:4830897-6038622 GCA_023159175.1 Wohlfahrtia magnifica
TTCTCTGTGCATATGTTGCTATGGCAAACATTCGAAAACGATCTTTTATGGAGGCCTTTATTGGGACTGAACATGTTCGACGACCACCCATTGGAGATATTGCCCGATTGGTGCTTCCAGACTGAAAGCACAGTCATAAGCCTAGGGGTTACATTACGCTGACGGGTATGACTCCGGAGTGCTTCGCACAGTAGATCTAGTTAGTGCCATAGCCATTTGGGGTCTCCGACTCAATTTCATAACAATAATAATCATTGACACACAAAGAAGGCTCTTCTGCTGACATTGCCAACCGTATTTGTAGCTCCAAACGCACATTTGGGTTGTTGTTTCCCGTATGGAACTCTGCACACATATTGAGGCAGACTAAAATAACAGGCTGCAACTCGAATGTAAAGCCAACTTTGCTGTATGGATGCGAAACTTGGAACGCATGTCTATGTATCTTAATGCAATTCCGGTCTTCATCTACAGATGCATGAGAAGAATAGTAAGGATCTTCTGACCGAGAATAGAAACCAAGGCCGATCTGCAACAGAAATCCTTAAACGCAAATGGAACTGAATTGGTTATACGCTGCTGAAACCCCAAGATGATATGACTTGAATAACGCTAGATGGAACCCCAAAGGTAGCCGTCGAAGGTGAAAGTCGGTCAATACTTTGGGCAGGCAATCATATGCCGATATTATGACAACAACGACAACCTGAAATGAAATTAAAATGTTAGCTCTAGACAGATATAATTGGAATTTAAAAAAAAGAAAATACACCACATTACTGCCTTTGGTTGATAATGTGTTACCCTGATATTGCCGTACTGATTTGCGTATTTGATGGTATTGCCATACTGATTTGTATATTTGACGGCATTATCAATTCGACCATCCGTGGGTAACACAATCTCACATGTTTAAAATTAACGGATATAAAATAGAGGATATGAAAAGATTTGAGACATTTCCGGAACTTTCCAAACTCTGGGCAATTAGGTATATAAGGAGACTGCTTTGCCTACGTCAAGTAGTTATCGTTTTGTTGTCATAAAATAAAGTCGTGTTAAGCGTAAATAAAAGTGTTGTATAAATGAATATTAAGTTGTTGTATTAAAATAAGCTGTATAAAAACTAAAGTGAGGAAATAAAACTGTAAACAACAACAAAATGGTGTTTATTTTATTTTAGCACAATTAAAACGAACCCAAACGGTTTAAAAAAGTTAGAACTCACAATATGTATAGTAATAGCAAGACGTGTTGGTCTCTGTACCTCGTTAAAATGGATAGATGAGCTTTGGTGTTGTCCGATTTCTGTCAGATATGGGCGCCATTAGTGGATTTTATGGATGCATAAAACCAATACACATCCAATGTAAAATGTGAGGTTTAAGATTTTATGTCTTTCTTAAGGTTTTCTTTACAAATAAAATATTCGCATAAGACCTTTCTAATTCGAACCTACCGGAGTTAGTCTTAGAATGATTAGGCATTACTCTATTAGAAAACGTTGCTCCCTATCATTTTGAGCTTGTCATTGTATCATTGGCTATTGAAAATATACTTACATTGTTTTAAGTACTGTCTCTTTGTATCTAAAATGATTCCTCCAGTCATTTTTTGTTTGGGTCAATGATATTAAGCAGTCTTTTATAGAGTTTTAAGAGAAAACGATGATGGACAAATCGTCTGTCATGCTCAAAGAAATGCATAAAAGTACATTTCATTAATTCTTAAGCGTTTGAATTGCTCTATAGTTGATTCAGTGAAATAGTTTTTCCGTAAAAGATTATCAATTAAATGCCTTGGTAATGACTGCAATCAGCTGTTGCTATGAAACATTTGTCGTTTGTTAACTGAATGAATTTATTTGATTTGATTTTACTCAAGTGACATTTACTTAAATTATAGTGAATTCAAAAGGACTTCAAGTACCATATTTCTACATAAAATGTTTTAACTCAATTCTGTCAAAGTATATTTCAATTAAAGAAGAAAAATAAAATTCCATTTTACTTGACTTGAACAACGAAAAGAGGGTTTTTAATCTTAATTCTCTTTCCCAAAATCCTTCCCTTCCTTCTCTGTTTACATTTACTTTTCATTTCTCCTGTTCTTTTTAAACTTTTCTGATAATAATCCCATTTTATTTTCATTCAACTGCAACTGTTTCAACAAAAATCTTACGAAACATGAGAGTTCCCGATAAAGAGCATGACAGACGGAGTATTATTATGTTGATGGTAAGAGTTTAAGAGTTTCTTACCTTTTTTGTTCTTCTTTTTTCAGTTTTTTTGCTTTGCCCTGATAAAGGGTGAATCAAAAGTTATTGCAACCTTTTTGTCTGTCCTGCTTCAAAAAGAAAAACAAAGCAAAATGTGATCTGTTGTCTTTTTGTCTTACGAAATCTATATTTTATGCGATTATCTTTTGGATTTTTAAATATTCATTTCATAGATATTGTTAACAAAGAGGAGTTTATTTCCCTTTACTTGTAATAATGCAAAGACTAGAGAGAGAGAGAGAGAGAGAGAGAGAGAGAGAGAGAGAGAGAGAGAGAGAAGTGAAATGAAAGAGAGTGAAATGAAAGAATGATTTAATTATGAAATTTTCCAGGTTTTTTACTTTTGTGTTGTTTTTTGAAAAGGGAAAAATTAAGAAGAAAAAAAAACGCGAAAAATTAAAATATTTAACGAAACAATGAAAGTAAATTAATATTTACAAAGCATATTACACAGCAAAATAAAAAAGGGACGAAGGTGCGATCCCTGTTAATTAGGATTTTAAGAATTGAAAAGATAATATTTAAAGAAATAAAATGACACCACTTTTTAAACAAAATACTTTCAAGGATAATTATTGTTAAAGTCCTTAATAATTAAATATGATTTTGCGTTTTTAGTTTCTTTATAAAAATCAACCACAATCGATTGAAATTTTATAATTTTTCCCCTAAGATGTGGAATACTGCTAAAAACAGAGGAAGAAAAAAAAATAAAAAAAACTTCTTTAATGTAAAAAAAAATATATTTATTCAACTCCACTCTACTTCACAATTTCTCGGATACGTTCTTTCCTTTTCACATTTTTCAGCTGTGGTGTGTAAATTTTTCGTTATATTTTTGCAGGTTAATGCGGTTAAGCCACATATCAACGCAAATAAGCGACTGACTGCATGGCCCATAGTAACAACAGCAATAACCACAGAGACAACAACATCCAGTGCTGAAAGACGAATACACTTTTTGGCCATCTTTTAATACTGCAGTAGTTTTGTGTAAAAATTTCGCCAAGTCCACATATTTTGTTGAGGTTTTATATATATAATATTTATTTCTTGTAAAATGGAAAATAAAAAAAAATTATATTAAAAGGAGTTACATAAAGAGTATGCATAAGGAAGAGAGAAGAAAAATATTTTAAGGAAAGAAAAATTATAAGCAAAAAAAAAAAAGAATGATTGTAAGGATTTGGTAAAACACCCTTCAGCAACCGATAAAATTTTTTTAATGAAAAAAAAAATCAGAAACGATATTATAAGCAGTCAAACATAAGTTTTCACTACTCAACATATTTTACTACTATTACTCCATATCGTACTCATGTGTTGAAGTAAATGTGCTAACCAAACCGAAGAAAACCGCCATCAATTTCAAGCTATAGAAGTGGTTTATTGACCAGGTAATTTTGTGCTTATACCAGTTAGTCATAAATAGTGGATAAAACACATGGAATGATATTTGCTTTCTTTTTTACAGTCGGATCGAAGACGGTGGAAGGCACCGGTGCTGGCGTCTACTGTGAACAACTTGAACTTAGATGTTCTTATAAGTTGTGCGGCAGTGTCGTACAGGCGGAAGTTTTTGCAGTTAGAAAGACAGTGAAGATGATCGAGAATGAGCCTTGAGGACCTGGTGGCTATTTTCGTGGACAGTCAAATGGCTATTAAGGCACTCAGGTCCAAAGTCGTTCGGCACTGCAAACTAGCCTTGAGTAGGCTGCAGAAGAAAGTTAAACTTTGCTTGATACCAGATCATTGTGGTATCACTGGCAATGAAATGGCTAATGTATTGGCTCGTCATGGCTCTGAGTCAACAATCTTGTAGACTGAGGACTTTGTCCTACCACCGTTGAGTCATTACATCTGTATATTCGAGAGGTTTTTCTTAAGGAAGGCTGGTCAAATTTGGTTTGGAGAATCGGGTTGCATGGTCTTTAGATCCCTATGGTCGGATATTTCCAGACGGAGAACGTTTGTTCTTCTCTCTATGAGTAAAGTAGAACTGAGGCTGACTATGAACGTTAATACAGGTCACTGTGTTATTCGTTCGATGATTCGTAGGTGGGTGAATACCGATGCTGATTACTGTAGGCTGTGCGAAGCCGAGGAATAGTTAGATACGATCGAACATCTGTTAGGTCATTGTCTTAGGTTTTCGAGTAGGAGGCATCGACTCTTAGGTGAATTTTCAATCCAAAATCTAACCTCCCTGTCGTGTACTGACTCTACTACTATATTTCGGTTTGCCAAGGGCCTCAGCTGGTTGTGACATGGGGATTGAATGGATTACGGGGAGTTGAGGACCTTGCAGTTTTTTGAGTCTTTGTAAACGTTTTAGTTTCTTTTCTAATTACAAATTCACTTCTTATTTCTCTTTCTTCCTTTCTTTATAGTTTAGTTTTTTTTCTTTGTTTAAGACAATTACAATGGACCATATGGTCTCCGAGTTTATGTGTCCATCAGTCTGTTGCGAATTGATGGACGCTCGTCTTTAAACCAAACCAAACCAGATTAATAATTAAATTAAAAAAGAGCGTGAGGTAGCTAAGACTTTAGGTACATATCTCAACTGAGCCGACACATCTCAATTTATATGAAGATTCGAATATGGAAAAGCTACCAGTGTGATTGTTTAAATTTTAGTTGTTTTACTCAAAATTTACAATCACAATTGGATCATAAGACTTTCGAGTAAACCCTCTAATTTGCCGGTAACCCACATAAACATAGCGTAAGAAAAATGTTGTTACTGAGGTTAATAACGTCTTAAAAAACTAAGACTAAATACACTGCTCTTCACTTGAATATACCCATACTCTCATATTAGTTTTAAGTTTTCCTTTTTCAACCTCCGGCAGTGCTTAGTCACGCCTTATTTTCAATTATTATTGATAAAAACAATCCTATTTAGCGAATTTATTAACTTTAACGATAAAATACTGACTGATAACTAAGCTTTAATGAGGTGTTCTATTCAAGTGGCGCATTTTTTCACAGTTCTTTTCACATATAATGAGAGTTTTACCCCGGTTATTATTTTTGAGATATAAGAATATTTTTTAACCTACTCCAGCGCAGTTCATATTTGATAAAACTCACTCATGAATTTATATATAAAAGTAAGTACACATCATTCAAATTCAACTACTCATACTCATTTATACCAACAATAATATTAATTCCTAACTATAAGTAGCAGTGAGTATGCTTCAAACATCGTACTCATGCTGATAGCTACTCAAAGCATTCATTCTCAGAAAATACTCATAATACTCATAAATGATTCATTCAAATGATCATTCATAAATGATTCGAATCATTCATGAGTACTCATGAATATTCATGAGTATATAAGTATTGGCTATTCAAACAAAAATGAAAACACATAAATTCAAAACCTTATAATTAGCGTTCAAATGTTTATATTGGAATCATACTCATTTAGCATCGTCTACGCGCAATGATTGCAGATAAGTATGAATCGATAGAGTCATAAATGTTGTTAAATATGAGTATCATAAGTACTTCAAGCTCAGAGTATGAATGCCTATGAGTAGTCATTGAGTATGAATGAGTATGAAAACACATAAAATCAAAACCTTATAATGAGTATTCAAATGTTTATATAGGAATCATACTAATTTTGCATCGTCTACGCACAATGATTGCAGATAAGTATGAATCGATAGAGTCATAAATGTTGTTAAATATGAGTATCATAAGTACTTCAAGCTTAGAGTATGAATGCCTATGAGTAGTCATTGAGTATGAATGAGTATGAATACACATAAATTCAAAAACCTTATAATGAGTATTCAAATGTTCATATTGGAATCATACTCATTTTGAATCGTCTACGCACAATGATTACAGATAAGTATGAATCGATAGAGTCATAAATGTTGTTAAATATGAGTATCATAAGTACTTCAAGCTTAGAGTATGAATGCCTATGAGTAGCCATTGAGTATGAATGAGTATGAAAACACATAAATTCAAAACCTTATAATGAGTATTCAAATGTTCATATTGGAATCATACTCATTTTGCATCGTCTACGCACAATGATTGCAGATAAGTATGAATTGATAGAGTCATAAATGTTGTTAAATATGAGTATCATAAGTACTTCAAGCTTTAGAGTATGAATGCCTATGTGTAGCCATTGAGTATGAATGAGTATGAGTATAAGCATTTATGAATCATGATTCGAGTATACTCATGTTTTCAGTATTCATTGCTGAACTCTAATATGTATATACATCACGGTGTAGCGTGTGATATTGTGGCACTTAAGCAACTATAAATTTCTTATTTATTTTTTTTTTGGTTTTTAAAATTATTTAACATCTGTTTACAGAAACTATTCTCTTTATATAATACGAGTAAAGTATTTATAAAAATAAACCATAACGGAAGTATATGAATACAAATTCAACATCTGCTTTTCTGTCTGTCTGTCTGCCTGTTCGTTCAACTATAACATGCAGCATATGTTTGAGAAAAGTATTTATAAAATAAATAAATTAATTTTGCAAATATACTGTTCAATTAAATATTATATAAGTATTTTTAAAATAAATGACTATAATTACAACTACAACTATAACTACAAATACAACCACATAAACACACATGCATACATACATACATAAATACACACATACATACATTTGCATTCATATTTGCATAGTATTTCAAAATGTGGAAATGTGTTGTTTGTGGGTGATTGGTTTTGGTTTTCTCTTAGTTATGCTTCTTAATAATTAATTAAAAAAATTAAATATTTTTTTTAATATTTTTTATTTATTTTTTAGTTTAGACTACTAGTGAATTAACGTTTATTTTTTCAATAATTAATTATGAACTCTCATGTGCGAGAGCATATTAAGCATATTTTTAAGGTCATGTTTTAATTATTGATTTCATTGTTTTAATTTTTAATTGAATTTATTGTTTTATTAAATGACAAACCGTAAATATTTATTTATGCATCAGATTAACAAACAACATAACTAAATTATTTTAATATTTTTTTCTTTTTTTTTGCAGAAAAACACAAACAGTAAAATATTTTTTGAATTTTTAAGTGGTTTCATAATTGAAATTAATGACTAGAAAATATTTCTGGGATTTTATTTAAAAATCCATAATATGAACTTAATTAAATACGATAAAATATTAAATCTATGTATGTATGTAGCAAAGTTCTAGAAGAAATACTTAATGGCTTAGTGTAGGCTTACTGCTGGTTTTTGTATATGCATGCTCCGAAACTCGCTTACAAGAGAGCAGGCACACACTATTCTTAACACAATGCACAATGTAGATGTGAGATATGAATTATTTGACAACTTCAGATTGAATTCAGCGATACTTCAGTGTTCCGTTCTAACTAAATTACTCTCTGTCACTTTAAATCCTTTTTATTTCTTCACAGATGACAGAGGCACTCGTTATTCCTATTTGATTTGAAAATGGAAACAGCCTTTCGGAGATTGCTGTTAAATGACATATAAACGTGGTATTGTCATCTATAACAATTTTTTTGTCTAAAGACCAACACTCAGGGGATAACCCCTACTTATACAGTGCATTGTGCTGATACTAGGGAAATGGGTTGTCGGAAGGATGATAGAGAGAATAGTGTCTATGGACGTTCGATTTAGATTTACTCATGCCGTAAGTGTCAGGGAAGACTTTCGCTGGAAGATTGTTTCACAAACGAACAGTGCGACTATAAAACATTCGTTTTAAAAAGAGATGTGCTCTACCAGAAATACGAGTACTACGTAAGAATATATTATTATTAGAAATTAATTCCTTAATTTCGTAAGAAAACATTCCGTTATAGTACCGATAGAACAATGAAATACACCCTACATTGCGAAGATACTCTAATAAATCAATAGAGTTGGCTACCCTACCGTCATTAATAAGCACCTTCGCCTTCTGTTGTATGTGATAGAGAAGACCCGAAATAGACTTTGAAACACCGGCCCCATATATGAGAGTTGTATTTCATTTTGGATCCGATAAGAGTCTTGTCGATAGTAAGGAAACCATTTGGAGTGAAGTATTTCTTGCACCGTCCAATGCACTTGAATATTTCTTTTTACACTCGCAATAACTTATCGTTCCAAAGAACGTTACATTGAGTTCTCATGCCCAGAACACCAAGAGCATCTGATTCCCCAATATCTGACTAGTCAACATAAACAACACGACTTTTCTGTATTAAAAAACAATATTAAGTCTTGCGTGCATTAAAATCTACCCTATTCGTATGACTCCATTTGAAGATTTTCACTAGGTCACTTGTGAGTGTGTCGTTCCCAGAACTTCAAGAAAGCATCTGATTCTTTAATATCTACATTGCTCATAGACACAGATGACACTACACTACCACGTCTGTGTGTTAGCAAACAATATTGGGTCTTGAGTGCATTAAGATCGAAACTGCTCACCACACGGTGATTTTCATCAGATCGCTCAGATTCATATTCATCCTTTTCGCTCCAATCTCGAAGAGGCTCGGCATACGATCAAAAAAATATGAATGACAGATATTGCTTTCATCTCCAAAATAGTAGAGAGGATTGGAAGTAAGAAGAATAAAGTCGTTAAGCAGTATTAGAAATAGAGTGGGAGAAACAACTGAGCCTTTCGAACCCCTGAGTTTATCCGGAACATGTCTAATGAGACCTCATCATTCTGAGAGAGTTTGATACCAATCGAGAAAAGTGACTACCGATATCAACAGCAGTAAGCTTCGAAATTGAGAACCTCGTGCTAAACTCTACCAAATGCAAATATCCAGAGCCGCAACCTTACATTCGGCAAAATCATGAATGGACCTGTTTCACTTCTTTAACATCAGCAGGTCATGAGTACTGACGATCGCTTAGCCAATTGTTGGTATCCAAATACCTCACAAGATAGTGATTATCCATACCCTCCACAATTTTAGGAAATGTCGAGCAAACTGCTATTGGGCGGTAATTCTTAGGGTTTCTAACCTCGCATTTTTTGAGGGGTTGGTGTTACATTAGCAACTTTCCAGCAAGATGGAAAAATACCGGCGGGATATGACGCAATGAAAGAGTTGGCTAATAGACGCACAAATGACGAAGGGCACTGCTTCAGGACCAGTGCTGGTATACCATTCGGCCCAGAAGACTTATTAACATTGGGATTTGCAAGAACTATGGTTAAAGCAAATATTAAGCGGATTGAATATATACGTTCTTCGCAGGAAATGTGCCCTGTTTTTTTCCGTCACTCCTCTAGGGAGCATATTAGCTTTCCACAAAGCATCTATTGCTTGGTTGGTTATAGTTTCTTTAATCAATTTGATATTTCAAGCTAAGTAGATGATTAATCCGCTGTAGCTTCCTCCATATGATTTTTTTAATTTTTTTATATTTTTTTTGTGTAGTGGTGAAGATCCTTGCTAATTGGTGGTGATCTTTACTTTAGCATTACAATTTTTTCCCAGTAGGTGGCGTGTTTTTCTGATCAGTCGTCTGATGTTTGTCATCATCGCTAGAGGTATGCTGCGATGAGGGTCAGAGGGGATTTTTTTTTTTTAGATGGAGTTGTCTGAAGGGAAGAAGTTGAAGCCTTTTTTTATTATTAAACATTCGAAACATTCGAAACCACAATTAAGTTTTTTCTTCGTCATGTTCTCTGCTGCGGCTCGAACTTGGGTCGTTTGTGTTGCTATGCGTGCGCTCTAACCATTACACCACGACCTGGTTTTTAGAACGGTTTAAAAAACATTCCTCTCCATTTAACACTGCTACTATTTGCCTGACCAGAATTGAAGTTCAACTCTCATATGGAGATTGCTGCCTTAAAGTCTGTTTTGAAGCTTTTCGATGAAATATGGCATGCGGCCACTGTTCTATTGATACGTAAATGAAATGAGCACATATGTATTCTTTAATTTTAAACGTATTACCGATGAAGCACATCCGTTTCCAGTTGATTATTTATGGAATCGCATAACTTATTATAGAAAGAATGAGTGAATGATTGTGGAATGATCTTTATGGGAAGATAATTCCTCCGACAGTTACAATTCAAATAAACTTGAATAAAACATGTCCCTCTCCCTTACATATAACTGATTTTTATAACACTATCGCAACGCCCTGCGTATATATAGAAGTCATTCCCTGAGGACTAATTTAAAGTAAAGGAAAAAATACAAAATTACAGTTTTTTGTATCCTGCAACATATTCATCGATGTGTAATTTTACATTTTTTTTCTTCATTTAAAATGTTTGTCAAATAATTGTTTTAAATTTAATAAATTGTCATGTGTTTGTGGGGAGTGTATTTTTGATGCCCAAAGCCCACATTTAATTAAATATTTATTTTTTAATTTTTAATTTTACCAGAAACAAAACGTCAATAGATAAAAACAAACAACAGGACTAATTTTTCCATAATTTTTGCATATACGAGCAGTAATTGTAAAACGTAAGTTTTCAAAAATTACACCAAGAGCTCTCTTAGCGCGGATTTGTTTTCAAAGGTAATTGGAAAATTATTTAAGAACACTCAACCTTAGCTTTCTTTTCTGTATCAAAATGTGTTTTTTTTCAATTAAAATAGAAAATAATTGTTATTTGAGTTGCAGGTGTTTTTATACATATCCTGCCGGGCCTAGTCATTTTTAATGTTTAAGTATGTGTGCACTTGTGCATGTGTTTTAGTTAATTTATATTTAATATATGCACTTGTGTGTGTGTGTGTGTGTGTGTGTGTGTGTGTAAAGTGCATATTTTTTGGTATTTTAAGTTTTTGTTTCCAGTATAAATATTGTTGTCTAGTTAATAATACTGACTTTTATTATCAGCATAAATATTTATTTTATTGCTTAAACAATTTCACAATTTTATACAAATTTATATTTTATTTAAATATAAAATTTTTAAAATCCATTTAATATTATTTATGAATACACCTAAACCACTACTAAAGCTAATGGGGTTATGTTGTGTTTGAATTGATGTTTGTAACAACCACCTGAAATGGTGGTGCTTAAAACTAATTCTGAATCTGTCCAACAGAAAAATATGCGCCTTTAAAACGTTGATGTGAATAAATCTCAAAAAGCTATAGTCATGACCATGTTGAGGGACAGACCCAACTTAGCCCTCTGGATAACACATTCAGCCGTAGAAACCTTTTATCACACAGTTGTACTTATAATAGAGTGAAGGCGCTTGCAACATCCAGTTTTTATTTTGCGATCGCCTAATTCCAATACATTATGATGTAGGATCTTTTCTTTTTCTTTTTTGGAATATGAGATAGGGTTAAAATGGCCTATAATATATTTTCTGCCAGCCAAGCTGCCTTAAGGGCAATTGGCTTGAATCGAATGACATCTAGATTGATCAAATAATGCTATAATATGTTGCAAGAGATTTCGCTTGGAAAATAGGTCCAGTTATTTTGGTTAGCTAGGCACTGTGGAATAGATGGTAATGCGGAATTGCGGAAGCATTGGCCAGCAAGGGTTCAATGACACCATATATGGGTTGGGAACACTCATTACCATTCTTAATCCAATAAAAGATTGGGAAATTGTCAGATACTTGGAATGCTCAAAGGAGGCGATCAATTAGCAATTTGTTTATTCTGAGGTTCTCAAGTACAGCAGGCCGGACTTGAAACTCCTTACGGAGTTTCTTACGGACCACTGTAGAATAAGAGCACATCTGAAGAGTATGGCAGTCACAGATGTGGATGTTTTTAGATTGTGCTCACAGGTATTAGAGACAGCGTAACACATATTGTGTGCATATGGGGTTCTTGAGAGGTTTAGGTTAAAATTTTTTGGTGGACATAGAGCCCCAGTGGGTGAAATATCCACCATTATATTTTCAAATCTGCTAGTGTTCATTAGGAAGGCAGCAGATCTGTTGAACAAACTACAGACCGGAAAAGACACTATGGATTCTATGCATCGCAATATCTTGCAATAGTGCCTGGTCGATATGATAATAATGATATTAAAAATGGCTTTACACTTACAGTAACCGTTGTTGACTGCGTTCAGTGGTGTACCACTGAAGCAATCCCTTCTCCTCTTCTGGGGAGAGTCCCATCCTGGAACAGTTCTCTGCATTACTTCCAGAAGGACCAGAATAACGTCCTTATAAAGGCCTGTTGGCCTATCTTCTCGTTTTGCTGCTATTTATCACGATCTTTCTTCTTCTTTCGCAAAACACATTAAATATAAATCCTCACTGCATTCCATCCGTTCTCACACTCGACCTGCTGTTTAAATTAGCCCATTCAGCATGCCATTAAGCAATTAAGGAATGTGTGTTCAGCGTTATATTTTTCTGCCTCGCAGTAGATGCAACGAAGGTTGCCTACCTTTTCCATGCGGTATAGATAACTTTGAAGGTATCCATGGCTCAAAAGGAGCTGAATAACAAAGTAGTTAACCTCCAGAAATTTCCTTCGAATCCATGTTCCCAGTTTGGAAATGAGGCTCACCATCCATCTGCTGTTTGTTCTCTTGTTTGGGATTTCAGTTTCACGGCTTTAATGCTGAAGTTCCCTTTTTTCGCATTCCATGTTATCTTACGCTCAAAAGCCAGCAAACCGATTGATATCACTCCATTAATCATGAGACTGGAACAACTCTAAGTGCCGCCTCCCAGACTTTGCAATTGGTTTTCGCCTATAGAACATCTCCCCAAATCTCGCTGTCATACAACAATATCGTGTTTGTGGACGCCATAATCAGCCTTCTCTTCCTGTCAGCTAAGCTGCTTTTGTGGCCACATGTTATATTTGGACTCAGTAACTAAGTCTGCAGTCAAGCCTTACTCTTAAGTATTTCACCATCTTTCGCGTGACCACGGACATATCACCCATTCACATGCTGACCCCGTGTCATCATAATAGACCGTGATCCTTAAGACATACATCAGTTTTAATCATGAACTGTCATGTCTCTCACTGATATAACTGATACTTATCATTTGGCATAGGCTATCATATAGATCGGTTTGACTTACTATGTACTTACTCTTTGTTCATTTATTTATTTACCCCTATTGTGTCGGGAACATAAAATGTTTTAATTTTTAAAAATCATAAACATTTGTACAAATACATACATACATACACAATTATAATTTCTAAATAGTATTAGGCAGATACAACAGCTTTCGACAGTAAATAATTTATTTAATATTATTTACGTTACAACTAAACCTGAATCTGAATACAAATTAAAAATTAATTCTTTATTATACTCAAGTATTTTAATTCTTTGCCTTAAAACTTATTACAGGACCGAATAATATACCACTTTATGATTGAACAAATCTGTGGCAATTTACTCATGCCACTTTGATTCGATATTTAGTTTGATTTGGCAAAACAATTTAATTAAAAATAATTTTATTCAGCATTTATTTTTCTATACCCCCACTACACATTGTTTTAATTTTTCGCAAATGATAATAAATTCACGAAAAAATAAAATCAAAAATATTATTAAGATAAATATAAAATATTTATGCAGAAATCACAAACTAAATATCTAAAAATTAAAAATTAAAAAAGAAAAATAAATAGACTTATAAAGGGTCCGCCAAATAATTTTTTTTTTAAATGCTATAAAAAAAAACTATTGAATATTATCTCAAATTTCTTTTTTTATTTGAAAGTACAATCCTTCCGGTTAATGATGGAAAATAGTTTCAGTCAAATGGCTGCCTCGGCTGGCCATGCAGTAGCCTACACGATCGGTCCAATTTTTAAGCACATTATTGATTGTGTGCAACTGTATTTCACCAATGGCTTCACGAATATTGTTCTTTAAAGCGTCAATTGTCTCTGGCTTATTGGCGTAACACTTATCTTTGGCGGCACCCCACAAATAATAGTCCAACGGTGTCAAATCGCAGCTCCGAGGTGACCAAACGACATCAGCTCTGCGGCTGATAATGCGATCTTCAAAAACAGGGCGCAAAACATCGAGTGTAGCTTCGGCTGTGTGGCATGTAGCGCCGTCCTGTTGAAACCAACTGTTGCTAATATCCTCCTCTTCAATTTTTATGAACAAAAATTCGTTCAACATGGCCCTATAACGATCGCCATTGACTGTAACGGCCACTCCTTGCTCATTTTCAAAGAAAAATGGCCCAATTATGCCTCTGGACCAAAATCCGCACCAAACGGTGACTTGTCTTAGGTGTATCGGCTTTTCAGTGTATGCGTGCGGGTTTTCTGTGCCCCAAATGCGACAGTTTTGCTTGTTTACATACCCGCCAAGATCAAAATGAGCTTCATCTGAAAAGATGATTTTTTTGGCAAAATCGGCATCTTCTGTAAGTCGATCGCAGGCCCACTTAGCGAAGCGAAAACGCATTGGATGGTCAGTTGGCTTCAACTCCTGAACCAATTGGACTTTCTATGGCGTCATACCAAGGTCTTTATGCAAAATTCATCTCAATGATGTCTCCGAAGTATTCAATTGTTGAGAACGATGGTGA
Source organism: Wohlfahrtia magnifica (assembly GCA_023159175.1). Taxonomy (NCBI): domain Eukaryota; kingdom Metazoa; phylum Arthropoda; class Insecta; order Diptera; family Sarcophagidae; genus Wohlfahrtia; species Wohlfahrtia magnifica. Next base: position 4,845,707 of record JAKWBJ010000537.1, read on the forward strand.
ATTGATGTTGATGGCGCTTCACGCACATTTTCTGCCACACCTGCAATATTCTCGGGTGTACGCACTGTTTTTGGTTTTTCTCGCTTTGGTTTATCGATGAGGAGCCAGTTTCTTTCACTTTTTTCACAAGATAACGAACATACGGAGCTGACGGTGCTTCTCTCCTTCCAAAATCCGTGCGCAATTTTTGCACACATTCTGCAACATTACCATGATTTTCAAAGTAATGTCGCAATATTTCCCAGCGTTGTTCAAGCGAATACACAACCATATTCTTTCAGCGGAAGGATAAAACTAATTATCTGTCAAATCAGACATAAGCTAAGTGTTACCATTCACGGAATAAGCACTAGTTGAAAAAAAAACGTTAGATGGCGGACCCGATATAAAGCGTGTTTTTATAGAGGTATAGAACTTTAAGTTGGCGACCGACTTAACAGTTGTTAAGTCATTTATTTTCAGTTTGGTTTGGCAATTCATCATGAATAGACTCACGCCCGGCATAGATTCGTCGAATGGGCCCAAAACGATATTACCGTTGTTCCCGATTTTCATAAGCGAATTTTGTTTAGCGTGAAGTGCACTTCTGGTTGCATGGCCACGTCAACAAACAAAACTGCCGCATTTGGAGTGAAGGTAATCCTCAAATGTATGTGGAAACACCGTTACCTCCAGAAAAACTGACTGTTTGGTGCGCTTTATGTTCTGGTGGAATCATTGGTCCGTACTTTTTCTAAAACGATGGTGGCCAGACCGTTACAGTTAATGGTGATCGGTATAGAGCCATGATTACTAACTTTTTCATTCCTGAATTGAATAGCCATGGCATGTCACACAGCTCGTCCCACAATAGATTTGTTGAAAGACACGTTTGGTGACCGCCTAATTTCACGTTTTGGACCTGTGAATTGGCCTCCAAGATCTTGTGATTTAACACCGCTAGATTACTTTCTGTGGGGCTATGTAAAGTCATTGGTCTATGCGGTAAAGCCACAAACGCTTGCCCATTTGGAAGACAACATTCGCTGTGCTATTGCCGATATACGGCCATAAATGTTGAAAAAAGTCATCGAAAATTGGACGTCCATATCATATGCCAGAAATCATATTTATAATGTTATGCCACAAGATTATCTTTCGGATAAATAAAATTCATGTCAATCGAATAATACATCGTTGTTTTATTGCAACTTAAAGTTCTATACCTCCATAAAAAACACCCGTTATAAAATTTCAAAGCAACGAAATTAAAAGTGTGGAAATATTTTGAAACTTAAATGTCTTGTTTTTATTAAATTTTTATATTTTGTTTTTTAAATAATTTTTTAAATATTTTATGCAAATTAAGGATTCTTTTTTTTACAACATCCGCTGTATTGTTCTTACAAAGTTACTTTATGTTGTAAAAAATAAATAAAATCATTTATATTCAATTTGATTTTAATTTTATTTAAATTTATTACTGTCACATTCAATATAAAGTTAATAGTTGTTTGGTCTTTAAGTTTTAATTGATATTTTTTATATAAATCGTCTGTCTGTGGCGCGTCCATATCCATTCATCTCTGATGCTATTTTAGCCGCTTTAATTGAATTTATATGTAATTATGATTTAATTTTTTGTTACAAATATTTGTGTGACTAAGTAACGAAATAATAACAATAACAACAAAATATATTTTATATGGATTTTTATTAATATTATTTTTATTTAATTTGAATTAAATATAATTACATTCCCTCACACACTCACACATACACACACACACACACGTACACATCTCTACTACATGCACAAATGAACGTTTATATTAACCGCAATGTAAACCAATACCCATATAAGTAAGCAAACATGAGACCACTCAATGAAACACTATCCCATGCTTTCTCTTTCTTTCTTCCTATCTACTAAATACTTCAATTCACAGTGGAATTGGCAAAACAATATGTGGTAATCTATCATAAATGGTATATAAAAATAAATATGTGTTTGTATGTATGTTTGTTGGTTGGTCTATAGACAGATCGATTTTTTTCAAATTTGTACAGTATCTCTCTGTGTGTCTAGATGAAACTATAGGCTATATAAGTTGCAAAAATGTCAACTGGGCGATGTCACGCCCATATTAAGTAAATATTTATTTTTCTATATCTTCAAAATGGTATCGGAAAAAGTCTCTGAATTCGGCCCAAATTGATTCATAGTCAATACAAATCATCGTTTAAAAACTAAAAGGAATTGTAGAAGTGGGCGTGATACCTCTCACACAAACTAAATATTAATTTTATAATTCTTGAGAACGGTTAAAGCTAAATTTTCAGATTTGGTCTAAGTGACTTCATGGCCAATACAAATTACACTGGTCTACAAAAAACCAAAAAATTCATGGCCTTTAAATAAAACTACATGGAATATAATGATTTTGATGCGCTGAATTCAAATTTCCAGTTTTTTTCCATCGGGCTAAATTTTTTTTTTTTTTTATGGACAAAAAACAAAAAAAAAATTGCTCTAATTTTGCGCGAAAAATTTTTTTTCGCAACTAAGTTATACCGCTGTGGTATAGTAGTAGGGAGATCGATTATTCGATTTTTTTCAAAAACCGGTTTTCGAATAATTCGAAAAGTAGCACTTTAAAATAAACCGGTTTTCGGTTAATAACAATTCAAATAACCGGTTAACCGGTTCCTTTATTTAAATAAAATTGTTCCTACTTCTTGAAGTGCAGAGTTGGACCACGTCGTTTTAAAAATAAGCAGAAGCTGATGGAGAGCTTAAAATTAAAGTGGCAATCAATACCAACAATAATTCTAACAAATCTCATAAAAGCTATGCCAAACGGTGTGCGGAGGCCATAAAAAACAAAGTTTATTACACAAAGTACTGAAAAATGCTTAAGTTTCGAATATCTACTCAAGGAGCTAATTTCGTTTTTGTTGTATTACTTGGTAGTATAGTTATAATAAGGGTGCCTAAATCTATTAGTAATATAAGAGTCCTTAATTGCCTCGACAAGAAAATTTGCTTAGATTTCGAGCAGCACTGCATGTAAATTTAAAAATTATGCAGCACTTATTTAATAGTGTTTGTCCCACTGTTGTATGTAAGATAAGAACCCATCTTCCAACCGATAAGTCATCGGTTTAATCCCAGGTCACAACATCTGACGATTTTCAACAGCCATATCACCTCAGAACACTACTGGCGACTGGTTATGTGTATTTACGCTGTAAAAAATTTCACTAACTAATATATCTGCCGTTCGGAACCGGCGTTTGTGGGTTTGTGGGCTTTCAATAAGTCTAATTGATCATTCTCCATATATAAAAATTATAATTAATTTATAGAAGATGCGAAAAGCTTATGTTTGCTCAAGAGTGCATGTATTTTTCGATCTGCCTTGAAGGTTGTCATATATAAAAAAATAATTAAATTTATACAAATAGTTAAACGATGAGCATATTTTCAATAAAAAACTTTAGAAACGTATAAAAATTATACTTATTTAAATTAACCGGTTATTCGTGTTAAATTAACCGGTTTATTCGGTATTCGAAAAATGAAGATTTTGAAAAAACCGTAACCGTCAAAACCAAAAAAAAAGCGGTTAAAACCAGTCGAATAATAACCGTCCAATCTTCCTATATAGTCGGTAAGACACACACCTACTAACCAGAATCTCGTCGGTTCAATACCAGGCCAGACCATCTTAAAAAAGAAAAAAAAAAATTCGACAGCGATATCACCTCACAACATTAGCTAGTAACTTGTTATGAGTATTACTACTATTGAAAACTTCTCTAGATTGATATGCTGTTCGGAGCCGGCGTTAAACTGTAGGTCCCTTTCAATGAGTTCTAAAATAGAATCTAGTGCAACTCTTTGACTTAGAGAAGCCTCTATGTTTCTCCACGGAATGTTATGGGAATTAATAATATAAGTCATGAATAACTCCGAAACTATTTATAGGATTTCTTATAGAATATTTTATTCATAGCCACTTGGATTAAAATCGGTCAAGTAGTTTACAAGTTATAATGATATTGACGTAACTACCATATTTTGAGCTAAAAATATGCCACGCCCATAAACAAAAATTTGAGCCCGATGGAAAAATACTGAAAACGGATTTGAATTCAGCGCATTAAAATCATTATATTCCATATAGTTTTATTTAAGGGCTTTTTTTGCTGCAGACTAGTGTTATCAGTCAGAAAGTAGGCGGAATTGAACAAGTGGGCATAGTACATCCCATACAAACTAAATATTGATTTCTTTATATCTTGAGAATGGTTAAAGAAAAGGCTGCTGAATTAAGTCTTAATGACTTTAAAGTCGATAAAAATCATCAGTCAAAAAATTGGCGGAATCACATAAGTGGGCATGGTATCTCCCATACAAAGTATACATGAGAACGCTTAGAATCGAAGTTACTGATTTTGATATAAATGACTTGGTATTCAATACAAATCATCAGTTATAAATGGGCGGAATTAGATAAGAGGCCAGAGTACTTCCTATGCAAAGGAAATTTTGAGTTTTATGTGTCTTGAGTCAAAAAATTGGCGGAATCACATAAGTGGGTATGGTATCTCCCATACAAAGTATACATGAGAACGCTTAGAATCGAAGTTACTGAATTTGATCTAAATGACTGGGTATTCAATACAAATCATCGGTTATAAATGGGCGGAATTGGACAAGAGGCCATAATTCTTCCTATGCAAAGTAAATTTTGAGTTTTATGTGTCTTGAGAACGGTTAAAGTGGAAGTTTCTAAATGTCATCTAAATAACTTTTAGGATAATACACATCATCAGTCAATAACTGGGAGAGATTAGATAAGATGGCGTCGTACCATCCATTCATACTAAATATGGAATTTTGCAGGTATGGAGAACGGTAACAGTTAAAATTTCGTTGAGTTACTCGAGTTATGTATAAATAAAAAAGGAAAGCGGTTAGGAGGTCTGAACATAAACTTAGGCCTGGTATTAAGGCACTTTTTTAAATCCGTAATTTTTTTAGTTATATAAAGATCAGTAGTTTCAAATGCAATAGTGCTTCCTGTAATTATCTCTATAGTAAATAGGCTCACACATTTCTTTGTATCCCTTAAAGCCCGTTCTACAGCACAGGAAAAAAAATTTATTTTAAATCTTTTTAAAGAAATTTTTGTACGAAAAATTTGAAATGAAATACATTTAAAACTCATTTCGAATTTTATGAATATGGGTATTAATCTTAAAAAAACTAAATTACATACATACATACATACACACATACATACATACATACATATTATACATAATTCAAATAAATGTTAGATGCTACATAGAATGCGGCTGATTGTGTCAGCCGCTGAGTATAATAGTTAATATTACTGGATTAAGGAAATTTTTGTATAGTATGGTAGATAAGACATAATATGTACGCCTACTAACCAAGAGGTCCTCGATTCAAATCCAGGCCAGACCTTCGAACAATTTTCAACAGCGTTTGAATATGTGTATCTAAGCTATGAAAAACTTCTTTAACTAATGCATATGCGGTACGAACACGACCTCAAACAGTAGGTCCCTTTCATTGGGTATAAAAATAGAATCGGATGCAGCTTATTGATTAAGAGAAGTCTTCCTAGCTTCACTTGAAATGTCGCGGGAATTGTGTAAGTGTGTACTAACAAATTTTGAGCAGGCTGTGCATATAAGTTTGTCTTTAAACAGGCATTTAAGGAGGATAATTTCTATTGTTATGATGGGAATTGAAAAACGTACATTTTATTAAAAAAAATAACCTTAACGATACTACAAAATGCTTCATAAGTACTCTGAGGACTCTGCTCTAGTAATTTAAATGGTTAAAAATTGTTTTATTGAGTTCCTTTGTAGTTGTACCAGCACAAACCATTTATGTTGTCAACTGTTACGTATTTTTAAATTTAATTACACACCATACATATCCTACATATCCTTGCTTTGGTTCCACCATATATTTTACTCACATTAGTATACTTTTTAATGCTTTTTATGCACAGTGTTTTAAAGCCCACGGTGTTTCATAGCGTCCACTGGTGTTTATAAATATTATGTAAACGAGTATTAATTTATTTATTAATTAATTTATTTTTTCTGGCCTTAATCGCTATTATAAAATTTTAATTGTATTTTTAATTAAAATTTAGTAAATTAAACACAAATTATATGAAATGTAGATGTAAGTTTAAGTGTAGGTGTGTCAATATATACATATAACATACACATATATGTGTGTTTAAAAATGTAATTTTATTTTTTAGTGTGTGTGTGTGTTTTTTTTATTATTTATTACTCGCAATTTAATAAATTTTGTTAGTGATTATTAAAACAGATTATTTAACTTTAATTACAAGTTAACAAATGTGTTTATTTTTTACTTTATTTTTTATGGACAAAAAACGTCAGTGGCAACAATAGAAAAAAAAATAATTTAGTTTATAAAAAAAGTAAATAAATAAATATGTTAATACTCGTATCTACAGCTAAAAGTTACAAGTTATTTGATTTACATTTAAATAATAAATAATCAGTGTAACTGATTAAAAATATTGTCAGAGAAGATAATAAAATCGCGCAAATAAGATATTCAAATAAAATGAAACAAAAGCTTAAATAAAACAACAAAAACTAAAATATAAAGGCTTTACCCGCTCGATGGTGATAAAAATCAAGTAACATTAGGCAGGAATTAAGTTGAGATTAAATGCATTTCCACAGAGTTTATTGAATGAAACTGGATTGGTAGCAATATGTTAGAACAGAAGTTATATTATATTGTCACGGTTGTTTAAGCTGCTAAGCCTAATGATGAGTGGTATTGTACAGTGGTAACATTGATCAAAAGAGGAATCCGCTGAATATCCTCTTGTATAGAAATTTATGATAAAAGTGAAATTATTATCGAAATAATTATTTAAAGTACTTGAATTTATTGATCATATATACGAGGGTGGATTGCTATTGAAGCTACCTAAGTAGGAAAAAAACATGTTTTTTTCAAAACCATTCATTTCTCAACATAGTCTCCTTTTAGCTCAATGCACTTAGTAAGACGATTTTCCAACTTTTTATACCATCTGAATAATACGATTTTGGGAACTCCTCAAAATACGCATTAGTTTCGGTAATCACTTCTTCGTTTGTGATGAATCTTTTTCCTGCGAGCCATTTTTTCATGTTCGGAAACAGGAAAAAGTCACTAGGGGCTAAATCTAGACTAAAAGGTGGATGGAAGCATCGTATCTAATGCTGCGTGAACCGGTGCGTTGTCTTGAAGAAAGAGCACTTTATTCTTGTTTAAATGTGGTGGTTTTTCCTTGATTGCATCAACCAATTGATCCAATAATGCACGATAATACTCTTCTGCGATTGTGTATCCCTTTTCAAGATAATCGATGAGCAATATTCCGTGTGCATCCCAAAATACAGTGGCCATAACCTTGCCAGCCGATATCGCTGTCTTCGCCTTCTTCGGAGCACTTCCACCAGCCATTGCTTCGATTGATTTTTGGTTTCAGGTGTGTAGTGGTGGACCCACGTTTCATCAACAGTCTACATCTACGCCAAAAATCAGCAGGATTATGCTTTATCATGTCCAAACACCGCTGTGAAGTGATCTGTCGAACTCGTTTTTGTTCAACACTGAGCAAACGTGGCACCCATCTTGCCGATAGCTTTTTCATATGCAAATGTTCAAGCAAAATGTTGAACACACGTTCATATGATATGTTTACCAGTTCAGCAATCTCACGTATTTGGACCCGGCGATCATAACATCATTTTCTTGCTATTTTTTTCAGTAACCACCTCTTGTTGGTGCCTTCCTTTTGATGGTATTGTTGCAGTGCTTGTTCGGCTTCGCTTAAATTCAGCAATCAAGTATTTTACCATATAATCTTTTGTCTCTTTCATCGTTTTGCCTTTCAAATAATAGTGCTTAATCACTACCCGTAATTCACTTTTTTCCATTTTCCAAGAAACACAAAAGTTGCTCACTTCAAACGACTACAACAAATAAACTAATCGATGAATTTGGCTAAAATTTTAACAGTTGACGTTTGACAGATCGTAATTTCTAAGAAAGAAAAAGTTTTTGTGTTTGTGCTGCCATCTAGCGCTAGGTAGCTTCAATGTCAATCCGCCCTGAATAGAGGGAGTGGGGTAAAAAATATATTATTATTTGCAGATAGAGGGTCTGGTTTTTTTTATTAATGAAATTTCAATATACCTATGGGTCTCCTATAATAAGAAGGAAAACCAACAGTCTAAAAATTGGCATGTAATGCTACGATATTTGATTTTTCAAGCACGAGATGATGATGAGACGTTAAATGGCAAGACAAAGCTAGACAGCTATTAATAAAATTATAATTGCTAGCAGACTGGTTAGGACATTCTACAACTAAGTTCTGTATTTGAAGCAGAAGTCAAATGCTTGCTTAGAATGGCTAAGAAACTTAAACTCTCCTATTTATGAGAAGAAAAAAAAGATTATTAACCTCCTGTTTTTATATAGAGTTGTCTAGGATCATTCCATATATTCCATATATTGTTTTCAATATTTTCTTTAAATCAGTTTGTGTTTATTCTTGACTCAATTACCTTGTTGTCATATTCTGTGTAATCTAGGTAGCTTAAGCTACCGTTTAGACCCATCTGTATAAGAGATTCATGGATGAGACATAATCATAGCTTAACGCTGACTAAAATTTGCCTATTAAACTACGTCATAAGCAAAACTGGGCAAGCCATCTAATGATTGTTGGCACATCATAGCATATTAAAGTATCCATTCTATCAAAAGCTGTTTACAAATGAGCATAGTCGAGTTATGACCCTTAGGGGCTGTAGGTATAGTCAATACAGAACATTTGAGACTTTAGACCTGACAGTTTATTCTACAAAGCAGATGTATTTATTATTATCATTATTATTATCAATCTGGTCTGATGCGGCCTTAGCCTGGAGTGAGTTTGATCTAAACTGGTATACCGATGGCTCCAAAATGAATGACTTTATCGATGCTGATGTTCATGAACCCAACTGAGATTTATCGATCCCCCTACGAAGATCGCTAAGTTTCTTCCAGGCTGAGATTATGGCCATTGCTATATGTGCGGAGATCAACGTGAACAGTGGGCTAAAGCATAAGACCTTTAATATATTCTCTGACGGCCAGGCTTAAGGGCTCTTGGCTCTAATTGTATGACATCTAATGCTACAATACGTTGCAAAAGTTTTCGCTTGAAAATAGGGTCCAGTGGTTTGAGTACCTGGACACTGTGGGATTGATGGTAATGAAATAGCGGATGCATAGGCCAGAAAAGTTTCCATGACATCCTATATCGGTCCGGAATCTTGTTGTGCAGCACCACTCAATACCATTCTCAAACTAATCAAGGATTGGGAAATTGCCAGATGCTTGGAACAGTGGAATGGGGGGCTTCGTTCCTCTAGGGCGGCTATCAGTCTGCAGTTGGGCGGTTCTCAAGTATAACCAGCCGGACTTGAAACTCCGGGCCACTGTAGACTAAGAGTGCATCTGAAGAAGAATGCGGTCACAGATGTAGATGTTTGTAGACTGTACTGGCAGGCATCGGAGGCATTTTGATAGGCTTAGATGGAAATATTAAGGTAGACATAGGTTCTCACTGGGTGACATATCCACCAGATTTGCTGGTGCTTATTAGGAAGGCAGCAGATTTGCTAAACAAACCATAGACCGGAAGGGGCACAATATATAACATGGGTCGCAGTGTCCTGTAATAGTGCCTAGTTGGATAATAATAAAGCATATGTAACTGCCCACAATATTTTCCTGTTTATGAAGTGCGAGGGTGTTGTGAATATAGTACACATTGATCCTAATTCTAAGGTATATTATTTCGAAAATAAAAATAAATTCGTTATTTTTCTAATATTTATTTTTTTCCAAAAAATATCCTAAATAATGATTATTTTTCTAAAATGATAAACATAAACGAACATTTGCATAGAAATTGTCAAATAAGCAAAACATCGCAATAATCATTTATTTATTTATTTATTTATTTATTTATTTATTATTATTTATTATTATTTTCTATAATTTTTTTGTCATGTCTTTCCTTTATTTGGTATAAAAATAGGATTTTCTTTCTCTCTTGACAGCAGAAAAATACTGATATCGTCTGTTTTGAAATGTAATTCATTAAATTTGTTCTCATTTATGTTGACAATATTATTTTTATATTTTTTTCTTTGCTACATATAGAGGGGGTGTACGTTCTATTGCTGTAGCATTTTTTTTTTTTTTTTTTGTGAAGAAACTTGAAAAGAAAAATCACAAGATATTGAAAACGCATAAGAGAAGAGAAGTAGTAAAAAATAAATAAAAAAATTAAAACCAGCTACACCTTGCAACAGTTAATATTTCCTATAAAATATCGACATTTGTGTGAGTGTTACACTCTTTCTTCGCCTATTTCCTTATACGTATGCTTGAGTATTGACTCTTTCTTCGTAACCAAATTGCTGTTGTTACTGTAATTGTGTTGTATTGTAATGACTTGCTTTTAAATTTTCCACACTTCTCTTGACATTTGAATTCTCTTGAAATTTTTTCTCTTTTCCTTGTCTGCAATATTTATAACATTTGTATGTGTGTGTGTTTGTGTTAAATAAATAACTCTGCTTGTTGTGCTATGGTCTGTGGGTGTGTGCGTAAGTAAAATGGTGTTTTATTTGCATCAAATTTTTCCATTGAAGTATAGTAGTAGTACGAGTATCATACTCTTGAATAGTATTTGTATATATATTGTTGTGATTGTGTGTGTGTGCGTGTGTCTGTAAGTATGGGTTTTTAAGTCTAAGTAATTTATTTACGTTCAGGATCAATTGCTAACGAACTAAAATTCAAATGTTATTTCATGATTTTTCGTATTTTTTTATTTCTTGCTCGTCTATAAAGGATTTAAGTGAGAGTGGCTTTAAGGGGGTCAATAGGAAATCATTAATTAGTGAGAGAAACAAGAAAAAAAACAAAGATTAACTGAATTTTTTTTTTCATATTTTACATATTGTTTGCATTAAAGGCAGGGTAGGGAATTTAAATTCCAAAAAAAAAAAATGTAATCAATTCTTATTTTTAATAGAAAATGTAAGCGGAGAATTGTTTAAAAAAATCTTAGAGAATCAGAAATTTATGAAAGTATTGATAGATAATATGGGGATTTCTATTAACCTACCTGAAGACATACAAAATGTGGTTCTCAAGCCAAAAAAAAAACTGATTATATACGTGGAATGATATTGGACGTTTATTAAATGAGAGTTCTTAAGGTATCTTAGACCGTCAGCATCTTTAACAATTGGACGTTTGGTATTTGCTTGAATATTCGAATACAAAAAAGTTACCAATTAATGCATATTAAGTGTTTAGCAATCAATATCTGTTTATACAAATTCCAACTGGTCCTTATTTGTAAAATTGGTTGGAATTTTAACTTCTTTCAGAGCTGAATTTAATGAAGAAGGTGAAAAATATGAGACGCGAAAAATTTCCGTTTTTTTCCTCGTTATAGGAAAAAAGAAGAAAAACGTGAAAAAATTCAGTTTTTCCTCATTATTGAAGAAAAGAAGAAAAATATATATTTTTTTAAAAGGCGTTCATTATAAAAGAAAATCAATTTGTTTTGAAAAATAAAAACCACTTGACATTTCATTTCTTTTCATTTGATGTTATTTCTTCTTTTCTCAAAACAACATCAGCAACTACAGTTACTACCATTAGAATACAGTTACTAAATAGAAAGTTATTTAAAAAATCAAGGTTTTCTTCTGTGGGGGAGAACCAATCATTCAAATGTTAAACGAGTGGCAAAATAAAATGTAGTGGAAGAGAAAATCATTATCGTCATCATCGTAAGTAAACAAATTAAAAATGATTTCAAAAGTACTACCACTGTGGAACAAAAAAAGGGATTTGAAAACAGAAAAAAATGAGCAAATTTATACAAAATTTGAATGGAAAGAAAAGTAGAAAACTGAAGATAAAATTGTTGGTTTTAAAATATTTTTGTTGTTGTCATTTTTTAATACCACTATGGGCCTACATTCTCTTTGTATTGTACTATTACCCTGGTCTACAAAAAACAATAAATTGTCTTGCCTTTACATCAAATGTAGTTGTGTTAGTGAGAACATGGAAATTACTATTTTAGAGAGAGTATAGTTAATGTTTTTTAAAAAATTTTTTATAAAATTAACATACATCCGCCGCACATGTGCACTTGTCGCTGATTCAGTGACAACTAAAAGCAAAAGCGAAAGAAACTTTTTATTATTTGTCTGAGCCTAAAAAAAAATTTCGTACATTTACCATACATGTGAATTTGTCACTGTCTCTTTGACAACTAAAAGCAAGAGCGTAAGAATACGTGTAAGAGTTGATTGGGGCCAAAAGTCATGACAAGCTTTAAATACTGACTGCTTTAAATAATAAAAGTCAAAGTAAGGCACCTGCCTTTATGTTTTATTTTACTTTCAACATATCTTTCATATTTTTTTTATAACTTTTTGGAAATAAAAGAAAAAAAAATTTCTTTAATTTTGCAAGAAAAATTTTGTTCGCTAATTTTGGTCAAAGTTAGTTACTAGTATTTAATGTTGAATAAAATCGGCAATAGCCAATCGTTTTCATGATTTAAAGCTTATTTTATTCATAACATTTTTAATTTAATTTAAGTGCTTAACATGTAAAATTTTCATTCTGAAACATTTTTCATGACTTTTTGAAAAAAAAAAAAAAAAAATAAAACAAAAATTGCTCTAAGTTTCAGCGAAAAATTTTTTTTCTCAACTAAGTTATGAATAATTCCGAAACTGTTGAAAATATGAAAAAGCTTTATTCAGTTGATTTATAGGAACTTTTGTTCCTAAACATTTGGTGGTAATTGCATTAAAATCGGTTAACTCGTTTTCAAGTTATGATAAAATATATTGACATAACTACCATATTTTGGGCGAAAAACTTGTCACGCCCGTAAAATATAATTTTGAGCCCGATAGAAAAAAATTGAAAACGGATTTGAATTCAGCGCATCAAAATCATTAATTCCTTATAGTTTTATTTAAAGGTTTTTATTTGCTGTAGACCAGTGTTATTAGCTCTATGGCGTATAGAGCTGGGATCACACGATTGTGGCAATGCATCAGTTATTGGTACGGCAATCGTGTGATCGCCCAATAAGTAATAATGCGTCAACAAAAATATCAAAAATGCGCCAATATTTATAGTGTTCTTGTGCGGCAATCGTGTGACCGCCCAATAAGTAATAATACGTCAACAAAAATATCAAAAATGCGCCAATATTTTTTGTGCGGCAATCACAGTAGACAATACGTACCAATATATAAATATTGAAATTTATTTTCGCAGAATAAATTGGGATATTTTTGATATTTTACGTCAATAAAGTGCAATGGAAATTGTGTTATATTGTTACATACGCAACAATCGCGTGATCCTAGCTTAATAAATATTATTTTCGCTTACTGGTCATACACTACGCAATCGTAAGTGTGTCATATATTAGTTTTGTGCTAGTGTTGGTGAATAACTTTAATTTTTTTCCACCATTTATTCAATTTTGAAATAAGAGGCTAAATCTAAGCACTCTGCTTAAAGAAGTAGCACTTCGAAGACCGATTTATGGTTTTGGCCATAAAGATTAAATGTAAAACAGAATCGAACCGCTTTTGCTTCAAATAAATATTGAAACCAACTTAAAAATCTAAAGAATATACGATCTAAGTGACAACACATTCTAAAAAAAAATGTCATCATGAATTAGTTCACTTATAGACTTATCTTAGCCTCCTTTTGCTTACGTTAACTTTAAAAAACCCAATATTTTAATTGTTTTTAGGTCTCTGGTGCGCTGTAATGGATCCAAATTTAGTCAGCAATTACACAACGGTGCAAAATCTGGTTCAGATTGCCTTTGGTTATGGATTATGCGATTAGATTTTGTAAAACTAAACAATCACACCAAGTGTGATGTATACATTCGGTCAAGCTTCAGCTCCCTCACGCATTTTCATTTTCCGATCATACAGTAACATTCCATGAAGCAACGTGGGGACTTCTTTCAGTCAATGAACTGCACCCGATTCTATTTTTAAACTCATTGAATGGGACCTACAGTTTAACGCCGGCTCCGAACGGCAAATGCATTTAGAGAAGTTTTCAATAGTAGTAATACTCATAACCAGTTACTAGATAATGTTATGAGATGATACCGATGTCGAAACACTTTTCTCATTTTTTTTAAGATGGTCTGGCCTGGTATTGAATCGACGACCTTCTGGATGGTAGGCGGGTATCTTACCTACCATACCGCAGCGGCACACGATCATACAGTATAATTTTATTAATTTTTTTGACTCTTTTTGGGCTGAAAAATTCCAATTCTTTATATTTTGGCTGAAATTAACAAAGTAGCCTGTTTTTTAGAGATGGGTTCTTTAGCTCTTTCAATGAACTAGATCATTAATTTACAACAAAAAAAAAAAACTTGTGTGTATAACACGCACATACATATACATGAATAAAGTGTCTGTTCTACACACATGTTTTGTTTATTGTATGTGATCGACCTGGTTCTTTGGAAAAGCTAAAGAACCAATCTTTACTACTGTTTTCAATGGCATTTAGAACACGTTTGCATGGTAGGGTATGTGAAAGTCGGTCTCAATCGCTTATAATTCCTTTATCTGTAGCTCTTTATGCATTTAATTATTAGTTTTAATATCATATTTATTGCCTTTTATTTGATAATTATTATTTTTTTAAAGTAATTTTTTAATGTTAATGTTTAATAATATTTGTTTTTGTTCTATTACACTAATCATTACACATTTAACCCTTCGGGTCATTTAAACAGCCTTGTAACAACATCTATTATTTATGAATTATATTGTAAAAAAAAAATTATTTTAAATTTTATTAATGGCTTTATTGACTAAATTAATGAATAAATGCTGACTTTGTTCTCCCTGTGTTGTAATTAGTAAAATTATGGAAAGAAAAAAATTTATTTAAAAAAAATAGGATTAAAATATTGTGGAAAATAAAACCAAATACCGCTTAAATAAGTTTTTGGTTCCAAATTGTTATATAAAAATATTTCAATTTTTTACATACTTATGTGATATTTGTCTTCAATGAATTTTTTTTTATTTTTTTACATTAAAAAATACCTTATTATGTAACTTTTTCTTGGTTTCGCTTTAAATATTTAAATATTTAAACGATTAAATGTATAAATTAAATCACTTCCATAAGTCATGGATTAGTGAACATGGCCCTTTTTCATTAAAATGCGTTTAAAATAGACAAGATGAGTTATTGATGTCATTGAAACAGACCACAAAAATGCCGCTTTTGTTAACGAGTATTTAATTAAGTGTAACCAGCAACAATAATTGTAATGAAAATAGCATTTAAGTGGAATTGCTATATTATTTCGAATATAAGGATGAGTAAGGTAATTAAAATTAATAGTTAACCTATAACATGCTATGCATGCTACAAAAGAACCTACATATGTGTATGAAACTAAAAATCTGCGTCTTATCATCTTCTAAAGAAGGTTTATGTAGCGTCCAATTATTATTATTATCATTAAGGTATAAAAGTACTGCGACCTTTTCATCTATGGTACAGCCCTATAATATCTCTCCCTACCTTGTCGATCTGACGAAATTCAGGTTGTCGGTTCTGTCCATTATACTTCCTTCTAGAGTGCATGAATGCCTTACATATATCCAGTATGTGCTTCGGTATACTCAGCTTGTCTCTGGACACAGCTAGGCAGGATTGAAATCTTCTTCTGTTATAGTTAACCAACAAAAGTTTATATTGTCTCAGGCCCGTACTGTCAGAGAAGAGGGCTCACCTTTCATTTTGCTGAGTATGCCCTTTCAATCCCTCAATCTCCGTCCACAAAAGAGTTCTGGCCCCACCAGTGAAGTGGAAGCTTCCTTTCTGGCCAGTTCATCGAACTTTTCATTCCACGGAATTCCTATATGACCCATGATGACCAAGCATAAGCTGACCCTATTGCCCAGCACAGCTGGTTCAGTTTACCCAGACAATCCCAAACTAGCTTTAAGTCCCTCTCATAGGAATGAAGAATGGTTATCGAATGACTATTTAGTACGGGTATGTATGTATGTCCTCTATATTTCCTCTCCAGGTTAAATAGAGCACATCTCTGAATTACATAAACTTCCGCTTGGAATATGCTGACCAGTTTTCCCATAGGTTCCGAATATTACCACTTTCCGTCTTTGATTCATTCAAATGTACCACAAAAAAGCACTCTTACTACTCTGTCTTGCCCTGAAGCATTTGCCAAAGTCATACAGTTTTATAATCCAGAAAACCGGGTTATAATAACCCCTGCACAGTATACTTGGGTTGCAGCCCCAAGCCTCCTATACACCATTAATGCGTGCATGGCTTTGCTTGCAATAGACTCCACTTGAACTTTCAACATCAGCTTATTATCTAGTATTATTCCCAGATATTTAACCCGCTTCCTGGGTGGTTTACCAGGTGTGGAATATTCCTATACTTTGGAAGTTTTCTCTTCCTAGTGAATGGTATTATCATGGTTTTTCCCCGGTTAAAGTTTAACCCTGTCGTCCCATACCATCGATTCACTATCCCAAGTCCCTTGCACACAATGTATCCTCGAATTTATCCCTTGCTATCAGAACAATGTCGTCTGTATAGCCCTGGCAGTCAATGTCCGCTATAGATAGTGTTCTCAAAAGTTCATCAACAACTAGACTACACATTAAAGGCCATAGGACCTCAAAAGTCCAAAGTGCGCATCCAAGTTTTCGATAGTCTTTAGATTCAACACTGTACTCTTAATCTAGAGTGTTCTGTCAAAATCAGTACGAGACTTCTAAAATTGAATTTCAATTTGATCAGGTCTTTCGTCTTATTATCAGCTGGGTTTCCTCATAAAATTCGTGTGCTTCTGCTTATTAATTACTTCCTACCCAGAGTGGACTTTCATCCTCTATAAAAACGGGAAAGAGTATGAGTGATGGTGAGTATGTTCTTAAGACTTAAAATATAATCTAACAAATGAAATGGATGTGGAGTACCACTTAAAGCTTAAATGTGAAATTTTTTTCATCTATTAGCCTCTTTTAAGCTAAATTTTGTGCTGAGATATTACGGTTACAGGGTTTTCTAAAATTTCTTGTTAGAAATAAACACCTTGTTGTTGTTTGTATGCTACGATTGCTGACACCTATTACTTAAAAGCAGAGTATGGTGATACTTAAACGTAATCGGCACAGAGTGAATCCTAGTTCATTACTGTGGGTGTAGGGCACAATGAAATTAATTATTGAAGTATTGAGTAATGAATGAAAAGTATTGTGAAGGGTTCTACTAACATTTAATTAAACCAACAAATCAAACCAAATTCAACTGATTTTGAGATATTTAACAGAATTATTGATAACAATAGATCGGTTAAACATAAATGCAAAAAAAAATGAAAATAAATACCTTTGGGCTGTTAATTTAATTTGACTTTTCTAGGATTCGTTTTTATTCAATCTCAACTATCAGTTTCAATTTCAATTAGAATTACAATTAAAACTTTTTTTTTATAATTTTAACAAATTCAACAGAAATTGAATCTGGCTGTTGGAGTTTTTTTTTGTTTTGTTTTTTTTTTTTTTGTTTAACGATTATAAACAGTATGATTACAATAATGATGTTGAATGAGAAAAAGAGCAGAGTCATGCTGTAATTGTTGGTTAATGATTTACAATCATTTTGAATTAATAAAATACGTATAGAAGTGTGGTTTTAATAAAATGTAATTAATTATTTTATTGTAAATTATTATTATTTTACATTTTTTTCAATTTAATCATAATTATATCGTTAGCTGAATGCTTAACATTTATCTTTCTTTTAGATAAACATTTTTTTATGTATCGGGTCCGCCATCTAACGTTTTTTCTCAACTAGTGCTTACTTCGTGAATGGTAACACTTAGCTCATGTCTGATTTGACAGATAATTAATTTTATCCTTCTGCTGAACGAATATGGTTGTGTATACGCTTGACATTACTTTGAAAATCATGGTAATGTTACAGAATGTGTGCGAAAATTGCTTACGGATTTTAGAAGAAGAGAAGCATCGTCAGCTCCGTATGTTTGTTATCTTGTGAAAAAAGTGAAAGAAACTGGCATTCTCATCGATAAACCAAAGCGTGAAAAACCAAACACAGTGCGTACACACGAGAATATTGAAGGTGTGGCAGAAAATGTGCGTGAAGCGCCATCAACATCAATTCACCGTCGTTCTCAACAATTGAATATTTCGGAGACATCGTTGAGATGAATTTTGCATAAAGACCTTGGTATGACGCCATACAAAGTACAATTGGTTCAGGTGTTAAAGCCAACTGACCATCCAATGCGTTTTCGCTTCGCTAAGTGGGCCTGCGATCGACTTACAGAAGATGCCGATTTTGCCAAAAAAATCATCTTTTCAGATGAAGCTCATTTTGATCTTGGCGGGTATGTAAACAAGCAAAATTGTCGCATTTGGGGCAGAGAAAACCCGCCGATACACCCAAGACGAGTCACTGTTTGGTGCAGATTTTGGTCCAGAGGCATAATTGGGCCATTTTTCTTTGGAAATGAGCAAGGAGTGGCCGTTACAGTCAATGGCGTTCATTATCGGCACATATTGAACGACTTTTTGTTCACAAAAAGAGGAGGATATTAGCAACATTTGGTTTGAACAGGACGGCGCTACGTGCCACACAGTCCAAGCTACACTAGATGTTTTTGCGCCCTGTTTTTTTAAAAAAAAAGATTATTTGGCGGACCCTTTATTTCATTCCTCTAAACGGTCAAAACTTTTAAAAAAACTTTATTAAAAAATTGGATAACGAGATAACATAATCCCTTTTTATTTTTAGCTTACGATATGTGTAATTTTTTCCTTACTTTTTCATCCTTTTTTTTTCTTTTAGTAATTATTCAAAGTTCGTAATTGATACACAGAAAATAAGAAAATGAGAACAAAAATAAAAATATATCGACTGATATTCGAGCATTCATTTTAATATTAAATAATTGTTTTAAAATGTTGTTGCTGAACCTTTCCTTTCCTATTTGAAATTTTTTATTTTTATTTATTTTGTTGTTGTCCTTTTAGCCATAAATTATGGTTCAATATAATTTAATAACTTTGGTAATGAAAAGGTAAATAATTTTACAATAAATTTTAATATTTTGATTGAATCTTAAATGAAAAGAAAAACAAAATTATATTCATTTCAGTTTAAAAAATTAAAATGAATGTGATCAGTCGTTAGTTAAATTATAAGCATTTTTATCAAAAAGATTTTATAAAAATACTACAAAATTCTTACAATAATAACACTATAGTACGACAGCAGAGGAAAAAAACCTGGGAAGTAATATTATTTTCTGATGGCAACTCTATTTTTTTGGTTAGAAATGAAATGTTATTTCATCCATATGGCTGCTGCGGCTGGCCTCACAGTATCCGAGTTAATCGTACCTATTTTTGAGAACTTTTTCGAGTGTGTGGGGTCGTATCTCAGCAATTGCATCACTTATGATGGCCCTTAAATGCTCAATTGTCTCTGATTTGTCGGCATAACACTTGTCTTTAACGACACCCCATAAAAAATAGTCCGACGGTGTCAAATCGTAGCTTCTTGGCAGCCAAATAACAACACCATTTCGGCTAATTAAACGGCCATCAAACGTTTGACGCAATAAGTCGATTGTGGCAAGTTGTACCATCCTGTTGAAACCAAACATCGTTTACATCAATATCGTGAAGAGGGGGCACAAAAAATTCTGTTATCATGGTGCGATAGGTGTCTATTATTGACCGTAATGGTGAGGCCGTCCTCCAAAGAAAGAAGAAATATGGGCCATTGATGCCTCCACTCCACAAGCCGCACCAAACAGTTATTTGTAACGGGTGCATTGGCTTCTGTAAGAACACATGTAGGGGTTCTGAGCTTCAAATACTGAAAGTTTGCTTATTAACGTAACCACCAAGATGAAAATGAGCTCTTTTTTGTCTTTGTTGTGGAAATAAATTTCCAATAAATCCCAAAGTTGTTCAAGCGTAAATCGATTTATTTCGTTCAGTGGAGATAATATACTAAATTTTGTGACAGAATAGAATGACATAAGTATTGCCAAATTCAAAACAGCTGCTGGTTGAAATTTAAACCGATAGATGGCCCACCCGATATATTATTTAATTAATTTTTTAAAATTTAAATTTTTCTAAATTTTATTTAATTTTTTAGTTGCTTTTAATTTACTTTTTTTACATTTTTCAAGTTTACATGCTTTTTATGAGTTAATTAAGAAACTGTGTTTAGTTATGAATAAAGTAGAGAAGCTTATGAAAAAATTACTCAATTGTTAGCAACCTGACATATTTTTTTCCACTGTCAAACAGTATTTTTTTTAAAATGTCATGCAAAAATCGTATGAATTTCACATGTGTTGTATTACTAAAAAGTTCACCCAGGAAATAATATTGATCGGAGAATGATATAGTGATTTGGGGCGAGAATAAGAGTATTGGTATGTTGAAAGAGGGTATTGGTATATATAGATGAAATTATACGAGCAGCATTATGATTAGTTGTAAAGAGTTCTTGTAAAATCAAAGAAAAGCTCAATAAATACTATGGAAACTCCACACCACCATTTTTGATTACAAAATAGTATTGGGTATACGAGTTAATAATGTTGATTTTTTTGTTTACAAAATTATTCGAAGTACAGCCACTACTTTTTCCCATCTTTCTGTTAGCATATGGATTCCGCGACAAACGAACTGTTCCGGTTTTTAGGTAAAGAATGGATCAAACCAATTTCTGATACCCTGTTCTGAAGTGAAGCGTATTCCAGTAAAGGCGTTCCGCATCGATCGAAAAAATAGTGGTCAGAAGGAGCAAGGTTTGGGATTTAAAGTGGGTGAGTCGAAATTTCAAATTCACTATTTTTCAAATAGATTTGATCGGTCTTGCAGCATGTAGCCGAGCGTTGTCATGATGGAAGATAATGGCCGAATATTCCGGTAGTTTCTCGTCGATTGATCTCTTCAAACGAGCCAATTGTGTTCGATACAGTTCCCCTGTGATCGTTTGACCCTATTACAATAGCTCATAATACAAAACACCACCCATCATGGGACCCAATTTCCATGCTGTGAATGATGCCCAATGCTTTTAAACGTAAGGGAATGGCTAGTTGTGTGACTCGCAATGATAATGCAAGTTCTTCTTTCGTTTGACAACAATCTTCGCCGAATAATGCTTTTCGGCTGACCAGGCCTCTACTCGTCTTCTGTGTCGAAATCACCACTTTTAAAACGTGCAAACCATCTTACAAAAGTTTTTTTTTTTAGTTGGTGCATGTTGACCGTACCGCTGTGGTATGGTCTCGGTTCAATACCAGGCCAGACCATCTTAAAAAAGAGAAAAATTTTTCGACAGCGGATCAGCTCATAACATTAGCTAGTAACTGGTTATGAGTATAAAAACAATTGAAAACTTCTCTAAATGCATTTGCTGGCGTTAAACTGGTAGGTTTTTTCAATGAGTTTAAAAATAGAATCGGGTGCAGCTCATTGACTGAGAGAAGTCCCCATGTTCCTTCATGGAATGTTACGGAAATTAACAAAAAAATTAACCTGTTGACCGTAAGCTTCTACTAACAATCGATAACTTTTTGAAGCCGTTTTCTTTAAATTAAAGATGGTTATTAGACTTCCCCGCAAAATTCGATGGTATTATAGAGATTGAAAAAATGTGTGCTTACACATTAGCGTCTATCGAGTTTTGAATTATAATGATAAATGTTTACCCTCCAAAATACCATATTTCTTATTATTGACACAAACCATATGTGATAGTTACGCCACATGTTATCGAAATCGACATTATTAATTTGTATACCTAATAGTTTTATAAGATCTGTTGTAATGTAGCAGAACAAATGACGCTAAATTTTGGGATGTCCTATATTAGATACTGAACTTTCTTAGCATAAAATGAAGGCTAAGCTTGCAGGCATCTCAAGCAAGTGAGTACATAGCGTTGTGCATGAATATTTGATTATGAAAAGACTGTATGTGACTATATAGGATGCTACGATTGGCGACACATAGCCATTACTGCTGTTTTCCAAAACAGTAGCGGTGTTCAGGCGTTAACCGAAATATTTTGTATACCGTTTTTTAACTGTAGACGAAACAGTGAGTATTTTTTGCAGAGTTGGCAACTGTTGGGTGGTTGAGTTTTTTATTTAATGGTTTTCGTAGCTTATTAATAACAAAAGTAAGTATAGTTTATGTATTGGCAGTTCTTAATAATTCGATCCACTTTTTTCTTAGCTCAGAAAGCAATGAATTAACAAATTTATTAAACCACTGCTTACATCTTTTTTCCACCTCTAAGCCAATTTCAGAATTCCGTGTCAGCAAAACTTCTCGTTTATTAAAGGGATTCAACTTTGTAGCCGATTTTATATTTCTTTAAAATAAGTGATTCTGTGTACCCGTTGAAACATCCAATAATCAGAAGAAGCAATGTCTGGAGAATACGTTGGGAACGAAATTTGATCGTTTTAAACAATCTTTTGGCAAGAATAACTTAATCATGTCTGTCTTTATATTACGGCCGTTTTTCTCATAATGTATTGTTCAAATGAAGTGATTGTACCAGAGTACCATTACCGAGTTTTAACAGCTCATGGTACACAATGTAGCCTTGATTGCACCAAAAGTGTAAAATTGCATAAACGAAATTTAAAGGCAGTTACAAACCCCCAGCCAAAAAAAAAAAAAAAAAATAATAAAACCTGTTAGGGTTTTTGCCAACCCAGGTTCTTAGAAACTCGGTAGGTTGAGTTTTTTTTTTAAAACCCTTGTTTTTTGGCTAAATGTGCACCAAACAAGGTCAATTAACAACGACATACAGTTTTAATACCGATTTGGATCAAAAATAACCTGATCTAGCTAAGAATACAGCGCTTTTCCATTTCAATTTCAAGGCTTTAAAGGGAAAAATCAAAAACTACGAATTGCTAGGCCATCCAGCAAACTCCGTAGGTTAAGCCTCTTGCGACTATTCATAGTTTCATGGCTGAGTGGTGGAAGATTTTAAACAAATGCCTATTTAATCATAAAATTAAAAAAGCCTCACTTAGAAATGTTTTTTCTAAAAATGTACGTTTTCTTTTGTTCGGTTTTAAAACTTCTATTTTAAGAAAATAACCATTTTATTATTCTTAAACACAAATTTCCTATTAAAAACTCCAATTTGTATAAAAACCCGATAAATTTGTTGTTAAAAATAATAGAAATGAAACGAATAAAATGAAAACTTCTAGGAAAATGAAAGCCAACACAATAAATTCGACACAAAATAACAATTAAATTAAAAATCATCAATAACTTCTGTTCAATTTTATTTTTATAAGAAACCGGAACGAAATTTAAAAAAAAGTGGCTGGAATACAACCTGCACGTACATTCAATAAAGAAACGAAAGAACAACAACATCAATAGAAAGAATAAAAAAGAACTGCAAAATAACCAGAACATGAGGTACTAAATTCTAGAAAGAAAAGAGGAAAGTGGCCAAAACGTTAAATGTTTTTCTTTTTAAATGTGACCAAATTACAAAAAAAATTAATAAAAAAGCAATTGAAACTGCTGATGCGAGTAAATGATTTATGACTTCAGACTCCTTTTAAAATGGTGTTGCAAATGCCATGATAAACTGATTATATTTTCTTATTTACCCTCAAAAATTTACGACTGCATTTATGCAGCAGAGTTCAATTTAAAATTTTTATTCTTCTAACACTCACATGTTAAATGACAAATTTGTCAAATCACTTGGAGATATAAAAGAGAAAAAGAAAAAAACCTCTTACGCCACACGCATTCCGTTTAAAATGACTTTTACGGTTTATTGCTGAGACATGAGGACAATCGAATGTTCAAATGTTGGCCATAAAATACTAAAGAGTTATAGACAAACGGATAGACAGGGAGACCATGAAAGTAATAAAATTGACAAATTTGCTGTGCAATGCACTTTATTAAATGTAAAGAACAAATATCGATTTCAGTGTTCAGTGTTTTTTTTTTTTTTTAATTAAATTTCATATAGAAATTAAGATTTGAATTTAGTTTAAGTAGATGATTACCGTCCTAGTATTGACGTTATTTTATATTCGGTTTCTTAAAACTATAAAGACCGTTTAACTGAAACTGATTCCTGATTTTATTGATAGCTTTTCAAAGTCTACTTTGCATTCAAAGGAGTTTGTAAATGAGCATTAGTTTAAAGGGTTTTGGTAAACAGTTACCCGATTCGGCTGCGATTATATAGGGTGTTTTTTTAAAAGCTTGAGAACTTAAAATTATAATACCAGACTGAGATATTGTTGGAATGAAATTTTATTATAATTTGGTAGATATTTCATGGAATTTGCTTTGTAAATACGATTTCTGGATTATGTCGCTGTGGCGAATGAGGGGACCAGTAAACAGGACCACTTCTGATAAGAAAGTTGTCAGTAAAATAATTTTGCAACAAATCGATTGTAAAGAGCGCTGTATAGTAATTTGCATCGTCTTGTTGGAACCAAATATCGTTGCTGTTTAGCTGATTAATCTTTGAAAACAATATACCATAAGGGCAGCTTCTTGCTCATTTCGAAAGAAATAAGTGCCGACGATGCCACCAGCGAGCAAACCGCACCACATAGAGAAATTTAATGATTGTAATGGTGATTTGTTAACAGCTTGAGGATCGTCTTTGCTCCAAATACGGCAATTTTGTTTATTGACGTAGCCACTTAAGCAATAATGAGCTTCATCAATAAACACAAACTGCATTCTGGCGTTTATTTTTTTCGTTACTATTTTTGGAAGCATAGGGCTCCACAAAGCATTGCCATTTTACACAGTTAACGCTGTTGATTTTGCTTCTTCACATGTTAGATTGTTCTGCCTTAGTTTTTGGAAAATTGTTTCTTGATTCTTGAAGATTCCACTGAGGTGCCATCCTTCTAATGCTACTGGAATTTTTCCTTAAGGTATGGCCGATTCATTTCCACTTCATTTGGCTTGTCTACTTCAGTATGGGCTCTTCATTTGTCAGTTATATGTCGCTTATGGTGTTAGACTTCAATATTTTGCACATGATTCTAAGGCACTTGTTGTTGAATACCAGTAGCTTTTGCATGATGGCGTTAAGCACAAGTCAGGTTTCACAGCCGTATAACAGAATTGACTTTACATATGCGTTGAATATTCTGAGCTTGGTTAGCCTGGATATGTATGAGCTTCTCCATACTGAGTGCAGTCGTCCAATGGTAATCTAGCGTTGTTGAGCCTGTTATTAACGTCTGTTTCTTCACCGCTATTTGTTGCCACTGTTTTTGCCAGATAACAGAAGCTATTCACATACTCAACTGATTGACTCTGTAGTTTGATGTTTTGTGTGCTAGGCTTTGATTTTCTTGACATTTATCTCAAGTCCAACATTGCCAGCAAGTCTTTCCAGGTCTTCTAATTTTGACAGCATGTTGGAGATCTTATGTGAGAGTAGACAGATATCATCTGCCTAATCCAGGACCACGAGTTGTCGTGAGAGACTCCATGTTATACCTTTTCTCAGTGAATAGACTTCGCTCATGATCTCATCCAGTATGATGGTGGTAGTAGAGATGAAAGTGGACATCATTACTTAACTCCAGCGTTAGTATGGCATGATTGACTGATGCTACCTTTGTGAAGTACTGAGAGTTCTGCATTCACGTACATAGCTCGTACTATTTGGACTATTTTCTTTCCATAGGACAGTCCTTTTGATGGTATCGAAGGCTTTCTTGAAGTCGATGAACATTAGATATAGAGGAGCACCCTATTCTAGAGGCTGTTTTATTATGATGCGTAGAGTATTCGCCTGGTCTAAACAATTTGCTCTGAACTCTGCCCTGTGTTATGACGGCTAATGTCCTGTTTATGATGTCAAGAAAAGTGACTCCTCTTCAATTATTGCAACCTTTCAAGTCGTCACTTTTTGGTAGCTTCACAATGATGCCTTTCCTCCAAATTGATGGCAACTTCTCTTCCTCTCATGCTGATGTGATATGTGGCCGTAGAAATACAGCTGCAGTTGTGATGTTTGTTAATAATGTTTCCGCTAGTAAATCATCTTCAGCCACTGCTATATTATTATTTCAATTTTACTATTGTCTCTTTTATTTCATTCAACTTAGGAGGATTACGTGCTATGTTCAATCCATTTTGTATAGGGCTATTATGGTATATTTCGATGTCTTCATCGGTATCCGTGACGTTACTAATTTCCACGAAATGTTCCCTCCATCTTTGCATTTGTGTTTTAGTATTCGATATAAATCTGCCACTGCGATCAGTAACTGCCTAGTTCCTGCTACACCATCTATTTGTGAGATGGCTTATCTCAGTCTGGTGTGGTTTTCTCATATTCTTCTCATATTCTTGCTAGATCTTCAGCTTTCTTAACCACTTTTGCCAGCTGTTGGTATTGCTGCCTCGTAACATTGTTGTTGTTTAGCTGCAACTTAAGTTTACATCTTTGAGAGATAAGATTTCAAGAGTCGTCTGATATCCATGGTTTTCTATGTATGTACACTGGCGTTAAACGAGTCATAATGACTTGCCAAAACTTACTGAATAGAAATATCAAAATCAGCCTTTATGAGCCCATAGGTGGGGGTGCAGTGGTTAGAGCGCACGCATAACAACACAAACTACCCAGGTTCGAGCCCCAGCAGAGGACATGACGAAGGAAAAATTTAATTGTGGTTTCGAATGTTTAATAATAAAAAAAGGCTTCAACTTCTTCCGTCCAGACAACTCCATCAAAAAAAAAGACAAACATCAGACGAATGATCAGGAAAACACGCCACCTATTGGGAAAAAAATTACAATGCTAAAGTAAAGATCACCACCAATTAGCAAGGATCTTCACCACTACACAAAAAAAAAAATCTCATGGAGGAAGCTACAGCGGATTAATCATCTACTTAACTTGAAACATCAAATTGATTAAAGGAACTGAAACAAAGCAATAGATGCTTTGTGGAAAGCCAATATGCTCCCTAGAGGAGTGACAGAGAAAAAAATGAGTCCCTACCGATCGCTTTAAGTACACTAATGAGCAAAAGATCAATTTGCGGATTTATTACTTCACTGACGTAAAACGGTAGCCATTTTGAAAGTCATGATATGATGTTTTGGGTTTTTAAAATATTTGAAATAAATTTTTTTTGAAATAAATTTTTTATTTGAAAGTACAATCCTTCCGGTTAATAATGGAAAATAGTTTCATTCAAATGGTTGCCTCGGCTGGCCGTGCAGTAGCCTACACGATCGGTCCAATTTTTAAGCACATTACCGATTTTGTGCAGCTGTATTTCACCAATGGCTTCACGAATATTGTCCTTTAAAGCGTCAATTGTCTCTGGCTTGTTGGCGTAACACTTATCTTTGACGGCACCCCACAAATAATAGTCCAACGGTGTCAAATCGCAGCTCCGAGGTGACCAAACAACATCAGATCTGCGGCTGATAATGCGATCTTCAAAAAAAGGGCGCAAAACATCGAGTGCAGCTTCAGCTGTGTGGCACGTAGCACCGTCCTGTTGAAACTAAATGTTGCTAATATCCTCTTCTTCAATTTTTGTGAACAAAAATTCGTTCAACATGGCTCGATAACGATCGCCATTGACTGTAACGGCCACGCCTTGCTCATTTTCGAAGAAAAATGGCACAATTATGCCTCTGGACCAAAATCCGCTCCAAACAGTGATTCGTATTGAGTGTATCGGCTTTTCAATGTATGCGTGCGGGTTTTTTGCGGCCAAAATGCGACAATTTTGCTTGTTTACATAACCGCCAAGATCAAATTGAGCTTCATCTGAAAAGATGATTTTTTTTTTTGGCAAAATCGGCATCTTCTGTAAGTCGATCGCAGGCCCATTTAGCGAAGCGAAAAAAGCGTATACACAACCATATTCGTTCAGCGAAAGGATAAAACTACTTATCTGTCAAATCAGACATGAGCTAAGTGTTATCATTTACGAAGTAAACACTAGTTGAAAAAAAAACGTTAGATGGCGTACCCTTTATTTTTTTTTGCTTTGACTGTTTTCTTGTACAAAAAAAAACTCGTCTGATTCGATTCAGACAAATTTCTAACGATGAACAGAATTGTTGGCAATCAAATGAAACAAAACGTTAATTAAAAAATCTTATGGTTGCTTAAATGTGAACGAATAATTGATAGCTGCCTTGAGACAGCCAAAAACGTTATAGGATTATTTAAACAATATTTAAAAATAGCTAAAACCCGTTACGTTTCGCTACCCCTATTTTAATTATTAACTTAAATATATTCTCTCTTAATTATACTTTTTAGCCTTTATTCCATTTTGACCCTTTGACCTGCTACTCCTATCTTAATTATTGACTTATATGCTGTCTTAATTATACTTTTTAGCCCTTGTTCCATTTTGACCCTTTCCTGTCAAATTTCTTTCCAGAAAGATGCTGTAGGTTCTGCATTTTTGCTATATGCAGTCAAAGCAAGCGAACACACATTCAGTTTTATATGGTATACGGACAGATATGGACAGATTTTATCCAATGTGCTTTCTGCAATTCCCACTTTTGACTGATTTAGATAGACTGCAAAGCTTTAATAGTTGTTGTTCTCCACATATACAAAATTCAGCATTTAGTATGAAGGGAAGGTGCCACGTCCACTTATCCAATCTCAAATAATGTGTATTGTTCCCGACGTTGCTTGAACTTAATTTAGAAACTCCTACTATTGCCATTCTCAACATATACAAAAGTTAATACATACTTTGTACTGGGAGTACCACGCCCACTTGTACAAATCCGCCTACTTTATGATTCATGATTTCTATTGGCCATGGAGTCATTCAGCCTAAATGCTGCAGTTTTTGCCTTAATCCTTTTCAAGATATAATGAAACTAATATTTACTGTGTATTGGAGAAACTTCTACTATTGCCCTTCTCAACATATACAAAAGTTAATACATACTTTGTACTGGGAGTACCACGCCCACTTATGCAAATCCGCCTACTTTATGATTCATGATTTCTATTGGCTCTGGAGTCATTCATGCTGCAGCTTTTGCCTTAATCCTTTTCGAGATATAATGAAACCAGTAATTAGTTTGTATGGGAGAAACTTTTAATATTGCCCTTCTCAACACATACAAAAGTTAATATATACTTTGTATTGGTAGTACCACGCCCACTTATGCAAATCCGCCTACTTTATGATTCATGATTTCTATTGGCTATGGAGTCATTCAGACTAAATGCTGCAGCTTTTGCCTTAATCCTTTTCGAGATATAATGACAACAATAAGAAGCTTCTACTATTGCCCTTCTCAACATATACAAAAGTTAATATATACTTTATTTTGGAAGTACCACGCCCACCTGTACAAATCCGCCTACTTTATGATTCATGATTTCTATTGGCTCTGGAGTCATTCATGCTGCAGCTTTTGCCTTAATCCTTTTCGAGATATAATGAAACCAGTAATTAGTTTGTATGGGAGAAACTTTTAATATTGCCCTTCTCAACACATACAAAAGTTAATATATACTTTGTATTGGTAGTACCACGCCCACTTATGCAAATCCGCCTACTTTATGATTCATGATTTCTATTGGCTATGGAGTCATTCAGACTGCAGCTTTTGCCTTAATCCTATTCGAGATATAATGAAACCAATAATTAGTTTGTATGTGAGGTACTACGCACACTTGTCCACTTCCGCCCACTTTTCGAAAGATGATTTATATTGACTACGAAGCCAACACTTTTCATGGGTTGGGCGTTACCTAGATAGAATTTTGAGAGATTTATATACTCTATACTTCCTTCCAGACATACATAGAGGTAAAGTAAAAATTTCAAGAAAATCGGTTCAGCCGTTTAGCTGCCCATAAGGCACAAGCAAACAAACATACAAATGCACATCTATTTTCATATATAAGATTGCTTGTTTAGAAACTTATTTCTAGTGTGCAATGTAGGATTTTACATCAACTTTGGCTAACCACTACATATTAGTCAAGAAAATGTTATATTGGGCTTATATTGATATTACTAAGGCATACGCCACGACAACAATCAGAATCATTCCTTTATTCGAATGCAGCATGTACACTCCGGTTCAACAGGATAGAACAACTTCATTATTATTATTTTTCGTTTAATTATTGTAAATCGTGAATCGGACAGAATAAATAAACATTTTTTCAGACGAATAGAATACACTTCTAATGATAAATTAAATCCCAGCACGAAATTTTATGCTTGAAAGAAAGATGACAAAAAAAATGTACCAATACAATGAACTGGGGTTTAATTTTTGCGATTCATTTATCTTCTATTCATCTGAAAAAAATGTTCACTTATTGTTTCTGTATTCGCGAGGGTACTTTATGGTACTTTAACAAAAATAATACGTTGTTCTATCGCGTTAATAGAAGTTTATATCTGTAAACATTGTAGTTGAACTACACTAAGTTATTTAAAGAATAACTTTATATAGTTTGGCACAAGTATCCTATTTTCAGTCTAACGACAAAGTCTTTATATTGATCAATTATATCGTTTAACTCTCTTTAAATAATATCCGGTTTATTGCTAAAATAGAAATAACTTATAACCGAATTTAGTCCCAAGTTAACAGGATTATGCTATGTTTTCATTATCATGTATGATATTATTTAATGGGCTTTGACTGACTTTAATTTTTTTACTTGTGTTTTTTTGCTTTGCGTGTATTATATATGAAAATATAAAAAAAATGGAAGGAGCGAGCACAAAGTGGTTTGTTTTCCATTATTTTTATTTCTTCATGTACGAGCGATGAATTTACAATTTTAATTGCATAAATATGCAAGAGTAGGCAAATATCCGGTGTTTGTTTTAATCGTTTTTGTATTATTTTTATAATAAAATTTAAAGGGAACACCAATACCGGATTCCCGTTGACAAAAATTTTAAAAAGATAGACAACAAGAAAACTAAGCACTTGAAATTATATTTTTAAAAATCTTCCATAATTACGTTTAGTTATACATTAAATTGAAATTTATCAATGTAAGGTTACATTGGCTGTCATAAAAATCGTTCCATTATAAAGGGTCCACCATCTAACGTTTTTTTTTCAACTAGTGCTTATTTCGCGAATGGTAACACTTAGCTCATGTCTGATTTGACAGATAATTAGTTCTATCCTTCTGCTGAACGAATATGGTTGTGTATACGCTTGAACAACGCTGGAATCTGGGAATCTGGGCCTGCGATCGACTTACAGAAGATCCCGATTTTGCTTTATCTTTTCAGATGAAGCTCATTTTGATCTTGGCGGGTATGTAAACAAGCAAAATTGTTGCATTTGGGGCAAAACCCGCACGCATACATTGAAAAGCCGCTACACCCAAGACGAGTCACCGCTTAGTGCAGACTTTGGTCCAGAGGCATAATTGGGTAATTTTTCTTCGAAAATGAGCAAGGAGTGGCCGTTACAGTCAATGGCGATCGTTATCGGGCCATGTTGAACGAGTTTTTGTTCACAAAAATTGAAGACCAGAATATTAACAACATTTGGTTTCAACAGGACGGCGCTACGTGCTACACAGCCGAGCTACACTCGATGTTTTGCGCCCTGTTTTTGAAGATTGCATTAGCAGCCGCAAAACCCTTGTCGTTTGGCCACCTCGGAGCTGCGAAATGACACTGTTGGACTATTATTTGTGGGGTGCCATCAAAGATAAGTGTTACGCCAACAAGCCAGAGAAAATTGACGCTTTAAAGAACAATATTCGTGAAGCCATTGGTGCACACATACAGCTGCACACAATCGGTCATGTGCTTAAAAATTGGTCCGATCGTTTAGGCTACTGCATGGCCAGCCGAGGCAGCCATTTGACTTTTTGAGAAATTTGAGAAAATATTCAGTAGATTTTTTTTATAGCATTTTCAAAAAAATTATTTATTTGGCGGACCCTTATCTGAGTCCTTCTAAAAAATACGTGAATTCTACATAAAAAACTTTGATTTCGAAAATTTCTAATTGTTTTATTAAGTTTTGTTGTAGTTGTAGTAGCTTAAATAATGTAAAACTTTCAAGTCACTTGGAAAAGGCCTTCAGAAATCTTATATAGTATGTATATAAAAATGAATGTCTGTGTGTTTTTTTTTTTGAAGTCTATAGACAGTTTCTTTAATTTTTACGTTGTCTCTCTGCATGTCTGGAAGGAGCTATAGGCTATATAAATTTCAAAAATTCCAAATGGGCGGTGCCACACCCATACAGAGTAAATATTTATTTTTCTTTATCTTAAAAACTGTAACAGAGTAAGTGTCTAAATTTGGTACAAATGGCTTAATGGTCAATGCCGATCATCACTCAAAAAGTAGGCGGATTTCCGTAAGTAGATAATAGTAGAAGTCTTAAAATTACAATACACATTATTAGCCAGTAACTCGGTGAAGTAGATAAGTTGCTATACTCCTCCATTCATACTAAATATTGATGTTTGTATATGTGGAGAATAGAAATTATTAAAGCAGCGTTACTTATCCACGTTAGTCAAAACGCGGGTACTCCAGAAAGCATACTGGATAAAATGTTTGATTTGGACTGGAAAAGAACAAATGGTGGAGAAAAGATAAAGGGTCCGCCATCTAACGCTTTTTTTGTAAACTAGTGCTTATTTCGTGAAGGGTAACACCTAGCTCATGTCTGATTTGACAGATAATTAGTTTTATCCTTCCGCTGAATGAATATGGTTGTGTATAGGCTCGAACTACGCTGGGAAATATTGCGACATTACTTTGAAAATCATGGTAATGTTTCAGAATCAAAAATCATCCTCTCAGATGAAGCTCATTTTGATCTTGGCGGGTATGTAAACAAGCAAAATTGTCGAATTTGTGGCACAGAAAACCCGCACGCATACATTGAAAAGCCGATACACCCAAGACGAGTCACCGCTTAGTGCGGATTTTGGTCCGGAGGCATAATTGGACCATTTTTCTTCGAAAATGAGCGAGGAGTGGCCGTTACAGTCAATGGCGATCGTTATCAGGCCATGTTGAACGAATTTTTGTTCATAAAAATTGAAGAGGAGAATATTAGCAACATTTGGTTTCAATAAGACGGCGCTACGTGCCACACAGCCGAAGCTACACTCGATGTTTTGCGCCCTGTTTTTGGTAATCGCATTATCAGCCGCAGAGCTGATGTTGTTTGGCCACCTCGGAGCTGCGATTTGACACTGTTGGACCATTATATGTGGGGTGCCGTCAAAGATAAGTGTTACGCCAACAAGCCAGAGACAATTGACGCTTTAAAGGACAATATTCGTGAAGCCATTGGTGAAGTACAGCTGCACGCAATCGGTAATGTGCTTAAAAATTGGACCGATGGTGTAGGCTACTGCATGGCCACCCGAGGCAGCTATTTGAATGAAATTATTTCCGCTTATTAACCGGAAGGATTGTTTTTTCAAATAGAAAAAAAAATTTGAGAAAATATTCAGTAGTTTTTTATAGCATTTTCAAAAAAAAAAAAAAAAAAATTATTTGGTGGACCCTATACATAATTTAGTTGAAATAACATTTGGGATAATAATTAAGATCGTGGTAGAAGTGCCTAAAATCAATTTTATTGAAACCCTTATCTGCTGGCATCATTTTTATATATGAACAGATTTGTACACTTGTTAATAAGTGCTACTCATCGGACGCTACAAAAGAATGTATTTTGTTGCGCAAAGTGCTGAGGTTTGCTTGTCAGTGAATAAGAAAATGGAGACAAGTTTTTGGGAAATACGCGCTAAATGCGCTTTCATTGACTTCCTTACAAAAAGCAAATGTATTATTCAGAGCTATAGTTTGGAAATATTTAGTATTTGAAGCAAGCGCGACCTTATCTAGCAAAGAAATAAGTTCTATCATAACAAAGCAACGCTAGGATTCACATAAGTGTAAGCACTATTACGAATGCATACGAATCTTAACTTCATCCTGCGTGCTCTCTACATTAGATAAAGGATTTGTGTTAAGCAAAAAGGTTGTCATAGAAACAAACTTCTACTTTGAGAGTCTTGACAAATCTTAAACCCTAAGCCAAATGTGTTTAAGAAGACTATGCCAAAAGCTGTTGATTGTGACTGTTTTTTCTTAGTTTAAGGAGCTTTATATTACACTGCCTTTAAATTTCTAAAGGACACAAATATATAATAAAAATTTATGAACTAATTCGTAGAAATGTCGAACGAGTACTTATAATTTAGTTGTAATATTTAATTTACATTAGTTTTTGTATTAGTTCGTCCTCTGTACCACTGGACTGGACTGGATCAAACTTCACATGTACATGGTAAAGTATGTGGTATTTGAATAGAAAAAGCCGAATAAATTGTGGGTAAAAATGTGCCTGTTTTAGTTAAACGTGAGGTCGCTGTTTTATGCCTTGTAGTCCAGTTTGGCAATTTTTTTATTTGAATTTTTTTTTTAATTTTGGTTGTTTTTTTTTAATAATATTTTCCCATTTTTTATTTGATTTTTTTAATACACTTTTTCTCTCTATCTCTTTCTGGTTTTGCATTTTCATTTTATATGCAAATTTATGTAAAACAAAGTGTGATATAAAGTTTTATTTTTCTGCTTGTTGTTGCTGTTGTTACTCTTCTGAATAGTAAAGTTGTTGTAGTGAAGTCGTTTTTTTTTTTACCTTTTTTGACACTCATTGTTCGTTACTATGAAGGCATATTCTATGACCGTAGTACATGTAACGCAAAAAAAAAAAAAATTTGCGTGTAAGTATGTGTGTGAGAGAGATAAAAAGGAACTTTTATTTAAATAAAGTATTTTTGTTGGATTTTTAAACAAATACCACACTCACTTGCTCAAATATAAAACATGTCCTTATACACGCAGACACAGACACAGACACTCAAAAGTCTTATACACGTGTTGGCCTTCTCTTTTTGCCACTTGCTCTCTTTGCCTGTTATATTTCTCTATTTAATATAATAAATTTATGAATTTTTTTTCTTCTGTACTCTTATATGGAGTCTACAATTAAAAAAACAAAGCGAAAAATGAAAGCTAACAAAACTCTTGTTGTCATAAAAGTTTACTTTTTTTGTGTGTTTGGATTCATGTTTTGCACATTCTTGTTTTAATTGTTTGCTTAAGTTAATTAATTTGAATTTTTTTGTTGTTTAACTGTGATGTTGTTGTTCTTGTTAATATGCATATATTGTATATGCAAAATGTATTTTTTTTTACTTTTAAGTAAAATTAAATGTCCTCGCTCTCTATACGAAATTAATGAATTTAAATTGATGTTGTTGCTCGCTCTCTCTTTCTCTCTCTCGCTCGAGTTTTAAGTTTTTTATTTAAAACAAATTTCATATTCTGTTGACACAAAAATATTAAAAGAGCAAACGGGGGGAAAAATATATATATTAACAGATTTACATTACGTTGCTGTTGTTTTTGTTGTTGTCTTAACCTTGTTATACAATTTTTAATTATTTCATTATCTATTATGTTTAAAATATTCATTCACAATGATGTCATTATGCTGGGGCAATGATGACAAAAAGTTGTCTTTTTTTTGTTGCATAATTTAATAAGGTAGTAAGCTAATGAAGAAAAAATTAAATGTTTCATTTGAATCGGTCTTATATGGATAATATAGACATTTTGATTTTTTGTAGAGTTGAATGCAGAACTAAAAAAGATCTGATGAAAAATACAATAGAGTTTGTTTAACATACAAATAAACCAGGGCACGATGCGTATACGTTATTCTCTTCTATGATCAATAGTTTATTCAAATCACTCATACGCCACCAGTTATATATTTGTATGAATGTTGAACTTTTTGAGCCAATATATATTTCAATTTCATGATCTTGCCACCTTTTACGTTTACTTTTTCTACATTAACGTTATTCGATACGATACTACTTACACCAGTTTTTTTAGCCTTTCTTTAGACTTAAAAATAGTATTTAATGGAATATTTAAAATTTCTAATGTAAAAACAAATTGCTTAACTGATTAATTGAAAGTGAATTTTTTGAATAACACCCGTGTGGCGGTCCCATCATATCGATTTCTTTTTGGTTAAGTTGTTACATCAGTTGTTGATATTCCCGCTAAATTTTAGCGTCGTAGCTTGACATTTGCAAAAGTTAGTTAGCCAATAGTACAACACATAGAGAAAGATAAC
The DNA here is from genome assembly GCA_023159175.1 of Wohlfahrtia magnifica. Classification (NCBI taxonomy): domain Eukaryota; kingdom Metazoa; phylum Arthropoda; class Insecta; order Diptera; family Sarcophagidae; genus Wohlfahrtia; species Wohlfahrtia magnifica. The sequence continues at coordinate 4,882,214 of JAKWBJ010000537.1, forward strand.
GATATCAGCAACAGATATACCAACTTAACAAGAAAAGAAAAAAGTAATACTCAAATCGGAACGATGGAGCCGCTACACGGGGGTTATTTCGGGAACTTTTTGATCATATATAAAATAAATCACACCTCGTAGCTACTGATTTTTGATTTTTAGAACAAAATTTTTTTCGGTAATGTAGGTCGTAATTGTTGAAACGTCATTGTATCCAGAAAAAGAAACTGTTTGGTGTGCATTATGGTCTGGAGGTATTGGTCTTCAGGGAAATCTAACCAAGAGATAGGCCACTTCCACAAATATATCCTCGAATTGTTACTCAACTAATGGTGCACTGTACAATGCCGTATTCAACGTTCTTTAAGCACTGTTGTGGAAGCTTAAATGGTGCTGATACTCACTTTAAGTTCCTGGATAATAAATTTGGAAACCCAAGCATTGAGGGCAATGCACACAATAAAAGAAGTTAATTGACATCGTACATTAAAATTCAATCTGCGAGATTAACAAGCTGGTTTCCGAGTAGCTGCGTAGATTGTCTATCACGCTGTATCAAGCCATTACATTTGCATTTACATTTGTTTCTACGCCGCCATTCGTTGTTATAGTATTGCCTAGACAGTAAAAGCTATCTGCGCATCAGAATAGAAGAATCCCTAATATAACTCGAACCATCAGAGTTATGTACTACCAAGATGCAGATACTCAGTTTTCCACAACGGAAATATCCATTAATTATTTCATACTAACGTTTAAGTAAAGCAGTGACACCTTAACTCTTCACAATTGTGTTAGATGATATCACGAGTCTGTTTAGAGACAAGGGGAAATTTACAAAGTCCCTCAGGCTTACCCCATAATTTGATTTCAACAAGCAAGCAAAATAAGAAGACCTGAAACTACTAGCGCGTAATGTTGGACGTGAGTTAAATATTGGGAAAACCAAAGCTATGAAAATGAATAATGTTGGCACAGAGAATATCAGTCTATAAGGCTAACCAGTCGATTACGTGAATAGCTTTTGCTATCTAGCCAGTAAATTGACAGTTAATGGCGGCGCAGAAGCAGGTGTAAAAAATAAGCCTGATAAAGCGAGATAGGCATGCTGATGCCTATAACCAGTATGAAGAAGCTCACAAAAATATATATTCTGACCCAGAAACATCAGCAACATCGATCTTGGGAATCTAACCAACAAGAAACCTATACTAACACGAATGCAACGTGGAAAATTGAGGTAGATGAGCCCTTTTATCTAAGAGAATATGGACAATATTACGAGGATGCCGTGGTTGACCAAAGAATAATACTCCAAATATAGGGATCCAAATATAGGGACAGTGCAAACCCGTGGTAATGAAGCAAAACCAACTGCACCTGTTTATTAACATTATTATCATATCGACCAGAGCACCATCCTCTTCAGATGCGCTCTTAGTCCATAGTGACCCGTAAGAAACTCCATAAGGAGCCGGCCTGCCATACTTGGGATTCTTAGAACGATGCCCAAATTGGTTACTAATCGCCGCCCTAGAGGGACGAAGCCCCCTTTGTGCGTTTTACTGTTCCAAGCATTTGGCAACTACCCAAACCTGGATTGGATTGAGGATGGTAGTGTGTGGTGCTGCACAGCAAGGTTACGGACCAATATATGGTGTCATGGGACCCAATGCATCTGCTATTTCATTATCATCTATTTCACAGTGTCCAAGAACCCAAAACAAGTGGACCTTATTACGAAGCGAAAGCTTTTACAAGGTACGGTAGCAAAATTTGACGAGTCTAGATGTCATGCAATTCCAATCAAGTGCCCTTAAGATAGCTTGGCTGTCAGAGCATATATTAATGGTCTTACCTTTGATCCCGCTGTTTAGTTTGATCTCCGCACATATAGCAATAGGCAAGATCTCAGCCTGGAAGACACTTAGCGATCTTCCCAGTGGAATTGATAAGTCTCGGTTTGGTTCATGAACACCAGCAGTCAACAACACCAGTCATTCATTTTGGAGCCATCGCTATACCAGTTTAGATCAAACTCATTCCGAACTAAGGCCCCGGTCCGGAAATTCAACCCTGAATCTCCTACCAAAGCACAGATCCAAAGGTGTAACAGCCTGGCTCTCTGACCACCCTTCGTTGAATGGACAGACTTCCCAACCCATTTCGGGACCCTTTGGCAAACAATTTTGTCGGCAAACATACCACAAATCTCATTACATGTATGTGAAGCGATGTTAAACTAATCAAGGCCTCAAGGCCTCCGTTGAACATGTTCTCATTGCCCTGTTACACCGAGGCAGGCGAGACTGTATACCCTGCCTAATTTATTCATGGTGGTAGTTTCCTCAGCTGTCCTTACTCATATTAACTTACAATTGATTTTTTTTTTAATTAAAGTTTTGAAAGCAGAAAAAAAATCCAAACTTTTTCTTCCTAAACACTTGATAAAAGTGATGTTAATATAACATAAGAATGAAAAACTACATTAACTTCAAACTTATTTTTTTATTTCCGTTTTTTTTTTTTGTAAAATTTTTTAAATTTATTATACTGCATTATTTTTTAGTTAAAGTTCTAAAATAATTTTTTTCTGCAAAATAAAAATAATTGTTCTTCGTCTTATTTCACAGATATTTTTATAACTTTACCTTGAACTCGACCATATTTACGCAGAAAAAGGCATTTATAATATGAAGAATAAAAATAAAGAAAAAAAAAAAACAGAAGAAAAGGATAAGAAAGAATAAGAAAATTATATGACCTGGCCTTTGCATGTAAATAATTTGCTTCAACAGCAAACATGCGATACAAGCAGATACACCAGCATGCAACCAAAGAACCAACCAACCGACATCTTAGGAGTGTGTGCGTGTTTCATGAACAAGAAATATGAAATGAAAGAAGCAAAAAGCAGACAAATTTATTTAACACTTACACACACACACACACACACAAATACAGGCGTTAATTTAAACACTTTATGACATAAGACAACAGACCAGCACAACACAACTACAACCACAACTAGTTGTGCTAACGATACAAAAATAATACTGCCGATGATGATGTTGATGTAGATGATGATTATCACCCCATTGGATGAAATGGATTGGCTAATTTAACACACAAACACAAACACAAACACACTGACACTGACATTCACACACACATATTATCTTTGGAGACTAATAGTTTGACATTTTATCGTTATCCTTAAGAATGGCCTTAAGAATGAAAAAAAAAAACAACAACAGAATTCAAGTTTTGTTGTAAAAGCCTTTAAAAAATAACAAAAACAATAGGGAGAGAGAGACACAAAAAAATAAGGGTCTTCTATATAGTGAATATGCCTTATATGCTTGCGAAATAAAAGTTATTTGTTTAAGTTTAGTATTTACAATTGTGTGTGTGTGTGTGTGTGTGTACGTGTGTGTTTATTTATATACGTCTGTGTATGTTGAAAGGTATAATAATCTGTGTTATTTATGTTGACAAATATATTCTCATATTTCTTACCCATGAACAGAATATTGTTTATTTATATTAAAAAAAACTACCATTACCTGTAAGATTTAGTTCACAAAAAAGCAAATACAGACAACAATAGTTGTTTGAATTTAAATTATAAGATTTTAGCTCTTATTCTCTGCCTATACCTGTGCCCTTTTACGCATAAATATATACAATTGTGCTCATAAAAAAATCAGATAAACGTTTAAGAAAGAAAAATGTTTGATATTTTTTGTAATAAAATATTAAATTATAAGTATCCATTTGGTTTTAAATTAGCAACTGTTAAAGCTTCTGTATTGTTCTTTCAACAAGTTAGCTGTTGTATAATATGCGCTTATAACCAGTGGGCTGGATATGCGTTTTTTTTTGCTCAAAATTAATTTTATGCTTCAACGTAATTTCCGTTAAGAGCCAATACCATTTTTCTAGAAAAATAGGCTTTAGTTTCAGCGATATCCTCTTCTTATGTGCGATATTTTTTTCCCGCGCGAATTTTTTTAAGGTCTGCGAACAGAGCTACTAGTCACTGTGAGCCAAATCTGGCGAATACGATAGATGTGGGAACAATTCGTAGTTCAATTCATGTAGTTTGGCATTGTTTTAGAATTATCAACTCATTCTTGGTTTTGCCCAACAGTGAGCAACACGTCACCCACTTTGATAAAGGGTCCGCCATCTAACGTTTTTTTCAACTAATGCTTATTTCGTGAATGGTAACACTTAGCTCATGTCTGATTTGACAGATAATTAGTTTTATCCTTCCGCTGAACGAAAATGGTTGTATATACGCTTCGCTAAGTGGGCCTGCGATCGACTTACAGAAGATGCCGATTTTGCCAAAAAAATCATCTTTTCAGATGAAGCTCATTTTGATTTGACATGAAAAAATGGTGACAAAAAAGTGTATGACTTTTATACATTTCTGGATAGATTGTGCGAAAAAAAATGACTATGAACACTTAACAAATTTAGCGGAAAAAATCGAAAGAAAACCATTATTTCCCACCCATACATGTATGATCAGCTAAAGTGACAAAACTGACTGATCTTGGCGGGTATGAAAACAAGCAAAATTGTCGCATTTGAGGCACAGGAAACCCGCACGCATACACCCGAGACGAGTCACCGTTTGGTGCCTGATTTTGGTCCAGAGGCATAATTGGGCCATTTTTTTTGAAAATGAGCAAGGAGTGGCCGTTACAGTCAATGGCGATCGTTATCGGGCCATGTTGAACGAATTTTTGTTCACAAAAATTGAAGAGGAGGATATTAGCAACATTTGGTTTCAATAGGACGGTGCAACGTGCCATACAGCCGAAGCTACACTCTATGTTTTGCGCCCTGTTTTTGAAGATCGCATTATCAGCCACAGAGCTGATGTCGTTTGGACACCTCAGAGCTGCGATTTGACACCGTTGTACTATTATTTGTGGGGTGCCGTTAAAGACAAGTGTTACGCCAACAAGCCAAAGACAATTGACGCTTTAAAGAACAATATTCGTGAAGCCATTGGTGATATACAGCTGCACACAATCGATAATGTGCTTAAAAATTGGAAAAAAAATTGAAAAATTGAAATTATTTTCCATTATTAACCGGAAGGATTGTACTTTCAAATAAAAAAAGAAATTTGAGAAAATATTCAGTAGTTTTTTTTAGAGCATTAAAAAAAAATTATTTGGCGGACCCTTTATATAAGATCAACATGATCTTTTGATATATTTATGATGTCAGCCAACTCATGCAACTACACTTTGCGATCATTTAAAACAATTTTTGTGAAGTTTTTTGATGTTTCTGCATTATCTGTGTCTCTACGATCACGTTTGAAGTTAGCAAACCAACGTTTTATTATTGTTTTTGATGAAACAGAGTCATCACAATATTTTTCAAGCCTTTGTTTCGCTTGAACGGTATTTTTTCACCCCACAAGAGTAAGTGTAGAATTAAAACATGAAATTGTTTTTGATGCCTTGTTCTGAAAATAAATCACAAACTAATTAATAGAATATCATGAAATTTTAACAGCTGTCTTTGGAAGGTTAGCACTAGTTAGTGCTGAAAAATAGGTGAATGCAGTAAAATTAGACTTTTTGTGTTACGCTGGTTCGTAAACAAAATTCTAATTGATAATCTCTATACTTTTTTATTTTAAGCAGAATTTTAGTACTTTTTAGAAAATCTAAATATTTTTATATATTTTTCTAAGTACACTGTAACACCAAATACAGATATTGATGTGTTAAGCTCTGTCAGGCCAGGCGATGTGCTGACAACAACCAGACAATGAGAAATTGCCGCCACACTGTATATTGATAGTTCACACGGTTGCATGATATTTTCAAAAAGCTGGCAATCTATTATACGTACATATGTCTATTCTGACAATGATGCAAACTGATTTGACAATGCTTTCTCTGATAATATTGAAAGACAAAAATTGTAAGTTCACGGTGTTGTAAGACATTTTCTGTAATTTTTATGACAATATTGTTAGATCTGATAATCGTCTAAACAGATAATCGGCTAAAAGATCGTAAGAGTTAACATTAACAGAATTGCTCTGTGTTTTGTTACTTAAATAAATAGTCTAAGAACTTTAATAATAACACTTCTATTGTATTGAACACAACTGTTTATGTTTGGGTGTGTATTTGAGATTATCAGCAACTTGTTGGATTTTAACAAATTGTTATTCTATATTTTATTGCTTTACTTTCTCTCGTTCACATACATACACATTTTGAAAAACCAAACAGTTATAAACTGTTATATTTATATACCATTTAAAAAAGTACTCTCTGAAAAGAAGAAATGGAGTTTGTCACACGTTTTTATTTTATAATGTTGCTTGAGTATAATTTGTATATATGTGTATGTGTATTTTGCTTGTATGTGTGTGTGAGTATGATTTTTTTCCATTCTGCTGTTGTTGTAATTGTACACACTAAATTGTCGTAAATTGTATTTCCTGTTTTTCTTATTGTATGTAACGTATCCCCCATATATCCCGTATATTTTTTCTGTTGGTTTCATATTGTGTTGTAGTAGTAGTAGTAGTAGTAGTACGTTCATTCGTTCGTTCGTTCTCATGCTCAACACTAAATAAACACTTCCGTTTAGTTTTCCGTGACAAACATATACACTTTTCTGTGTAGATTTTTTCTTTTTCTTTTTTTACGTTTCACTTTTTTTATTTATATGCATCCCTATGTGCACATACATAAATAGCAAATTTATATACTTATGTTATGAGTGTATGTGTATTTGTGTTAGGATTTTGCCAGTATATATGGATTTATTTTTGTGTTAAGAATTAACAATGATATCATTACCATAGTAGAGTGTTGAATTATAGCAGATTTTAGAAAATCTCAAACCGCAATAATTTTGGTTTATCTGGAATTTTCTGGGCAAAGCTAATACTATAATCACGTCTAAGCCTCTATATGCGCTAGTTTCGGTCTTGCAATTGTTAAATATACAAGGGCTGCATCGTTGAAGAAACTGAAAGCTTTATCATAAGTGGTGATCAGAGGTTATATGATAGGAATATATCAAGAGAAATAGTGTTGGCTTCTAAAATGCATAAAATATGTATTGATACACCGCCTTAAATATATATCTGCTAAAAGCCTTAATACGAAGTCGAATCGTGAAACCTCCTACTAGTACATTTAATACTAGTCTGTTAAGATAGGAAGATAGGAGAGAGTGGCAGCATCGCTAAACAAGGTACACTTGAGCAGTCATAGCGGTCCATTGTGATACCACATAACGCATTGTCTTCGTTCTATTCACCAGAGTCCTGGTGATCAAACAGAGGAACCGCAAAAAAGCACTTCCCTAGATTAGATCGGAAACCGGTCCGACAGTCTAATTAACCTGGATATTGACCTGATGTCAAGGAGCGATAGCTCCGATAAGCCATCGAAAAAGCGAGAGCTAAGTATGAGAAGTGTCCGCCGTGCGAGAGACGGATGCTGGCAGATAATGTGGACCACGGTCTCCTTCACCTTAGTCAATCCACAGCCGTGACAAAAGTCATTTGCAATTAAACGAAGCCTTTGTGCTTGCCTACCCATGCTGCAATGGCCCGTGAGGATGGATACATCAGATGAGATGCTCCAGTCCAACCTAGAACTGGACCTTCTCTCCAGGCTCTTTCAGCGTCTTACATACGCGTACTCCCACCTGATCGCCAGTTTAATGGAGGTAAGTGGTACACCCACCCTCACGTGAAGATAGATGACTGGAAGAAGTGTGAACGCCCTAGCGATCTCATTAACAGCATAATTACCCGGTATATCCATGTGACAAGCAACCCACACACAATTGTCGTGATAATGCCACAAGGGAATCACGGCAGTTCTTGATCAACTTAGAGTTGAAGTTCATACCCGAAAGAGATCTGATCGCTACCTGGCCATCAGAACAGATATATATTTCATCGGTAGAAGCGCTATTACCAAGGATCTACTCTGCGGAACGAAAAATGATCATCATTACGGCCGGAAATATACTACAGTAGTCCGAAAGGCGAAGAGAAACACCAATGTTAAGCCTCTCTTAAAAAATTCCACTGCCCACTCTGGTGAATCGCTGGTGATCATAGAGCCAGAGGCTTAATCCTCCCTACTAGGAATCACAACACGGAATCCCCTGTACTGTCTAAGTTGAGATGGGGCACAGTCTATAGCATCCAGTATCAAAGGTTCCAGCGTGATATGGTTTTCAACAAGCTTGGCCAGTTGTATCTGACAAGTAGGGAGATCGCTTATTCGACTTTTTTCAAAAACCAGTTTTCGAATAATTCAAAAAATAGCGATTTTTTAAAAACCGGTTTTTGATTAATAATTATTCAAATAATCGGTTGCTTGACAAGTATCCACGAAGGGAGCCATCGAAGCATTACAAAAACCGTCCTTGTAGGGGTGATACGTAACGCATCTGTGATCTGAATTGCAGCAGATCACCTGACCTTGTCAAAGAGTCTGACATTGAAATCTTTATCGAGTGGAGTCCATACCAAAGATGCGGTTCAATAACGGCAGGAGAGCAGTAGGTGGCACCTTTTGAGCACTCTCAGCCAAGTTGGCTTTCCAACTGAGCTTGGGGTCAAGAATAAGGGCTGGATATTTAACAGTATGACTCAAACTAATTTGTTTTCTAATCAATCTGGAGCATCAGTACCAGTACTTGCCAGATTCTTTTCAAAATAGCTAACCTTGACTATTATTTTCATCTCCAGTGTAGTATATCTAGCATTTGATTGGTGTTGTTGTATTCCCCCTATTACAGCGTATTATTTAGTCAGAGTATTTTAAAGCTTTACGAACCATAATTTATCTGCTCTAAGCTTTTTGTATCACCTTGCAAATGTTGTTCTTGTTGTTGGAGTTGCAATTTTTTTTTCAACCATTTTTTTCTTTAGTTTTTTCGTAGTTTGCGTTACTTTGTTTTTACAAATAAAATGCGATTTATATTCTGTAATGCTCTGTGTGAAAAACATTTTTTTCTGTCTCTGGAATCCAGAAAATGGTTTTGTTTCATTTCATTTATTTTGCGAATTTTTTCTTCAACTGCAATAGATATGAATGGGGAACACCAACTAATGCAGCAGTACGAGTGGAACATAATTTACTTTTTTTTTTTGTCAAATACTTTCATAAGGATTTTTTTGTCTTATTTCTGCTTCACTTTTTCTTTTGTTACGGTGGCCCTTTTTGATTTTTTCTAACACCCTTTAGGGTTGATTGCTGGCTGGTGTTGCAAATGAAAGTGTCTGTTTGATGTTTTTAAGAGAGAAACCAAAAAAAGTCGAACAAATCCATTTTTGTTGGCAGAGTGGCAACATTTTGCATTTTTTTTCTTTTTCGTTGCTTTGATCTTCTGTCTTTTACCTTCGTAGAGTGCAGTGTCAGTAGCGTGTAGCACTATTTGTCTGGTGGCAAATGGAAGTATAATTTGTTCATTTCAATTGCTGTTGTTGTATCTTTTTGGCAGAGTAGAATGTAAGAATGCTAAATGCAGGGGCAAAAATATTAGTGGATTTTTGGTGTTAAACTTATGACAGATTAAATATGGCATTACATGATGTTTGCTCGCTGTTATTATTTCAAATTTCAAACAGGTGATGTCGAGGAATGTAATTAATTATGCGCTCAGAGTTTCATGTACGAGCTATATGTGAGGGGTCATAAACTGTAGAATTGTAAGCAACTTTAAAATTATGACATGTAATACTTCACTGGATTATTACTGGGGTTACACATAAAATTATGCATTTTGTTGAAAAAGAATTTAAGTGAAATTGTTATGTGGCCATGAAAATAAAGGAAACTGTGTTTTGTCTTTTATTGTGTATTGATTTAGAAAATAAGAGGATTTTAACAAGAGGATTTTCAATGACCTTGAAAGTAATTCTTAAGAAAAATAAATAAATGGGAGATATAATATTAGTTTAATCACTGATAACTCTCTTATTAAGCCTTCTGTTCACTTAAGGATTTTTGACATAATAATTCCTCACAAGACGTGGACTAACAACTGGAAGGCGAACCTTTCTAATATTGGAACTGTGTTAGTAGCTCAATTCAGAAAAAAACATCATTCTCTATACTAAAATAAGGATGAAAAGCAGAATCTTTCTCAGACCAAATGCTTCTATTAGGGAGATCGAACGGTTATTATTCGATCGTATTTATAACTTTTATAACTTAGGTTTGATCACAACCTTTTCAACCAGAGGTTATCCACACTTAACTCTCTTTACTGAGTTAGCTTCAACTAAACTGGTTTTTTAACTTCATGATTCACTTCACGAGTTTACTCCTAATAAACTCTCTTCACACCAATAACACTTTCGCTGAGTTAACTTTACTTAAAAAACTGCACTCGCTGAGTTTACGACACATAAACTGATTGCTGTTCCCATCGATATGCTTTTTATATGGCTGAGGAAAAAACACATCGAAAGCTCTCGAACCTCTCGATATTTCAGGTAGATTCCATTTCTTTCTTTTAGTTTCTTTTTAGTTCTTTTGTATGCAAGCGTATGTAAAAATCTACCTCTTTCAGCTCTTAGTGTTTTTTGTTGTTTGTTTATTGTCTGTTACTTGTTTTCTTTGCTGCTTAATTATTGTTGTTGCCGTGTTATTTTTAATTACTTTATCTCTGCTAATGTTTGTTGTTGTCGATTTGGTTATTTGCGGACAGCACATATAGATGATTTTGCAGCTTTTGTTTATTTATTTTATCGATGTAATAAACGCTGGGGTGCCCAACCTTATTTTCGTAACAATATAAAGTAATTTTTTTCATACCATGACTACCTCGAACATCTGACAAAGAACGTGAAAACGATGGTAGATACACTTGAGCAACAAAAATTTTTCTCTGTTTCTGTAAATAAATATGAATATTTTATATATGGAAAATGATGATCAAGTAGACACATTGAAAAGGATCTATAAACGCCGGCTCCGAACGGCAGATGTATTAGTTAGTGAAGTTTTTCACAGCGTAAATACTCATAACCAGTCGTTAGTAATGTTGTGAGGTGATACCGGTGTTGAAAATTGTTAGATGGTGTGGCCTGGGATTGAACCGAGGGTTCCTAAGCGGGTGTCTTACCTAATATACTACAGTGGCACACTCTATTAGAGACGTGGTGCATGCATTTATATTTCTATAGATGTCTTCTGAAGTGTGAAAATATTTGGAAACCGTTGAAAAAAAGGTTCAATGGGTCACTCGCATTTCACGAGTTCATTTGAAGGCGAGTTCACATGGACCCATTGTGACACCCCAACAAAGACCGATCCACTAAAGAGGCCAAAAAGCCGGACATGTTAGAGAAGGAAGATCCCTACATAAAGACAATAAAATATCAGTTTCCTCGTTTGTGCCAACCGGTAGCCTTGACGAAGTTAATCAACTTCGAGTGTGACACATCCCTTAAATAGTTCAGATCATGGAAGCGACATGAACCCAAATGCCTAAGTCTAAGCTCCCAGAGAGGAGGACAGTCGCACAGAAGGTTTTGTACCGATTCCTTCTACTCTTTATCCTGACAGCTCTCATAGTAGCCATGACCAAGGCATCCCATCCGCTCCTACATGCGACTACATTATACAATGCCCGGTAACTATGCCCGAAAAAGGCCGATCAACCTCCTTTCAAACCTAAGAAAAGTTTTATTTTCTCTGGATATTTCACAAGTGGTGACATTGGTCCACTTAACTATGCCCGAAAAAGCCCGATCAACCTCCTTCCGAACCTAAGAAAAGTTTTATTTTCTCTGGATATTCCACTTGTGAAATTGAAATGACATTGGTCCACTTGTGTTCCATCCTGTTCAGTGCTCATTTATCCAAAAAAACCGATGACGCATATAAAGGGGCATGCACGTCCCCCTGTACGAGAGACAAAGAGGCACTCATCAGCAATTTCATTCCATCAGATGCCCGCGTGACTTGGTACCCATATCAGTTCGACATGATATCGTTCTGAGGTCCAGATCATCAAAATAAAAACAACTGGGAATGAAACTACGCTGTAAAAAATTAATCATCGGATGAAATATTAGGACGTTGCGTTTTCAAGGAAGAAATGTTTAAGGCACTAAGAAAGCCGAACGTTGTTCCCACATACTTACTTACTAGAAAAAAAAATTTATTTATAAGAATTGAGAATTTTATTGTAATAAATTCTTAACCGAAAACTGGTTATTTTAAAATTGCAAATTTTTAAACTATTCGAAAACCGGTTTTTGAAAAAAGTCGAATAATCGATCTTCCTAGCTTCTATATATCTGGCTGATATTCACCATGTATATAAGAAAAGCAATGGCAGGAACAGCGTATAAAGAAAATAAGCAGCTGGCTTCGATGTAGATTCGTTATAAGTGACGAAATATGCAGTATTCAGTGACAAAAGCTGCTGAAAAAGAAATTGACGACGGGAAGCGGTTGGAAAAAAGATACGGTTATGAGTACCCTAGAGCCGTTAATAAAGCTGGAAACATGTGTATACATTGGCAATAATAGCTTTAAATATTAATATCTAGACTTTAGAACAACAAAACTGCTTGTGCGAACGATTTACTAGCAAAGCTTTAAAAAATCCTGTGAGATGGTCTGACAGGAACTTGTATCAGCTATTCTGTACCGTCGTGAAAATCGAAAGCATTCCGATTTTTTGAGTTTGATTCTAATAAATCCTGTTCACAAAAAGAAGACAAATCTATTTTCTACTGTTCATCACATATAAATTATTATCCAATAGCTTGTGAAGAAGACTAAGGCCCAGCCTTTAATTAGACATAAAATTATAAAAAATGCTCTCATACTCATAATATTAAGTTAAGGGCGAAATACACTATTAAGCGAATGGAAACTGCATTGCAGTAGTATTAGCGAAATTTGTATGTGTGTGTCACACCGACAATGCTAGAAGCAAAATCAAAGATTAACATTTTTTATGCTTTAAACTTCTGATTGACATGGCGTTGCTTGATCAATTTTCATTTTTCTATTTCACCAACAACGTATTTCGCTCTTTAAAATCTAGAAACTATTCTAACAATATTTATATGAATAATTTTGAAGTTGTGTTTGATTAATAAAAAAATCAATTTCATTCGAAAAATATTACTCATAAGCTTAGAGTACCAAGAAATGTAATTGAATTTGTAAATTTAACTTAATTTTCTGCACTATTACCTTATCTTACAAAAAATATGTTTTTTTTCAAATTTTGTCGACAATTATAAAGCAATCCCCTATAGAGATATGGGATATTTTAACTTCAAATTGTATGCGTTATGGATACGACTATCAGAGTATCATTAGGTTAAAACTTCAAATCGATTTTGGTAATAAAAATATTTCATAACAATTCAATTGCATGCTGTGCTTAAAAACTTCCTTTGGGTCATATCCAGTGCAAAAGAAGTCAATAGGTTGTGATTTCAATAGAAATTTTAGAAAAAGTAAAACTTAAAGAGAGAGAAGCTAAACCAACACAGCTAGTTTCCTAAGGGAAACCAATATAAAAAGATTGGAAAATCTACTAGTTTGGCTAAGAATAAATAACAAATGCTGGAAAAGAGAGAACTGTATGTGTTAATAATTGACAGGCTTACAGTAGGGAGATTCAAATAATAATGATTGTAATATAACCTATTATTGTTCCGGCCTTAGTAATTTGCAATTAAAGATTACGAGTCATTAGCCAAGTGATTTTTTTTGTAAATAAAAGAAATTTTAAGTTGACCTTTAGCTAACTGATAAGGAGAATGGCACCCACAAGAGTCATAAGTTAAAATTGGTGTTGTGGAGGCCAATCTTTTTACAAACTCTATTCATTAGGACGAAGCTCTGTTACCAACTAGAGCCTTCTATATAAACATAGATTAGATTTAAAAAAAAAACAAAATAGTTGATATAGAATCGACATTTAAAAGTTACTTCAGAATTTTTTTTGTGCCATAAAAATGAATCATATCTGTCATTAGAAAAGTGGCAGTAATTTTTTAAGTCATCGCTAAACTCTTTAGCGGATCATTCGAGGATTGGTATGCGCATGTGATTATAGACAATTGAAGAAAAGGAGTTTACTGAAGAAGAAGTTAATCCTAGACAAGCAACTCAAATGATGTGAAAAACCCAGCGTGGGCAAGGTTCTAAGTTATGTTATGCTATGTGACTAATTGTTGTACTTCGTTTGTTCTTTGCTATAAAACGTCGACAAAAATTTAAAAAAAATTAAAAATTTCTAAAGGCATTATATTTGGAGATAAACACGGCGCCTTTTTTAAGTACAACAAAGTGGAAAATTTTTTTTTTCTCAAAAGAAAGTGCCATTAGTCCACCTGCTCAAAAACCAAGTGGTTAGCATGAATAAGGTAAGAACTTTGTAATTTGTGACCCCTGTTTCGTAACATTGTGGTGTAGGCGTATATATAGGAAGAATCGTTTGAGTTGCAACTGGCGGGTTGCAGGCAAAAAGGAGATGAAATATATCTCAGTTAAAAGACATCGTAGAAGACTAGAATTTACTTCCTACGTGACTTTTCTCTAGAATCTAAAAATTATTGATACAAGTGAGACAGCACTACGGTGGTGAGACATTGAAAAGATCTGCATTAGAGAAAGATGGCTTTGCTGTATAAAGTTGAGACTGCAAAATGTGTTGCGCATAGGCAATCTCGTGGTAATTCTTATGAGACATTGTTTACAATGAAAGAAGACATAGTGTTGTAGTTGGCGATAGAGCTGACCTCTTTATTAATTTCGATTTGACACGACCTCTTTTTCAGTTCTTTTTGCTTGATGTGGAGCTCATTTGAAAATTTTGTAGTCTGAAAGGCTGAAATAATTTGATTTTGTTTTTTTGCATATCAATGGGTCTTTTTTCCGTTACTCCTCTTGGGAGCATATGGCTTCCACAAAGCATATCCATCTAACAAGGTTACCGCTTCTTTGCTTCTTCCCTTGTTAGATTGTTCTGTCTTAGTTCCTGTATAATTGTGCGTCTGCAGTCTTAAGGACTCCACTCGAGTGATATTCTGGTGATACTATCTGGACTTTTTCGAATGGTGTAACCTATCCATCCCCATTTGTGATGTTATTCGATACAAGCCAACTTTTACTGCTATACAGCAGAACTAATTTAACACATGAGTTGAATATTCTGAGCTTAGTTCGCACAGATATATGAGAGCTTCTCCATACAAACTGCAGTTGTCCGAATGCCGCTCTTGCTTTATTGAGCCTGTTGTCTACCTCTGTCTCTGCATCTTCGTTTGTAATCATTGTACGTACAAGATAGCAAAATCTAACTACATACTCGACTGGTTAACCTTATAGTGTAATGTTTTCCGGTCTAGTATTGTTTATTTGCAGGGCCTTGGTTTTCTTGATATTTATCTCAAGACCAACATTGCGAGCGAATTTTTCTAGATCCTCTAGTTTCGACTGCACTTTAGAAATCATATGCTAGGGTAGACAAATGTCATTCGCATAATCCAAATCTTCGAGTTGGCGTGAGAGAAGCCATGTTATCTCTCTTCTCTTTGCAGAAACTTTCCTCATTATGTCATCCAGCATAATAGTGAATAGCTGAGGTGATAGTGGGCATCGTTGTATGACTCCAGCATCGGTGTGGAGTGGTTGACTGATGTTCCTGTTATGCAGAACAAAAATTTGTGCATCCTAGTACATCGCTCTATTTATTCGAACTATTTTTTGGGATACTCCTTCTGTTTTTAATGCTTTGCATACTGCGATTCGTCTGATGGTATCAAATGCTTTCTTATAATCGACGAACAATAGATACAGGGAATACGCCATTCTATAGACTATTAAATGATTATTCGTAAAGTGTTGGCTTGATCTATGCTGCTTTTATTCGATCTGAAACCTGCTTGTTCGTCTCGCAATATGTTGTCTATTCTGCTCTGAAGCCTCCCCTGTGTTATGACTGCAACTATGTATCTTATATATGGTGTTAAGTAAGGTAATTTCTCTCCCATAATTTTATAATGATGCTCCTCTTCCACGTTGGAGGCAGCTTGTTTTCCTTCCATACAAATGTGATGTGAGGCCGCAAAAGTTCATCAATTGATCTATTGGTTCTATACTTTATGTTCTCTTTTTAATAAAATCAACAAAATTTTACATACCACTGTGCCATGCGAGTGAAGGTAAAACTTAGCTTTGATAGCTTTTCTACAAAAAAAAAAAAAAAAAAAAAAACGCATACATTTCTGGAATAACCCCCGTGTAGTGGTTCTATCTTTCCAATTTGAGTTTTTTTTCTTTGTTAAATTAGTACATCTGTTGCTGATATTTTCCCTAAATCTTAGTATCATAGCTTGACATTTCCAAAAGCTACTTAGTCAAGAGTACTCTGTGTGTGTAGGAAATTTTTTACAATTTTAAACGTGTTGGGGTCACAAAAGACATGACTTGCGAGGCTGAATACTGGTGGCGAGACTTTGGATTATAAGTACGACACGCAAACCAGACATCAGGCAAAGGCGTTCACCAAATGAACCGCGAAATTTTTCAGTCAAAAAAAGCAGGCAATGCTCACGGTTTTCATTGATTACAATGGTGTAGTAAGTAGACAGTAAACAAAGAGTATTATTTGGGTGTTATGAGACATTTGCGTGCAGAAATTTACGAAAGAGACCAGAATTTTGCTCCATGATAACGCACCGTCACAAAGTGCCATCAATATTTGAATTTTTTTTTAAAGAAAAATGCAACAAATGCCATCAAACAGCCGCTGAGTTCACCTTATTTGGCTCCCTGTGACTTCTTTCTGTTCAGCCGAGTAAAAAAACCATTATGGGGAACGCGTTTCAGCAGCCGAGAGGAAATAATAAAAAATCGCAGGAAGCACTGATGGACACACCGAAAACTGAATATAAAAAATGCAAATGCCCAGCTATGACACTAAGATTTAGTAGGAATATCAACAATAAATGTATCAACTGAACAAAAAAAAAAAAAAAAAACAACAAAAAAACTCAAATTGGGCCACCCTAATGCTGGTATATGTATGTATATATACAGCGTACTTATGCATATAATAAATACATATTAAATAAAGCAAATAATAACGTATGCACAGTACAGTTTTTCTTTTTTTTTCAAAATCACAGGAGGGAAAAAGTATATGCACTTGTAAGTGTATGTTTGTATGAATTTATATTGACATGTAGTATGTTTGTGTATATATATGTGTGTAAATATTTTGAAAATATTTTAAAGAGAACTCTAAATACATCTTCTATTGCTTACTTCCGCTTGAATAGAAATGCATTTTGGTCAACCAACCATATAAAATATCCTTAAGATACGAGAGAGCGAACACACAAAAGTTGCAACTTTTAAACATGCCAATGGAAATAAAACAGCAGCAGAAGCAGTAGTAGTAGTAATGGTAGCAGCAGTTTAACAGCAGCAACAATCCAAAGAAACAATTTGTTCGACAATAAAGCAACGACTCTAACAGCAGCAGGAGAAATATTTCATTCACTTGGACCGCCACTGTTTTCCAAAAAAAAGGAAGTTTAAGATTGTATTAGCAAGGAAGTAATGAAATACAGCAGAAATGGGCGACACTAAAGCGAGAGAGTTCCGTATGGGTGGTGGTCCATAAACGAACTCATAATGGCTTAAAAGTTATGCAGATTTTTTTATTATTATTTATTTTCTAGCAATTGAAAACGTAACTAAAGAAATAGAAATCAAAATAAATAAAGAAAAACGTATTTCTGTTAACATAGAAAGAGACATTGGAAGAGATAAAATACAAATCTTTTCTTTTTTTTCTATAATTTTTTATATGATTTTTATACAGTTTTATTGCCTTGTAATCGTTATACTTTGTAAACGATGAGTGTTTGTTGTAAAATGCCATAAGAAAGGAAGGAAGGGGATCTGGATTGTTATAATAATACCATCTACTTATTGGTATCTTAACGTGCAACGTGTTATAAAGAGTGTTTGTGAAAAATATCATTTCAAAAATATATTTAAATAATAATACAGTTGTACGAGTACAGTGGAGTATTTCTTTATCGCTTCTAAGTGCATGTAAGATGTAAAGAAAAGGCAAAAAAAATCAGACACAAATTGTTGAAATCAGTAGGGGATTATGAATATTTGAAACGAATTATTTTATTACTACACTTTTTGTAGATAATCCTGAATTACAGAATTAAAAAAAAAAGATTTGAAGAAAGAGATTATAATTCAATAATAAAGAAAAAAAGATTTGATGAGATATTTGGTTTTTCTTAGTATTTACGAAAGTAATTAAGTATTGTTTTGTAAAAGTAAATGACATTTATTTATTTAAAGTAAAATACAATTGCAAATTGTATACTAATTAAAACGAGCTGAGTAGCTAAGATCGTATGCTCAGCGTAATATAACAGTGCAGAACCTCTGGTGAAATCAAATCCATGATTTCTAAAATAAAAAACCGGACGTAGTTGACTGAATGGGTCAGTCATACCCACTAGACCTCTGATGCACATTGATTTTACTGCCCTGGTGGATAGACTAAGAATGCAAATTTTCGTTAAGTAATAACGTCAGCTTTTAACTGAAGTAAAATTCTTAAATATGAAGTGAGGTTACACTATGCAAGAAGCAAAAATATTTTTAATATTTAATATAAAGGGCCCGCCATCTAACGTTTTTTTTTCAACTAATGCTTATTTCGTGAATGGTAACACTTAGCTCATGTCTGATATGACAGATAATTAGTTTTATCCTTCCACTGAACGAATATGGTTGTGTATACGCTTGAACAACGCTGGTAATCTGGGCCTGCGATCGACTTACAGAAGATAGCGATTTTGCCTAAAAATTATCTTTTCAGATGAAGCTCATTTTGATCTTGGCGGGTATCTAAACAAGCAAAATTGTTGCATTTGGCGCACAGAAAAACCGTACGCATACATTGAAAAGCCGATACACCCAAGACGAGTCACTGTTTGGTGCGGATTTTGGTCCAGAGGCATAATTGGGCCATTTTTCTTCGAAAATGAGCAAGGAGTGGCCGTCACAGTCAATGGCGATCGTTATCGGGCCATGTTGGACGAATTCTTGTTCACAAAAATTGAAGAGGAGGATATTAGTAACATTTAATATTAGTGCCACACAGCCGAAGCTACACTCGATGTTTTGCGCCCTGTTTTTGAAGATCGCACTATCAGCCGCAGAGCTGATGTCGTTTGGCCACCTCGGAGCTACGATTTCACACCGTTGGACTATTATTTGTGGGGTGCCGTCAAAGGTAAGTGTTACGCCAACAAGCCAGAGATAATTGACGCTTTAAAGGACAATATTCGTGAAGCCATTGGTGAAATACAGCTGCACACAATCGATAATGTGCTTAAAAATTGTAACGATCGTGTAGGCTACTGCATGGCCAGCCGAGGCAGCAATTTGAATGAAATTATTTTCCATTATTTACCGGAAGGATTGTACTTTCAAATAAAAAAGGAATTTGAGAAAATAGTCAGTAGTTCTTTTATAGCATTTAAAAAAAAAAATTTTTTTTTTGGCGCACCCTTTATATTTTTTGGTCCGCTATGATTGCGTAACTTCAAAAATCATTAGCATTTCAGATTCTATGGAAAAGTTTTTTTTTTAGAATTTGTTTTTCTAAAATTTGGGATTTTTGAAGAGGCTGCTTCATACTTCTTATGATAACTTTAAAATGACTGATGCGATTTCTTTAAGCCATATGTTAAAATATTCCAAATTATATCAGCTTTAAGTCATTTTAATATTATTTTTTAAAATAGCCCATATTTTTGGAGTTATTGAGTAGCAGATTATATATATATTTTTTTTGTTATTGAAAAATTATGATAGTTTTGATTTCTAAAAATTCACAAGAATAGAAAGCAACAAATATTTACCAGTTTCACTATTTATTCATATAGTTGCGTATAATAGAAATAAAATAAACCGTAATTCATGAAAATCGATTGGTAAATACATATTTTATTCCCAGTAAAGTGGAAGTACCTAGTTTTGAAAAAAGAAATTTTTGTTTGCTGTTATTGCCGAAAATTCACCGAGCGTATGAATGATATTAAGGAATTTTGAAAAACATATCGCTTATACGACCCTCATTACATACAATTACAACAAAAAAATTTCATTTTCACTCTATGAATAAATCGCGAAACTGGTAAATATTAACTACTTCCTATTTGTTTCATTTGTTGCAAAGTGTAATCCAAGCAAATAAAACGAAGTTACATTTTGGCCACCAAGATCGTACGACGTACTTCTCTTACTAATATCTTGCGGGGTGTGTTGTAGAGTTTTAACAAGCAATTTTATGCCCACATAACTCAAGTCAAGAATAAGAGACTTTCGCCCATTTTCATCAAGAAATGCACACGTATCGAGGAATACTAAATCAATTGTATCAATGAGAACGTGCTTAAAACGTTAGACTTTTGATAAAGAAAGTTCATGTAGTTTTAATAATTTGAACATGAGTAACATCACTGAGAGGTGTGTGTGGGGTGGTGTAGTGGTTAGAGCATACGCTTAACAACACAAGCGACCTAGATTCAAGCCCCAGCAGGGAATATCACAAAAAAAATTGAATTGTGGTTTTGAGTGCTTAAAAATAGGTTTTAAGTTCCCTCGGGATAACTGCATCACAAAAATTAAGAAGAAGCCCTCCTGACCTTCTGATAATGACAAACATCAGACGAAAGCTGTGGAAAAAACGCGACCTACTGGAAAAAAAAGGATTAGCACCACCACTTAGCAAGGTACTGGTATGTGTGCCGGTTTGCAGGACGGTATAGATTGACGCACTGCAGGTGTTGGTGGTTTAGTTTCGGAAATGGTAAGATGTGCTACTGCGTTCCGCTTGTGGATTCTGATTGTGTTACTGTTATTGATCTGGCGGATAGAGGTGAGAGGAGACTTTCGTCTATTTTCGACGGGTTTCTCATCAGAAAATGGCAGTAGCGCTGGGATGCCAGCGACAAGCGAAAAGTGACGTACGGTTTTGTGCTTGATGTTAGGTTTGTTTTGGGAGCGCCCTGATTTGAGTTTTGGCTTGAGACTAGGTTTTTTGTTGACGTGGCTCAATGCACTTTTGCATAAGAGGGGTCATAGTTTGTCTGCTGATTGAGGTGTGAAATGGAGCCTGTGAATTTACGATATGTGTTGGTGCAGTGTTTGCTATGCAGTAGGATAAGTGAACGTCAGTGGGGAGTTGATATTGGATGGGACTTTACGGAGGCTGGGCGTATTTTAGAAGGGATGCTAGGTTTAGGGAATTATGTTATTCTTTTGCTGTAAGTGTGTGCGTGAATTGCTGATTTTTGGTTTCCTGTGTGTTTCTCTGGTGGAGTGATTGGGTCATTTTTATATCCGGGTGTTGTTTTGGTGCTTGTTGGTTATTGTTATCTTTGGCCACCAGTTCGAAGTCGTTTGAGACATTCGCTGGTGGTAGTATTTATGTTACGAAGCCTGACCGGAGACTAAATTCTTGTACCATGGGAGTCAAGGATACCCCGGGACCTCGGTTCCTGCCTGGCTATGGTGAGGATCCTTTTGTGAGAAACGTAGTGGCTGTGGTTTATACCCAAATGGCGTAAAGAGCCTCAAATCGGTGTGGAGTTACATTCTTAGCCGGCTGTCATGACCCATAGATTGGTAGGAGTTTAGATAGTCTTCGGCTCTTTACCAGTGTGAGGTCGTGTCCAAACAACACGCCCTTAGGTTTGGTACTCACTGGAGATTTTCATCATAGGTAAGTGCGTTGGTGGAAGCATTGTATTCGCTTGTGCCTCGGACACCGAGGGGTATGTCAGCGTGGCATAACTCACGTTAAACTGTGACTTGTCACTTAGCAAGGATCTTCAATATTATACCCAATGATATGGAGGCGAGTTACTATGACTTGAATAATCATTTTGATTACTGAAACTGAAACAAAGCAGCAATGGATGCTTTGTGGAAAGCCAATGTGCTCCCTAGAGGAGTGAAGGAGAAAAAAATTACTGAAGGAATACACTTTGCGATGTTTTTCTTAATGAACAAAAGAAGAAAACACTGTAAAAATAGGCAAAAATTTTTGTATGTAAAGTATCTGGTGAGAACACTACAAGTGAAAAGCGAATAAAGCAGTGGTTTGGCGGAAATTTCGAAGTTAAAGGTGCATTGCTCTCTGGCCCCTTACCCACTGAAAAATGGTTAACAATTTACCGACTGTAGGCAAAGAAAATCATTACTTAGGTACCGCATGAAATAAATATGTTATTGAAATGATAATAAAACGAATAAATTTTGAGTCAGATTAGAAGAACAGACTCAATGGAAAAAAACAACTTGTTTTGTTCCATCATGACTATGTCAGGCCACAAATATCTTTGATAACTAGCTAAAAGTTGACTAGGCTTGTCATTGTGTGTCTGCAAAACTCTTTGAATGGTAAAAGATGGGCTGACCGAAGAGCTACTGTAAATTACATGGTCGGTTTTCGCAAATAAACTGTAGAAGTTTAATAGCTATATTATTATGACGTTAAATCAGCAAGCGGCTATAAATAATATTGGGGCTAATTGAAGATTAATGACAGGTTTTAGATAATGTCTTCCAAGACATTAAAAAGCAGAACCCTGGTAGATATACATACATAAACATATTGATACTTCTTAACCATTTTGAAAACGTTTAAGTTCTTTTAAATTGCGTCAAAACAAAATAAACCCTACTTTGTTGTTGTTGTTCAGTTTGTATTTTCTCACTATATGTATCTTTATTCCTTTATACAACGCTTTTATTTACGCCTAAAAACGACTTTACTTTATGACAGCAAAACGATAACTATCTACTTATGGATAAGGCGCCATCTTTTATGTACAATTTAAATTACTTAAGAATGTTCTTGTTCTTCCTATAGCATTCGAACTATTTCCGTTAATTCAAATGTAATACACAAAGGTGGTCGAATTGGCAGTGCTGCTAAATACACAAATAAATACAGCACTGACATGTATTGTGTCAAATCTCACAATACCGTTTTAAAGGCACTGATGTGTTGTAACAGTATATTGATCAGACTATGCAGATTCTTGACATTGTATGAAAATACAATAGAAGTCTATTCAAGGACCTTAAGCTATAAAATTGAAAGAAAGTTTAATTTCCTATATTTCAATTCATCATGTAACAAAATTAGAAAGTTTGCTTGAAATCATTGTAAAAATTTCTAAGGCAGCCTTATACTTATGTTACATTTATGAGATCGAACTAAGGATATTGCATTGCTTTATGAAAAATTTCTATTATATATGTCACAATAACAAAAAAAGGAATTGGACATGCAATATCATCACCAGATCCTTTGGCTGTGCTTATATGTGCGTAGTGCTTCTTTCCATTCATTATCTGTTTTGTTAAGCAACAAATAGAGGAAAGCATTTTAGAATATAAAAGCAAAAGGACAATGCAAGAGAAACAGAAAAGGATACGCTTGCTAAACATTCTTTTATATTCTAAGCTAAGAGTGCAGGGCAAGTATAAGAAACACATTTTCTGCTTTTTTTTTGAGGGGGGGATAAAACTAAAACTTTTATAAAAATGTTAAGCAATAACACAAGTACGATTTTCGAAAAAGTTGAGTTTCGTTTTTTATAGATTTTATTACGAATTTGAAAAAAAAGTAGCATAACTTTTTATTTTCCTGAAATACCAAGAAAAAAGTTTCATAAGATATTTGTTGCAGAAGGCATTTAAAGGACCAGAGAGAACAAAAAATGAAAAAAACGAAACAGTTTGTTCAAGTGATAAAAGCTTACAGAGATAAAGCAATAACGTAACAAATGAAATTTGTAATAAAACGTGCAAGTCCTTGTCGTAAGTGTTGTCACAATCCTAAATCCCTCGAAAAAGAAGGCTTTTGAAAAATAGTTTTGCTTTTCTTTTTCTTTCCTTTTACATTCAATGGCTTAGATGCCATTTTCTTGCATTTTTGGACAAAATTTTCTTTGGAAGTACAAAAGAAATGATGTTTTTTTTAAGATTTTTATTGAAAATTGTTTCATACAATTTTTATATTGATTTCATCGTCATCATTTCATCATATCTTATCAAGTGCATCTTTCTATTTCTTTTAGTTTTTTCTATTGATGCTGCTGTTGTTTTCGTTATAAAGAAAGAAGTTGCTATGGATTGCCGATGATTAAATTGTTATTTGTGTTGCATGTCTTTGTACCGATTAATGCGGCTATTGGTGTCTCTCGTTATAACCTGTTAAGGTTTGCTAAGGTGCCAAAGTTTGCTTAGATGAAAACGCTCGTTATACTATAATAAGCGGAATGGAGTCCCTTTTTTATAAGTTTACTAATGAATAGACGGCTTAAGCCACCTACTGCAGCAGTAGAGCAGTGGGTGCTTTATGGGGTTTCAGTCCTAGCGTTATTAGTTTTCTTTATTTAGCGGTTATTGAACCGTCCTCTGGTGGTCTGCCCTTGACAAACACTGCAATGTCAGACTCACTGATAATGCCAGAAGATCTGCTGCAATCCAGATCACAAGTGCATTAGGTACCACTCCTACAGAGGCTCTTATGGTGGTGCTTGCATGGCAACTGGCCAAATTTGTTGCGGTGAAACTAAACGCCCTATCATGCTGGCATATTATCCCCACGGTACACTCTATTCTATCTGAAGAACCTTTGATACTGGGTGATAAAGACTATGCCTCAGCTGGATCTGAAAAATATAAGGCATTCCGTGCTGTGATTCTTAGTAGGGAGGATTGGGTGTACCGAGGGAACACTCCCTTATTCTGTCTGAGAATATAGACTATGCTTCAACTGAATCTGAACTGTATATGGGATTCCGTGTTGTGATTCTTAGTAGAGAGGATTGGGTGTACTGAGGGAACACTCCCCTATTCTGTCTGAGGAAACTTTGATACTGGGTGTTATAGACTATGCCTCAACTGAATCTGAACAGTATAGGGGATTCCATGTTGTGAAGGATTGGGCCTTAGGCTCTATCATCCCTAGCGATTCAGTGGATGTCTATACAGACGGTTATAGACTAGAGAAGAGGATGAGCAGTGGACTTTCTTCCGAGATGGTATTTCTTTCCGTCTTTCGGACTACTGCAGTGTGTTTCAGGCCCCAATCATAGCCATTTTTCGTGCTTCGGAGTAGATCCGTGGTAATGGCGCTGCTACCGACGATATATACATACATATATCTGTTCTGATAGCCAAGCGGCGATCAGATTGCTTTCAGGTGTGACAGTCAACTCTAAGATGATCAGAGTTTGCTGTGATTCCTTTGTGGCATTATCACAACAGTTTTGTGCACACTTTATCTGGGTTCCTGATCACAGGACATGACGGATAACAGGGCTGCTGATGAGCTCGCTATGGCGGGCACATTCATCTTAACGTGAGGGTGGGTGTGCCTCTGAATTGGCGATCAAGCGAAAGTATATGTTGGACTCTGCCATAAAACAAAGGAAGAGTCCAACATATACTTTCGCTTGATCGCCAATTCAGAGGCACACCCACCCTCACGTCACCAGACCAAGGTTGGATATGAAGCGTAAGTAAGTAACCAGCTGTTCAAATTGGACCATTGAAGCACCACCTTTTTTGTAGCCATCCTCACGGCCCAAAGCGTTATGGTTTGTTGTGGTGGCTATAGTTTGGATGAGGAGGAAAAGACTGTGGTCAACTTTATCTACCAGTGTCAGTCGCGGAGACTTCGCACACTGGGCTCTCGCTTTCTCGATGGCTTATCGAAGCTATCGATCATTGACATCAGTTTAATAGCCAGGTTTATTAGACTGTCACGCTTGTTTCCGATCTTATCCAGTGAAGTGCTTCTGTGCCCCTGCTTGAACATAAGGACTCTGCTGAAAAGAACGGGGTCAATTCGCTCTATAGGGTCTGATATACGTGCTCAAGTGTGCTTCTTTAGCGAGGCTGCCGTTCCCTTCTATCCTATACTAATGCGTAGGTTCTGTTGTGTTGTCATGATTTATTATTCTATTAATCATTCAATGCAATACAAATTTTTTTATATGACGCTGATTTACTAACATATGAGCACATGAAGCATTTCCAAAAATTGGAATTTAAAAATGAATACATTTTATATTAGAAAAGGTAGCCATTTTTCAGGAATGCAATGGAAATTTTACTACTTTTAGATGTAACATTTATCTAGAAATTGTAGTTCTATTCACTTAAAGAATTCCGAGAATATTCCCTTATTACATTGAGTTTTGCTAGATATCGGTTATAAACCTCTAGTCTATATTGATATTACAAGTGTTTCGAACCCAATTATGTCCGTAGTTGTATATCATCTATGCACTGCCTGCCTTAAATCCCATTAACGTCTGTGTGTACTTATTACCTCGTTTGGTCATTTTACTGAATAAGACTTACTGCCTATTGCACTTAACATATCCCTTAAGTGCAACGAAAGCAACGTTTTTCCAATTTTCCTTCTTTTGATTCAATCCATAGCTCATTGTCTAAATTGTTTTTAAATATTTTCGTTTCATTTTATTTTCTTCTTTTCTCTATTTCGATGTTGCATTTCAATTATTGTTGCCAAACTGTTTTGTTGCAAATTGTTTACCATTTGGCATTGTGTTATAGCAGCAGCAGCAGCAGCAGCAGCAGCACACATTTAGTGTTTGCATGTCAAGTATTTTCGGTATTTTTTCTTCGCAATTATTTGTCTAAAATATTTATTTTTTTTCTGATTAAGCACAGCATCGGAATGAATAAATATTATTTAGAATTTATTTCTTTTTTTTCTATATTAAATCGATTAAATTCTTTTTCTTCTTTTGCTAAATTGTATTTTATTGAAGAAATAAAAGAATGCCTATTTCCAATTTTTCTGTCTCTCTAAAAATGCAATTTAATAGCATAAATTCAATAGGTTTGCTATTTAATTGCAATAAGTCAGTTGCTTAACGTGAATAACTGTCCTAGAACTTTACCGCACGGTGGTAATCCACTAGTAAATAGATACAATGCGTCCACCAACGTCCCCACCTATGATTAAAATCATCAGTGAGTACCAATTCGAAGACATATTGTTTGGATATGATGTTCACCTTGGTGAGGCATTGGAGATTATCTAAGCTCCTACCGATCACGGTACCCGGTTAAGAATGTAACTCCACACCGAGCCAAAATAGCTCTCCCCGCGATTTGGGTCTAAACCATAACACCTACGTCGCTCCCAAAAAGGCACCTCGACGTAGTCAGATAGGGATCAAGATTCCTGGGGCCTCCGACACCCATGGTACCAGAATTAAGCTTCCGATCAGGCTTTGTAGCATAAGTCCCAAACGATTTCGGACTGGTGAACAAGATGAGATTGAAAAACACCAAACAGCAAACTGCAAACACTGGAAGTACCAACAGGCTGCA
Source organism: Wohlfahrtia magnifica (assembly GCA_023159175.1). Lineage (NCBI taxonomy): Eukaryota > Metazoa > Arthropoda > Insecta > Diptera > Sarcophagidae > Wohlfahrtia > Wohlfahrtia magnifica. The sequence continues at coordinate 4,909,705 of JAKWBJ010000537.1, forward strand.
AAAAAATCGAACAACTAACGCATACTGTGCTAAAGGGCTGGACAATGCAAAAACGGCAACTCAGTGAGCTCCATTGTTGGAAGTGGAGGAGATACCTCCTATAAAATACAGCGTAAAAGCGTCGAACCTTCCAAAAGTCCGATTGCCTAGCAAACACCTACTGAAATCTTTAACTTCTCAGTATGTGTAATACCTACCCATACTATCTAAGTTACTAGTGTCAGCATAGTCCGAGCATATAGTCAGTATATGCCTCCAGCTCTCAGTGCCCAACCCACACCATCGGTCTACAGATTCAGTCTGGCTAATTGAATGCAAAAAAGCATTGAAAGAGCCACGTCCCATCAGCATGAACACCAGATTTAAACCGAAGCCGAAGCCGAAGCCGAAGCTGAAGTCTAGGTGTTCCTGTACAAGTATGTAGCCCTTCCATTGTCACTGTTCGTCCATCTTGTCTACCACGTATCTACGTGGCACCCCTGAAGTGGTAGTCCTTTCTGGATTCTGTAGGCAATGCTGCAACGTATTGCCTCCAAATGGAGGGGCTCTGCATCAACAAGAACCTGCAAAGTGTCGGTAGAAATAGTTCGAAATACCGGAACATATGCCAAAAGCGTAATTCTCTGACAAGTGAGAATCTTGCTCCTTCCAACATCAGACATGACCGTCTCGTACCACACAGAAGGACCATACTCTGCACAGGCAACGAACAACCCAATCACTACTTAGTGTGCGCCTAAGCTTCCTAATAATTGGAATCAACTTATGCCTAACATGCGTGAGAGGAACGTGGAAGCTCATACGCTCTCCCGTAACTATTCCGAGCTACCTGAACTGAGTCATATAACGAATGTTATTATCGCCAATTCTAACGAGCGGTGGTGGCCCAGTTGACAATGTGGAATAGATGATAAGAGTTTTGGACGAAAGGTCTAATCGCCCTCCTTATTCCGGACTTAAAGAAGTACGAGTAGTTACGCTTTTTGTGGTTGCCGTCAGAATTAAACGCTTTTTTTCCAGAGTAGCTCGGAGCATTCTAGATATACCAAAAGTGGTGACTTTATATTAACTGAGGGAAGAATTTCATTTTGCGCAAGTATCACATCTAAAGGTGAATAATAAGATAAAACATGATTATCGCCGTGTATGCACTCCCATGGTGTACAAAGCACTAGTGTGGCATTGTAATCATACGAGTAAGATATTACATAAATTGAGTATGTGAATACTACTTCAAAGCCATGCATATTAATGTGACTGTAATACTGCTTAACCCCACTGACTATCACTTTTTGACCGACACATCACTTTTAGATTGATTATGTGTAGTTATGTAGTTATGTGGTTTTGTGGTTGGTTGGTGACATTGGATTGCCTGAGTTTTATTCTCTCCAAGAATTATTCATTTATCAAATTCGATATCGCTACCATGAGGGAGAAATTTTATTTGGGCAACAATCACATATAAAGGCGAATTATTAGTCAATAGTAAAAGTCATTTGAACTTTCCTGTTATTTTATAGCTAGCGCTATACGGTTTTAATGCAACTCTAAAGCAGGCTTTCGTTTTGGTTATAGACTACTACTTAAATTCGCTTAGAAGTCCAGCAGTAGTTGGGAAGCAATCAAACAGCCTCCAAAATCCCCTGCTTAAAGTTAAACTCTGAATAGTTCAAGTCTTGCGTTCCTCAGCAATACACAAAACAAAAATGTACCCACAAGAGCACAAAAAGCAAGTACAAGACAAGCAATTAACCCAGCTGTCCTCTCGGAGAACACATTGATGATGGCAAAGGGAATTTGCTAAATTTCAACAAATATTCTTATTTCTTATTTCTTATTTCTTTCCGGTACTTCTTTTAGAAGAATATGGCTTCCGCTAAGCATCTCCATTTAACATGGCTTACCGCTGTTGATTTTGCTTGTTCCCATTTTAGATTGTTCTGTCTTAGTTCCTGGGTAATTGTGCGTCTACAGATGTTTCTTGGTCGCCCAAAATTTCTTGAGCTTTGAGGATTCCACTCGAGTATAGGGACTTTTTCGAATGTTGTAACCGATCCACACCCATTTTCTTTTCCTTATCTGTTTCAATATGGGTTCCTTATTAGTCATGTTCCACAGTTCTTTGTTACTTATAATGTTAGGCCAGAATATTCTGCATATGATTCTGAGGCACTTGTTAATGAATACCTGGAGATTTTGCTTGATGTTATTTGATACAGGTTTCACTGCCATATAGCAATACCGGTTTAAAACAGAGGTTGACTGCCGTCGTCCGAATGCCGCTCTGGCTTTATTGAGCCTGTTATCTACGTTTGTTTCTGCACCGACATTTGTAGTCATTGTACTTCCTAGATAGCAGAAGCATCTACACACCCGACCTTGCAGCATAATGCTTTCCATGCTAGTATTGTTTATTCGTATGATCTTGGTTTTCTTGATATTTATCACAAGTCTAATATTGCGCGCTAATCCTTGTAGGTCCTCCAGTTTCGAACGCATATTAGAAATCCATAGACCAAATCTTCCAGTTGGCGTGAAAGGCACCCTGTTATCCATTTCTCTTTGAACAGACTTTGCTCATTATGTCATCCAGCATGATGGCGAATAGTGGGCACCTTTGTTTGACTCCAGCATTGGTGTGGAATGGTTGGCTGATGTTCACGTTGTGAAGAACTGAAATATCACCATCCTCGTATATCGCTCTAATTATTCGAATTATTTTTTGAGATCTGATGGTATCAAATGCTTTCTTGATATCGACGAACAGTAGGTATACTAAGTAATACATTTAATGTGAATACCCTGCCAAAGACACGACCTAACAGGTGAATACAAAGCATCTGACAGCACCTACACATAAGTATGATATTAGTCATGGATATGTCTTCCAACTTCGTTAAAACTGTGCAGGAATGAACTTGCTCCGATTCTAAGTCGAGCGGTACAGTTTAAGGTGAAACTCGACATTACGCTTTACCTATAGTAGAGAAGAATATAAAAATACGATTGCAAATACATGGCATCACATTTAAAATTTAAATTTAAAGATTTTTCTTTTGCAACCGATAATTTTCTATTTATTTGACTTTTAATTGTAAACTTTAATACACACATACATACGGTGTAAACACAAACATACACACCCACACACATACACAAATACTTTTAAAATAAAATAAAGTACAACTTGATGAAAAATACCAAGCGGCCGTACTGAACTCTGAAACGACCGATAAAGACCAATAATATGTTTCATTAAAGCAATTATTTTGTGGTTCATTTGTATTTCGTAGATAATGAACATTTGCGGTTACTTTGCAAATGTAATTTCAAACGAAAACAAAAACAAAAACAAAAAAAGGATATTTTTTTTGACTTTTACTGAATAATTCATTGTAAGAAAAGAAACGATATGTAAAACAAACGATAACAAATTTAAAATTTTATTAAAGAGCAATCACGATAAAGGATTTAAAAGTGTCAGTTTAACTGAGAGGAAGGGCAGTTAAATATAAAGAAAATTATTTAAATTGAAATGTAATTTTATTTAAAACAATATGAAAATTTGAATAAAAACCAAATTTTTAAAGTAACCATGAAGGCGTGCAACAAAGGAAGGTCAACAAACGAATTTAATTTATTTTGTACTTAAAAGGTAATTTTAATTAGTTTTGTGTTTAGTTTAGTTGTTGTGAATATATCGCACTTGTACCACTAAAGTGAATCAATTCAAAATCTTCAAATTTGTTTTAATATGAAATTACTAGCAGACCCGGGCAAACGTTGTCTTACCTTCGAATTTTGTTTATGCTTTTGGTATTGTGTATCGCTGCTCTGGACGATCTTCCCGATTTTCTTATGCATAATTTTGGTATAAACTAACATTCGATTCCTGACAAGTTCGTTGTCTTCTGCGCGCTCCTCTTATGTCTGCTGTGAGTGCAGCACTCTCATATAATTTGTGTGTCGTGTACGGCAACCAATATTTGCACGAGAGCGTGGAATTTTGTACTGCAATATACGTTTCTTATGATATTTTTTTTTGTTATTGTTGGGGTAGAAAGGCTGCCCTTTATTGTCTTACCTGTTGCTTATTTACTTTTTTCAATAGCTTTCAATAATACAATTAATTTACTTTCACTAACACCTTGGGTTAGTTTATTAAAATGTACTCGTATGTAATATTTAATTTAAATAAATTAATCTTCAACTTAATAAGTTTCTTTTTTCGTTTGACACCCATGAACTTTTCACCGATCAAGCACCTAACGCCTTCAGCAAAACATAAAATAGGCTTATTGCGCAAATAGAGTTTAAAAATGAGTAAAAGGTATTTATTTACTTCTTATTTTAATATATTTTTTTCACAAAAAGATGTTAGGTTTCAGTCGGTATCAGGCTAATTAAAGCCACTGTACGCTTATTAACGAACGAACGCCTTCAACGCAACACAGCATAGTGCAGTAGTTCTTGAGTTACGGTGGAAAAACACTAAAAAACTAAATATTGCGCCATCTGTCGGACGAACTTCAAACTACACAGAAACACTCCTCACGCCCCATAGAGCATGTATATACAGTTTGGTCGAAATCGGCGCAGTGGTTCTTGAGTTACGGTGCAAACACACTAAAAACTAAATAATGCGCCATCTGTCGGTCGAACTTCAAACTACACAGAAACTCCCCACGCCCCATAGAGCATGTGTATACAGTTTGGTCGAAATCGGTCTAGTAGTTTTTGAGTTAAGCGATCACGAAGATACACGTCATTTTTATATATGTATATAGAGATATCGTAAGAAGGGGTAACAGGTATATTTTGGCAAAAGAATGATGTAAGATTTTTACAGTCATTTTTATAGTCATCTTCTAACTAAAAGTAAAAATTGGCAAATCTTGACTTGACTGATTTTAGCGCTACAAGTGCGATAAACATATCAGGGAGATCGGACGGTTATTATTCCACGGATTTTAATCTATATTTTTGGTTTTGTCGAATACGGATTTTTCAAAATCTTCATTTTTCGATTACCGAATAAATCGGTTAATTTAACACGATTAACCGGTTAATTTAAAAAAGTATAGTTTTTATACGTTTTTATATATTTTTGTTATTGCAAATATGGTCATCGCCTAACTTTGTATAAATTTAGTTATTATTTTTGTATATATGACAACCCTGCATGTCTTACAAAGAACGTGAAACCAAGGTAGATCGAAAAGATATGCACACTTGAGCAAAAATAACTTTTTCTGTAAATAAATATTGATTTTTATATATAGAGAATGATCAACTGAATTCATTGAAAGCGAACCACAAACGCCGGCTCCGAACGGCAGATAATATATTACTTAGTGAAGTTTTTCACAGCGTAAATAAACATAACCAGTCACTAGTAAAGTTGTGTATAACAACTGTTGAAAAATTTCAGCTGGTGTGGCCTGGGATTTAGCCGGCGCCTTGTTGGTTGAAAAGTTGGTGTCTTACCTAACATGTCAGAGTGACTAACACACTATTAAATAAGTGATGCATAAGTGCTGTTCGAAACCTAAGCAACTTTCTTGTCGAGCCAATTAATAACTCATATATTACTAATAGATTTATTCAAAATAAGACATTTAATTCTTGTTATCTTAGGCATCAAAATAATAACTATAATAACAAACCTTTAATTCCATTCTCTACTAAGAAAACAACAACAACAAAAAATTAGCTCCTTGAGTAGCTGTTCGAGACCTAACCAATTATCAGTAGTTTGTGTAATAAGCTTTGTTTTTATGGCCTTCGGACACGGTTTTGGTATTGTTTTAATGAGATTTGTTAGAATTATTCCTAGTATTGATTGCCACTTTAATTTTAAGGCCGCCGTCAGCTTATATTTATTTTTAAAACGACATGGCCCAGCGCTGCGCTCAAAAATTAAGAACAATTTTATTTAAATAAAGAAGCGGTTAACCGGTTATATGAATAATTATTAACCAAAAACCGGTGTTTTTTCTAAATTGCTATTTTTTGAATTATTTAAAACCGGTTTTTGGAAAAAGTGGGATAATCAAACCCCCTAATACATATATAGGGTCCGCCAAACAAATTTTTTTTTAAAATGCTATAAAAAAAATTACTGAATATTTTCTCAATTTTTTTTTTTCGAAAGTACAATCCTTCCGTTTAATAGTGGAAAATAATTTCGTTCAAATGGCTGCCTCGGCTGGCCATGCAGTAGCTTACATGATTGGTTTAATTCTTAAGCACATTATCGATTTAACCAATGGCTTCACGAATACTGTCCTTTAAAGCATTAATTGTCTCTGGCTTGTTGGCGTAACACTTATCTTTGACGGCATACCACAAATAATAGTCCAACGGTGTCAAATCGCAGCTCCGAGGTGGCCAAACGACATCAGCTCTGCGGCTGATAATGAGATCTTCAAAAACAGGGCGCAAAACCTTGAGTACAGCTTCGGCTGTGTGGCAAGTAGCGCCGTCCTGTTGAAACCAAATGTTGCTAATACCCTCCTCTTCAATTTTTGTGAACAAAAATTCGTTCAACATGGCCCGATAACGATCGCCATTGACTGTAACGGCCACTCCTTGCTCAGTTTCGAAGAAAAATGGCCCAATTATGCCTCTGGAACAAAATCCACACCAAACAGTGACTCGTCTTGGGTGTATCGGCTTATCAATGTATGCGGGAGATCAAAAAAAGCTTTATCTGAAAAGATGTTATTTTTGGCAAAATCGGCATCTTCTGTAAGTCGATCGCAGGCCCACTTAGCGAAGCGAAGTTCAAGCGTATACACAACCATATTCGTTCAGCAGAAGGATAAAAGTAATTATCTGTCAAATCAGACTTGGGCTAAGTGTTACCATTCACGAATAATAATAAAAGAAAAACGTTAGAAGGCGGACCCTATATATGCATACATATGAAAAAGGAAACATTCTAAGAATTTATTAATTTATGTTTCTGTCTTCTCAAATTTTTTGTATTTTAAATTCTAAAGAAATTGTGTGGGTAAAATCCTTTGCAGAATTTTGTAAATAAGCAGCCATTAACAGTTAAAATTGAGTTGAATAAACTTTTATTGTAATTCTTGTGTTTTCCATTTGTTATTTCTATAGAATTTTTATTATTTGCATATGTGTTGGTGTATCTACATTATGAATTCACCATAAACGCTTAGCCTACACAGACACTTATTTCTATCATGGGAGAGTGTATTTATCCTTGAAGGCAAATAAGGTGGCTATATATGGCTGCGAGTAAGAATAAATGAGAAAAATTATCTTGATCCTCTTTTTAAGTCCGCTTTAGTGATTTCTATACTCTACTATATACATCAAACTAGATAGAGCTGATTGTTTGTAATATAGCAGTTTAACTACCATAGCGTTTAAAAATTAACAAAAATGCCTAAGTTGGTAAAAAAATCATTTTAATAATTCAACGTCGTCTAGCGAAAAAAAGGTCTTTAATTTTTATTACTAACCACAGAGCCGAATATGGTTGAGTTGAGATATCACCTTTGTTAAGTATTGAAAACAAAATACTTTATCTCTCCTGTTAAAAAATCTTTATGATGGCGGATTGATATTGAAGCTACCTTAGTAGGAAAAAACATTTTTCTTTTCAAAAACCATTCATTTCTCAACATAGTCTCCTTTTAGCTCAATACACTTAGCGATTTTCCAACTTTTTTATACCATCTGAATAATACGATCTTGGGAACTCCTCAAAATACGCATTAGTTTCGGTAATCACTTCTTCGTTTGAGATGAATCTTTTTCCTGCGAGCCAGTTTTCAAGTTTGGAAACAGGAAAAAGTTACTAGGGGCTAAAACTGAACTATAAGGTGCATGATCAACCAATTCGAAGTGGATTTCTCGTAGTAGCATCGTATCTAATGCTGTGTGAACCGGAGCGTTGTCTTGAAGAAAGACCACTTTATTCTTGTTTAAATGTGGTCGTTTTTCCTTGATTGCATCAACCAATTGATCCAGTAATGCACGATAATACTCTCCAGTGATTGTGGATCCCTTTTCAAGATAATCGATGAGCAATGTTCCGTGTGCATTCCAAAATACAGTGGCCATAATCTTGCCAGCCGATTTCGCTGTCTTCGCCTACTTCGGAGCACTTCCACCAGCTTCCAACCATTATTTCGATTTATTTTTATTTTTAGGTGTGTAGTGGTGGACCCACGTTTCATCAACGGTTATTAATCTACGCCATAAATCAGCAGGATTATGCTTTATCATGTGCAAACACCGCTGTGAAGTGATCTGTCGAAACGCGGCACCCATCTTGCCGATAGCTTTTTCATATGCAAATGTTTATGCAAAATGTTGAACATACGTTCATATGATATGTTTCCCATTTCAGCAATCTCACGTATTTTGAACCGGCAATCGTTCATAACGATATCGAGGATTTACTTGATATTTTCTTCAGTAACCACCTCTTTTGGCCTTCCAGTTGATGGTATTGTTGCAGTGCTTGTTCGGCCCCGTTTAAATTCAGCAAACCCATAATTTACCATATAATCTGAAGGAACAGATTCGTCGTAATGTATATTAAGCTTCTCTTTTGTCTCTTTCGCCATTTTGCCTTTCAAATAATAGTGTTTAATCACTACATGAAATTCACTTTTTTCCAAAAAACACAAAAGTTGCTTGCTTCAAACGACTACAACAAATAAACTAATCGATGAATTTGGCTAAAAGCTGACGATTAACAGATCGTAATTTGTAAGAAAGGAAAATTTTTCGTGTTTGTGCTGCCATCTAGCGCTAGGTAGCTTTAATGTCAATCTGCCCTCGTATTTGTGGTTAGAAGTATGACCAGAATCGGGTCTAAAATCGTAGCGTTTTTATTAGAGTTTTTAAACAAAAACAAGATCATTGAGACTTTGCGTATGAATTGTAATTCTTGAAATTCAAAATTCGGTTTTTCGTGAACTTTTTAAAACTATATCGCTCCCTAATTGTCTTTTGTTGATTATAGAAGAAAATTATTATATCAAAACGCGCATTGTAGTTGTATTCTATAGTCGGCTTTGATCATTTATATTTTTCTCATTTTTTTCTTTCTTTCTACAAATGCCGTGTGTATATAAAATGGTCTCGTTTGTATAAAATATTATATTTTTTTTGTAATAAATTATGGCACCAAAACAAATTTAATCGAATGTTTACTTCCGTTAGAAATTATTTATATTTCTGCGTAAATGTCTTTTAATATTCCTTTGTGTGTATGTACACATACGCAGACACACACACACACACACACATTCAATTCCTTCTCAGTCTCTTTCGTACATAAGTAAATAAATTAGTCTCTATATGTACATATGCACACACTCTCTTCACACCAATATTAATATTTGTGACTGTAACTTACTTCAATACGAAGTGAATTTTCTTTTAATTTAAAAATACTATGGGAATACTAACAGCGAAAAATCGTTTTGCGATTTGCGTAACCAAAAATGAATTTTTTGCTTTTAAGTGTAGTAAACGTTGTTGTGTTTCCCAATTTATATTTTGAATTAAATTTATAAGCTGTTAAGTGGAAATTTGTTTTAAAAGATAACTTTTTTTTAAAGATTTTTTAATGGAACTAAGATAGGGTCTTTCGTTAAGCGTTTACTATCTGTAAATTTAAACAAAATAAAGTGTATGCTTGATATATTATCAAAAACCTTTTATTCCTTAGAAATGCCATTATGTATGGAGTACAACATTGTGCCTGGGCTTTCCCGGCTGACGCGCATTCGAAATATTCGACTTTTAATGACCCTGAAGTATAAATCGCGCTAACATGTGTAATGTTGGCTTTGAGGATCGCTGTAGTTTTTGGTTTATTCATATAGAACAGTCAAATCGCACTATCTCGGATGACCACACGCGATGACCATGCCCTCAAAATACCAGTACATTATGTTTAAAGTGGCACGAAGTTTGTCGCACATGACGTCGTTCTGCTAAGCCAAAAACCGTTGGTGTTCTTATCATCCAATTCAGGACAAAATAAATTGATAATTGATAATAATATAGTGCTCAAAAATATATGAGCCTATGACGCCGCCAGCCTGAACTTTACTCCAAACTATGATTTTTTCTCATTATAACTGGTATCGCTCCAAATCTGACAATTTTGTTTTGTTGGAGCTTATGGCTATATAGGCTTGCAACTGCTGAAAGGGCCCACACGTAAATTTTTATGCCTATAGGTATTAACTACTAAGTCAGTTGAATTTAGTACGAATGCAGACACAGCATATAGATCGCTCTCATTTCGGTAGCTCTCTCGGAGGCCCTACGGTCCATTGTGATATCCTTTAGTCTTTAGTCTTAACTCCCACTGAGCAGGACAACCGCAAAGAAGACGTTGCACCGATTCCTGACAGCTACTACAGCTATGGCAGGATATCCCAAGAGCTCTAACATTCGACTTATCATACAATGCCCAGTAATACTCGAAAGAAGCCCTATCGACCCCCTTCAAAACCTAAGATGAGACCTAGTTCTCTCCATAGAAAGAGGAGTCTAAAGCATTCTGGATAAACTACAGGTGGTAATATTGATCCACCTGTGTTCCAACCTGCTTAGTGCCCATTTATCTAACAAGATCGACGACGCTCATAGAGAGGCATGCACATCCCCCTGAACGTACCCATTTCTCTGGATCTGTTCGACATAATATTGCACCAGCTGGGCCAGTGAGCAAAAGCAGCTAAGGAAACATTAAGATTTAATCACATACGAGTCACATACATAGATCCTAATAGGTCTTGAGGCCTCGGGACTTAATACCCGGATACGCCTAATGTCCTATCTATAGCGTAGGCCCAGATCGGGTAGTCTGAGAGAAATCCTGAGGACCCTGTCGTCGTTTCTGTCTTCGAGCCATATCGAAAGACAGAGCTAGCAGCTTACTCAGCCCTAGCAGGTATTCTGCCCTGATGAGCTCCACCGAAGTTCAAAGTATGTATCGCCCAATCTGTCCGACGCGTTAAAATTAGTCTCCCCACTTTATGAATGGTACCGTATCCAATGCGAACGAGCTTCAGGCTATCCGGCTACCTGAGTCTAAGTGGCGACTTTACAGAGACATATTTAATAAAAATATCCAGGGGTAATATGTTCAGCATTGTTTCCAGACCGGTCTGAGGAGCAGAACACATGGCACCGGTGATTGCAAAACAGGCTCGCCTCTGCACCCTTTTAAGAATGGCCGTTTTGACCCAATATCCATCGCCTTTCACCAGACAAGAGCGCCATAGGTCTAATAACCGCGGTGTACATCAAATAGAAGATATGGAGTCTAAGGCGCCAAATGCAGAAGGCACATAATGGCTTTTTCATTCGACTCTCAGCATTATGTTTCCTCTAGAGCTTCGAGTCTAAAATCTCTACTTAGCCTCCATCGAGAATTTTAGAGTAATGTCATCCAATTTGGTGGCCTAAGTTCTGGTATCTTATACCACCAGTTCGGTTTTCGCAGGATTAAGCCTCAAACCATTTTCTCCTGATCAAGTCAGAAGAACGCCGACCAATGATTTCATCAGCTTGTTTAACCTGGGAAAAAATTTCCCCCTGATAAGTTGCACGCCGTCATCCGCATATACGACCACCTATACCTTTTAGCTTAAAATGAATTCTATTTATGATAAGATTACACAAAATTGGTGAAAACACACCTACCTGCGGCGTTCCCATAGTCACAACCTTACTTATTCTGCCCATACCCAAACTGAAGGTAATTGACCTGCTCCTAAGCATGTTCTCCGTACAAATCGATATCCTCTTGTTAACATCCTCTTGTTAACATCACGACACAAAATACGATACGATATTGGTTGCCTAGTATTCTCTGCTTACTCTCACAGACGTTTACGATGTTTTTAGCAGATTTTTCGTTTAATAGTCAACTCAAATTTATAGACTATATTACGAAGAGTTCTTTTGGTTGAAAAATCATGAGCAGCGTGAAATGATCGAAGCGCGTGAAATATTGCTAGAACGTAACCACCATTTGCTGTTGAACGCTATATCTGTCTAAGTCGATTTGGCAAAACAAACTAAATAAAATTACAGCCAATACGTTAGATATAGACGTGCCTACTGGAAGACACGTTAAATATTTTCTTGTATTATACATTGATGGTAAACTAATAATATTGATAACTTAATACAAAATTTCCTAAGCAAATAGTAAATCATTGATTGGCCTGCATAATTAATTGGTACCTTCATTTCTATAGACATGACTGAACTTTTCTAAAAAAAAATCTGACAATTTATGTTTTTCATTTATATAGAATACAATTTGTTTGGAACGAAAACATTAATCAAATCATGCCAGATAAACTGATTAAAAATATATTTTTCTTTTAATTTCACAATAAAATTTTATAAGAAAAATTTCAAAGAACTTTTGATTAATAATATGCCAGAGTTTTTCACTGAAACAAATTATAAAGAAAAATGGGAAAAAAAATTAAATGAAAAGTGTTACAAAAGACATTTAATATTTAAAATTAACAATCAATTTCCATGTAATACATCATATATTCAAACATTAACGGATTATTCCTAAGAAATCAAATAATATGTTAAAGAGTAAAAGGCAGCGATGAAGAAAAGGAGGAGAGAATGATGGAGGAATAAAAATTGATTTTTATTTCAAAGAAATAGCAAATATTGATGTTAGAAATTTAATAATTCATAATATGTGAGAGTATGTGTTTATGAGCACGTGCATGTGTGACTTGTTACTCACATATGTGTTATATATCAAATACTCGTTTGTACAAACAGATCTAGAGGGAAAAAAAGAAATTTTGATTAATAAGCTACACATACACTTGTGTTTACATATACAGATACAAAGTTAATACCGTTACTTTGTTACATATGTTGATAAAGGGAAAAAAGAGACACAAGTACCAATTTTTCTATTTTTTCATAGGAATCATAGTTACCATACCTCTCTTTATAAAGGCACTGAAAAGAAAGCCATACATCATCACATTTTACTTTAAAATGGCGAAATTATATGAAAAAAATGGAAAAAATGGAAAAAATGGAAAAAGGAAATGGGAACAAAACAATTACTTGCATAATAAATCAACTTGTCATGTTTGCGCATAATCTGCCATAGATATACCAACACACAACTGCACCAACACTGATACAATCATAAGCTTGACAATCTTACATATCATATGCATTATGCAAAATCAAACTTACTTACACACACCCACACACACACCCACATATGAATTTGCTTACACATATATACGTATGTGTGAGCCTGTGTGTGCTGATTTATAAAATGTAAGCACTATCTTAGTAGTACACACACTGCACTGCTAAGCAATGCCAAAAACACTTATTCCTAATCTTTTATCCTTCACTGTATCCATATGAATATTAAGGAATGTGTAGGATGTCTAGTATTATGGCTTTCCCCTTATTGCTGTGGGGAAGTACTTGGCAAATTTTTAAACGCAAATTCATTCAAATTTTGTTAAAATTGCAGTTTATGTATGAAGAGTTATGTAGCAGTTATGCAGAAATTTATACATAATTCGCTACATTTCCGCTTAAATCTACTGCGATCCCTTTTATCTTTTTATTTTATGAAATCCCTCTTATATATATGGAGTGACCCATTTTTAAGTTTCAATTTAAAAATGCAATAAAAAAAAAACGATATGAAATTATGCCGAATGTATTCTTTTGTTTTGAAGTACAATTGTTCCGGTTAGAAATGAAATATTATTTTATTCATACAGTTGACGCGGCTGGTCTCACAGTACCACATTCGATGGGGGCCAATTTTCATATCTCGGCAATAGCATCACGAATGTTGGCCTTCAAATGCTCAATTGTCTCTGGTTTGTCGGCATAACAATTGTCCAACGGTGTCAAATCGCAGCTTTTTGGCGGCCAACTGACATCACCATTTCAACTAATTAAACGGCCATCAAACGTTTGACACAATAAATCGTTTGTGTGCCAAGTTTCACCATCCTGTTGAAATCAAACATTGTTCACACCAATACCATGAAGAGCAGGCACCAAGAGATCGGTTATCATGATGCAATAGGTGTCTCCATTGACCGTAATGGTTGTGCCGTCTTAATTTTTAAACAAATATGTTCCAATAATGCCACCAATTCACAAGCCGCACCAAACAGTTGCTCGTAATGGGTGCATGGCTTCTGTGTGACCACGTTAGTGTTTTCTGAGCCCCAAATACGGAAATTTTGCTTATTAACGTATCCACCAAGATGAAAACGAGCTTCATACGAAAAGATGATTTTAAATGATGATAAATATGAAAAATATGATGAATTTTGTGACAGAATAGAATGAAATTAGTATGGCCAGATTCGAAATAACCGCTGGTTCAAATCTAAACCTATAGATGGCCCACCCAATATAATTTCAAGCCATACTGTTTGTTATATTGTCCGAAAAAGCAAAACTACATAAATCGGTTAGATTCTGATAAAACTGGTTCGCCCTAAAATTTCATTTTTAGTTTGCTATTAAATATGACAGTTTTTTAAATAAGTGTCTGCTTCTCTTTTATTGCACTTGTTTTTGGTTCATCTCTTTTATGATTTTTTTTCATTTTAATTCGTTTTACTACTCCGTTTTTTGTTTTTTTTCTATTTTTTTTATTAATTTCAACAAACGAAACCACTCATTCACTACACAAATTTACTTGTGTTTGTAGAAAATAGAGAAAACAAAAATCCTTTACTACGCTCTATATTTGTGTGTGAGTGTGTGATGTGGCAAGTGCAAGTGCTCAAAGTAATGTGGCTTTGCTGTGTTGCTGTAATGTTACCTTTTTAATAAAATGCAAATTACAGACAACAATTTTACTCTGCATAAATTGTTTGGTGGTTGTTGTTGTTCTCTTTTTTTTTAAAACGTGTTTCTTTTTACCTTTTTTATGGCCTTTTTTCTGTGAAAAAAGTTTGCCACAGTGCTACACCCTATCTCTGCGCTTTACTGTGTGCCTGTTTGTTTTATATTTGTTTGTCTGTTTGTCTGTATTTTTATTTATTTATTTTTTTTGAATTATTTATAACTGTATTATAGGGAATTTTGTGGAGGTGCATTGAAAGTAAATTGTTGCATATACACGAAGCAATCAAGCCAATCATTATAGCCTTCTCTCTAAATGCCTTTCCGCTTTTTGTTTTAAGCTCTAGTGAATACGGTTTATACGTCCATTGATTTTCGTAATCATTTGCAAATTTTAAGTATTCATTCAATTATCCAAACAATCCGGATTGTTGCAATTTCCTTTTTGATGGGTTGGTAGTTTTTAATCGGTTTTTCTTTCCATACAACGACATTGTAAAGTAATGGTCTAGTATTCAGGGTGCATATTATGTTACTTTCATTTAAAGCTCAGATTTTATTGAGATTTTAAAGAGAGTGTGTAAGGTATTGTTGGTGTTTTAAATATTACTTTTACAAGTGAATTTGAAAAAATTGTGGAATTGATTCATATAGCGATTTGGATATAAATTTGGTACCAGAATAAATTTAAAAAAAAAATATTATCTGCATATCCCGCGTGTGGCGGTTGAAGCTAAGATTTAACGGGAATATCAACAACAGATGTACCAATTTAACAAAAAAAAAAAAAACTCAAATAGAAACAATGGGACCGCTACACGGGTGTTATTCTGGTATCAAGCTAGCATATCGGGCAAAACAAAATTAGATTCTGCGAACAAATGCCCGCTTGAAAGGCAACATTTCCAGGTTACATTTTCAGTCAATCGTATGCAAAGTTATTTTGAGTCGAAAAATAACTTTTTTGTGTTACTTTTTTACTAAAAGAAAAACGTTCCTAAAATATGTCAAAATTTTTGTAAAGTACACAGTGAGAAACGCTGGATTCAGAAGAGGTATGCACGATTTCGTTTTAGAAATACGGGAATATCCATTATGAAGCTCGTGTTCATAAAGTTTAATTCTAATCTTTACTGCTCACAGCTTCACCGTTATAAATGAAGCAATCAGAAATGAACAACTAGAATTAGCCAACAAAAGAAGTGTTGGATTTTATCCTTTTTGATAACCAGTCAAAAGCTGATTGTACTTGGCTGAGTAGATTTGAAGCATCCATTCCAGACCTTGGACCGTCTGATTATCATATCGACTACATTTTTACATTTACATTCACATTTATTTTAGGAAATTAACTTTTTGATGCGAATGTATTCCAAATTCAATATTCGCTATACTTAGAGAGGTATTATTAATTTATTATTATTAATTCCCATAACATTCCATGAAGGAACATGGGGACTTCTCTCATTCAATGAGCTGCACCCGATTCTATTTTCAAACTCATTGAAAGGGACCTACAGTTTAACGCCGCCTCCGAACGGCAAATGCTTTTAGAGAAGTTTTCAATAGTATTTATACTCATAACCAGTTAGTAGCTAATGTTATGAGGTGATACCGCTGTTGGAAAAACTTTTTCTTTTTTTTGAATTTTCTGGCCGGTATTCAACCGGGGACCTTCTGGTTGATAGGTAAGTGTCTTAACTACCATACTTCAGCGGCACACTTAGGGAGGTATTACTGATTTAATTTTATCGTATGTAACATTGTTGTTCTTATTTTGAACGAAATTATCGTATGTGTCACACAAGTATTTGGTGTAAAATAATGTGTCAGTGAGGAAATGTAGAGTTTTGTTTTGAAGACATTGAGTGACCAAGCAGAAAGCAAGATATAATCTAACTTTTTATGCAAAAAGTCTTGTATATCCCGTCAGCAACAAATATTTCACTGTTTTACTCTGCCATCTAACGTGTTTTTCTTCAACTAGTGCTTATTTCGTGAATGGTAACATT
Organism: Wohlfahrtia magnifica; assembly: GCA_023159175.1. NCBI lineage: Eukaryota > Metazoa > Arthropoda > Insecta > Diptera > Sarcophagidae > Wohlfahrtia > Wohlfahrtia magnifica. The sequence continues at coordinate 4,926,609 of JAKWBJ010000537.1, forward strand.
TAGCTCATGTCTGATTTGACAGATAATTAGCTTATCCTTCCGCTGAACGAATATGGTTGTGCATACGCTTGAACAACGCTATTGCGTGCGATCAACTTACAGAAGATGTCGATTTTGCCAAAAAAATCATCTTTTCAGATGAAGCTCATTTTGATCTTGGCGGGTATGTAAACAAGCAAAATTGTCGCATTTAGGGCACAGAAAACCCACCCGCATACATTGAAAAGCCAATACATCCAAGACGAGTCACTGTTTGGTGCGGATTTTGGTCCAGAGGCATAATTCGGCAATTTTTCTTCGAAAATGAGCAAGGAGTGGCCGTTACAGTCAATGGCGATCGTTATCGGGCCATGTTGAACGAATATTTGCTCACACAAATTGAAGAGGATCATATTAGCAACATTTGGTTTCAACAGGACGGCACTACGTGCCACACAGCCGAAGCTACACTCGATATTTTGCGCCCTGTTTTTGAAGATCGCATTATCAGCCGCAGAGCTGATGTCGTTTGGCCACCTTGGAGCTGAGATTTGACACCGTTGGACTATTATTTGTGCTGTGCCTTTAAAGATAAGTGTTACGCCAACAAGCCAGAGGCAGTTGACTCCTTAGAGGACAATATTCGTGAAGCCATTGGTGAAACACAGCTGCACACAATCGATAATGGGCTTAAAAATTGTACCGATCGTGAAATGAAAATTGAATGAAATTGTTTTCCATTATTAACCGGAAGGATTGTACTTCCAAATAAAAAAATAAATTTGAGAAAATATTCAGTAGTTTTATTTTATAGCATTTTCAAAAAAAGAAAATGTATTTGGCGTACCCTTTATTTATTTGCATATTAGTTTTTCGCATGCCTGGCAATATTTCTGCAAAGCAATCTCTGCTTCTGGCCTCGCTTAAAAGATTCCTTACATCTCTTACATTCCAGTCCACGTCAGTATGTTATCAGGCCCTGTAGTTTCTTTTCCCCCAATTATATATTCCTTCAACATTTCCTCGAGTATTTCAGGTTTCTCACGATGTGTACCAGGTATGATGTTTCTCTTTTTTTAATTGTTATTACAAGTTTCCTTTCCCGCTTTATTCAGAACAACTTAATTAGGTATGAAGTGCTCAAACATACCTTAAAAAAAATTTCAATGTCTCATTAAATTATTGTTAATACCTTACTTAACAAGCCCACTTACAAAACTTTATGGGAAAAAAATATTGTATGTGTCAAAAAGACGTCTCATGTATTTCAGAATAAAGAAACTTTTCCCAATGTATAGCATGTATGTATTACATTCGAAATTTGGTACTGATGTAACCTGTCAAAGCAAGAAAATTGGGAAAAAAATTCTCACCTGTATATCAGTGTCGGGGTATTCCCACCTCTACACATGTCACTAGAAGGGTTAAGTGTGTTGCGGGTAGAATATTTATCCCGGACATGGTTTTGAGGGCGTTTAGCTCCTTTAAAACTTAAAAGCTTCAGGGATATTTCCGGATTTTTTGCAAACTTACTCTGACAAAATTCTATCTAAATGGTTACTGATTTTTAAGGCCAGATTTGGTTTGGGTTATGTCCCATAAGCGTTGTGGAGGGTTACAGTTATTTTTATATCTATCAGGTCTCTCATCCTTTCTTTTGAAGACGATGAAAAAACTGATTGATGTCTATATAAGGGAGAGAAATAAAGGGTCCACTGAGTGTGCCATTTTGTCTCTTCTTGGCATTATTGAATACAATACAGGCTTTTGCTAAGTCGTTGGAACGAAATGGAATTTTGATAGGGTGGATTCCACTGTGATATCGTCAAAAGAATACTCTCAGGGAGCAGTTATTTCTCTATTGTTATGGACGGTAGTAGTTGGCTTGCTCACCGTGTTGACACATAGAGTTGCCAGTGTAATTGGTTATGCTATGACCTCGTTATAACAGTACGTGGTAAATATGAGAGTACGTTGTGTGACCTCATTAGAATGCCACTTGGAGAGGTATTAAATTGGTGCACTCGGCAAGGGATTTCGGTAAATCCCTCAAAAATAGTTGTTGTATCTTTTACAGGGAGATACAAGTTATCATGTGACTGTATTTCTCTTATTGGTACCACCATCAACTTCTCTAAGGAGGTTAAGTACTTATCTAGGTTTTATTCTATATAGGAGACTTAGTTGGAAACCGCACATTTGTTTTGTCCAGAATAAGGCGATAATAGCTCTACCTTAGCCTCCCCCTACATGAGACAAGAGTTCTTTCGACGAAAATTACACTATGGATACATACCGCTATTATTCGGCTCATTATCACTAATGCGGCGATAGCTTGGCGGAGAAAAGCTGAGGAAGCTACCACAATGAATAAATTTTGCAGGGTACAGAGACTCGCATGCAACGGTATAACTGGGGCAATGAGAACATGTCCAACAGCGGCCTTGGAGGCCTTGATTGGCTTAACACCGCTTCAAATCCATGTGATGATGTGGCGGAATATTTGGTGACAACATTTTTTGCCAAAGGGTCACAAAATGCGTTGGGCAGTCTGTCTGTCATATTATGCAGAATGGTTGGAGAACCAATTTCTGCCCTGGATGTTATGCCTTTTGATCTGGACTTTGGTTGGAGATTCAGGGTTGAATAACCGGACCGTGCTTGTTGGTCTAATGTGGCCTTAGTTCGGAGTAAGTTTGATCTAAATTGGTATACCGACCCGACCGAGTCTTGTCGATTCCACTAGGAAGATCACTGAGTGTCTTCCAGGCTGAGATCATGGCCATTGCTATACGTGCGGAGAGCAACCTGGATAGTCGGCCCAAGATGAATCGAATCGTATGGCAAATATTGCTACGATACGTTGTAAAGGCTTTCGCTTCGAAATAAGGTCCAGTTGTTTTGGGTACCTGTATACTGTGGAAGAGATGGTAATGAAATATGGGAAGCATTGGTCCAAAAAGGTTTCACGACAATCTATATCGGTCCGGTACCTTGCTGTGAAGTACCACTTACTACCATCATCTTTCTTATTAAAGATTGGGAAATTGCCTGATGCTTGGAAGATTGGAATGCTCAAAGGAGACTTCTCCATACTGAGACAATGATTATTCCCAATTTATGCGTCACTCTGACGTTTTCTAGTATGGAAGGCCGGACTGGAAATTCCTTAGGTGGAGGGGTTTAGATAGACATAGGGTTTCCTTGAGATCTGCTGGTATTCATTGGTTACAGATCTGCTGGTATTCATTAGGAAGGCAGCAGATCTGCTGAACAAACTATAGATCGGAAGGGTACAATAGATCCCATGTTTTGCAGTATCCTTCAATAGCGCCTGGTCGATATGATTTGATGTGTAGTTGCAAATCATTTGATTAAGTTTCTTCTGCAATAAACCATAAAAGTTCGACGACATGATTTTCAATAAAAATCACTTTAATTTAAAAATGTACACGGATACAGAAAAAGCCAAGAATACTTTTTATATGTCTTGATATACAATATTATACATTTTTTTCATAAAACATACAAACAAACTATATTTGTATATTGTATTTATATGCCCACTACATAAGCCATGTGCTTAGCTCGCTCTCACCATAAAGAACCTTAACTAACACTCCAGAACTTTCTGTAATAAAAGTGTTTCTTTGCATATTTAAACCATATTTTCACCAGCTACTTTATCTGTGGTTCGCTTTCATTTATATTCACCAGTTCCAGTTAATTACTCCCCATTTAGTTAACCGCACGTACGAGTGTAAACAACACCTAAACAGCATCCAAAGAATAAAAGTTGAATGAAATTTTTTCTTTTTTATGGTTTTCATTTGGTTTTTGTTTTCATTTTCTTTTTTTTAATTTGTTTCTATTTTTCCAAGTTTTTCTATTTCGTGTGTATGAGAGTATCAAAATATAGGCCATAAGTAATAATACCTGTAATACTTAAAGATCCGTTTAATGTTTGTGATGAAAATCTTAAATACACATTTGGCCGCTTACAAGGAATAAGAAAAAAAAAACAATTTTTTCTAGACGTTTTTTTGATTTTTTTTTCTTGCAATTGTTGGTTGCGATTGTTGGTTTTATTTTGCCCTGTTTGTTTAGCAATACAAGTGTGGGAGAGTCCTTATGGGAAATTCTTAGAAAAACATAAAAAAACTTCTAATTTTGTTGTTTTTTTTATTTTAGTTGTTGTTTTGCTACTCTTAACATCTTTTGTTTCTGTTGTTGTTATTGTTTTTTCTTACATTCATTTATTTTTGTTTGTTTCTTTCTTTATACGGGCAGGTGTTAATGCCCTCAACTTTTGTTTGTATTTCGATTTGAACTTAAAGTCAACACTAATACAAGCACACACACAACCACCTACAGTTATAAATACTAATACCAATACAAACATATTTAAACATTTTATTTTATTTTGTCTTTGTATTTTTAAAGACTTTTTAAGATGAAGAAGAAGAAGAAAAAAGCATCTTAAAAATAATGGTCGTCATGCCATTTCCATTGTTTTGGTTTTGGTCTGTTGGTTATTGTCTTCCACAGGATTCTCTCTTTAATTTTTTGTTTTGTTTTTTGAGTGGCAAATATCAGCATCTCTTGTGCAGGCGATAACGCTTATATTGAAAGTTGAAAAAAGTTGTTATGGATGTTCTTGGTAGTTAAATGAGTTCCATGAATCGTTGCTGGTTTTGTTCTAATTGGCTTTAAATTTAAAATTTTCTGTTTTGTTTTAATTGCTTTTCATTGTTTTGCCATCGTTATTGTTGTTCTAAAAATAAAAGTGAATTTTTGCTTGAAAATCTCAAGAACAATAGCTGGACATAAAAAATATTGAAAATCGTAAAAATCAAATAATAAAAAAACAAATAAAATAAAACAATGATTACAGAAAAGTTGAAATTGAATAATAAACCTGAACACACTTGAATCATATCTACCTTTTCAAATGTTAAAACACATGAAAAATTAAAAATAAATACACTGTGACGCTACTAAATAATTACAGTTGTAGCTTAGAAACGTGTGAACACGGTTTTTTTTTAAGACTCTGGGATACTTAACAAGTAAAAAACGAACGGATAAAGGCTTTAATGGCTGCCGATGAATTTTCTTTTGTGAAATATATTTTGTGACATTTTTAAAGTGATTGTCGAAATATCTATAGACGACTGAAGCTGACTTAGTGTTGCAATCGTCCGTTTATTTGGATTACTTAGCTTTCTGTTTGTATTACTTAATTGCATTCTTGCGTTCGCACGACACCTTTTAACAGCTAGCATATGAAGTCAATGCAGCGAGCGGCCATTGTTTTGTTTGTTGTACTTAACAGCATACTTTAGGGAGGTGAATTTAATTAATTTGCAATTTTAAATATATGATAAAAACATTTTGATTTAGAGCTTAAAAGTATGACAAACTCTTTTGATCTAAGTTTTATAAAAATTAGAAATGACACTGATTTTGAAGTAATTCAAATGGTAATAGAAATAGAAGTTTGAGTGATTCTCCCTTAAAATTTTATATGGAAATTTATGTAGTTAATCTAATAATCGAGGGTTGTATGTTGAATGAGAGAGTGAATGAGGAAAAAACAGGGTCGTGCGGACATAGCATAACGGACAAAATCATTGAGGATAATTAGTGCTTTATTTAGTAAGGGGAGGGTGTAGCAGAAAAAGTTCTGCATCATTCAGCATGTAATCATCATAACCGATAATGTAGCTAAATTTCAGCTTTCTTTTATATGATGACATTACAATGAAATTGTCATATATATGTAGCTCCCTATGATTGTGTCATTGTCACTAGGGTTCATCAATAAAATTTTTCATTTACGATAATAATAATTTCGACTTGCTACTGGTATTTTTTATGATAATTTATTGATGAAAAATTTATAGTGACGCCACCAGGTACAGGCTTGTACAATGACTAAAATCTTTTATTTTTAACTAAAAGAGATAGGACACTGCTATCTTTAGACGCCAAAGGGATGCGGGTAAGTGTTCTCTTTGCTTAAGGTACACTAAAAGTTTGAATTTATTTCCGAAAGGATATATTTTCGTTAAAGTAACTCTAGATTTCACTGGCATTGAATAAAAAGTCTGACTCAAGTTAAAGCTTAAGGCTATGAAGTAACTTTTGCTGCAATCTAGACTTTGAAGCACCGTTTCATTCACAAAAGTTTTGTTTTAAATACTGAGAAGTGGGTGGCGCGGTGTAGTGGTTAGAGCGCAGACATACAATACGAACAATCCAGATTCTAATCCCAGCAGAAAACATGAAAAAAGAAATTTAATTGTGGTTTCGAGTATTTAATAGAAAGCATACAAATACATCTAAAGAAGCCCCTTAAACTTAATATTATTTTTTATTTAATGTCTTGCTTTCAGTATTAAATTGAAAATGAAATCCGTTCATGTATTTATTTTTCATTGAAATAATAAAATTCTTGTGACCCATTAATCGCTTAGAATGTCATTATTATTCTAGTGCTCGAACTATATTTTCCTGCTTTTTTTAAATTTAATTAATTAATTAATAGTGTGCAGCATATAAAATCACTATGGACTTCTTCACAATGTATTTTTGCAGCTTTTTTTACGTGTTTATATGGGAATGAATGCGTGTGTCTGTGTGTGTGTGTGTGTGTGTGTGTTCTAATGTGCTAGTTTTTCATTTAATTTTCTTCTTCATAATGGCCTTAGAAATTCCATTATTTTGCGATTTCAATTAATTTGTAAGGCAAATATAACAGAAGCAGTAAATAAAAATACTTGAAAGCATTTATGTTCACGCCCTGACCGCTAAAAGGAAAAACAAACTGCCTTTTGAAACCAACAGTAGCACTTTGCCAATGTCAAATGGAAAGAATTTCAAAGAAAAAAACTGTGCGTGGAGAGACAAGCTTTCATTATAATTAAATTTCCAGCAACACCTACACACACATATTTTTCTAATGCATACAAGCTCTCCTGCATTCCGAGGTACGGTGTCACGCATAAATGCATTAAAAAGGAAAACGTAAATCTCATCATATTCTTGATTGTGGCAACATGTTTAATATACACTCATAACTTTTTATACGGCCCAGATAGGTTCTGAGAATGTAGGCCGTAAAACGAGGTGAATGTGTTGCTTTTTCTTGCCTTACAGTTTTTAATCAAAAAACAGTGATTTTAGCTGTATAACGAGGTCATTTGCGCCGTAAAGCGAATGTATTCCATAATTCAAGCAGGCCGTTATAGCGAAATGCCGTATAAAGTGGCATGAGTGTACTTCAGGTTAATTTGAGTGGGTGTATGTGTGGGTATATGACAGCGCAAATGAAAGACTATGAGCCGCTGAGGGCTTTAGAAGAAAATCAAATGAAAACATCTGGTTTCTAAGTTGATTTTTAATAGTTTTAATAGCATTCTTTCATCCTGTTGCCTCATAAAGTTTTATGATGTCATTCAATATAGACAGTTGACATACAGAGATGGTAAGAAAAGAAATAAGGGCTTTCACCCACTAATGTGTATAATGGCAAATTTAAAATTTATGCTTACAATCCTCTCAATAATTTATTTTTATTTAAAATTATTGTTCTTTCAAACATTTCCCATATGTATGTTCAAATTATTTTAAATTACAATCTATTTCGATATTAATAAATGCCAATAAAAAGCTTTAATTATGTAAGACATTAGAGATTTACTTATTTTTTTTATTTATTTATTTATTTTTTTGTGGAAAATGCATTTGTGTTTTAAACAAAATGTGTGCTTAGTAGGGAGATCGGACTGTTATTATTCGACGGGTTGTAACCGGTTTTTTTGGTTTTGTCGAATACGGTTTTTTCAAAATCTTCATTTTTCGGATACCGAATAAGCCGGTTAATTTAACACGAATAACCGGTTAATTGAAATAAGTATAATTTTGATACGTTTGTATATATTTTTTTTATTGAAAATATGGTCATCGTTTAACTATTTGTATAAATTGAGTTATTTTTGTATACATGATAACCTTGAATGTCTCACAAAGAACGTGAAAACCAAGGTAGATCGAAACAGATGTGCACTCCTGAGCAAAAATAAGCTTTTCTCAACTTCTGTAAATAAATATTGATTTTTATATATGGAGAATGATCAACTAGACTTATTGAAAGCCCACAAACCCACAAACGCCGGTTCCGAATGGCAGATATATTAGTTAGTTAAGTTTAAAAAAAATTGGCGATGATGACAAACTTCAGACGAATGATCAGGAAAAACACGCCACCTACTGGGGACAAATTACAATGCTAAAGTAAAGATCACCACCAATTAGCAAGGATCCTCACCACTACACAAAAAAAAATCATATGGAGGAAGCTACAGCGGATTAATCATCTACTTAGCTTGAACTATCAAATTGATTAAAGAAACTGAAAGCAATAGATGCTTTGTGGAAAGCCAATATTCTCTCCACTCGGAGAAAAAAAAATTTTTTTCACAGCGTAAATACTCATAACCAGTCGCGGTTAATGTTGTAAGGTGATATCGCTGTTGAAAATCGTCAGATGGTGTGGCCTGGGATTACACCGACGACTTCTTGGTTGAAAGGTGGGTTCTTACCTTACATATCAGAGTGACATACACACTATTAAATACGTGGTGCATAAATTTACATACAGTGCGTCTCGAACTCTAAATAAATTTTCTTGTTGAGGCTATTAAAGACTCGTATATTACTAATAGATTTATTCAAACTAAAATATTTAATTTTTGTTATCTTAGGCACCTAAATCGTGACTATAATAACAGACCTTTAATTTAATACAACAAAAACGAAATTAGCTCCTTGAGTAGCTGTTCGAAACTTAAGCATTTTTCAGTACTTTGTGTAATAAACTTTGTTTTTTATGGCCTCCGCACACCGTTTTGGCATAGTTTTTATGAGATTTGTTAGCATTATTATTAGTATTGATTCCCACTTTAATTTTAAGCTCTCCATCAGCTTCTGGTTATTTTTAAAACGACATGATCCAGCTCCGAATTAGGAACAATTTTATTTAAATAAAAGAACCGGTTAAGCGGTTATTTGAATTATTATTAACCGAAAACCGGTTTTTTTAAAAGTGCTACTTTTCGAATTATTTGAAAACCGGTTTTTGAAAAAAGTCGAATAATTGATCTCCCTAGTGCTTAGAAATGATCAAAATGCTTTTAGAGAAGTCATTTACATAAAATGACATTAAAATGAAACATTAAACAATGAACGAATGATTGAATGAATGATTGAATAAGGAAATCATCTTATTATTCGTATTGTCATTTGTAGAGTAGAGTGGTGCAGTATCATCACGACTGTTGTCATACGTATATATAGACAAGCAGACCAATAACAAACATCCATCCATCCATACATCCATTCATTTATTCATTCATCTATTCATTTATATATTCATTTAGCCACTCACTCATCCATTCACTTACAATTATAACGTAATTAGATATGATTTGATTACAAATGTGTGTATATGTGTGTGTGTGTGTATGGAAGTAAAAGTTGATATATAATGTTCTGTTGTTTTGTTCTGTTCTGTTCTCTTCTCTCCTGTTGTGGGTCTATTCCACTCTGTTTGAAATAAATTATTTTTGAATATTTTATTAAGAAATTATTTTCCCTTTTTACGAGAATGTATAATATACAAGGAAAATACAGAACTATAAAGAGATATAAATGAAATATGTAGTTTTATGGAGCATTAGATTAAATTGAGTATAATTAAATCGATTTTAATATGGAATCTAGACATGGACATAATTACTGAAGCATTAAATGGAAGCAGAAAGTATTAAATAACCCTGTAAATTTTTGAATATTTGTTATTGGTAATGACAGGTGGTTTAACTCTACAATAACCTAAATTGTAAGAAATATTTCAAAATTTTTTAAAAACCTCAGTTTGTAACGGACCAACTAAAAATTATCTATAAAATCAAATAAAGCATGATCGTAAGTCTTATAGTCTTCAATAAAAATAACATCCGTGCTCCTTATAGGAACGACAGAATTACATCTTACATATAAGAATGAATGTGTGTTTGTTTGTTTGTGCCTAATAGACAGCTAAGCCGCTCCACTGACTTTCTTGAAATTTTTACATTATCCCTCTACATGCCTGGAAGGAACTATAGGCTATAAAAGTTTCAAAAATTTCAACTGGGCGTTGCCACGCCCATACAATATGCATATTTATTTGTCTATATCAGTGACGCTCATCCATATTGTTCAGATTACGAAGTTTTTCGGCTGTTTTTTTATTCTCTTCGTGAATATTACGACCAGGGTTGCTACAAAAAAATCCTTCCAAAAATTGTTCTGAAATGTGCTAAAATCAACTGTAGCGCTAACCTTTATTACATAGCTTTTCAATTTAAATATCATACAGTATCTACTTATATTGCTTTTATAATTCCTGGAAAATTGTTTTTGATTTATTTTTCTATAAAAACATTAAGAAATTGTAGTAAAAAAATCTTGTATCAAAAAATGCATACGATTTGTTTTCATTAATCCAAACGGCAGCCATAATTACAACAAAAAACATGTGTGTGAGAAATAAACTTTCTTCTAGAGCTGCACAACTATCGATAGTCGGCCAACTCGGATCGAATTCTTTTGAGTGCTACTTGTGGCAACAATATTAGAATTTAAGTAAAAGTGAAAGAATAATAATAAATATACAGTTTGGAACAAATAATAGGGACACTTTATTTTTGTCTTTATTATTTTCTATTTGTGCACAAGGCCTTATCTGCCCCGTTATCTGGAAACCAAGGTGTGAGAGGTTAGCAAAAGTCTATCGGAAGCTAACATTGTAGATGATAGAGAAGTAGGTAATCTAGAGGTTTTGTGATTATTAAATACACTGCTAGTCTTTACGTCATAACATACTACGTTGATCAAAAAGTTTCTGTAATAACCCCCGTGTGACGGCACCATTGTTCCGAATTGAGTTTTTTTTTGTTAAGTTGGTACATTTGTTGTTGATATTTTGCTAAATCTTAGCGTCATAGCTTGACATTTGATTTTTAAAATTCGGTTTTTGGTATGTCCATCAGAGCTTCCTGCAATTTTTCTATTATTTCTACTCGGCTGCTGAAACGCGCAAAAAATTTCGTATAATGGCACTGTGTTACGGTGTGTTATCATGGTGCAAAATACACAAGTTTTCTGCCCACAATTTTGGCCTCTTTCGGCGAATTGCTTCACGCAAACGTCTCATAACGCCCAAATAATACTCTTTGTTTACTGTCTGGCCTTCTGGCAAAAAAAAAAAAAAAAAAAAAAAATTCATGATGCAATCCACCATTGTAATTCACGAAAGCCTCCTTTTTTTGGCGACAGATTGCGTGTCGTACTCATAAATCCACGTCTAGTCTCCAGTGAGGATCCTTTTGATGAATGGATTGGATTCAGCCTCGCAAGTCATGTATTTTGCGACCTCAACACGGTCAAAATTGTAAAAGTCGGAATCCTTACTATTATTGAAGGTCAAAATTTAAGCGAATCTGTCTTCTCATTTATCTTGTAACGATTTGAATGAAAATCAATTTATTATTGTTCTTTACCTCTTCTATGTCATCAAGTAAAGTGGTTGATGTTTCACTTTTTATGTAGACTGACAAATGGTAGACTTAGATCGACTTATGCTAACTACCTTGTTTTATCTTCATTTAAATGTTTTAAAACATATTTTTCAAATAAAAATGCCATTTACGCATTTTCATCAGCGTAATTACGAAAACGTTTTATGTTTTTTTTTTTTTTTTTTTGTTTGAGAAACTTCAGTCCGTGAATTACTTTATTCGTATAATGAAAACAATGCTACTCAAAGTTGTTTTGAAATATTTTTTCACTTTTTCTTTTAAGTTTTCTCTTATTTTTGTAAAATGTTTGCTAAATTACCAGCCAACCATCAGTCAGTCATTCTTAAGCAATAAAATTATGGCGAAAAAAAAGAAAGAAAAAATTCGTGGAGTTTTTTTGCCACACAATTATGCTTAAAAAGTAAAGCAAGAAAAAGAAACCAAACAATTGAAAAATTTACGTGAAAATAACACTTTGTTATGTTTTGTTGTTGCTACTGCTGCTGGAAACACAGTTGTTGCTGCTGGTTGTGGTCTTAAGAAAAAAACATTCTTAGAACTACACTGCAGCTCAAAAAAAGTGAAATAAAGAAACCAAAATAGTCCGTCCAACTGCATTAGGAAAAAAAAAAAATTAAAGAAATTTAAGTGAAGAGGTTTCTAAGTTTTTCCTGCAGCTGTTGCGCTTTTTATTTTATTTCAAACATTATAATTGACTTAAAAGCTTCAAGCGGCGAAGTAGAAGATGAAAAAACTACTTGGAGTACAACTACTCCAACCAAGTCTTTGCTTTTTCTCCAGAAGCCACTGGCAATGCCTTTTTTTTAAGAAAAATATGCCAAATTTTCTTAAAATCTTATTGTAGTTTTAAGTGAAATATATTTCTTTTTCATTTCATTTCTTAGCCTCTAATAGAGCAATTCTGCTGCTCTTTTTGTTTGTTCTCCTTAACTGCTGATAATGCTGTTGTTGGTTGAAGCTGTTTGGAGTCGGTTGGTTGGTTGTTTTATTTATTTAATAAAAACCACTAAAGGAAATATTATCCAAGAAAAACAAATGAAAGTTTCAATGAAAAGGAAACGAAAACAATACTTGAGCCATTAAGAATTATAATAAAAAAGAAATACATGAGTTTCTCCCACTTGTTCACTTGCCATTCGTACGAATGATAACCACCAGTACATAGTACTCTTGCAACACTCACTTTATAATCTTGTGGCCACAAGGAATACAGGCTAAAAAAACAAAAAAATTCTACAAGTATAGGAGGAAGAAGAAAATTTAAAGAAATAAAAAGCAATATAAGGAAATGTTTATTTTAATTAACCAGTCAAAATCATACCATCCACCTTAAGTAGTAAAGCACCTGCTCTACTTCTATTCACCTGCAACAAGCCAGGATAAATAATAAAATGAAAAAAATGTTTTCTTGTGTAAACGTGGGGTAGCAGTGCGTGAAAAGGCAATCACGCATTGTGTTGTTAGCGGTGGTACTGTTGGTTATGTTGGTGGTGTTGCTTAAATTAAATTTTAAACAGAAAACTACTTTCTTTGGAGATTCGTTCTTTTTTCAAACAGTTTCCGTTGTATCTGCTTGAATAAATATTATTTTCATTTTAACTTTCTTTGTTTTTCTTATACTCCTCTCTCATAAAAATAATTGAAACCCGCTTGTTTCATTATAAACGTTCCTGTTAAATTGTTAAGAATTAACTGGGCCATCAACAGAAATGTAAGATTTTCTTTAATAAATTTAAAGAGAAGGCTTTAGAAATTCTAAAATATTATTCCTTTTAAATGAATTGAATGAAAGATTGCTTAAAAGTGAAAGCACCATTGACTCTAAAAGCCTATTTACTGAGAACAGAGCTTTCAAAAATTATATCATATCCTCTTCGTCATCTGGAACGTGTTGTTACGAGAATAAACAAGGCCTTAAAAACAGATACAATAAATTAGTACAGTAGTAGTTAAGCTACAAACCTTATCGTGCCATTTATTCTATTGGTTTATGTCAAGGCTCTTAATGTATCTGCCACATCACATTGTCTGTGCTATTAAAAATGCTACCACTTGCGTATTTAACGGTGTTGCCAGGCGATTTAATTCGTGTCAAACTTACCTGCATGTTAAGATTGTTAGATAAAGTTTGATAAGGAAATTAGACCAGCTGTCGAAGGATAACAATGTTTAATGTTCGTCTTTTGCAGATTCCTTCGCAGGCTCTGATTTAATTTGTTTTCGATTAAAAGAAACGATTAAAGGCTCGACTAAAAATTAATCAATGCGATTATTTTCTGTAATGGAGTTCAGTTGATTCTGCTATATAGCGATCAGTTTCAAAGTATAACATGTAGGAAAATCCGGAGTATATTCCAAGATAAAAGGGAAGATATTATTTAGGACGATGTGAACTAAATCCACGTAAAAGTTTACTACAGTAGTGCTCAAAAAGGAAACTTCCAAGCAAGATGTGCCGCGTTAATCTATCAAATGAACCTGGAGTCGAGATAATAGCGCCAAAGTGGCGATTGACAAGACGGTTACAATGCTGCTTAAGGGGAGTTTGTCAACTGGTAGACTCTCACTCGTTAGGGCAGGGATATCTATAATCTTCAGATATCTATAACCGAGAGGATAAATTTAGAAAAAAGTTGACTGAAGTGATAGAAAGAATCAGGCGTATCCGTAGGAGTGAGCGCTGCCTTAACAGACGTGCTGTACGCACTATATACAGTGGACTATTTGTTGCATGTGCAACATTAGGTGTATCAGTGTGGTACGAGACAGTTAAGTCTACAAATGGTCGTCGTAGAGCTCTATCCTCGCAGAGAGTGGGCTTAGTGGTATGTGTGTCGTTTTGTAGGACGATAACGACTGACGCTTTGCAGATCATGGTAGGTCTAGCACTCCTTAGCTGGGAGCTAATGCGACGTGCTATCATGTTCAAGATCAAGGAGGACTACTACTTCTGGATAGGGTTGGATTTCTACTTCTGATCTGTCAAATAGGGGCGATCGAAGTTTTTCGTTAATTGTAGGATAGATAGGATTCTCATCAAGATTGCCACCATGTTGTACGACGTATGAATTCGTGCCTGACATTAGGTTCGTGTTGGAATAGACTGACTTTGCCTTCGGTTTAAGTCTGGGATTTTTACTGACGGGACATGACTCGGTACATTTTTGCATAAGAGGGGCTTAGTGTGACTGTGGATTAAAGCTGTGGTTTGAGGGTTGAGGACTCGCGGCATGTGCTGGTCGCTAGTACGCTTTTGATGGTATTAAGGATTTGGGAGCGATAGTTATCATCGTGACGACGGATGTGGTGAATTTTATTGCTCGCATTGTATATAGCAGGAAGAGTTCTATGGTTAGGGAATAATGAGTTTTTTTGCTGCATCACTGTGGTGGTTTTCTGGAGCGTACTGTGATGGTTATTGGCTAGAGGTGTGCCTGTCTGGTTGTGTGACTGTGTAGCTTGCATAGTTGTATGATTGTTCACTTGTTTGTTGCTTTGTATTGTTGTTTTTGTTTTAGTTGTTCGGAGTGATTTAAGGCTTCAACAGGTAGAAGCATTTATTCTACGATGTCTGACCGGAGGCTTAATTCTGTTACTACGGGATTCGGGAGTACCAGCAACCTAGATCCCTGCCTGACTATGGTTAGGCCCCTTTGTGGCAGCAACGTGGTGGCTGTGGTTTATACCCAAATTGCGGTGAGTGCAGTTGCTCGATGTAGAGTCACATTCTTAACCAGGTGCTGTGACTCAAAGATCGGTAGAAGCTTAGCTAGTCTCCGACACTTTACCAAGGTGGAAGTCATGCCCAAATATTATGCTATCGAATTTGGTACTCACTGGTGAATTCCATCACTCGTGCCTCGGACACCACGGGGTATGTTAGCGTGGTGATACTAAAGTAAAACTCTAACGTACTACTTAGCAAGGACCTTCACCACTACACAATCATATGGAGACGAGCTAAAATGGATTAATCATCTTGAAATTCAACTTGATTATTGAAACTGAAGCAAAGCAATAGATGCTTTGTGATGGAGAAACAAAAAATCAAATATTTTTTGCATTTAAATGACCATAACACAAGTAAGACGCCCCTTTTGAAATCTCAATTCCTTCTTTCCTTTACTAATATTAAATTTTCATTTCAAATTTCATTTCTATTTGCTATTAAATAATTCAATTTCTAATACTACTGACTAATCAAATTTATCAAAAACTTCATTTTTATTAATTTTGTTTTTGCTACTTGAAGCCAATATTTGTTGCTTAACCTCCCTACACTCGCGCAAATGGCAGGCGAGGAGATTACAAAATCAATTTTTGTTTTGTATTGTGTTGTGTATTGATTATGAAGAGGTACAGGCTATTAATCATATCAAATATTGACTTTGATTAATATCATCACCATCACTATCAACATCAACATCAACATCAACATCATCATCAATGTTCTATTCAATGGTCCTACAAAGCAACACTTCACTTACTACTTTCCACTCAACACTTTAAACGCCACTTCACTTTTTCGTTTTCATATCAATTCGTTGCAATGCATTTCTATTCGCAACGATTTAGTGCTGCAATACGCTTAACTTTAAATGAAACAGAAAAAAATATTTGCAAAGTTTTTGTTGTTGTTGCTATACATCTAATATATAGGAATACGAACAGACAACAACACTTGTACAAGAGAAGAGATATTTCCTGTTGCAAATCAACATTTATTTGCATCAATTGCATTCGTTTTTCCCCCTTTTTTATCACTCGTTTTCAAATCTAAAGCAATAGTTTGTAAAACTGAATTTTATTCGATAATTTTTTTTATATTTCGGATGCCATGATAAAAAATTTGTAAAAAAAAAGAAATTTAAACAAAAAAAAGGGATGGAAAATAATAATTTTTAACGTTATTGGCAAAATATAGATTTCCTTCCTGCTTACGATAATAAATGGTTAAGATACGACTTTTTTTATTACAAGTTTTTGGTTAAAATTTATCAGAAAATTCCATTTCTATTTGACATATGCAGTTAGTTTATCTGTCTGTATCTCCTGCTATCTTCTAAGAGATTCGCACACTTTTAAATGAATTTCAAATGAGCATACTTCAGTTAAGAAAACAGATGAAAAGAAGCTCCAAGAGTAGGTTATAGTAGAAAAGCCAGAAAAAATTAAATTCTTTGAAATCAGCAAAGCGCGTTAGTGAATTTTCTTCATGGCATACGTGTGCTGTGCGAAATCTTCTTAAACTAAATTGAATTTCTCACGCATTTTTATTGCAAAACACACTCTTTTACTTAGAACAACCTAACCATACACATGCACCCTCTACTACTACACACATACACATACACTCATACGTACATATAGACGGAATGCTGTACGAATACATCGCAACACAACACTGCCATAAACTATTTTTAAGATTTATTGCTAAAGTTTTGAGCGTGTAACAGGAAAATTGCTTACTGCCACTGCCACTCCTACCACTCCTACCACTGCTTCTTTTAATGCTTCTTTTGGTAGCACTGTTGCTGGTGGTGTTGCCGATGCTGCTATTTTTGCCTTCAACTGCTTGTTGTTTGCAAATTTTACAGTGACGCAGGTGACAATCAAGTAAGCAAATGTGCATGATCTTTGTGTGGACAAAGTTAATATATTTTTATAAATAGGCCTTCAAGTGAAAAAACTAACGAATGATCAAAATATAAACAAAATAAATAAATAGTCTTTCACTTATTTTTTATTTAAAATTATTTACCTTTTCATCAATATCTGCTTTGTCCCATTCTGTTTTACTTACAGTCGTACCAATGTTTTTTTAATCAGTCAGCTTTATCAGCCATGATCTCGATAATGAAAGCCTGTTGGCTGCTATATTCATGACAGTATTGGAAATTGGGCAAACAGCGTAAGAATGAGCTGTCAAGGCTGGTTCGTCTGTCTGATATAAGTTTAGTTTAGGTCCCTTCGCAGAGGACCTACGAGTTAGCTAAAGCGAGATCTGTTTTGATTGTCTCCCACGCGGCTTCAGTCGCAATTTCTCTCGGGTTTATTAATAGTCGTACTTTTAGACTTTTTTTTCTAAAAATGTCTTAACCAGGAGATATGTAGTTAAAGTGGACCACTTTGTAAGAGATGAGTACTGTCAAAATTATAGCCCGTAATAGAATTAATTAATTTAAGGTTACTAGCGATTATAACTGAATATTGGGAAAGGGAAGAGACTGATTTACACCTTCTCTGCACATTTAGAGGAACGACTTCCTTGGAAACTGCTTACTTTTCAACCTTGGCAAGTTGTATCGATGTAGTATACCTTACCAAGTATTGGCAAATATCTGTCGATTGATGAGTGGTCCTAATTATTTAAGCTCAGTGAACTAGAGCGATCATTAACCAAGCAATTAACTTGATCTTGGTCACTTCAATTTTGGAAATAGAAAGCAGTCTCAGCAACCCATATAAAATATGAATAACACATGGACTTAAAAGTTCCGAATATAACACATAGATGGCGCCAGTTCTATTGCTTTCACCACTTTTTCAGTTTGTGCTTACCTTCAAATATAGCTGTTAAAATGTCATGTTATTCTATTAATTAGCTTGTGAGAATTGTGCTAAGAGTGACGCTACTTTTGTTATTTTCAGAACAATGGATCAAAAACAATTTCGTGTTTTAATTCTACACTGTTTCTCTACACTGTTTCTCCGCTCCATCAGTAACAACAAATAACGTTGGTTTGCTTACTTCAAACGTGGCTGTAGAGCAAGGGTGATCATAAAGAGATATTTGTTGTGTAGTAGTGTTAGTGAATTTTTGCTGTGTGCATTGAAGAGAAAAACAAAAAAGGTAAACGCCAATACAAACAAACAATTTTTAAAAGCAAAGCGTCATACGTCCACTTTCATTGACATCTATTCCACAACTAAATTGAATTTGTTATATTATTTATTATCTTGCTATTATCTGCTTATTTTCGTCTGATTGTATACACATATGCTGTAGATAATTCTCAGCCAGATAAGGCTCAAAAGGGCTTATGTGTTCAACTATGTTGTAGAGACACCGTAATGCTGAACACAGTAGACGTGTAAATGAAGCGGTAACACCAGAAAACATTAAAAAACATCCACAAAATCGTATTGAATGATTGAAAAGTGAAGTTGAGTGAGTTAGCTGACATCGTAAAGATATCAAAAGAACGTGTTGGCTCTGTTAACAGTGGGTGCCGCTTCTGTTCACTGTCGACCAAAAAATAAGAACTTGTTGATGATTCTCAAACAATGGCAAAACTACATGAATTGAACTACGAATTATTCCCACATCCATCGTATTCGCCAGATTTGGCTACCAGCGAATACTGGCTGTTTGCAGACCCCCGATAAGAAATTTCGCGCGAATGAAGAAGTTATGGCTGAAGCTGAGGCATATTTCGAGGCAAAGGATAAATCGTTTTACAAAAGTGGTATTGAAATGTTAGAGCGACGTTGGAATGATTGCATTGCTCCTGATGCAGATTACGTTGATGAATAAGGCTATTTTTTAACAACAGAAAGCTGTTTTCTTTGTTAGGCCTGGGACGTTTCAAGCCATGTGTATGTATGTATGGTCTGTAAATTGCTTATCTACAATTTTGGATAACTATTTCGTTGCTTCATTTATTTTATGGTAAGAAAAACTTCAAAAATTCAAATCGATAATAAAAACTTCAAGAATTTGATTAAGAACTTTTTAGATTTTTCTACCGCGACGATATGGTTTTGGTTTCGATTACCAAATTCAATTTAAACTTATTTTAGCAAAAGATCTTATAACTTGGATTTTGCTAATGCACAATGGGGTATTATATTGTTACAAAAATAAAAATGCCTAAAAAGAAAATGCATCACATAAGGGAAGTATTGTAGGATTTTTGTCTATTGGTTTGCGTCAAGGTTGATAATGTGTCACCCTGGTGTTGAAGCACTGATTTGTGTATTTGACGGCATGACCAATTCGACCATCTGTGGGTAACACAATCTTATGTGTTTAAAATTAACGGACATAAAATAGAGGATGTGAGAGCATTTGAGACATATGCGGAACTTCCCAAACTTTAGGTAATTGGGTATATAAGGAGGCTGCTTTGCTTAAGTCGATATAGTTATCGTTTTGCAGTCATAAAGCTAAGTCTTGTTTAGACGAAAATAAAAGTGTTGTATAAACGAATATTAAGTGCAAGATAAATAAGTTGCTGTATTAAGATAAACTGTATAGAGATAAAGTGAGGAAATAAAAACTGAAAAGCAACAACAATGTGGTGTTTATTTTATTTTGAAGCAATTAAAAAGAACTCAGACATATAGAACAGAGATTATGAAATTAAAAAGTTCAACGTGGTTTGGTTTTTATGCTGAAATTTTTATTGATTTTTAATATTTTAACAATCATTTGCTCCACTGTTTAGACTTTAGCCTTTATGTGTTACTTGTTGTTATTCTACTCCTATTGACTACAGTTGCGATAAAAATCACACACACAAAGACACACACATCTACAAACATAATCTCAGAGTAAATACTTTTCCTAAATAAGCTGCATGATTTTCCAAAGTTAAATGAAAAAGTTTTTCTTAAAAAAGAATTTCGCTTTATTTTTTTGCAGTTTTACGAGATTTTATTTGAAGGATTTAAATTTAATTTTCTTTTACCTGCTTGCACCAGCACCCCTGGTATTTATTATTTCAATATTTAAAAAGCAAATTATTTTACTAGACTATCTAGAAGAAAGAGTAACAAGAAGTGTACGAATAAGAATTTGTTAAAGAATATCTACTTGAAAAGTGTTTAGGCTTCAAAATATGTCACCAGGAGAATAACATTTTATGAGTGCGCCACACTTGCATTAACAAACAAGTGTTAGAGTTTTGGCTTTTGAAAGGCGTTTGCCTGTTTAACCCTAATGGTTGCTTTCCGCTTTTGCGCTCGCGCACTTGCCTTGCGTTTAACAATTTTAATGTTTCCGTTCCTGTTTTCGTAGCAATTTCAAAAGCCTTGCCCTATAGAGCGTTAAATATAAATAAACTATGCCAACAATAAGAGAAATAACTTTTAGTAACCACTCACTTATGGCTGCCACATAATATTTATGTTGCAATCGAAAGAAGTTTTTCCTTTTTTCGAGTTTTTCCTTCGTTTACATAAACAAACCAACCAAGCAACCAACCAACACTCGATTGAACGGAACTTGGTTGGCTTTTATAGCCAAACAAAGTTTAACTTGCAATTGAAATATTTTGTTTGAAACTTAAATATTCACTCGAATATACTTGATATATTTAAAGATGTTGTTGTTGTTGTTGTTGGTGGTGTTGTTGTTGCTGTTCTTGCTGTGTTATTTCTTTATTATTGTTGTTGTGGTTATATTTGAGCATATGTGAGTTAGTGTTAGAATATCAATTCAAATGTGCATTTCATTTAAACTGGGCTGTTTTCCTTAGATGGCAATAGAATATAAACAATCACTCACAGTCACTCATATGTTCATATACACACATACATACATACATATATATACATACTTGTAATATACTAAATGTGCATGTGAAATATGTTTTCATATATATGTTAATGCATTTGGTGGAATGGTGTCTGATAAGTGTAAACTTTATTAACGTTTTTAAATATATTGTAAGTTTTCCTTAAATAAAAAACTCATTTGCTTATGCTTGATAACGATTAAAGGTTTAAATTTGGATCTCTTAGATTATATCTATTATTAAACTTGGTTAACTTAATTTTGATTGCATTTCTTCCCTCGATCTTATTATTTGTTTTTTGCCAAAAAGCTATTAATTTAAACGGATCTATCTTCAATAACTTTGCATTTTTTTCGCCGTTACTGCTCTAGGGAGCATATTGGCTTTGTTTCAGTTTAAGTAATCAAGTTGATTAATCTACTGTAGTGTAGTGGTAAAGATTCTTGCTAGAGTGCGCTCCAGAAAATCCACTGCAGATGATGCCGCAAATCATTCCCTAACTCTATAACTCCTCCAGTTCAAAACAGTGCGAGCAAACTTGCCGAGCCTCCTTAGAGACTTTCGTCCGACCCTAATGCCATACTGAAATCCACCACATCCTCTATCACGATAGCTGCCCCCAAATCCCTAATATCATTATAAAGCTGACACGCCATCAACGTATGGCGGGAGTCCTCAACCCCCAAACCATATGTACAATCAGCCGTCCCTCTAAGGCTCGTCTTATGAAAAAATGCACAGAGCGAGTAATGTATAGTTGGTAAAAATTCCAGACTCAAGCCAAAGCCAAAGTCAGGACGTTCCAGTACGAACCTAACATATGGCACGAACCCATACCGTCCCACATGCCTGCTACCACTTAATAAGAATCCTATCAAGAATCAGCGAAAAACTTCTATTATCCTCATTTCGCAGATCAGAAGCAGAAATGCAGTTTGCTAAGAGGAGGTAGCAGTCCACACTTTAGCACTGTAATTTTTCCCCTGTTGGTGGCATGTTCTCCTGAGCATACTCTTTTGGCGCCAGAGGATAACTAGAAGATCAGGAGTGATTTTTTTTACATGGATTTGTCTATAGAGAAGTTGAAGTCTCTTTATAATTAAACACTCGAAAACCGCAAATAAATTTTTTCATGTCCTTGTCTACGGATTTGAACCTGAGCCGCTTGTGTTGTTTGCGTGCTCTCTAACCACTACACCATGCCACCACTACCAATTTTCATATACACTTATGCCTCTTTGTATGGCCTTTCCTTATACGATATAAATCTTTACAGTCTGAATTACTTCGTTATACAGCTAAAAAATCGTGCCGTTTTTTAACAGAAAATGTAAGACAAGCAAAAGCAATGCATATTCAGCTTGTATAGGGCCTACATTACTTATACCTACGAAATTACTTATAAATGCCTTTTATACATTTTAAAGTAAGAGTTTTTATGGTAGCTGAGGTTATTTATGTAAAGGCTTTTGCTTGAAGAATATTTGCAGAGCCCTAGACCATAATATGTTAATTCTTTTTTTTAATTTTTCAATTAAAAACAGCTAGTTGAGCCAAAAAAGACAGGTGTTTACTAACCTATCTTACTAAAGTTGCAAGTTTATAAAAATATATTGTAAAGTTTAAACCTTTTTAAAACGTTTGAATTCCCTTAAATTGCGTAGAATAAAATAAATGAGGCGAATTTGTTATTTTGCTTTATATAGTATTTTTATTACTACAATTAATTTTATACAGTGTCCAACTTATTTAACTCAACACTTTGATTAACGCTTTAGCACAACTTTACTCTTTAACTGTTAAATTATGACAGATTGACCAAGCGAAATGCGGCGCCTTTTATAGTAAATTAACAGTATATTCGAATGTTCTAGTATATTCCATAACCTACTATTGGCAGGGTGATCGTAGCCTTGACACAAACCGATAGAATAACTTCCGTAATCAAATATATGGCTCTAAATTTACAAATATTGATGTATCTTTTTAGGCGAAATAATTTTCGTAATAATATTGTTACTTTTTTACCTTTTTAAAACGTTTATTTATGTGTTTGTGGATTGCAGTTAAAATGAAATAATTTTTGTGCTTCGTTTTTAATTAGTAATTCTTTATTCAATACAGTTTTGTGTTCCACTGCGTTAATATTTTCAAAACCAATAACAATTTCTATTCGTGATTACTCCGTCTGTTTGCAATTTTGTAAACAGCAAAAATTACTTGTCAGATTTTTGTTAAGATCTTCCAATTCGATCGTTGTTACAACTTAGGTTTGAACACAACCTTTTCAACCAGAGGTTATCCACAGTTTTTACTAAGTTAGCCAACTAAACTGATTTTTACTTCACAACTAACTTTACGAGTTTGCTCCTTATAAATGCTCTTCGCACCGAGTTGAAACCAATAAGCTCCATTCACGCTGAGTTTACAATAAACAATACTATGAGTAAATGAGTAATGAGTAAACAATACCTCAAAAACTCTCGAGATTTCACGTAGATTCTCTTTAGTTCTTATAAAACCATGTAAATGTTAGCATCTACTTCTTTTAGTTCTTGTTGTTTTGTTGTTGTTTGTCATTGTCTGTTATGTGTTTTCTTTTCTGTCTGTTTTTATTGTTGCCGTAAATTTTTATTTACTACATTTCTGCTAATGTTGTTGTTGTCGATTTGGTTATTTGTAAACAGCACGTATAGTTGTTTTTGCGACTTTTGTTTATTCTTTTTAGCAATGTAATAAACGCAGAGTGCCCAACCTTATTTTTGTAACAATATGAATCAGACTGACCTAAATCAGAGCTACAAGCTTAGCACAGTCAAGGAAACAGTAATGTCAAGTTGACACTTTGCTAGTTTAAAAAAACCTACGAAATAGGAATAAAAACTTTAGACGAAATCACTAAATTGAATTGAAAGCAGCTAAAGCGTCGTCATTTTTAATATTTTTTTTAAATACAAAAAGCAATGACAGTTATCTCCTAACGCGCTGTCATAATTGAATTTTTTTTCTACATAAGTAATCCTCTGTGCGCTTAATTATGATAATGCTTCCTTGCAAGATATTTTTTTTAACTTAAAATTGTTTAAGAAATAATTTTTTCCATTACCAAAGGATAAAGTTATTTTTCATAACTTTAGTAGCAAGTAAGATTTGCATACAAATGATAAATGTTGAGATTCATACACTAATACATATACATCAATACTAACACATACTCAAATGGATCATTGTGCGAGTTTTGCTTGTTTATAACATCAATAATAATATTTTATTTTATAGTCCTGTGTGTAATATTGTTTATTTCCATCATATCATTGTAAGTATGCATAATAGAATAACTACAGTACTAGCTAAAAGTAAAGCCATTGTTTGTTTTTATTAAAAACGGCGCTTGAAATATTTTTAAAAATTTCATAAACAAATAGTTTGCTGAACCATATATACATAATACCCGCAGATGGAATATGCGGGACTTATCTCAATCCATGAAGTGAAAGAGACCTACAATTTAATGCTGGCTCCGACCGGGCAGTTGCCTTATTTTGGGAAGTTTTCCATAACGTAAATGTTATGAGCTGAATAGCTCTGTTGAAAATTGTCAGATGGTCTGGCCTGTCATTGAATCGATGACCTCTTGGTTGGTAGACGGATGTCTTACTACCATAATAGAGCGGCACACATGGCTTTTTGTTTTGTTTTTGTGTTTATAACTTTTAAGTCAATCTTATTTAAAATCCATTTTAATTTTTTTTTGCAGACTTACCTCTATTTCTTCTTTTATCTGAGGCCATTACAGTGTTTGTTGTCTGTTGGTGTGGCTACCGTATTCCTATTTATAGAGTGAAAAAAGAAATAAAAAAAAATTAAAGAAAAACTTTTAACTGAAACTGAGATGAAATGGAAAAAGTTTTTAGAATTCGAATTTATTTATGTCAGTGTTTCTATATGAACTCTCCATACATACTCTCAGCCTTCTAAAATACTTAACTTCGATGCACTACATAAGCATAATAGTTTCAGTAAGTGGGCCAGTGTATATGTGTGTAGAGAGAGAGAGAGAGTATTGGTAAGTTTGTGTATGTGTATGTATGCCAAGTAATTTCTTAAGATTTATTTCTATTTCAAGGGAGTGTGTGAGAGAGAGAGAGAGGCTCTTCATTTTAATAAACCAAAGTTTTATTGTTGTTGCTACTTTTCGTTGCGTTGTTGTGTTAATGTTTTTTTTTCTTCTTTTCTTTCACTTGCTCTCTCTTTCTCTGTCTGTGTGTTGTTGTTGTTTTTATGCTTTATTGCTTATTGAGTCATAAAAATGGTTCGTTAAATGTTTACTTCTTTATTCAATGATAAAAATAAAATCAACAACAACTACAATACCATTAAACTAACGTCCAATGAACTATTCCAAGCTGCCATAGTATTTAAGGGGATGATACATTGGCAAACATGTGTTTACAAACAAATATTTGAATCGGTAATAGAATGTGTTAAACCAGACAATAAAATTTCATTTTTAAGTAGTTTTAAAGACGGCGAAAGTGATTTGCCGCCGGGTAAAATATGCAGTTTGTAAGCAGTTTTCAATGAAAAGATTTTTTTTGTTTAATTTTTAATAAAAATATAAAAAGGCTATGCATGTCGTCTTTGCATTGACCATAAAAAAAACTATAATATTTCATTGCAAATATTTTTCAATAAATTTTTTAAAATTTAATTCAGTGCATAATTTTGATGCATTTCTATCTGTCCATACATTTGTAATGTGGAAATTCTGTTAATAATTTTATTGGGAGTACTTTTGCTTTTCTATCCGTCGATACTATTGGAAACAGGTCATAAAATAAATGGTTCGCGATACAATCTAATAGAGACCACACAATAGAAGTTTATAAACATAAAAAAAAACAAAAAAAAATATTTTGATGGATGAAAAATATTATCTAAAAAACCCTTTCAATTAAAAAATTAAAAACACATATCATTTCAGAAGTCATTTAGAGTGCGAGTAATTAAGGCTTTCTACTCTGATAGTTACGTTTTTACCTTTTTAAAAACGTGTTTTTATGAGTTCGTAGATTGTAGTTAAAATAAAATAAATTTTGTGTTTGGTTTTAATTAAAAATCCTTTATTTAACACAGTTATGAGCACCACTGCTTGTAATCTTTCTACAGGCAATAACACTTTTTATTCTTAATTACTCTGTCTCTTTACAACTTTGTAAACAACAACAATTACTCGACAGATCGTTCTTCCTAAAGATCTTCCAACCCGATCGTAGTTATAACTTTGGTTCGATCACAACCTTTTCAACCAGAGGTTATCCACACTTAACTCGTTTTACTGAGTTAGCTCCAGCTAAACTGGTTTTTACTTCACCATTCACTTCACGGGTTTACTCCTTATAAACTACACTCGCTGGGTTTACTTTACTTAAACTGCTCATTGTTCGCATCGATGTGCTTTTTATATGGCTGAGTAAACAATACATCGAAAGCTCTCGAACCTCTCGATACTTCAGGTAAATTCCATTTCTTTTTTTTATTTTCTTTTTAGTTCTTATGTAGCCATGCGAGTTTAAACATCTAATTCTATCAGCCCTTAGTATTTGTTGTTGCTTGTTTATTGTCTGTTACTTGTTTTCTTTGCTGCTTAATTATTGCTGTTGCCGTGTTATTTTTTACTTTGTCTCTACTAATGTTTATTCTAAATTTGGTTATTTGTAAACAGCACGTATAGTTGTTCTGGCAGCTTTTGTTAATTTATTTTAGCGATGTAATAAGCGCTGTGATGTCCAACCTTATTTTCGTAACAATATTAAATAAAATAGTGAAGATATATACATACATATAAACTGTTAAAGTAACGAGATGGGCATTCTTTTTTTAAATTTTGTCATTCATTTCTTCCGGAAATTTCTATGCTGACACAAATAAACTGTAAATCTACATCAACCCAACACAAACAACGTCAGTCGCTTCATTTGAATATCAAAAGAATATCAAAAGCGTTTTGACATTCTTCAAACATAAACACAACGTATGCGTGTGATGTTTGCAAACAAATGTTTGCCAATGCATCACCCCTTTTAGTCATCGTAGATCTGTGTGATTGAATTGCATATTTTTCTTCTTCTTATTCTTATTTTTCTATATATATATGTGTGTGTGTGTGTGTGTGTGTGTGTGTGTATTATTGCCATTATTTATGACTCAAAATTCAAAATTTCGCTGGTTATTCTGGCATTCGTTCTTTGGTTGTTTTTTTTCTTTCTCTGAAAGATATTTTCTTCACCATTTTTCATATCAACTTGTTTAGGGTTGTTTAAGGCCAAATAGATGTTAATAGGGCTCTTATGTATTCACAATATAAATACAAAAAATTCGTTTTTATGCTTGTTTGTCATTATGTTCTGCTAAAAGTATCGAAAGCTTATTTATTGAAAATTTATTGTATATTTAAGGCAAACAGAATCCGGAATTTAAGAATATGATCAATAAACTTTTGCCAGTTATTTATTAATAATTCGAAAATTGATGCGTAAATTGTATTTTTTTAAAGCAAAATGTAAACTTTAAGATGTAGTATCGGGTGGGCCATCTATCGGTAGTACTAACATCATTCTGTTCTATCTCATAATTCGGTATATTATCTCTACTCAACGAAATGAATTGATTTTCGCTTGAGCAACGGATGAAGCTCATTTTCGCCTTGATGGGTGCGATAATAAGCAAAATTGCCATATCTGGAGCTCAGAAAACCCCAACGTTGTCTTACAGAAGCCGATGCAATCATTACGAGTGACTGTTTGGTGCAGCTTGTGGAGCGGAGGCATTAGTGGCCCATATTTCTTTGAAAACGAGTACGGCGCAACCATTACGGTCAATGAAAACACCTATGGCACCATATAATCGATTTTTTTGTACCCGCTCTTTATGGTATTGATGTGAACAATGTTGGGTTTCAACAAGACGGTGCAGCTTGCAACACATCTCATGCCACAATCGATTTATTGAGTCAAGCGTTTGATGGCCGTTTAATTAGCCGAAATTGTGATGTCAGTTGGCCGCCAAGAAGCTGCGATTTGACACCGTTGGACTTTATCTGAGGGGCTCAGTTAAAGACAAGTGTTATGCCGATAAACCAGATACAATTGAGTATTTTAAGGCCAACATTGCCGATATACGACCCCACACACTTGAAAAAGTTATCGAAAATTGGTCCGATGTAATGTGTTACTGTGAGGCTATTTTTTAGCTTAAAAAAAAACTGCTGAATACACACTTTAAAACATAATTTAAAAAAAATGTTTAATTGAATTTCGTTGAGGATCTACAATACCACAAAGGACGCCAAACTATCAGATATCGACAAGAGATCGTCATGCCAGAAATAGTCGATAAGATCCGTGCTTGATGTGGCTGAAGTTGTAGTCATTTTAACCAAGCGAATACATCATATTCTGAATGAAAATTTGGATATGAATCTGAACTTCAAAAGAGCGCTTGGTGATGTTCACGCTTAGCACAAATGATTTTTTTCACCATTTTGCAACTGAGGATAAAAGAAGGTTACATGGTAATAAACCAGAGCTCAAAGATCAATTCAAAAAGTCAGTTTTTTGATGTAAAAGAAGAAGAAGAAACTTATCTTTAATCACTCAAAAAAAAAAAATTAAATTTAAATTGGGATATAAACTGCAAACCCTACCAAGCACTCAGTATAATTTTATTAGCCGTTGACGGAGGCATTAAAATTGTTTGAGCAGTATTACCGGCCTTTGATCGTGTGTTTTTTTTAAGTCAGTATTATCGAATTGTTTTTGTGATGATAAGCTTCAAATATGGCTCGAGTTTTTTGTCGTTTAGCATCGCCTTTTTGCTGGTAATTAAGTCAATCGAATATCTTTGCTTTAATTCATATGACACTGGGGTTGCCAGATGGCCTTGATTACTCTTCATTTGCAGCATTATTACAGCTTGTGCAGAATCGAGAAAATATATGGTTTGCTAGGGTTTTGTAAAGCATTTTTTTAAAGTTTTACTTACACATAATATAGTCTTATGAAAATCTGTTGAACATATAAGTGGATTAATAAAAAATGTTATCATTGAAATGTTATAATGTGTGTTAAAAAAATGCTACTTTAGACTCAGTGGACAAGTAAGGAGTAGAGCACTCTATCGACGAACCGGACTCATGCTCTACAAAACGCTCATCATCCCTGTCCTGCTATATGGCGCAGAAACGTCAACGTCTGGGAGGAAAATATTTTGTAATATCTTCGGTCCTTTACCCGTAGGAGATGAGTACCGCATGCGTTGGAACAGCAAGGTGTACACGGACATAGATATAGTGATACACTGTATAGATAAAGTGGCTATACTGGCTTGGATACGTCTATAGTATGAATAAACAAACTCCGACAAGGCAGGGCTTTAATACGTTGTCCCAAAACTGAAAGCCGGGGAGAGGACGAACAAATCTTCATTGGAGAGACCAAGTGTTGAATAACCTGACAGCATTGGTAATCCCCAGTTGGTACCAGTTAGTGCAAGCGGCAAAAACCGACAGACGGTTGTGATGCCACATACATAAGTAAGTAAGTTTTATAAGTTCATTTAAAAAATTTACCAAAAATTAAACAATTTTTCTTATATCAGAATCAAGCTTCATTAAGCCAAATATAAACCATTGAGATCAATAACTTCTAGTCGTTTTTGGGCTAAAGCGTAGAACGTCTGAGCGAAAAACTGATCCATTTACGTTTTGCAGGCTACTACAAAAGTTAAATTTACTCTTTTAGGAGAGTTCTGCAGAGATCGAAGCAAATGATAGTCTGAATTTGTAAGGTCTGGGTTATATGATGAATGCATTAAACCTTTACGGCCGAGCTCTCTCAGTTTCGGCAGGGGCATCAAGGATGTAAATGGTCTGGCGTTGTCATGATGTAACATAACGCCTTTCCTGCTGATCAATTGTGGCCGTTTTATTTGAATTGCTTGCTTCAATCTCTTAAGTTTTTGGCTTAAATTTTTGACTGGTTGTAGAAACTCATAATGAACAATCCACTTCCGATCTCAGCATACATATCTCAGGATTACCTTTTTCCGTTTTAAACCTTTGCCACCGTTTACGAAGCTTCACTTTGCTTTGTCTATGATTTTTTTTGCATACGAAGTTGAAAAACCTGTGAAATAACACTACTCTTCTGATAGGAGCTGTCGAGTAAAACAAGGATCTGTATTTAGAATTTTCAAACAGCTCCAAAATCTCGAGTTACAGGTAAAAAATTGTTTTTTCAGACCTTCATGTATTTGCAAGCTAATACTCATGTATTTATAAGTTAATTTTTTGGAGAAGCAGACCTTTTATATGATATATATGTCATTTAAGGTGTGTCGCTGTGGTATGGTAGGCAAGAGACCCGCCTGCCAGCCAGAAGGTCCTCGATTCAATACCAGAGAAGACCATCTGAAAAAAGAAAATTTTCTTAACAACGGTATCACCTCATAACATTAGCTAATAACTGGTTATGAGTATTCCTACTATTGGAACTTCTCTAATGCATGTGTCGTTCGGAGCCGGCGTCAGACTGTAGGTCCCTTTCAATGAGTCTAAAAAATAGAAGTCCCCACGTTCCTTCATAGAATGTTATGGGCATTAACATAATATATGTCATTTAAGTAGCCTTGAAGAATTTGGGTGTATTTCTGAAGTAAACACATTTTTCATACAATTTTTCCCACATTTTTCAATTTTAGATGCGTTATTGCACACTACCATTGATGGTTTATTTAAAGAATTGTATTAAGTTATGAATAAAATTCGAAAATTGCAACAAAAACAGATGCTTGTTCTGCTCGGCAACGCCTATCAGAAAAATAGTATCATTTAGCGGCTATTTTTTTTGTCACACCGTGTTATTAACGTACGTAATCAGTAAGTGTTGTAGTATTGCCAGATGAAATTAATATTACCAGTCATTTTGTAACCCAAGTGCTCCGAAATCCTATGCGGCATCCAAAACATCAAGCTTCTTTGAAGTAACCAGGTTTTTTGTAATGATTACGAACAGACTTGCGTGTCAGTATTGCTAGATCAGTTACATAATTTCATACACTTTTTCATTGACTGGCCAAGTGTACTTTTGACATTAAACAAATCACATGTTAACCATTCACTTTACAAATTTTACGTACACTTTCATTTCCTTCATATATTTGCGTATTAAACTGCCAAATAACTTTATATTAAGTGTGGACAGTAACTCACTACTACTAAGTTCACTAATAATTTAGCGTATTATCTTCTCTCCCTACTATCGACTTAAATTTCTGATTACTAACCATTCTTGTTAATTATCTTCCACTTTTTAGAATGAAATTTTCGAATAACGAATTTGAAGCAATCATCATACACTTATTTATTACCCAAACAATTACACACACAGACAATTGCACACACTCACTTTCTCTCTTTCTCATACACACATACCTTATGTAGAGAAAAACAATTTCAATTTGAAGTGTTGACCACAAATTAGTTACACGGCCGCAATTTTATCTCCGAATAAATATGAAAATTACAAATTTATTATTATCGGTGGTGATAAAGCCAAAAATAGCAAATGCTTAATAGAGGAAAGAGAGAGAGAGAGAGAGAGAGAGAGAGAGAGAGAGAGGTAGAGAAAGAGAAAGTAAATTCTACTCTACTGTTATGGAACATTTAATTGAAATGGTTTTAATGAATTTAAAAAAAATAGTTATGGGTTGCATACAAAGCATTAAGGGGGTGATACATAGGCAAACATTTGTTTTCAAACTGCATAACTTACTTTTCCTAGAATGCGATGAGCTATTTTCGATGTTTGCAAACATATGTTTGCCAATGTATCATCCCTTTTACATACATACACATAAACAACTAAAAGGGTTGATACATTGGCAAACATGCGATTGGCTATTTGCGATGCTTGCAAACAAATGTTTGCCAATGTATCACCCCCTTAAAAGGTGGTTATCCATACAGGGATAACTTACTTTTCCTTGAATGCGATTAGCTATTTGCGATGTTTGCAAACAAATGTTTGCCAACGTATCACCTCTTTAAGAGACAATCAATAATTGTTGAGCAAATATTATTTGTATGTAAATGAGTATGTGCAGTGAGCGTAGTGAGTGTACACACATATGTAGTTGTGTGCGTGTTATTTAATTACTTGTTTGATTATTTGTGGTTTCTGTGGCATCTTAATTTGTGGTCAACGTGAAATTTCCAAAATCAATTTCATTTGTCTGCAGTTTTTGCAATTTTTCTATTTTATGCCTCAGGCTTAAAAAGCCATAAATTAAAGCTGAAAAAATATTAAAAAGAAAAATCGAAATTATTAAATTTCAAATATATTAAGTAAAGGGATTATTCACATTTATTTGAAATAGGTGTGGCTAGAAAACAACAGTCTTAAAAAAAAAAAGAAATAGAAGAGTAAAAAGGCTAAGAAAGGATATTAAATTTTTATACAAATAAACGTTAAGGAGGCACTTTAGTTAATATATGTTTACTTTGTTGTTTTTTAGATTTTTTTTTTACCATATTTTTCTATTCAAAAAAAGATTGATTACTTTGGCTAATGGAAAAATCTGTTGTTAGAATTTCGTTCATATATAAAAGCTCTCATCTTTCCTTTAACTTCTTCATTTTCATAAAAAAAAAATCGAAAACGATTTGTTAAAGGCAAAGCTAAGAATCGATGTTAGCATGTAGAATGAAGCTTAAATTTGTATTGACATGTAATCCCCAAAACACATCTTCAATACTAAATACTACAAACGAGTAAAACAGAGAGAGAGAGCAAGACTTTTTGGGTTTTTCTTTTAAGAAAAGCGTAACTAAACATACGGGATGTATACTTAGTCATACTATATGGTCGGTCAGTGTTTGAAAATCAATTTGATTATTTTCATTTTTTCCAAGCAGCTGTTAAAAATCATATGTGCAGGACATGTGTTGTCATTTGACACTTAATATGAAACTAATATGTGTGTTAGATTTTGTTTTTACCCTAAGCTTTATTTGCTAGCATTCTGTTAAGACATACCCAGACCCTTTTTAATAAAATCACAGTTTAATATGACGTTTTGCTTTCAACTCCTTTAGCCTCTACACAAAACTCTTTCATTATTTTTTTTCATTTTGTTGTTGTTGTTGTTTTTTAACAAAAACAAACGTCTTGTGTTTCATCGAAAAAGTAGAGAAATATTTGACTTTGATGAAATATTAGCAGCATGAAAAATCACTTTGAAAATTTGTTCAAATTAACTTGACTATCAGCTCATGATGTTGTGTAGACATATGCTTAGTTTTTTTCTCTCTTTTCCTCTCTCTCTCTCTCTCCCTATGTTGTAAGTTGTTGTCTTCTTCTTATTGCATAAGCACATAGATTTCTGAGAATGTCAATTATTTTACCAAAAAATAAGTTAATGAAGTTATGCTATATGTGGGTATTATATGTAAAAAGGAGTAGTTTTTGCTTTATTAGATCTAAAGCATATGCTTAAGTAATTAAGAATTCGTGAATATGCAACTACGCTATAAAATAGGTATTAAATGCTACTTTTCAATCAGGTATACGGTTTAATGAATTCGTGATTCAATATATAATTGGAATTTCTAAAGAAGAAATCAATGTCGTAAATATGATTCCGGTTAACTTGGCAAAATCATTAAGTTTAGCTTTGTGACTATTGCAGACTACGCTATACAGTGCGAAATCATTCTCAAACTGCACTTACTTTTGTCGAAGATGCCACAGCCTCTGGTTTGTATTAAAGGAGTATTTTATGTCAGAAGATTGGTAAACTTTCTATATGAAGCTTAAGTTTCTTTTTATAACTTTTCTTGAAAATATTTCACATGCTTACCCAACAGCAGACGCTACTGATTATTTATTAACTATTTACAAAATTTTCATTTTTTTTACCTACTAAAACCTACACATACACATACTCATAAGCATACCCAACTATATCAGTTTTACTTTTATGAAATTATTATGCAAAGAGTAGGAGAACTTAATCCCGATTTGGGTTAAATAGAGAAAAATTAATGAAATATTTCTTGATTTTCATTCCATTTTTCTCTCCTTTTTCCTTAGAGAGGGAGTGAGTAGTATATATGTATGTATGCTTTAACCACTATGCTTAAAGGGAAATTCAAACAAAATTTGTTGGTATTTTTCATTAACATTGCCTTTTGTGAATCTTTTAATTTATCATTTAATTTTCTCTCACACCATTTGCAAATGGTTCCTTAATAAGGGACCAAAAAAAAAAAAAAAAAAAAATGAATAAGAAATCTCTCTTATTGAAGCAAAAAAAAAAAAAAAAAAGAAGAAATAGAGGAAATCATTTTAATCCACAAACATACTCATTATGAGAGGCAGCCATTACACATACAATTACAAACTAAACGTGTACAACAACAACAACAGCAATAATAAGAAGATTTAGTTTTGTTTGTAGAAGACTTTTATTAAAAGGCTCTCTTTTTTATGCCACTCACACTCACTCTCTCTCGATTCTTTTTTGTTTTCTTTGAAGTGAGTTTTCTATAGTAACTGGTAGCTAAGGAACAACAACAACAATAAATATAGGGTGCGCCAAATAATTTTATTTTATTTTTTTTTTTTAAACAGGGCGCAAAATATCGAGTGTAGCTTCGGCTGTGTGGCACGTAGCGCCGTCCTGTTGAAACCAAATGTTGCTAATATCCTCCTCTTTAATTTTTGTGAACAAAAACTCGTTCAACATGGCGCGATAACGATCGCCATTAACTGTAACGGCCACTCCTTGCTCATTTTCGAATTATGCCTCTGGACCAAAATCCGCACCAAACATTGACTCGTCTTGGGTGTATCGGCTTTTCAATGTATGCGTGCGGGTTTTCTGTGCCCCAAATGCGACAATTTTGAGCTTCATATGAAAAGATGATTTTTTTTTTTGCAAAATCAGCATCTTGTGTAAGTCGATCGCAGGCCCACTTAGCGAAGCGAAGTTCAAGCGTATACACAACCATATTCGTTCAGCGGAAGGATAAAAGTAATTATCTGTCAAATCAGACATGAGCTAAGTGTTACCATTCACGAAATAAGCACGAGTTGAAAGAAAAACGTTAGATGGCGGACCCGTTATATGACAAACCTTAAAGCAACAACAATAACAATATGTGTTTTGCTTAACAAAAGTGATGAGTTTCCTGTTTTATTCCCGTATAAATTTCTTTTCTTTCTCCCTTTCTCTCTATTTTTTATTAAAGAAGTAAAAGTGTATGAGTATATGTATGTACGTTTATTGTATGTTGTGTATGTATGAGTGTATGTATGAATCTTGACGAATTATATTAATTTGCTGTTGATGTTCATGTTGATGATGTTGACAATGATGCTGATGTTGATGATAGTGATTTTTTATTGTTGTTGTTGCTTAAATGTGCTTACATGTTTGTGTGTGTATGTGTGCATGTATATCTATTTTAATAGTAAATAAATATCAACCAACTGTTGTCATCATCATTATGAAAATGTTGCAGTAAATTGTTAAAATAATAAATCTCTCTAAACAATATACGCTACACATGTCAGTTGTTTGTGTACAGGGTGTATCAAATTATTAAAATGTATGGATAAATGAAAATTTTAATAAAAATAGGAATTTATTTATAATCCGAAAGGGTAATTTTATATGCTTAACTTATAGTTCCAGAATCACGTTTTGATTGGAATGTTACACGTCGATCCACAAGCCTGTATGATATTCAGACGTTGTTTAGGTGTATGTGTGGTTTTGTGAACAGAACAATCCAAAAACGGTTGTTAATTTTAAAACAGTAAGTTGAGGTTAAGTGAGTGTAGCAAACAAACATTCCGTTTTTCTACTTTCAGCCATGTACACTCGGTATTTTGAAAGTATTAGCCTGCAGAAAAGCTTTTATTATCACTGAGGTACAGAAGTACTGCGACATCTCGATCTATTGCACAGTGTCACTATAATTTCTTCTCCAACCCTCGTCGATCTAACAATATTCAGGATGTCGGTTGGCATCAACCGCGATAACTCCCTCTCTAGTATCCTAGATTCGATTTCCTCATCACAGAATCTGCACATCGGTCTTGAGACTAATTCCATTTTACTCGGATGTTCATTTAGACTGCAATAACCACTCAAAAGCCTGGTCAGTACACTTAGGTTGTGTCTGGACATTTTTATACAGGATTCAAATCTTCGCTTCTTATAGTTACCCAAGAAAAGTTTAGATTGTTTACGACCCGTATGGTCAGAGAATAATACCCACCTCTCATTATCCTCATTTTTATTGAGTATGCCCTACTAGTGGAGTGAAAGTCCAGCTGATTCAGTTTATCAAGATATTCGCAAACTAGCCCTAAATCAATCTCATAGCAGCCAAGTGCTCGCATTTCAGCCCGACTATCAGATATTATATATTTCCTTTCCAGGTTAAATTGAGGACATCTCCCTCTTGTATAAACCTCCGCCTGGAATATGCTGGAGAGTTTTCTCATAGGTTTTGAATATTCCCTCCTAAGGCAAGCCCTCCTGCGCCTGTACCTGTTTCTGTCTTTGACCCACACAGACTGGTTATCGCTTTAAAGGAGTATGCGTTCTCCAAACCTTCCCACTCACTCCTATTACTCAGTCTTGCTCTGATCCAATTGCTAAAGTCATAGAATTTCATGATCCTGTCTACAGGACAGCCTAGTAGGAGTAATCGACCTCCGCATAACCTCGTACCCAACTCATCTCTCATTATCCCTGTCATGATCTCTATGGCTCTATTTCTCACTGCTAAATGCAGCGGACTAAGGTCCAATAGAACCTCGAGTGCAGCTGTGGGACAAGTACTCATTGCCACAGTAATGTTTATGCACGCTAATCTTTGTACCTTATTTAGCTCTACCTGGGTTGTTCCCAAACTCGTTCTTACTGCCCATGCAACGGCCCCATATTGTCACAGTCGGTCTGACCATTACGGTATACATCCAGTATAATATTCTTGGGTTACAGCTCCAAGATTTCCTTGCAAGCCTTCTCCGCAGTATAAGCGCATGCGTGGCTTTTTTTGAGACAGATTTGAGTTTTTAACGATTATTCCGTATTATTCCTATATATTTAACCAACTTTCTTGGTGGTATTTCCTCAGCCTGGAGTTGAATATTCCTCCACCTTTGAAATTTTCTTTTTTTAGTGAATGGTACTATCGATTTTGCTAGGGTTAATGTTTAACACCGTCACTCCATAACACCGATTCAGTATTCTAAGAAAAACTCTTTCCTAAGTCATTGAAATTATTAAAGTGGTGTACAGAAAAGTAAGCCGCTTTATCCTGCACGATGGCTAGGTCAGTTAAATCCTTACTATTGTGCAGACAGTACACACATTAGGATGTTTAGGGCAAACAGAATTCCATGAAGACAGAGGCAAATTAACATCGAATAGAATAAAATTTATACAAATCAATACCTTAAATACTAAAATATTCCGGATCCGAAATGAAAATCGAACAAAATTTCATCATTTGCTATAGAAAGAAAAACTGACGGTTCTAGTGGTGAGATCTTGAGAACGAATTGAGAGATGAATATTGCATTCAATACTTGTATTTCCTATAAATCACATCTCTTCATATAAGTGACACGAATATATCAAAGAAATAAGATGTGCTTCAAAATGATAAGGTCACCTTAATATTTGCTCAATTCATCCAAACCATAAAATGTTATATATGGTCACCTTATGCAAAAAAATTATACGTTAAAATAAGTGAATAATAAGCCGGATTTGCTTTTGGGAATGTACCGTTATATTATGTTTATTTAAATTTATGCGAATAAGTGCAAAATTCAATGCGTCAAAACGATAAGGTTAGCGATTAATAAGCAATTAATTTAATCAGAAGGTATCACAATTGTTATTTATTTATTTCTTTTTGTAATAATTTATAGTTTAAATAATATCTGCGCGTTATGGGTCGCGGGAAACCTTTATCACCTTATGAACAAGGGCAAATTGTGACACTTCATGAGCAGGGATTGAGTATGCGTGGAATGGCGAAAAAACCGGGACGATCTTTTTGTTTTTTCTGCAAAATTTTCTCAAAGACAGAGAAGATTATGGAAAATTAAAGCGCAGGGTCGTCCAATGGTCTTGACTGCCCGTGAAACTCAGCTAATTTCACGAAAGGCCTCGAATTCCATGAAAAGTGCGGTAACAAAAAAAGAGGACTTGAAATTACAAGCTTTTAAAAACACAATTCTAAGAGATATCAACGCCCGGCCAAACCTTATTCGAGTAAATGAAAAAAAAATTTCCCTGTCTGACCAAGTAGCATAAGATTAAGTGTAAGGAGTTTGCGAAAGACAATATGGCAACTAATTGGCATCAGATAAACATTGTGTTTAAAAAGGTTATAAGATATTCCATATATTTTGGGGTTTGTAAGTAATTTTTTCTGATGAGAAAAAATTTAACCTGGATGAACCAGATGGTTTCAATTGCTATTGGCGAGATATAAGGAAGGACCCGTTGTTTTTTACCAAACGGAATTACGGCGGTGGCAGTTTGATGGCTTGGGCGGGAACTCTGCTTTACTTCCACTCGAATGGATAGTTTAGGGTACGAGGGCATTCTGTCTGAACGTTTGCTGCCTTATTTGACTCAAAATGTTGACAAAACTTGCACCTTTCAGCAAGATAACGCAGCAGTGCATGCCAGCAAGTCGACCAGACAAAGGGGTGAGGAGCACCATATTAAAGTACTTGATTGGCCAGCACGTTCCCCCGACTTAAACCCCATTGAAAATTTGTGTGGATTGCTTGTGCATAATGTTTATGCAGACAACAAACAGTACCGGACAAAAGTTGAATTAAAAGTGGCAATCTGCAACAGCTGGCGCGAAACTCGCTCCAACGTTCTGGACAATTTCGTAAGTGCGAGGTCATCCCGTTTTTTGAAGACAATAGAAGGAAATGGAAACTGCATAAATTAAAAGTAATTGATTAGTGCTTAGTTTAAAGAAAAGGTTGGATAAATGAATCACAGGCTTTATCATTTTGACGCATTGAATTTTGCACTTATTTACATAAAATTAAATAAACGTAATATAACGGTACATCTCCAAAAACAAAACCGGCTTATTATTCACTTATTTGAACGTAGAATTTTTTTTAAAGTATGGATCACCTTCATACATAACATTTTATAGCTTTCATGGATTGAGCACATATTAGGGTGACCTTATTATTTTGAAGCACACTTTATTATTAGTTTTGTTTTATCAAACTTTGTGTTTCACCCTGTAAAATATTGTTTTAGTATATATTGTATTTGGTGTTTTATATTAAATTCACAAATTTATGTTTCTTTTTTTATTCCTTACACTTGTACTACACACTCGTGTCGTATTGAAATTAATAAATAAAAAAAAGAAATATTTTATCTCTTAGACTACATATACAGCAACATTATCTAATTCGTTTTCCTACATATTTTGTCATTTACAATTAAAGAAAATATGTTTTCAGTTATTTTCTTCTTCTTTTTTTGTCCCATTCTTTGTATTATTCTTGTCATTTCTATTCTGTTTTTTTGCTCCATTTAATCGTAGATTTTGCGGTTAAAACGAACGCTAAATGTGGTATTAAAGGAAACGAGAAATTAATTTTGTTCACGTTTAGATAGTTGAAGAGTTTTGTTATAAATTTTCTTCATGTAATGCGAAGCGATAGTATCGATTGCAATTTAATTGTAAGGGTAGTGATACAAAATATACTCGTACAACACCACCCACCCATATTATAGTCATCGCAAATATAATCGCAAATTGAAATTGATACATAAATAATATGGACGATTTTAACTTTTTTTTATTTTTTTTTCGTTGCGAGAAACGTGTTTAATTTAATATACTTGTTGTAGTTGGAAGGTAAACAGTATTGGCTAAAAATCATTATATAAGTGGGCCGATCTTTAAGAAAAAATCTGACGTGATCAACAAGTGTACACATCAGCCAGATTTTAAAATTCAATAAATAATTTCGATTTGGTAAGAAAAAAATCAATAAAATTTTATTTGTTTTATAATTATTTTTTAATTTTTGTTCTAATTTGAATTGACTAATATTTTTTAAAATTAATCATAGCCCTTACCAGCTCACATAATAAAAAAAACAAGTTAACAAAAAATCGAAACATGTAGTTTTATTTATACTGATCGATTTAGAATCACTTTTTGAATAAAATAAAGCACGTTTAACGAGTTCCCCCTTAATTATTAACATTAAACACAGTACGCTATGCTTGTAATAATGCCCCTATAACCTCTTCCACAAGAGATATCCAAGTTAAAATTTGGAATTCTACTGCCTGCATGTAATA
The DNA here is from genome assembly GCA_023159175.1 of Wohlfahrtia magnifica. Classification (NCBI taxonomy): domain Eukaryota; kingdom Metazoa; phylum Arthropoda; class Insecta; order Diptera; family Sarcophagidae; genus Wohlfahrtia; species Wohlfahrtia magnifica. The sequence continues at coordinate 4,967,203 of JAKWBJ010000537.1, forward strand.
CATCTTTTTTGTTCAAGTCTTAAGTCTATTATTTTAATACTTTTAATATTCCTGTGTTAATAGTTGTTCATATACATATCTAAGTCGTTCTTAGATGTCTTGGGAAGGCAGCTCTTTTCTTTCTCCTTACCTTGGCAGCTTCTACAAAAATTTTTGCTCAGAAATTTCAGGTGCTTAGCCCAAAGTTGCAGTGTTAAATCATATTCCATATGAAATATTCCATAGACTTATTACATGTAATAATGGGAGACGAGTTCGAGGTTATGCGCGAGTTATATTAACCCGGTTGGTCGATTACTTACCACTTGGCTGTCCTGTGGACAGGATCATGAAACTCTATGACTTTAGAAAATGCTTTATGGCAAGACTGGGTAACAGGAGTGGGTGGAAAGGTTTGGAGACTGCATACTTCTTCAAAAAAGCGATCATTTTGTGGAATATTGTTAGAGCTCGCCAGTATATTCGAGGCGGAAGCTTATGCAATTGAGAGATATACTCAATTTCACCTGGAGTGGAAATATAGAAGAGAGGAGATAGCCATACTATCTAAGCACTTGGCTCCTATGAGGTTGAGGGAATGTCTGCAGAACTGAACCAGCTGAGCAGGAATAATAGGGTCAGCTTATGCTGAATCCCTGGTCATGTAGGAATTCCAGGGAATGAATCTGTCGATGAAGTAGCCAGAAAGTGAGTTTTTACTCTGCTGGTGGGGTCAGAACCATTTTGTGGACTGGAAAAGGAAACCTGGAAGGAATTACTAAACAAAAATGAGGATAATGAGAAGCGGGTACACTTCTCTGGGCGTACAGGTCTAAGACAATCTAAACTTTTTTTGAAACAACAGGAGAAGATTTGAATCCAGCAAAGGAATGTCCACAGACAACCTAAGGTTAAATGGACATCTGAGTAAAATAAGATTAGTCTCAAGTCCGATGTGCAGATTCTGTAATAACGAAATCGAATCACCAGAGCAAATACTGGGTACATGTGAGGTATTGATCCACTCTAGGAGGAAATATCTGGGTGCCTATCAGATACTAGGTAGGGAGTTATTGCGGTTAGTACCACCCGACATCCCGAATTTCGTAAGGTATACGAGGTTTAATGAACATAAAGCTCCATGTTTTTTAATCCGGACAAGGCCCCTAAACTCAGCAAATATACAGAGTTTAGAGCCTCGTATATAGGGTTGCTCACGGATTGAGAACTATCTAAACCTTTGCTATACAATAAGCACATTAGTTGCCATACAATTGCACATTGAGTGTAAATAGTTCTCTCAACCAAAACCAACAAATCTACTCTCCGAAGGTTTACATCTAGTTATTGATTAGAAACTTAAATTCCTGGCTTTTAAGGCGCCAAGAGTCCTTTGTTAAGTAGTTGGTTAGCAGACTACTAAAGACTTAACAGCTCTGAGTCATATTTAAGTTATGAAAGTCACCACTGGTAAAATAGAGTAACTGAGGGTATGTACTCGTTTCTTGAAGATTCTCGAGTATTTAACTACGTAAAGAAAAGTTGTTTTGAAAACAGTTGAATTTTGGTGGATGGAGCTTTTGACACCTAAGAATGGTAAGGTATGCAAATTCAAAATTCCAATCAGATCGCCCTGCCCGTTAGTTTAAAAATTTTACTTTCCAACTCATCTGTAGGTGAGTGATTGTTTATTTTCTGATTACGCATGTTTTTTGATGTCAGTTGTAAAATAACTCTAATCCCCTATAAACTTTTAGGACTTTTTTCTATAGCCTTTACTGTACTTCAACTTTTTTCTGTAGTTGCCAACTTAAAATGTTACTTATGAGTGTATACCTTTCAAAAACACAAACACCAATACACATGCAACAATAAAGATAACTCAGGGGTGCATTTAAACATACACACATAAACATACACTCACATACATGCAATACCCATTCCCAAACGTGATTTATAAATTAAATCAGAAAATCAGGATAAGGAAACTGCACACACACACACACACACACACTCACGTGCATCCAATAAGATAAAGAGTTGATTTGCCAGTAGATACTGGTAGTAAAACACGAATTGTTGGTTTACTCTACACGTAATACACTCTCATACACTCGCATTTCATTTCATTTGTAATTGTAAGCACGGACGATACGCGTATCAGTTGCTTCATAAGCCCGTTTAGAGGGTTTAAATGCAATGCAATGAAATGGAAAATTATTTTATTACTTACCATTCAAGAAGAATAAAATCGAATTAAATGAACAAAAATATAAAGAAGAAGAACAACAACAATAAAAAAAAGAAAAATTAGATATAAAAGGGGTAAATATAAGCAAAGTATTGTTGTATCAACAAACAAACGCTAAAATATTATACAAAAAAAGAAAGCAAACAAATGCTCACGGGAATATAAAAAAATCGTACCAAAGTAAAAGAAAAAAAAATTTCCTTTTCCCCCACTAGGGTGAAGGGGAGTTTCAATAATACGACAGCATTTCAAAAGCAGCAGAGCAGAGAATGTGGTTTATAATCTTAACAGACAGTTTGATAACGTTTTTGATAATTTAATAAAATTGTTATTTTTTGTTGTTGTTCATTTATTTAAACATTATTTAGCTTATTAAGGAAGGATATCGTTAATAAAAATTTTATATCAAAATAATTTATCAGTAAGTGCAGGTAACAATTTAATAATTTCATAATTCGATAATCAGGAACTGAGTAAAATGAAGTGATTTAAGCATAATGCTGCGAGATAAGCAGAGAAAATTATTTTTAAAAACAATCAATAAAAATTTTGTTAATTATCAAGAAGAAGAAGCAGAAAAATCTGATGCTCATCATCATGAAGGTCAATTCCAAGTGCGAAAAGGTTTTCTTAACTGATCTTCTGATTATTGGTACCTAGAACCTTGCTCGTGAAGCTTGACTCGGTGAGATTTAAGACTGTAGCGTACACGGATGATGTTACTGTAGCTGTGGCTGTGTCCGGACTACGCCTTTAAACATCTCTGAGCCGTTTTATTCGTTGAAGCACTGACAGTGGACAGTAACAGCTTTAACACAGGGAAGACAGAACTGATGCTGTTGGGGCATATGCACAAAATTCCGTCTTTTTCTATACCGCGTCTGCACTGGGTAATATTGTGGTTGTCGGATAGCGCAAAGTATCTGGGGTAATCTTGGACTCCAAGCTATGCTGGCTCCAGAATACATAGACGAGGGTGAGTTTTGCGTTATAAAAGTGTTGTAAGATCATTAGAAATTCCTCGGGTTTAAATACTAGGAGTTCCAGTTTGATTGTTGACACTGTGGCTAAGTCCATACTTGCATATATATGGTACGATTGTATGGTAGAATTCTTTGGATTGATTCACATATGGTCCTGCAAAATGCGGCGCTAATGATTACAGGTGCGCTCCGGTCCACTCCTTCGAAGGCTTGCTTGTATTTTTGTACGAACTTCCGGTGAACTTGATGACTAAGCAGATGGCGATTATGTCTGCGATAAGGCTAAGGAAGATAAGAGCATGGTTTAACAAAGATCATGGGCATGGGGCTATCTTGTGGCATTTGGATACGATCCCTGTTAGGGTGGATTACTGTATACCCAAACCATTCCTGGATAGAATGTACTACTGCGTGTATCTGACCAGCATTGTTAATTGGACTCTGTTCTGTTGAGGACGGCCGTGTCGAAATTTTCGGAAGGATTCGGAGGCGGTGTCTTTATTTCTGCATACGGGGTGAGATTATCCTTTAAGCTTCCAGACCATTGTAGTGTCCAACAGGCGGAGGTCTGAGCCTCGCCACTGTCATACCACACGGTGCCGAAGGCAGGGATGAATACAATGCGTAAACAAACGCCCCCGCCTATGATTAAAATCACCAGTGAGTACCGAGTTCAAAGGCGTGTTTTTTGGACACGAACTTGGTAAAGTGTTGGAGACTATCTAAAACTCCTACCGATCTATGGGTCCGGCGCACGGTTAATAATATACCTCCACATCGAACTGATTCTCTCCACGCGAATTGGGTATAAACCACAGCCACCACGTTGCTCTCACAAGGGGGCCTCACCATAGCCGGGCGGGGCGTTGAGTACCTGGAGCTCCCAACTCCCGTTGTACCAGAATTAAGTCTCCGGTGGATATTCGTAATATAAATGCTACTGCCAGTATGAGGCCAATAAAACACCTGAAAAAAAGAAAGCACCTGAAAAGAAAAGCCAACAATAACTAAATAACAAGAAAATGACCACACAAACATACGACCATACAATTAACTCACTCAGAAAGACTATTCGTACAACACAATCACACAGCCGGACAAACAGGCCATAAAAACCAACAGAGTACACTTAAAATATACAGCAGATGATATTGAAAAAGAAACCATAATTCTCTAACTCTAGGATTCCTACTGCTAAAGACACTCCGAGTAAGCTCGCCGAGCCTCCGTATACTACCTTTAATCCTCAACAACCCCCACGATCGCAACAACCCCCATTGCCACCAGATGCCTTATGTCACAGTATAGTGAACACTTCACCAGAACATGTCATGATTCCTCCTGTTCCATACCACACTTATAATGTGCAATAAAGCTAAGACTCCTCTTGTACAAGAATGCACCAAGCGAGTCATGTTCTGTCAGTAAAAGTTCCAGACTCAAGCCGAAGCCAAGGTCAGGGCGCCCCAGTACGAACCTAACGTCAGGCACGAAACCATACGTCACCCTTCTCTTGTCGCTGTCCACCGCTGTCCATCGTGCTTGCCACTTCCCAATGAGAATTTCATCAAGAATTGACGAAACACTCCTATCACCCCTATTCGCCAGATCAGAAGCAGAAACCCAATCAGTATTCAGATGTGGTAGTACCTTCTTGACCGTGAAAGTATTAGCACGACGTATTACCTCCAAGTCAAGGAGTGCTACACCTACAAACACCTGCAGTGTGTTGTTGATGCTGTTTTTTGGATTTGTACGTACTGTCAGGTTGGGATCAGGGCGCTAGCTCTCTGGTGTATACTCGACATCACTCTCACACCCGGTGGAATTGTGTGGCGGACGAATTAGCGATTTACCATCGAGTTGGGATGGTATTTTCCTTTTGCAGAATTCTGGTTCTGCGATACATGTTGGGTAGGAGACAAACACAAAATTAAACCATGTGCTCTGTATTAAGACAAATTTGGCTCCTATACGATGGGACTCGTTCGGAACCTATCATGGAGATTACACGACATAGGCTGCGAAAATGGTGGCTGTTATCACTGGGTACTGCGTGGCTGCTGTGCATGCTAGGAGACTGGGTCTACCGTTCACTGATTACTGTAAGAATTGTCAAGCTGAGGAAAAGGAGGAGATTGTCGAACATTTCTACATTTCGGATATTAGAACTGTTTTCTTGGCAGTCTGTTTCTGCATGCCATATCGGACCTAGCTGGCGTTAGTGTTAGCGGGTTTTCTTCTTTTGTGTATTCGTCTTGTTGGTTCGTTTCGAACAGGGGTGCAGATATGCCGGTCTGTTCGTGCGCCACCTTCTATGGACATCACAGTGAGATCAATATTGAACCCAAGTGAGCTGAACCAGCTACACGTTGAAACTAACTACCTAGAACGTCAGACGAACAGAAGTTCAATAAGTAGATATATAATTTGAAAATATTGCCTGAATTTTTGTAATACATTTCACGGTATTATATTATCATAATGTATGTACTTGCGATCAAAGGTTTGGGCCGCATCGTTCTGATGTTTTCAAGTATACCAGGTCAGCGGAACACATATTGTGGTCTCCTTGAAAGATTCAGGTGCAGGTCTTTAGGTAGATAAAGGGTCTCACTGTCTGACAAATCCAACATTATGGTTCAAAATCCGCTGGTGTTCATTAGCAGATTTGAAGGGGCACATGGTACGCAGTGTCCTGCTTTCCTTGCACTCTTTTTTTAAGTTGCTACATTTAGAAAGTTTGTCGTATGGTCTGAAAAAAAAAATCACAGGATGAAAATGTTACCCTAAAAACGGTTGCCATCCTTAATATATTGTTTGATTTGAATTTGACATTCGTTAATTTTAAACTATTTTTAGTAATAACTTTACAGTGTTTTTGTTTTTTGTTTTTTTGTGTTTTAAAGCAGATATAAAAATGTTTGTGAAAATTTTTACATTTTTCTCTGGCAAACGAAACGGCAACATTTTGTTAGTCTGAGGCAACACTTTAACATTTCGAAGACAAGTTTTTTTTTTTTAAAGAAAACGCTATTAGTTTCAATATTCATCTACCCTTTATGAGCTATCCTCTGCCTTTAAAATATAAAAAAATTAATTCAACGATAAAGATTTGTAACGATTGAGTTAATTGTGTACTGCTTTGCTGAAAGCATTCAGGGCTTTAGCCAAAAGTGTTTAAAAATACTTGGAAAATGACGATAAGTTGGAATTATATTTTCGCAGACTATAGATTATAATTTTTTTGATAGAAATCCGACAACATAAAGGGTACGCCAAATAATTTTTTTTTTTGAAAATGCTATGAAAAAAAAAAACTACTGAATATTTTCTCAAATTTATTTTTTTATTTGAAAGTTCAAACCCTCCGGTTAATAATGGAAAATAATTTCATTTAAATGGCTGCCTTGGTTGGCCATGCAGTAGCATACACGATCGGTCCAATTTTTAAGCACATTATCGACTGTGTGCAGCTGTATTTCACCAATGGCTTCACGAATATTGCCCTTTAAAGCGTCAATTGTCTCTGGGCTGTTGGCGTAGCACTTATCTTTGACGGCACCACACAAATAATAGGCCAACGGTGTCAAATTGCAGCTCCGAGGTGGCCAACCGACATCAGCTCTGCGGCTGATAATGCGATCTTCAAAAACAGGGCGCAAAACATCGAGTGTAGCTTTGACTGTGTGGCACGTAGCGCCGTCCTGTTGAAACCAAATGTTGCTAATATACTCCTCTTCAATTTTTGTGAACAAAATTCGTTCACCATGGCCCGATAACGATCGCCAAGACTGTAACGGCCACTCCTTGCTCATATTCGAAGAAAAATGACCCAATTATGCCTTTGGACCAAAATCCGCACCAAACAGTGACTCGTCTTGGGCGTATCGGTTTTTCAATGTATGCGTGCGGGTGTTCTGTGCCCCAAATGCGACAATTTTGCTTGCTTACATACCCGCCAAGATCAAAATGAGCTTCATCTGAAAAGATGATTTTTTTTGCAAAATCGGCATCTTCTGCAAGTCGATCGCAGGCCCACTTAGCGAAGCGAAGTTCAAGCGTATATACAACCATATTCGTTCAGCGGAAGAATAAACCAAATTATCTGTCAAGTCAGACATGAGCTAAGTGTTACCATTCACGAAATAAGCACTAGTTGAAGAAGAAAACGTAAGATGGCGCAACCTTTATTTGTGTTTTACACTTTAGAGAAGAAACTAATTGAGGATGTCAATCTTTTAATGCAATAAACAAATCTATTGAAATTGTTTGAGAGATTTACTGGCAGCATGCTCGTGCCGTTAGAAAAACATGAAAAACTAATACAAAAATAATTTTTGTTTGTTTGTATGTATTTTAAAACAAAATTATTTTCACACATACACACTATACATGTATACTTTTAAGATCCCATTATATATAATTTATTTTTTAAATACAATCTAAATTTTATAAAATAACTCTGCATAACAACTTGTATTTATTTATGAAATTAAATTATTTAATAATTTATGCAAATACAGTAGATTTAAAGTTAAACAAAACTATTTATTCCATTATCCTCTTCTTAAAATCCATTTTAAAATTTTAATCCATTGAAGAAAAAAAAAAAAACAACATGTTTTGTAACAAAATAGTACATTTCAGCATTGTTGCATATACTAGAAAACTTTTACATACAAACACACACACACACACAGACAACACACACACATAAGTGCACTTAGCACACGTACAATACATACATATATGAATTCATAAGCCATGTTTTAATATTGTTTATAATTTCCGGTAAATTTTACGAATTCAAATCAAATAAGAAATGTGTGCAACAAACATAACCCAGCAAACAGAAAAGTACTTTTTGAAAAGAAACCAATGGCAGCTTGTTTTTAAGCCAAATTTGTAATTCAACTTTTTAGTTTTAATCTAATGAAAATGGTTTACTGGAATTAACCATCTGTAGCCTGTGTTGTAGTGGCACACTTACCAGTATGTTTTTCATAAATTTAATATTTTGTTGTCTGTATGAGTACTTGGCAAATGTATCCGAGCAGCATATTTTCCTTTAATTTTTTTTTGTGCAACGTATTTAGCAAAACAGAGCGAAGTAGGGTTGAGAACATTTGAGTGAAAGATAACTTTAAATGGAAAGCAAAACAAAAAGGTAAATCATTTAAAAATATACTCTTAACTCTTTACAAGTGAGAAGTTTAAACTTTAAAATAACAGAACAATAGTGTTGGCAACTAATTTAGATGTGTTATGGCTTAAAATTTCATTATGATTTCAGAAAAAGATAAATAGATAGATAGATAAATAAATAGAAAGACATATAGTTTAAAAAGGAAATATTAATTTATCTTCAAATCGCATCCATTACGTTGCAACTTCAAGGATTTTTTGCTCCCATTCGGCCGCCAGAACATTTGTCAGCTTAAAATTTTTTTTAAAAATTAAAATCATCAAGGACATTAAACGTAGCCCATAGTTTTGATATTAGCACCCTCATATATTTATTTACAGACGTCTAGGCTCCACAGACTTTTAGAAGGACTAGCTTTACATAAAGACTAAGCTGTGCACAAAAACCACATTTCGACATCAAATCCGGGAGAGACAAAGAAACTTCATGTCCGCTCAAGAATCGGGGCATGTGCTTTCTATGAAGCCAATTATTTAGATTCTGGTAGCAAACGTTTTTTTTTTCTCCGTTACTCCTCTAGGGAGCATTTTGACTTTTCACAATGCAACCATTGCTTTGTTTCAGTTTTTTTTAATCAATTTGATCTTTGAAGCTAAACAGATGATTAATACACTGTAGCTCCCTACATATGATTTTTGCGGAGTGGTGAAGATCCTTGCTAATTGGGGATGATCTTTACTGTAGCATTGTAATTTCTTTTCCCACTATGTGGCGTGTTTTCCTGATCATTCGTCTGATGTTTGTCGTCATCGCCAGAGATAAGCGGGAAGGTCAAGGAGGCTTTTTCTTTATTTTTGTTTATATAGGGTCGTCTTTTTCTTAAAAAATCGAAACCACAATTAAATTTGTCTTCATCATGTCATCTGCTGCACGCTCCAAAACCATCCATTTGTCAAATGTCCATGGCTTCTGTTCCTTCCATGAAAACGAAACGCACTCCATTAGATAGTGTCTAATTACAACATAAAATCTATGCTACCTAACGGTACACTAAAATTATTATTGTCATCATATGGGCCGGGCACTATTGCAGGGCACTGCGTTCTATTGTGCCCCTTCCAGTCGATAGCTTGTTCAGCAGATCTGCTGCCTTCCTAATGAATTCCAGCAGATTTTTTTTCAAGGTGTAAAGCAGTTGAAAGATTTAGTCAGTGTAAGACCTTCACCAAATAACATCACTCCGGCATTCGACGGTGGACCCTCCAAAACTACTGACTAAGTATTACGTCAAGAGGCTGCCCAGAGCACTAAGCTCACATTTCCCGTACGATTCGACGGGTTTCCGATTCCGTTTTTGCTCCGTTTGTCAAAATAGTTCCCTGCATTCTCTCTCGCTTATGCCGAGCTTACGCACAGCTCGTCTGGCAAACAATTTGCCTGCATTTCACTTGGCACTCGATGAGCTTCTGCCTTTTCAGCAGCCACTGTTAAGTGATGCTTAAAGCTCGCTCTTGCTTCAATCATCACACCAAGGTACATAATTGCCTCCTGTGAACTTATCGTGTGACCACCGATACACCGTTTCATTTGCCGCCTTCGTCTGTGCGCACCTATTATTACTGCTTTCGTCTTATGCGCCGCTAATTCCAGGCTAGCATTAGTGAGCCACCTTTTTATCCTTGCCGCAGTATTGTTGCACTTTATCTCCGGAATGTCTAGCCGTTTGTCCACAACCATTAACGCAATATCGTCAGCGTAGCCTATAATCGATGCACGTTTAAGGTGACTAAGCCCCAATAATCCATTATACATCATATTCCGTAAAGCTAGCCTGAGTACCGAGCTTTGTGTGACGCCGCCCATGGCCTTGTATTCCCTGACACCTGCGTCTATTTAATACCGTAATATACGGTCACTGAAGTAACTGTCTATTATCCGCAGTAAGAATCGTGGCACGCCAAAATCTTCCAGTGACGTTAACACGTTGTTTCATCTCACCATATTAAAAGCATTCTTGATATCTAATGTAATTACCGCGTAGTATTTAACACCATCAGATCTGGAACAATAATAGTGAATATGCCACCCAGTAAGACCATATGTCTACTTAAATATGTCCACCTAAATCTATTAAGAACCCCATATTAACACAATATGTGTTCCGCTGTTTTTGATGGTTGTGAGTACAGTCTAAAGGTGCGCTCTTAGTATACATAGGCCCTTAAGAAACCCCGTAAGAAAATTCCGACTTGCCATACCTGAGCGCCTCAGAGCGATGCCCAAATTGCAAACTGATCGCCGCCCTAAAGTGACGAAGTCCTTTTGAGCATTCCACTGCCCCAGGCATTCGGCAATTTCCCAATCATTGATTAGATTGAGGATGGTAGCAAGTGATGCTGCACAGCGAGATTCCGGGCCGATATAGAGTGTCATGGAACAATTTCTGGCCAATGCATCCAGTATTTCATTACCATATCTCTTCTACAATTTCCAGGTACCAAAAAAAACCGGACCTTATTTTCAAGCGAAGGCTTTTGCAACGTATCGTAGCAATATTTGATCAGTCCGTGTTAGACGTCAGAGACTAAGCTTAGTCCAGTGCAGAATGAAATAAACTTCATAGCATTGGTCTGTAAAGTTGAATTCCGCTTTAGTTTCTGAGTCCCTAGCTTAGGAGATGACACTTAGATGGCTTTGCTACAACTTCTTCTGAGACGGTTTTCTTTTCATTGACATGTTGTAATTGTGGCAAATCTTAGTAATACAATTTTCACCGCTCCTTCTTGCAGCCTGTCTTTTAATAGATACAAAGTATTTCGCTACCTTTCTAGAGTCCTTATCAAAAGAGACATGTTATGCTGTTCTGGTGAAATAACCTCAAAGATGTTGGGGACTGCTGTTTAACTCACCGGTGAATTTTTGCAATCTCCAGTAGATTGTTGTTATGAGTATGATGAATAAGTTTTTATTTGTGGTTATAGTCGCTATAGATTTTTTATAAAATTTGAAATAAGACAAGCTCTACTACTACTAGTAGTAGTAGTAGTAGTAGTAGCACTAGTAGTAGCAGTATTAGTGAGTAGTAGTAGTAGTAGTAGTAGTAGTAGTAGTAGCAGTATTAGTGAGTAGTAGTAGTTAGTAGTAGTAGTTAGTAGTAGTAGTTAGTAGTAGTAGTAGTAGTTAGTAGTAGTTAGTAGTTGTTAGTAGTAGTTAGTAGTTGTTAGTAGTAGTTAGTAGTAGTTAGTAGTAATAGTAGTAGTAGCAGTAGTTTGTAGTGGTAGTTAGTAGTAGTATTAGCAGTAGTAATTAGTAGCAGTAGTTAGTAGTATTAGCAGTAGTAGTTAGTAGCAGTAGTTAGTAGAAGCAGTGGTTAGTAGAAGCAGTGGTTAGTAGTAGTTAGTAGTAGTAGTAGCAGTATTAGTTAGTAGTAGTAGTTAGTAGTAGCAGTAGTAGTAGTAGCAGTAGTTAGTAGTAGTAATAGCTGTAGTAGTTAGTAGCAGTAGCTAGTAGTAGCTGTATTAGTTGGTAGCAGTAGTTAGTAGTAGCAGTAGTAGTAGTAGCAGTAGTAGTTAGTAGCAGTAGTTAGTAGCAGTAATAGTAGTAGCAGTAGTAGTTAGTAGCAGTAGTTAGTGGTAGCAGTAGTAGTTAGTAGCAGTAGTTAGTGGTAGCAGTAGTAGTAGTAGCAGTAGTAGTTAGTAGCAGTAGTTAGTGGTAACAGTAGTAGTAGTAGCAGTAGTAGTTAGTACCAGTAGTTAGTAGTAGCAGTGGTTAGTAGAAGCAGTAGTTAGTAGTAGTATTAGCAGTAGTAGTTAGTAGCAGTATTAGTTAGTAGTAGTAGTTATTAGTAGTAGTAGCAGTAGTAGTTAGTAGCAGTATTAGTTAGTAGTAGTAGCAGTAGTAGTAGTAGCAGTAGTAGTTAGTGGCAGTAGTTAGTGGTAGCAGTAGTAGTAGTAGCAGTAGTAGTTAGTAGCAGTGGTTAGTGGTAGCAGTAGTAGTAGTAGCAGTAGTAGTTAGTAGCAGTAGTTAGTGGTAGCAGTAGTAGTTAATAGCAGTAGTTAGTGGTAGCAGTAGTAGTAGTAGCAGTAGAAGTTAGTAGCAGTAGTTAGTGGTAGCAGTAGTAGTAGTAGCAGTAGTAGTAGTAGCAGTAGTTAGTGGTAGCAGTAGTAGTAGTAGCAGTAGTAGTTAGTAGCAGTAGTTAGTGGTGGCAGTAGTAGTAGTAGCAGTAGTAGTTAGTAGCAGTAGTTAGTGATAGCAGTAGTAGTAGTAGCAGTAGTTAGTAATAGTTAGTAGTACTAACAGTACCAACACGTAGTCAATTTTAACTACAATTCTCTTTTTTTATCTCTTTTGTTTTGTATCTTTCTTTTTTATTAACTTAATCTAAATACATTTCCTTAAACTATTTATTTAATCTAAAAAAAGAAAATCTTAAATGAAAATCATTTACAGACAATTGCATGCTAAAATTGGGGGAAACATTTTTGCAAAATTTAGGGTGCATACCATATTTCATATTTATTTTGAATTGAGAAACAAAACTCTTTTCTATTCAGAATAGAATGTATTTCGTATGCAACACATTTCATTCAAAAGTTTAATTATAAGAAAAACAAAAGTGCACAGGAAATCGAAAGGAAAAGGGTTGCAAAAAAGTAATTAAAACTACAAGAAGAGGGTAATTTTGCTTAAAAAAAGACTGACAACGGGAAAATAATGAAATTTATTTATGAAAATTGTGTGAAAATTCTATGTGCTACACAGGTGATAAGTATCTGTTTAAAAAAGCAAAGATAAGTTAGTTTACTTTTGCATGAAATAGAAAAAAAGCTTAAGTTGAGCTGAGATCTTATCATATGAGTGTTTTATTGCTAAGAAAAGTTTGAATAATCATTTAAGGTTAATATGTTTTAATGGTTGATATTACAGTGCTTTAAAGTTTAAAGTTTAAATCAATGTAATCTTATATATAAAAATGAATGTGTGTTTGTATGTTTGTTTAATTGTTGGTTTGTTTGTTTGTGTTTTATGAACAGCTAAATGGCTAAACTGATTTGCTTGAAACTCTCTTGAATCTCTCTGTATGTCTGGAAGGATCTGTTGGCTATATAAATTTGAAAATTTCCAACTGGTTTGCGCCACAGCCTATAAAGCAGGGTTGGCAAAAAACTGGGTTTTTTTTTAAAGCTTAACCCACTGGATTTTTTGATGGGTTTTATAGCTATTTCCGAATTCCATTTAAGTCGACAATATTTTCTATTTATTAGTACAATTACGTTGTTTCAGTATTTGTAATGCAATTTTGCTCTCTTGGTTCGATCAAGGCAGCATTGTGCAGTATGAGGTGCTAAAACTCGATGAATGGAGCAGACTGTAATTACTTCATTTAAGCCATGGATTATAAGAAAAACGGCCGGATTATTAAGACATGTCAAGTTCATGTCATTCCTGTGCATGAACACGCTTGGCCTTACCTCGCAAAAGTTTACAAACAATTAGAAACAATCAAATGCCGCACCCGCATTATTTTTTGGTTTCCGCGCATTGATCCTTCTGATTATTGGCTGTTTCGATAGATACAATGTCTGCTAGCATGTCACCAAATCACTTTTTTTGAAAAAAATATAAAATCGGCTTCAAGGTTAGAGCGCCTCGAATGATGAGAAGTTTTTCTGAGACGGGAATTGGGAATTGACTGAGAGGTGGGGAAAAGATGTAAGCAGAGATGTGACAATCTTAGTAATTCATTCCATTTTTTTAACTAAAAAATGAGCCGAATGAATTTGTACTTCTAACTGGTTTCTTATACTTATTTCTGTTGTAAAAAATCTACGAAAAACTTTTAATAAAAAAAACCACCCGGGTATTTGTAAATATAATATCCCATAAAACCTGACGTACAGTGTATATTTATTTGGTTATATCTTTAAATTGGTAATAGAAAAGATTCTCTAAATTTGGCCCAAATAGATTTATAGTCCAGGCAAAACATCAATCAAAAAGTGAGCGGAATTATACAAGAAGTCGTGGTACCTCCTATACAAAGTAAATATTCATTTTTGTATATCCTAAGAACGACTACACCTAAAGCTTCAGAATTTAGTGTGAATGACTTCAAAGCCAATACAAATCAGCAGCCGAAAAGTGGATAGAATTAGACAAGAGAGTGAGGTACTTCCCATACAAACTAAGTATTAATTGCTGTATATCTTGAAAATAATTATAGCAAAAGCTTCTGAATGAATTCATATTTAATAAAAACCATAAAAAATTGGCGTAATTGGACGAGCGGGCGTGGTACCTGTGATAAAAAGTAAATATTAATTTTTGTATATCTTGAGAACGGCAATAGTAGATGTTTCTAAATTAGTTCCAAACAACGTTGTCAAAAATACACATCATCAGTCAGTAACTGGACGCGAAACAATAAATGCGCGTGGCAACTTACATTCATACTAAATTTTGAATTTTGTATATTTGGAGAACGAGAACTGTTAAAGCTTCGTTATTTATTCACATCAGCCAAAAAGCGGAAATCGCAGAAATCACACTGTATAAAACTGTCTATATATGTATAATATATAAAAGTGAATATGTGTTTGCTTCACGTATGTATGTATACAGTAAAAAAAAAGAACCTACAGTGGCTTTCTCGAAGGAAAAAATGATTGAATTTGGGGGGAAGGGGAGAAAGTGAGGAAAAATTGGTAAACAAATTGACTAAGATAGTATTTAAGATAATAATAAAGATGGGGTAGCGAAGCATACCGGGTTTTCTAGTTCAACTTATTAAAACAATCACAAATATATGAGAAGTGAGCAGTTTAAAAATTTTTTTTTACAAATTTTTTAAGCCAATTGTAGTTCAATTAATTGTTTGTTTGTAAAATATTTATTTGGCCCTTCTTCTTGCAATAATAATAAATAAATAATAATTATTAATATGATTGTTGTTGACAGTTTCAATTGTATATTTAAGTTGTTAAACATTTTAAACAAAAAATTTACAAATCACTAAATGTAACAAAAAAAAAAAAAATTAAAATATATAAATAACCATAACAACAACAACATTGAAAATAAACAATAATAAAAAATAAATCATTAGAAAAAGAAAAAAAAACAAATAAGTTTCAAACTAAAATTGTAAATTTTTCATTTAAATGATAACAACGAATTATTTGAACTGGAAATAAAAATAACAATTTATTCAAATATTCAGCCATACACACACACACACACACACACGCATTTATTATTTCAATACACAAACAAATACATAGACAGCCTAATTTGGAGGGCAGAGAATGTGTTATAGATTCAATTGATTTTTTCTTCTTCTTTATTTTAAGCAGTATGTGTTTGTTTGTATGTTTTTGTTTGCCTTGTCTAAATGTCAATTAAATAAATGAACAATCAAATACACACCTACACAGACATATATACGCATGTATAAAAATTAATACTTTTCTCTGGGCCAGGGTCGTCAGATCTGGCGATTTTAAAAGTTATTTGGCAACCTAAACTTCGGTTGGGCGACATGGCGATTTTTTTTTTTTTGGTGATTTTTAAAAGAGTTGTCGTTTTTGTTGACTATTTTTGACAAAAGTAGAATTTTTATGTACGAGGGCAGAATGACATTGAAGCTACCTAGCGCTAGATGGCAGCACAAACACAAAAACTTTTTCTTTCTTAGAAATTACGATCTGTCAAACGTCAGCTGTTAAAATCTTAACCAAATTCATCGATTCGTTCATTTGTTGTAGTCGTTTGAAGTAAGCAACTTGGAAAATGGAAAAAAGTGAATTTCGTGTAGTGATTAAACACTATTATTTGAAAGGCAAAACGGCGAAAGAGACAAAAGAAAAGCTTGATAAATATTACGGCGAATCTGCTCCGTCAAATTATATGGTAAAATATTGGATTGCTGAATTTAAACGGGGCCGAACATGCAATGCAACAATACCATCAAGAGGAAGGCCAAAGAGGTGGTTACTGAAGAAAATATCAAGAAAATCCTCGATATCGTTATGAATGATTGCCGTAGATTAATAACTGTTGTTAGAACGTGGGTCCACCACTACACACCTGAAACCAAAAATCAATCGAAGCAATGGGTGGAAGCTGGTGGAAGGGTTCCGAAGAAGGCAAAGACAGCAATATCGGCTGGCAGGGTTATGGCTACTGTATTTTGGAATGCACACGGAATATTGCTCATCGATTATCTTGAAACGGGATCCACAATCACAGGAGAGTATCATCGTGAATTATTGGATCAATTGGTTGACGCAATCAAGGAAAAACGATCACATTTAAACAAGAAACAAGTGCTCTTTCTTCAAGGCAACGCACGGGTTCACATAGCATTAGATACGATGCTAAAACTACGAGAAATCCACTTCGAATTGGTTGATCATCCACCTTATAGTTTAGATTTAGCCCCTAGTGAATTTTTCCTGTTTCTAAACTTGAAAAAATGGCTCGTAGGAAAAAGACTCATCTCAAACGCAGAAGTGATTACCGAAACTAATGCGCATTCTGAGGAACTCCCAAAATCGTATTATTCAGATGGTATAAAAAAGTTGGAAAATCGTCTTACTAAGTGTATTGAGCTAAAAGGAGACTATGTTGAGAAATGAATAGTTTTTGAAAAAAAAAATGTTTTTTTCCTACTTAGGTAGCTTCAATATCAATCCGCCCTCGTATGAAATTCAGGAAGATAGTGTATTATAATGAGACGATTATAGATGGCAACGGAACTTAAGTTCTGTTCTCGGCAAAAAATTATTTGTAATTGCCTATATGGATCCGAAAGTAATAGATTTTTGGCTTCCAGTTTACCTATGTAATTCGATTTTCGGCAACTGGCAAGGCAGTAGGTTCATAAGTGGAACGAAAAAGCTTTAAACTTGAAAATTATGAAAAAAATGATTATTTGAAAAATTCACACGTACATCTCAAGGCTATGAAATAGAACATCATTGAAAAGGTATATCTTCTTTTTAAATCCAAAAATGGATAGTATTCAGCTAAATTATTAGCTTATATGTATACGAGAAACCGATTTTCAATCTTAAAAGTTAATTTTTTGGTTTTATAGCTTTAGGTAGACTATAAACTATATTTTAGTGAACATTGTACTCTTAATGCTAAAATTGTTTCTTAATGGAATTAGTAAAAATGTATATTATGGCGAACTTTTTTCCACGTTTGGCGAAATTTAACAAATCCGAAGAAATTATTTTTTATTTATTAATTATTTTTTTTTATTAAAAAAAAATTAAATTATGTTTTCAAAATGTCAAAAAATGTTGATTTGTCGATTTTGGCGTTTTTTTAATTTAAATTTGGCGAAAAAGCGTAAAAATGATCTGATAACCCTGCTCTGGGCAACAAATAAACAAAAACACCCTTCATACAAAGAGAATGAGAGAGATAGAGAGAGAGTGAGAAAAAATAAAGAGATATCAAAACATATTTGGCATTAATTGTTATTGTTATTTGCTTAATTTAACCTCATTTGCAATAAAATCAAATAGTGTCAACTAAATTAAATGATGCATAATTAAAAGCATCAAAACACATACACACACGCTCACATTGACTTATGTTTTCTGTGTGGTATTGTATGTTTAACAATAGAGTACAATAGAGAATAAAAAAGACAAATTAAATACAATTTCAGACCAATCGATGCGTTGTTTTTAAATAAAATCGAGTCAACTGGCAATTACTGCTGTCTGTTGTTTCTACGAATTCGCTTCAGTGAATGTGAAAAATCATAAAATTTCAAATAAAATTTTAAATTATAAATAAATATTTATTTATTTAATAAATTTATGTTTAAATAAAACAAGCTTTAGACAAATTGGTCATCATTGTAATGGTAACGAATTAAGTTATAAAAAAAAATTTAAACATAAAATATTAGATGACCTGTGAAGAGAAGCGAAAGATGTGCATGCATCAGCAAAACATACTTTTTTAGAATAAAAAAAGAGAATCCTTTTGAATTCAGACATAAGCTACTTAAGTGCTGGTATTACCGAAGACAATTTGTTTTTGTAAAGAGAAGGTTTATTTATTTATAAATTTACTGGCTCCAGTGTGTAATTTTAATAAATTTTGCATTTTATTTCACTTGGTTCTTCCACCGACGTCTCAGTCTGCTCTATCTTGTCATTTATCGTCTTTTTAACTCGAGCTTTCAATTCTTACTTACAACCTCAATTGGTCAATAGCCGAGTATATGGAAGACCAAGAGCGTCAATCTTGTGCGCATCTACTTCAGTTTGTCACAACAAACTTCAGAAGAAGCTCTTCGACCTGGTCCTTCCAACGGAGTTTTGATCGCCATCACCTTCCGAGCTGGGGAATTTTCACTCATGCGCCCAACATGAGCTAGCCAACGCAATTGTTGCACATAGATGCGCTTAACCACCATATATGTCGGGATACACCTAATACTGCTTCATTTTCATTTGTAAATGCCCACGATTCAGGACCATATAAATGCACAAATCTGAGATGGGTGTTGGATTGTTTTAGCGAATCCGAAATAAATTAATATATACACTACTCGCGTAGTATGTATCTATAGCGATAGTCAAGAGGCAAATAAGTGTGTGGAGTTAAATTCCATATGGTATGGCAATGTCATTTATTACGAATGGTGATAACGGAATATTTCGATATAAGGCATATAAAGTCAGTCGCTTTATGTGACCATACCCCACGTTGTCAAAGCACGAGTGAATAGAATGCGTCCACCAATGCTCCCAAATATGATATGCACCACATATGAGTATCAATTCGAAGCCGTACTGTTTACAAATGACCTCCATCTCGGTAAGGTGTAGGAGACTATCTAAACTCCTACCGTTCTATGGGTCACGAAAAACAGTGAAGAGTGTAACATTACATCGAGCCAGCATGCTTCTCCCCGCAATTTGGGTTTAAACCACAACCACCAAGTTGTTCCCACAAGAGGGACTTAGAGTCGGGCAGGGACCAAGCTGCCTGGAGCTCTCAATACCCGCGGTACCAGAATTAAGCCCCCGGTCAGGCTTCATAGCATAAATGCTTCTACAAGTTTAAGTCCCAAACGACTGAGGACTGGTGGCCAGTAAGGGTGAAAACATCAAACATAAAACATTCAGCAACACAACAATAAACGGAGCCACCCTCACAGAAGACATTGTGACATTGTAAGCCACGCACATACTACAAAGCTCAGAAACACACGAGCAAAAAAGGATGGCCAGCAGACCGCTAAGATAGCGGCCGCACTGAAATCTCGCATTTTTTCAGTATGAGTAATACCCATACCATTTAAATCTCTAATGTTATCATAGTTTGAGCTTGTAGTCAGTACATGCCTCCAATCGCAATTAGCAGATTCAGTCTAGTCACTCCGATACAAAAATACTTAAAAGAGCCATGTCACGTCTGTATGAACCCCAGGCTTGAGCCAAAGCCGAAGTCTAGGTGTTCCTGTACAAACGTAACGTTCGGTATAAGCACATATGTCACCCATCTCTTGTTACTGTTCATCCATCTTGTTTTCCAGAAGCAGAAAGAGGAAGTCCCCTATAGGCAATACTGTGACGTACTACCTCCAGGTCAAGCGGTGGTACGTACTACCTTCAGGTCAAGCAGTTCCGGAGAATTGTGTGACAGATGGAGTTGTCAGACGTGGCAGACAGATTTCTTATGTGGTCAGCCGAGAGAAATATGGCCGGCTGTTGATCGGAGAAAGACTAGTCAGCTAGCGAACCTGCCAAAATGGAAGATTTTGGTTGTGGTGGGTATGTAATCTGGTATTTGTCTAGTAGGCAGTCATGTGCTTCAGGAATGTCCGACGCTGTCGAGGTTAATGGACACTACATTAGTGCTTAAAAGTGGTGGGCACATAGTTTTGATTTTATACCTCTTCCTAGGGTTTCTAGTATGCGGCATTGCAATGGGTCTTTTTAGCCTAAGTGGGCTAGCTGCCTATTGACTATTTATCGAAACCCAATAAACTACATTTTGAGATGAAAATGCAGGGAGTCTTTCTATGATTTCGATGAGCATTTGTGAATATGAATTTCGTTAATATACTCTTCAGCCTACAGTTTATAAAACCGTGAAGGAAGAAATATCTTTTTCTTTCAAGAGCAGTTTCTCCCATATGTTCATTGCTTTAAATGCATACTTAAATGTCAGTTATTGTGCAACAACATGTTTCTATGATTCTCTCTATTTTCATTTCTATTTCAACAGTTTCAATTGGTTTTGAATTTCAATTTCTTTTGTCGATTTTACTTTTGATTTATTTTTTTGTTCATTCTGATTGTGATTTTTGTTAAGGAAATCCATAATCTTGTTTGTTCTTTAATCAAATTTATTGTAAAAAATAAAATTTTTGCACAAACAATTGAGTTCCAACACTGTGAGTGAAGCTAGAGAGAGAGAGAAAGAGAGAGAGAGAGGAAAAGAAAGAGAGAAAATAATATTATGAAAAAGAAAATATTAAAAAAATACGAAAATTTAACAAAAAATAAGTTTTTATTTTATTTCTTTATTATTAAGATCAATTCATGTGTAAAACTACAAAGACTGTAAACGTAAAGGATGTTGAATAAAAAAACAAAAATAATATATTCATATCGATAAAAAAAATATATAAAAATCGAAATCAGAAAAAAAAATATCTGCGAGTGTGTGGAAGTAGCAAAAAAAGATATTGAAACCTTTTGATTTTGTTTCCAATTCAATTTCCGCCCATTGAACGCAGTCAATTGCAAACCATATTTCAATAATAAAAATTAAAATTTATTTTTTTAAGAGAAAAAACAGAGAAATTATATGAAAAAAGTAAAAAACATTAAAGTAAGAAAGTTCTAAAGCCTCGACGAATCGAGGAATGCTTTATGGAGCAGTGATTAAATTATATTGTTTAGTTCCTAAGATCATAAAACAAGTTTATCTTGAATACTTCACTGAATTCTTGTTTAAGAAAGGAACTAAAGACACTGCTGTTTGGCGGTTAGAAGTATACTTGAGAGCGTAAAAAACTTGTCGGCTTGTATCGAAAAACTGCTTTGGTCCTTAAGACCTCTTCAAAGATCTACTTGCTTCAGTAAAAGATTATTTTCTACTTAAGAATTATCTCAACCTTGTTTCACGTAATTATGTGCAAACGGGTAAAGTTTACTTTTTGCTACAGTAAAAGTAAAACGCCATGCCGTTCGCTTTATATATGATTTCTCTTTGCCGCATGTGAATCATTATTGTCATAAAGAGTATCAGTTTTAGTGGGAAGAACACCTAAATATATAACAGTCTAAAAGGATTTGAAAAGTTACCTAGGAGGTTAACTTTCGGTTAAAAGAAATTGACATCGTTTTTAATAGCCTGCTGTCGACATTTAATTCATTTATTTACCTTAAGTAAGACTCATGACAAACAAAAGGACGAAACTATACAGCGATTTAAACATAAGAGTCTGACTTTAAAAAGACTCTTAATAAAGTATATTGTCTGCATTACTTTAGAAAGATTTTTAAGGGTGGTGGCTATTTGTCTGGAGCATATAAACCCCGGAATTAATGAATTGATTTCAGTGGCTAAATATTTATTAAATTTGAAAACGGCTATGATAGCCTAGACGATGATATAAGTAAAGAAATACGATTACTGTTTAAGGCAGCAATTGTGTGTTAATATAAACGATTTTACTTACTGGCGGTGGGTGGCGAGGTATAGTTGTTAGCGTGCACGCATACAACACAAGCAGACCAGATCCGCATCCTCTTCGGAGGGCATGACATGTTACGGTTTAGAGTATTTAAAAACATATTAAAACCCCTCTCCAGACAAATTTATATAAAAATTAGTCCCCTTTAATGTTCCTGCTTACCTCTGGCAGTGATAACAAACATCAGACAAATGATCAGGAAAAAATCCTACCTACTGGGGGCAAATGGCAATGCTAAGTAAGGATTACCACCACCTCAGCAAGCCAGAGTCGATCTTTGGAGTGTATATTAGTGAAGGTCTTTTTCCCAGTGGATGGAATATCGCTTGCTCCAGATAGAGTGTGAAGCAATGTACGCTCTTATGGAGGTCTTCTTCCAGCGCTTGGTAAGTTCTGGAAAAGATCATGGTGTCTCGACAAAAGAAAGGCTACAATGAAGGTATCAGCGACACTTAATACGGCTTCAGGGAAGGTAGGAGTGTCAAGAATGATTGGACTTATGTTAAGCATAGCGTCATATTCGCAATACAAAGTTGTCACGAGACTAGCTAAGATTGGCTGTAGAGTATTAAGCCTTTGGTCTAGTTATTTTCAAGGTTGGCTAACTTCTATTGTAGGTTCCAGCGACACGGCTTAGAAGGAAGTGGTTCGTGGTTGTCCGCAGATATCCCTCTGTGGCCCACTCATTTAGTACCTCACGATGGATGCTCAGTTTGCCACCACTTTCAAAGTGTGTGCTTTGGAATATCTATCACCGAAAGGGTGAATTTCCTGCACATTCAGAAGACAAGGGGAAATGTGGCTGGAATAATAGGAGCAATCAGGCGTATTTTTAGGAGTGAATGGGGTCTTAGCAGACGTGCTGTACGGACTATATAGTGGGCTATTTGCTGCATGTGTAAAATACGATAATGATCGGCGTAAAGCTCTTACCTGTCAGAAGAGGGTCGTCTTACTGGCGTGTCTGCCGGTATGCAGGACGGTGTTAGCTAACGTCCTCCACATGCTGGTTCAGCACCCCTTGACTTGGTGGTAATACTACGTGCTATTACTTTCAAAGTCTAGAATGGACTACCACTTTTTGATTGTAAATGGATTTTTACTTCGGATTTTGCAAATAGAGGTGATGGAAGTCTTTTCTTTTGTTGGAGTTCTCAGCGATAGGTGGCAGGCACGTTGGACGGACAGCGTTAGCGTACGGGAGCACCCTGACTTTGACTTCGGCTTGAGTCTGGGATTTTTACGGATGGTATATGGCTCGCTCGGCCCATTTGTGCATGCATTTGGTTTGACTGCAGATTGTAGGTGTGCGATGGGACCGAAGGATTCACGACATGTTCAGGTGAAGTGTCCACTCTATGATGATATTAGGGATTTGGGGGTAATAGAAGTCATGGTAACGGACGATGTGGTGAACTTTAGTTGGGCATTAAGAACAGACAGGAGTATACAATGCTCGGCGAGTTTGCTCGCAGTGTCCTTAATAGAAGGGATCCAGGGGTTAAGTAATAATGAGTTTTCTTACGGCATCATCTTCACTATCTTGAGCGTAGTCCCTTGGTTATGGCCTGCGGTGTGCCTGTCTGGTTGTGTGATTGTGTTATATCGTTGTATCATTCTTTGCTCATTTGTTTTTATTAGGTGTTGTTGGTTCTATTTTAGTTGCTTTATTGGCCACCATTCCGGAGTTATTTTGGACTTACACTAGTAGTTGCATTTATGCTATGAAGCCTAACTGGAGGCTTGATTCTGGGAGTCCCAGAGACCTAAATCCCTTCCTGACTATGGTGAGGTTCCCTTGTAGGGGCAATATATGGGGGCTATGGTTTAAACCCAAATCGCGGGAAAAGCGTCGGCTCGGTGTGGTATTACACTCTTGGCAGGGTGCAGTGACCCATAGCTCGGTAGGAGTTAAGTCTCCGACAATTTGCCAAGATTTGAGGTTCGTATCAAAACAACACGCCTTTCAATTTGATACTCACTAGTGATTTTCATCATAGATGGGGGCTTTGGTGGACGTATTGTATGCCAGCATGACGATACTCACGTAAAAATGTGACATAATACTTAGCAAGGATTTTCATCACTACACAGTCACATGGAGACGAAACTGAAACAAGGCAATGGATGCTCCTTAGAAGAGTGACGAAGAAATAAAATGGAATAATATTTTTATATTATTATTTAAAAGGAGACTCACTCAGTTTGGACTTAATCATCCCGTTCATCATCAATAGCTTGGTAAGTAGACATCAGTTTATTTTCACTTATTTCGGCCACATCGTTTTAATGTTTTATCATTACAGCTCAGTTACTTCTCTTGTAGGAATATATTGTATGACAAACCAAGTATGCTTTACAAGATATTTCAATATCGATATCAGTGGTTGGAAGTAGAAAAAATATTTCACAAAAATAAACATTTTAACATTTGAGCAGTGATTTAAAATTAAATAAGAAAAAAAAAAAAAATAGTTTCCTTTTTTTGCACCAGAAAACATATAAAAAGTATGGCATGGAAATGTTGCAAAAAAGGGAGTGGCAAAAAGAAAAACAAAAAAATAAATGAAAATAAAAGTTATTGTAGCGCATAAAGAAACAATAACTGTTTTAATGTTTCAATTGATAAACTTTTTATTTCACAAAAAATACTTTTTTTCCACTTATTTTTTTGACATAAAGAAAAAAAAAACAAAAAAGTCTTAGAGAATAAAAATATTTTTCAAGAGAATTCTCGAAGAATAATAGATTATGCATAGAAAAGAAAATAAGCAAAAAAGAATATTTTTTTATGCAAATGAAAATATTTAAGAAAATATCGAGAGAGAAAATCTTAAGTTATTTTTGGAAAATAAATTTGATCAAATAAATGAAAGAAAAAATACATATTTTTTATGTTTTAATTTTGAGGTTATATAAGAAATAGTTGTATTACAAAAAAAAAAAAAACGAATACAAAATAATCTAAGTTTTGGGAAACCAAAACAAGTCAAAGAGCCGCCAACAGAGATCAATATCAAAATCATACCAAACTGATCTTTCTCACTAAAAATAATTTGAAGACAATCTTCGTATTCTTCAATATTTGTTTAATACTTAGAGGACTATAAAATGCTTTGTGTTTGTTATTCTTTGATATGCGCCAACAGATTTTGTAAGCCTTTAAACGAAAGGTGTATTCAATACCAAGATTTTTATGTATATGCGGTTTTTGTAGGTCCATTTGTTAACGAGTAATCGACGTTAGAGGAAACCCCTTTCTATTGCATAAGATTTACTTGAAATCGAAATTCGTTACAGCATTTACACTTTGTTTGAGAGTAAGAGCATATTCTTAAAACTGTGCATATAGTATGTAGAGAGCATTCATTTGGTGTGCCCATATAAAATTTGTATTTATATGTCTATAGCTTTAGAACGGTAATAGTAAAGTTTAGATGGTTAATACAAACCATGATTCGCAAATTGGGCCGAATTCGATAAGTGGGAGTAGCAGCTTTCATACAAAGTAAATATTGATTTTTGTATATCATTGGAACGATAATAGTGGCAGGTTCTGATTTTGGTCCAAATAACTTAGTATTTAATACAGATTATCTGTCCAAATATGGGCGAAATTGAAAAAGTGGGCGTGAGATGTCTCCCATACAAATAAAATATTGATTTTTGTATATCGAGAAATCGATTTTGGTCTAAATGATTTCTCAGACAGTACAAACCATTAGTAATTCCATTCCATGCAAATTTAATAATGATTCTTGTAAGGGGTGTTTTTTATAGAGGTATAGAGCTTTAAGTTGCAATAAAACAACGATGGATTATTCGATTGCCATGAATTTTATTAATCCGAAAGATAATCTTATGGCATTACATTTTAGATATAATTTCTGTCATACGACCGCCACGTCTAATTTTCAATGACTTTTTCCAACATTTGTGGCCATATATCGGCAATAACACGGCGAATGTTGTCTTTCAAATGGTCAAGCGTTTTTGGCTTTACCGCATAGACCAAAGACTTTACATAGCCCCACAGAAAGTAGTCCAGCAGTGTTAAATCACAAGATCTTGAAGGCCAATTCACAGGTCCAAAACGTTAAATTAGGCGATCACCAAACGTGTCTTTCAATAAATCTATTGTGGCACGAGCTGTGTGACATGTTGCGCCGTCTTGTTGAAACCACATCTCTTGGACATCATGGTTATTTAATTCTGGAATGAAAAAATTAGTAATCATGGCTCTATACCGATCACCATTGACTGTAACGTTCTGGCCACCATCGCGTTTGAAAAAGTACGGACGCATGATACCACCAGACCATAAAACGCACCAAACAGTCAGTTTTGCTGGATGTAACGATGTTTCCACATACACTTGAGGATTACCTTCACTCCAAATGCGGCAGTTTTGTTTGTTGACGTAGCCATTCAACCAGAAGTGCGCTTCATCGCTAAACAATATTCGTTTATGAAAATCGGGAACAATGGTAATCTCGTTTTGGGCCCATTCGATGAATCTACGCCTTACTTGATGATCGTTTGGCTTCAATTCGCAAACCAAGATCCTTCAGCAAAATCGTCCATAAAGTGGATGGACACAGATCCAATTCCTGTGCTCGATGGCGGATGGACTCATTCGGGTCTTCCTCAATGCTACGCTCTACAGCAGCAATAGCTTCTTCTGTACGCATCGTACAGCGTCTCTGGGGGTGCGAGTTATCAATAAGAGTAAACGTGGTGCGAAAACGTTCCATGGTTAATCAAATTAACTGCTCTGATGGACGAATTTTTCGACGATAAAATGGACGTAGTGCGCGATACGTTTTCCGCACAGAACCATTATTTTCGAAATAAAACTGCACTATTTGCAAGCGTTGTTCAGGCGTGAGTCTATTCATGATGAATTGCCAAATCAAGCTGAGAATAAATCACTTAACAGCTGTTAAATCGGTCGCCATCTTGAAAAGTAATGCCAACTTAAAGTTCTATACCTTTATAAAAAACACGCTTTACATCTCGAGAATTGATTAGAGTTGAAATTCCGAAATTGAAATTTTGTTTAAATATCGTGGCAAACTATCAACTTTTTTTTTGTGTGTGGAAAACGATAACAGTTAAAGCATTCTTTATCAGTCCACATCAGTCAAAAAGCAGGTACAACACTAAGACTCCCAGCAACGCGGGAGGGATTACTCTAGTTTACATGCAAAACTCATTCAATCCATACGAGATGAATATCTGCTTTTGGTATGCTGACTGTGCAACGACTATTTAGTTGCAATTTTCACCAATTTTTCATTTGATACAATATCTGCCGCGTTATTTCAGCAAAACAGTCATGAATGGGAGCAGCTGTCTAGCCAATATGCGAGAGATTTATAAGAGATTCCTTTCAAATAAAATCATAAAAACCTATTTCCAGAATCTTGTTAAACATAAACGTAAATGGGCCATTCATAACAACAGCAAAACTCCTCAAGGCACAGGCAGGATTCCCATCAGACCTGCGTGGGTCATAATTACACTATGCAACAAATGGAAACATTTTGTTTGACCCTGGATAATCACTATAAATTATCATCATTTCGGATTCTATGAATGTTTTTTTTTCTTTTCATTAATCATTTTTATTTCTTGTTTTTGAAAAATTATGATATTTTGGATTTCAAAAATTCAAAGAAAAACAAATAGAAAGCAGCTAATATTTACCAGTTTCACTATTTATTCATAGTTGCATATAAAAGAAATAAAATAAACTATAATTCATGAAAATCGATTGGTAAATACATAAGTCATTACCAATAAAAGGAAAGTTGTTTGATTTTTGTCTGTACATTCGCAATGAAGTTGTGTACCAATGCCCGCAACCTCTTGGCATGTATGATGCGGAATTTAACTGTCTATGGGTTGAGTTCAGAATCAGGGCACATCTTCTGCACTTCGGGTTTTTGTATAGAAGCCCAAACGCGGGAAGAGAGGTTACCATATCTGGCTTCGACTCTCTTTCAGACTCAATATCGGGTATCCTTTCGAATTATCCTAACAGTGAAATTGTTGTTGCTGGTGATTTCAATGTTCATAATTCGTCTTGGTTATGCCATTCAGTCCGTACAACTCCAGAAGACCAATACGTTGAGTTATTTGCCGCACACAATCACCTTGCGCAATTAGTGTATGAACCTACACATATATTATGTGTCGATGGCCACCAGAACAATACCCTCGACCTTTTTCTCACTACACACCGCGAAAAGTATGTAGTTGAGGTTCTTGCACCTCTCAGAAATTCGGATCATTGCACAGTTTCTGCCTCATTCTCGTCCACCGCTCTTCGCGAGGTTCCACCCATGGCTACGGAACGCTCTATTTTTAACTACGAGGATGCTCGTTTGGCTGAGCTCAACGATTTTTTTGAGCATTTTAATTGGAAACTTTGTTTCCCTGACTCAAATGGTGATATTTATGAATTTTGAAAAAATATCGCTTATACGACACCCTCTACATACAATACAACAAACAAATTTTATTTTCAAAACTAGATACTTTCACTTTATTGGGAATCAAATATATATTTACCAATCGATTTTCATGAACTATAGTTTATTTTATTGGTTATATTAAAAAACGATATTAGAATGACTTAAAGGCGACCATAGCGCATCAAAAAATATAGTGGTTATCCAAGGTATTTTTGCTTGTTGCATAGTGTTATTATTAAATTGGGTTGGAGGGGCCAAACTGACCATGCCACTGTGACCGAGGTAAGACCCGACAGCACAATAGTTGGTGTCAGTAAAACTCCCATTGAGTCGGATCCAGTCGGAGCAATCTCCTCAAGAACACCTTCTACCTTGTGTATAAAGACAGCAAAACTCCCAATAGTTAGCCAACTAATCTGTAAAGGCCTAACAAAGGGCTTCATAGAAGTTCATTTCCGAATGCTTTCCAAAGTAACACTTTCACAAAAAAAAATCTTCATCCTTTTTAATAGCGACACTCACAATCGTGTTCCACATTGATATTTAAGAGGCCAAATTTAAGATAGTAGCAGCTCTTCAGGAAGCCAATAAGTCTTCTCCTAGTTGTCTTGCCCATGTGGCGCATCTGCCTATTTTAGGTGAAGGGTCTCATTAGCCGCTTCAAAATCTACTGCTTTAGATCCCGGGTGTTATAACTAATAAGTTGAACGGAGTTCATGCTCCCATTCGTCGATCTTCAGCCTTGCCGTGGACCAGCTAATACGAAACCATAACACAACTGTGTCCATGAGCAAAACACAGCAATACCCTATTTGCCAATGCCAGTGTGTTGACATTCGTATGGCATTCGAATATCAGTCTCCAGCTTATATACCTCGAAAAAAGGCCTTTAATGAAGCTTGACTATCAGAATATCAGAATAGAAGCTCACCTGATTCGAAGCTCTATATTAATCTGCTCACAGAGGAAAATATCCTGGTATCTCTGGGTTAATTGCTCATGGATTTCGCCATCCATTTTAGATTCATACGTATGCCACTGAAAACAGTTTGGTTTGACACTAGTGACCACATGGCCTCAACAACAAAGAAGTTTTAATTCTTAAAGTTTTACTAATAGAAACATAATCTCTCTTCTTTTCTCTTCTTTGTTGTCTAATGTAGACTCAATAAGAAAAGCCTGAGTATTAGAAATGGACAAATTCCACATAGAATATGGATATGAAATATTTTCAAAATATCAAGAAATTCAGAGGCTGAGTCTCCTCTCTAAAGATTTTCAGAAACCTATATAATTTAGCATGACCGAAGTCAAGCAGGAAGCACGAAGGAAGCACGCGCACTCGAGTAGTGTGTATAGAACATAATCACCACAAAACCTCCATTCAGTGACCCAGATTCAGAGGATTGCTTAAGAGGATTGCTCTTGTTAATTGAAAGTGCTTTGCTGTAAATACTTGAGTTGTCAAAAAATTGTTCTTTTAAACTTTATCTGGCGTAAATTCTATGAAATGATGCTATTGTGAGGACCACTAACGGTAAAAATGGTGTATTTTCACTCGAAATTACCCATTTTGAAAGCAAAACGCCCAACACTACATCCGAGACATTCGGAAGTTTTTATTAATCAGTGTTTTAAGAGAAATGTAAGTATTTTTATCAAAGTAAATTCCACAGATTGCCAACTACAAGATAAACGAAGAAAAGGACATCAATATTATACGCGAATGAAAGCCACGTGTTCATGCCATGTCCTTAACCTTCAATAAAAAAACTATGTATGTTGGTATGTATGTCTAGAAGGTAAAATGGTGTCTTGAATTTAACTAATAAATGTGTGACATGCGGGACATTGCTACTTTCGAAAATTTTTTATATTCATGTTTTGCTTTTGCCAGAATAAGAACAACACACAGCGGGCATAAAACTCCTCAATCATATTGATTGGAGAAACCTAAGTAACGTTTTGTAGAGACTGAGTTCATTAATGATTAACAATAAAGAGGGAACGATATTTTCGTAAATATAGGTTGTTTTTGCATCGTTCATCGTATGGGTCTCTGGCCGGAAACTTTTATTTTGCTTTAGGATACAATCAATTGAATGAAGTTGGGCTCAGGAATAGAATTTTCTAAACATTGGTTAATAGTGGTTCAGCAGCAGCCATAAAAAACACAACAGCTTCTAACTTTAATTTCACTGTTTATTGGGCTTAAATTTCTAAAAAATTTCAATTCAAGTTTATGCCTTGAGGAGTACTCAACCAAATCAAAAACTTCTGCTCTGTATCGTAGCTGCAACCAGTATGAAATACAATTTCAGTATTAAACTAAAATATTTAAGAAAATACTGATCCCCTTTTGCTTGGTTGACCAATCAGAAAATTTCCCTTTAAATATATCCTCTCAGTATTAGGTAAATATCTAAGCATTTACTGATCCCTTTTTGTTTAATTGTCAGATGGGAAGACTCGAATGCTTATTATTCAACAGGGTGACGTGAAAGCAAATTATTAACACTTCTTCCAGGTATATCCTCTCCATGATCTACCTCTTGTGTGGGATGCCTAACATCGAGCACTGCAATCATCGCCGCTGGTCTACATAAACTCCAGCTGAAGTTCGGATTGTAACTTTTCTTACTTGCACGGCTTGCACAACGCCTTTCGGAAAACAATATATCGGGTTGCCTGGATTAATAATATAACCGACATCATTCACTTAAATGGGCTTAGCCTTGTCAAAATATTTGCTGCGATGGGTAATTATTGGTAAGTATTCTTTGAACATATTAGCCATTTGTTGACTTTCGTAAAGTTATTCCATCTGTGTTGCCTTCCAACAGTGGCTTCGAGCCATTTGTGCTTCCCAGAATGAAATGATTGGGTGTGAGCGCTTCTCTTTCATCAGAACTTATAGGGATGTAGGTTAATGGGCGCGAATTTACCATTATTTCTATTTCCATGAATGCAGCGCATAAAGTTCATATGTTGAAGTGTGGATAGCGATTATTTTTAAAAGTAAACTTTTGGCAGAGCCAACCAAACGTTCCCACGCGCCACTTATATAGAGTGAAGCAAGAGGTATAAATCTCCACTTAGCAGTGGCAGTTGTAAATTCTCTAAAAAGCTAGTATTTGTTTGCGGCTAAAAATGCCTCTGCCAGCACGCGATCATCACCTTTGAAATTTGTACCATTGTCACTCCATAACTCCGGGGGTGTTCCTCGACGTGCAATGAAATTTCGAATTGCTATAATGCATGAATCAGTCGTTAAGCTATGTGAGGTTTCCAAATGGATTGCCTGCGCGGTTAGACATTTGACCCTTATGTGACCGTATCGTTTTTCTTTACTACGACGAACAGCTACCATTAGCGAACTAAAGTATTCAACAGCAACACGGGAAAAGAGCCTACAAAACGCTGTTATAATTGATGAATGGAGGCTACCCATTTGTGGTAACTGGGGAATAGCATCACGACTTCGGCAGACTCGAAATGTTCTTCTAGCTTTGTAGACTTCAGTTCGCAATACTTTTGCTTTAGCTCGTTTACTATCCCCTTATTATTGCCATGATTGTATTTGGAATGACATTCATCAATTATAAATGTTGTTACACATTGTCTACGTGGCAATGTTATCAGGTCCAACCAGTTCCTCAATTTCGCATGTCCATTTATCCAGAGACAACTGAATTAGTTTTTGGTACAGCTGTTGTATTTGCAAGCAATATAATTTCTTGGTTAAACACCTTCTGAACTTCGTTGTATAACAAATTTTGGGCGGAGAGTATGTCTTCCTGTAGTAGGTTTGCGTAAGCGATTTCTCTGTTTTCTTTAAAATTGTTTCATACTCGAATAGCTTGCAAAGCTTTCGCTATGACTCGAACAAGCCTTTTCCAGCTACCAATTCTGTTAGCTGCTGTTGACAGAGCTGCTGTTGCGTAGCTCGTTACGCAATCCAGTTCTAATCGTGGTAAAGAAATGCATTTTTTAACTTATTTTTGTTAAGCAGTTAGCGTAACGTAACATAACAGTAACATTTACTAATCGATTTTTTATTTTGCCATATAAAACTGAATTTATTGAAAAGAATTCAAATGTATAAGAGGACGGTTTTATTTTCCTAAAATCTTATTTTATACTTAAAAGCGAGTTTCTTTTTTGTTTTTTTGCTCATAAATTGCAAAAACCACACTAACGATTATTAACAAATCCACTTATTTAAAATCAATGGATAAATAAAAAACTAAAAAAATCCTTTACAGATGAACAGAACGTTTCGATGGAAAAAAAGGGAAAAAATGAATGAATGCTTTTAAGAATTATCTCAGCCATCCCCCAAAACTTACGTATCCAAAAGATAAGCAAATCTTCTATACAAATACAGAAGGAAACGTTGAAAAAATACAAAAATAATTGAAAGAAGAAAATATACGTACAAAAGTGGGTAGAGGAAGCTTTAAAAAAGGATATGAAATACGTAAAACAAGCGTGAAAAGAGCATTTACGCTTCGTTAAATCGTAGCTTGGCACTGTGGAATACAAAACAAAAAAAGTACACATTTTGCTAAGACCAGCTAGCTCCCACTAACATCATTTACTTGCATGTATTTGAATGCAAATAGACAAATGGTGAGAGAGGCAGACATACGTTTAAATACCACAGTTGCAATATATATGAATATACAACTAGTGGTGTTGCCACCACTGCTGCTGCTCCTGTTGCTGCTGTAAATAAAATTCAATTTTCGACGCTTTTCCGTTTAAAATTTATGACCAAAAAAATTTAAAATAAAAATTAAGAAAATAAGAAAAAATTCTTTATATTGTTGTTGTTGTTGTTGTTTTCTTTATTTAAAAAAACTTTGAAATATTTTTTTACTCTTTCCGCTATTTCATGCGCTTTTTCCAGTTTTTCTTTATTTTGCTATGTGTGTGTGTGTGTGAGTAAAGCAATCGTTCGCTATTTTATTTGTTTTAGTTTTGTGTGTATTTTTTAAATATTTGCTGGCATAGTTGTAGATGTGTAAGTGTGTGTGTGTATGTGTGTGTGACTGTATTTTTGCGGTTTGTATTCAAATTCATTTGCAAACCACAAAATAAAAAAATTGAAAAAATAAACAACAACACCAACTACCAGCCAAATGGTTGTGTTGTACAGTTATGTAAAGCGTATTGGTATGTGGCATTTAGATATTGCCATTGCGGATTAGTTTATGCAGCAGAGATACTCGAACTCTATTCATTCAGCATGTGTGTGTGTACGTATAGCAAGTAAAGTTAACTTGTCATTGTAGTAGTAGTAGTAGTAGTAGTAGTTTGATTTTATCTCTGTATGTTATAGCTTTTGTGGCAACACCAAGAGATAGTCAGAGGCAGTGCGATGGCATTAGTTTTACACAGTTTTTAGTTGCAAGTCAGCAAGTGGATTTGAAATATTTTTCTTGTTTTTGCTTTAACACTGTTGTGTTGTATTGTCCCCTGTTTTTTTATTTGCTTATTAAATAAGTTTATTTTGCTTGAATTTATGGGGAATATTACCAAAAAAATCCGAAATATTTGAATTTATTTTACAAAAACAAAAACAAAAAGTTGTTCTGTAGCATAAAAAAATTTATTTGATATCCCATTAAATTGGATTTTTTCATTTTAGTTTTTCTCTAATTTTTTTTTTTTTTTTAAATATCTTTTAGCAAATTGGTACTTAATGCAATAACCATTTGTTTATATTATAAAATTGATATAAAAAAACTGAAATTTATACACGAAAATAAATATGCCAACAATACTTGTAGAATAACACCGTGCAACAAAGTATTAAATTTAAGACATTTTCAATTTAGAGAACAAAAAACTGGCTTGGAGTCACGGTTGGCAAAAACCCAATCCACTAGATCATATTGGTTTTTTTGATAGGTTTTTTCAGGTTTTATAACTGCTTCCTAATTTCGTTCAATTACACAATAAATTTTATTTGTTGGAAAAATTACAATGTTTTAGTATTTACAATGCAATTTTTCTCTCATGGTCGGAACAAGTCGGCGTTGTGTACTGAGGGCTGCAATTACTTCATTTGAACTGTGCATTATGCGAAAAATGGCCGGAATACAAAGATGGATGTGAGAAAATTATTCTTTTGCATAACAAAACTCGGTCTTACGCCGCAAAAGTTGACAAACGATCAAATGCCGCACCCATGGTGTTCTCCGAACAGTGGTCCCTCTGACTATTGGATGTCTCGATGGATACAATATCTTTTTACATGTCACCGAATTACTTCTTCTTATTTTGATAAATTTGTTAATCAATTATCTTTTTAAGTAATTTGTACTCCTAATACGTGAATTAAATAAAAAACCACGCGGCATGTGGCATCAAAAGAGTACCCCCTCAGGGTGGATTAATTTCCCGATTGTTAGTTCATGGTTTGATCACCATGTTGGCACATAAAGGTGTCAGTGTAATTGGTTAAGCTGATGACCTCGTAATAACAGTACGGTGGATATATAAGAGTACGTTTTGTGACCTAATGAGTACCACCATCAACTTTTCCAAGGAGTTTAATTATCTGATGTCATTCTGGAGTGGAGGATTAGTTGGAACCAGTACATTGATAACACCCAGAATAAGACGATAAGCCAGTGAAAACATGCCCAAACGCGGCCGCGGAGGCCGTGATTTGTTTAAAAGAGCTACACATCTATATGATGAGAGTGGCGGTATGTTTGTCTACAAAAGTTTTTCCAAATGGTTCCGAAATGCTTCGGGAAGTCTGTGCTTCGGCAGAAGATACAGGGTTAAGTTCCTGGATCGGAATTGTTGGTATAATGGGGCCTTAGCCCGGAGTAAGTTTGGTCTAATCTGGTATACCAATGTCTCAAAAATGAATGACTGTGTCCCTACCGGTGTTTATGCACCCAACCGCGACTTATGGACCAAACAGGGAAGATCATTAAATGTCTTCCAGGTTAAGATCATGCCAGGTTGAGATCATTGTTATATGTGCGGAGAACATTGCTATATTTGCCTGAACAGTGGACTCAGTGGTAAGACCATTAATATAATCTCTGGCAGCCAAGCTGTCTTAAGGGCACTTGGCTCGAATCGTATGACATCTAGACTGGTCAGATATTACCACGATACTTTGCAACAGCTTTCGCTTGGAAATAAAATCCAGTTGCTTTGAATAGCTGGATACTGTGATATACATGGTAATGAAGTGGGGGATGAATTGGCAAGAAAAGTTTTCATGACACCCTATATCGGTACGGAACCTTGCTGTGCAGCACCACTTACTACCATACTCAATCTAGTCAAAGGAATTGCCAAATGCTTGGAATACTGGAATGCTCAAAGGCGAGTTCGTCACTCTAAGGCAGCTATCATTCCACAATTTGTGTGTCACTCTGAGGTTTTCAAGTACGGCAGGCCCGACTTGAATATATGGTAATGAAATGGTGGATGCATTGGCAAGAAAAGGTTTCATTACACCATATATCGGTACGGAATCTTGCTGTGCAACACCACTTACTGCCATCCTCAATATAGTCTAAGAAATTGCTAGATACTTGGAATACTGGAATGCTCAGAGAGGACTGCATCACCCTAAGGCGGCTATCATTCTACAATTTGGGTGTCACTCTGAGGTTTACAAGTACGGCAGGCCCGATTTGAAACTGCTAATGGAGTTTCTTACGGGCCAAACTAAAAGCGCATCGGAAGAGGAGGGCGGTCACAGATGTGGATGCTTGTAGACTGTGCTCACAGGCGTCAGTAACAGCAGAACTCATTTTGTGTCAATACGGGGTTCTTGATAGGTTTAGGTGGAGGTGTTAAGGTGCCATATCCACCATTACGAGTTGGGATCTGCTGGTGCTCATTAGGAGGGCAGCAGATCTACTGAATAAGATATAGACCGGAAGGGTCACAATAGATCGCATGGGTCACAGTGTCCTGCAATAGTGCCTGGTCAGGTGAATAATATTAATAATACTGGAAGCATGAATACGAAAAATAGATAAACTGGTTTCAAAACTAAATTCATAGTTTTTGTAAATTAATTATTTTTTTAACTTTAACGTTTACAATTGAAGTTGCATAGTGTAACCAAAAAACCAAAATGTTGTGTTTAATTAAGAGAATCATAAATATTTAATAGAAAATAGAAAAACAGAAATTCACACTATTTAAGTGTAATTTATTGACTTAGATTTTTACAACTAAAATATTGAAATTTATTATTAATTTTAATTTTTTTATATATTTAATTTTCATTTTGAAGTGGGCATTGATTACAATCCATGCAAACACTGTGGCGTATGATGATTATTTACTACCGAAATGAAATCTATATTAATCATACGCCATGGCTAGCATTGCGTATATTGGGTATTTTGAACAGAATTCAGATGAAAAAAGAGTTACGTAAGTGGTAATCATTGTAATTTACACTTTGATTTTTTTTTACATTCAATAGGTAGAAATGTAATAAAAAAATAAAATTAGACGACTTTTCGCAATGTATCCCAATGTAGCTGGCAGGCCTATATTACATAAATAACAAGTTTTTATTAAAAGATATTAAATAACACGGATATAATTATATTCCACAAGGCCTCAAAGGCCAGAAGACCGATGGCATAAGCAGTATTAAAGCTTAATGCAAATGTTTTTTATATCTAAAAAACTAAAAAAGAAAATTATTTCTAACAAAACCTTTTTTGTAAAAAAATTAAAAACCTTTTGTCATTTTTAAACATTGAAAAAATTAAAGACGAGTTAGATTTTACTCTGTGGAGATGAGCTCCTTTCTTTTCTACTATAAAGTATTGGCTAGCAATGTTAAACCGAGGCGGAAATAGCTGTCAAGATGAATACAGTAGTGCTCGATAAATTAAGGTTCAAGGTCCGTGGTTAAGAAAATTTACAAATCGGTATTGAATGATCGTTGCTGCCGAAGGTGGATGAACTAGCTGAAACGATAGGTAATTAATACCATATGAAGCGAAAGTTTTGGACACAACAGAACAAAAACCCAGACATGTTTGACAAGGTTTCACCACAATAAAGCCAAGGTTTTGCATCAATTGGTACTCATGGATAAAACATGTATACACCACTTCACTCCTGACACTAAAGAGCAGTAAAAGCTGTAAACTGCATTAGGAGAATAGTGACCAAAAGTAGGCGAATACAGTTCTACCTGCTATCAAGGCTGCAGTATCTGTGCGTGGGATAATTTTTATTAATTATTATATAGTATTCTGATGCTGATAACTGGCTTAGAATTAAAAAGCAAAGCAGTAAGATAACGTTGCTTTGTAAGCCCATTCCTATCAACAGTTTAATATTTTGGAAATGATTTGATGAAATACCAGTTATAGACTTAAGCTTTAGAAGTTAGCTTTCAGGAGCCATATAATAAAATTCCATATAATATATTCATTTGGGATTATATCTTTTTCGTTTTTAGCTTTGACATATAACCTATGTTCAAAATCCGATTTATAGACAAATAATATTCAGGATTTTCTGATATGGATTTATCTTTCGTGCCTACTTGATCTTATTGAGCATATAGAATGTGGAAAACATTTGTTTTTAACAAGTAACAGTTTGAAATCAATCTCGACTTATTATTTTCTGCACTAAGATATGATATGCCGACAATAGGAACCTAGTATGCCGAAAACTGGAAAATTAGTGCCAACTGCTGGCGAATTTGGTGTTCTTCACAAAAACAGTCAATTTCTCAATTTTCCATTAACAAAAAAAAAAAAAAAATATTTAAATTTAACCTAATAATCTGAAACGAAGAAAAGTAATGCATTGTAATTACTAGCCATCAATTCTATACCACATTCACATGCCTAAGGGCAATAGCTTGAAGTATGAAGTATGTCTTAAATTGTCGACTATTGGTACATTCACTCTATAAATACATATGTACATACAGTGGTAGACATTCGTTTGGCCGCACCATGCTTTTTGTCGTTTTTATGTAAATCAATGAACTTTTTTGGAAAACTTTTTCTGTATTGATTTATTTTAACAATTCCTTAAAAATAAAAAACAAACTTGAAATATATTTCAATTAAGTAAAAAAACATTGGGAAAAAAAGAAAATAAGCCGAGTCATTCGTTTGGACGCAATTTGTAACTGCCATGTAAAAAAAAATAATTATTGAAAAAATGTTGTTTTCATATTTAGTGTGACCACCTTGATTGCGGATAACTGAAAATACTCTGTTTGGCATAGATTCAACTAGATTTTGTATAGTTTTTATGTCGATTTTCGACCAGCATTCTTTGACTTTTTGTTTCAGTTCATCATTGGTTAATGAACTGAAACTGTTGTCCTCTTTCATAAACCTTTGACGCCAGAATCCCCGTAAATTCTTTGTAGGGTTGCAATCTGGACTGCATGCCGGCCATGGCAATAAATTTATGTTTTTAGACGTAAACCAATCTCTACATAGCCTGGAAACATGTATAGCAGCGTTGTTCTGTTGAAATATGTATTCTTCATCGGGGTTTTCAACCAATTTCGTTATAAGGACATCTTCAAGCAGTTCTAATATCGTTGTGAATTCATTTTTGTAGTAACAAGATATATGGGAAGCTTGAAATCATAGGAAAATGCACCCCATACCATAACACTTTCGCCACCTTTTTATTCAAAAACAGGAAATTAAAAGCTTTCATTTGTTCATTTCCAATAATAGCTAAGATAATTAAGCAAAACATTTCCAAACAATTAAAATTCGAGGTATAAAAAAACGTGTCTTTTAAGCGGAATTTTTTGATGACAAAACATTTATCATAAAACTACTCACTCCTTATACTCAACCCGACATTTTTATTTAATGTTTAATTTGATTCAAGTCTTTGTGTAGATTTTCTTTTTATTTTAGTGAAAAATATCATTTGAAATTACCTTCTGATGTCTTTTGTTAAAAAAAATATGTCATGCATGTTATGTAAGAGAATTAAGGAAATTAAAAATGACTTGTCATTTTTGTGTGTCATCTCTCATAAAAGCGCAAAAGATCAATTATTTTTCTTAAGCGTATTGTTGTTGTTGTTGGTTGTTGGTTGATTAAGGCAATTAAAAAACTAAATTGTGTGACAAAAGTTTGCAGCCAAAAATCTTAAAAGAAACAACAACCAAAATTAAATAAATTAATGAGAAATTTCTAAACTCTACTAAGGTCGGATGATTAATTATAATTTTAAATATACTTTATAAACACACACACACGCACACACACACGCCATCGTTTGATGGCAGAAAATCATATGTATTTAGTATCGGCAGGGGTACTGCAAGGCCCAGTCTTAAGCCCTATACTCTGGAATATTATGTATGATGGTTTGCTAAGGCT
Source organism: Wohlfahrtia magnifica (assembly GCA_023159175.1). Lineage (NCBI taxonomy): Eukaryota > Metazoa > Arthropoda > Insecta > Diptera > Sarcophagidae > Wohlfahrtia > Wohlfahrtia magnifica. Next base: position 5,007,166 of record JAKWBJ010000537.1, read on the forward strand.
CAACCTCCCAAGGTGTGTGCAAACCATTGGCTTCGAAGATGATATTGCCTTGGTAATAAGGGGAAAACATGTCGATAAACTAGAAAGAGCTTGGAATGATGCAGTTGCTGTGGTTAGAAGTTGGATGGTGAGCGCAGGTCTCAAACTTACAGATCACAAGACTGAAGTCCTACTGGTAAGCAGTAGAAATAAAATTCAGTTTATCACTATAACAGTTGGTGACCAGCGAATGGCCTCTAGACAGGCGATGAAATACTTGGGGATCATGATCGACAACAGACTCACCTTTAGGGAGCACTTGAAGTATGTCGGTGGGAAATGTGCACTCTCAGCTTGTGCGCTTGCGCGAATAATGCCGAACATAGGCGGCCCAAGGCAGGAGAGGAGGCTGTTACTTACTAGTGTGGTAGGATCGATTGCCTTATATGCGGCCCCCATATGGGCAGAGGCTATGCTTAGAAGAATATAGAGAATGAGTATTGATGCAGTCTATAGAAGATGTGCGCTCAGGGTCGCCTCTGCCTTCCGCAGGGTGTCCACGGACGCGGCTTTTGTTATTGCGGGACTGATGCCACTGCAGTTGGTGGCGAATGTTGAAAGAAAGAAGCATGTTGCGACAAGATCAGGGTCGGCAAATACGGACCAACTAGCGGAAGGTGCTATGGAAAGGGGGCAACATGATTGGAATACCTACTTGAGGGGAAGATGGACCCACACGCTCATACCGAATGTGGCTGAAAAGGAGACACGGGCAGGTAAATTTTTACCTGACTCAGTTGTTGAGCGGTCATGGATGCCTTAGTGCCTACCTTTTTAAATATGGGCACGACAACAATGATGGATGCCCGGATTGTCCAAATGTGACCGAAACCGCGGGTCATGTTTTCTTTGACTGCCTGCGGTATGAAGATCAAAGGCGTTCCCTGGAAACGGCTATTCGATCCTGGATTGTGCCGGACAACATTGTTGGACTAATGCTAACTTCAGCTAGGAATTAGGACTTGGTGTGCGTTTTCGCAAAGGAAATCTTGGTGCGTCAGAGATTGGCCAAGAGGGCAAGATTTACTGAAAGGAGAAGCAGCATTCGCTGAATCACCACTTCCCTGAAGTAATACTTGAACTTGGATGTGGTTTAGTACGTAGGCTCATGACACCAGATAGTAAGTCTTGTTAGTCCAGACTGCCAATATCTGTTGAAAATTCTCTAGCCGTAGCTCGTATAGCTAAAACACATACACACACACACACGCACACACAACATATGTATTTCAGATCAAATAATGAAAATAATTTCAAATTTAATCTCAAAACTTAAGAAAATGACAGCAAACATTTTGTAAAATGTATTTGAAAATTATGGTTTTATTGCTTAATTTACTTTTCTTTGAAATGTGTTTGTGTATGTAAGCGTGTGTGTGTAAGAGGTCTTATAATTTACATTTAAATGCAAAAGAATAGAAGAATAATTAAGAAAAGGATCACAAACTGGATCTAAACTCACATGCGTTATAACATATATTGCATTACAAATACGAGGATACGAAAAAAATTTATTTAAACATTATTTAAACGTAATTAAATTATTTAAAATTTTTCCAAAAATTATGTCCAACCCTCCTTTTGTACATGATACACCAATATTATGAAAAATTTTCAAATATAATTTATATGTGAAATTTATTACTCACTTCACTTAATTTTAAGTACAACGTGTGTTTAATAAAATAATTCCTGTTGATGACGTTGTTGTTGACTCATATTATATTTGTTGGAGTGTTGGATGGTTGTTGGTCATACTTATGACAATGCTGATGACGATGATGTTGTTGATGTTGATGATATTGTTTTCAAAATAAATACACAAAATACTTAAATTAATCTTGTAATGGTATATCTCGATTAGTGTGTGTACACGAGTGTTCTGTGCAAGTGACGCAAGATTTAAGCAAACAGTAGTGAGTGTGTAGACATACACACACATATATGTCTAATAATAGCCGATATAACCCAATGAACATTTTTGGAATAATAAAATATTTGAAGAAAATAAGCGTAAAAGAAGAGGTTGAAACACTTTTAGTCTTTTGATCGTCGAGGTCTAAACCAAGAATAATATTTTTAATTTTTGGCGTTGACATACTCTGCTTCAAGAAATATGCATTCATTCTGACGCTCCTCTATGTTTTCGATTCCCTTTCTTCTATCACATTTTCATTGAGCCAAATTTCTATTTCCGTAGCCTCGTTTTTTTGTCTGCAGCAACCCAGTAGTCGCTGAGGACCACATCTAGGAACTACGGTGGAGGAAGAAGAAATTAAAAGCGTCATCCAATTCCATCGTTGTTTTCACCGGCCACGTGACACGAGGTACTGTATGTATTGTCCTGGTAAAATAGGTAAAATAGCACTTTCTTCTTCTGCATTTGGGGCCATTTATCATTATGTCTGCACTTACTCAGTAATATCGTATAATATTCACTATTGATAGTTTTTCCTTTTCCGAGATAGTAGATGAAAAATAAAATCCAAGCTGGCCCTAAAATACAAATGCATACTCAGTAGTACACTTTTAAGTTTTTAGTAGCTGTGGGCACTACATACAGACATAATTTATGCCACATACCACATACCACATACCAAGCGGAACAAGTAGGACTTCTCTCAATCAAAGTGCTGCACCCGATTTTATTTTTTAACGCATTGAAAGAGAGGGGTTTTTCATAGCGTAGGTTAGGTTGGGTTAGTTTATATCAAAGATCCGCTAAAGAGGGCGAAAGGAAAAACATTAAAAAGTTCCAAAAAAGAACAAAAAAAAAAAAAATTCCACCTAAAAAACCACAAATTTTAGTTCCTTCACTTAAACCAAAAGGTACCCTTGACCAAGCCAATCAACTTCGACAGTGACACATCCCTCAGTCGGTCCATGCGACATGCATCATCATCTCGACACCTCCTACTGCAGCTACAACTAGGGCGTCCCATGCGATCTGAGATGCGGCCTATCAAACAATATCCAATAATTTTACCCGAAAGAAGGCAGATCAACCCGCTTCCAAACCTAAGAAGAGACTTAGTCCTTTCCATAGAAAGCAACACAGGTCTCTGTTTCATCCTGCTCATTGCTAATTTATCTATCAAACTCGACAACGCACATATAGGGTTATGCACGTCCCCCTGCACGGGTGGCAGAGATAAGCCCCTAGCAGCGCACTCATCAGCAATTTCATTCCCTTGGATGATCGGCATGACTCGTAACGCCTATCGTCCCCATCTTTGGCGTAAACCTCCGCTTAAAAAACAATGCAATCATCGGGTGGTCTGAGAGCGATATTGAAGTCCAGATCATCAGAATAAAAACTCAACCTTGTACCCATTTTTGTCTTCGTGCCATCGGTATAGACTGCGACTGTGTCATCTCGAAAGACAGACCCAGCAGCCCACTCATGCCTAAAAGATATCCTGCTGTGGTTAGCTCTACTGATGTTCAAAGTAAGTACCGCCCAATCTGTCCGAAGCCTTATTGGTCCGCCAACTTTGTGTAGGATGGTACCGTGGCTAATTCTCCTTGAGTCTAAGTGCTGACTTTGCAGATACACATATGCCAAAAATATCTCAGCATTATCTGCATACTGGCCTTAGGAGCGGAACTCATGGTACCGGTAATTGTAAGTCAGGCTAGCTTCTGCACCCAATTCGGAATGGCCAGTTGCGATCCGATATTCTCTACCTTCCATCAGATAAAAGCACCATGAGTGAGGATTGGTCTAATGACCGCAGTATACATCCAATATAAGATATAGGGCCTATGATCCCATTTTTTCCTAAAAGCTCTCCTAGAAACTTTCTTCATTCTTCTTTGACTCTTAGCATTATGTTTCCACGAAAGCTTTGATTCTTAAATCACGCCCAGGTACTTAGACTCTTTCTAGAATCTCGGGGTTGTGCCGCCCAACATTGGCGGCTTCAACTCCTGCATCTAATATCGCCTGGTAAACAGAACCAGAACCTCGGTTTTCACAGGATTAAGGCCCAGACCATTCTTCCATTCCTCCTTGCCCAAGTCAAGAAAATGCCGAGCGATTTTTCCAACTGTTTGTTTAACGTGGAAAGGAATTTCCCCCTGATAAGCAGCACGACATCATCTGTATGTGCGACCACCTTAGTACCCATGCTGTTGAGCTTGAAATGGATTCCGTTTATGACCAAGTTCCACAAATGTACTGAAAAGACACCAACCTGTTTCATTTCCCTAGTTACAGTCTTCCTTATTCTACCCATACCAAAACTGGGCCTGCTCCCAAGAGAGTTTTCTGTCCTTCATAGCGTAAATACTTATAATCAGTCGCTGTGCAATGTTATGAGGTGATATCACTCTTGAAAATTCTGGCCTAGTATTGAACCGATGGTGGATGTTTGGGCGGCTGTCTTACCCACCATAACATAGCATAGCTGGCCATAGCTCCATAGCTGTGGATACTGGCTGACGCTATTTTAGATTTAGGCTTATGTGGTAAATGTAGTTTCAAGAAGCGCTCGGAATCGCATTACTGTTTTTGTTGTAACGTAACCAAATACAGCAGCCATTTCGAAAGGCAACTTGAGCATGCGCAAAATTTAATGTAAAATTTTAAGATCACAACCTTCTAATACTTTCGAGGTGTCAATTGCTGACTATTACTTTATTTAACTACCTTCTAAAACTATTTCATGGACGGTTTTAATGTTTTGAGAACAACTGCCGATAGTAGTACGACCGTGCTTGAATTCAGTATATTGGTCAATAATAGCTGTTGAGCTAGTGCAGAGTCTTTATAATACTTATTTAGTTAGTGTTTGTCTACTACAACAGTAATGAGAACACAGTGACTAATCAATACACTAAATAGCTTTTTTTCAATTGTCTTAAAAATTGCAAAACTCGGGTCACTAAAACGACTAACACCTTTGAAGTAACCTCAAGAATGCCATTAAATTTCGACATATATACCTCCGTCAACCATGCGACGAATTATGTGTCAAACTGAGATATTATTGAGGGATGGATGTTTTTTATAAAATAAAATTTCATTTTTATGAAATAAAATAAAAACGGTTTGAAATTTTGCCAAATTTATTTTTTCTTCCGGTTAGAAATAAAGTATTATTTCATTCATATGGCTGCTGTAGCTGGCCTTACAGTACCCATTTGATTGGACCAATTGTTGAAAACTTTTCGAGTGTATGTTTTCGTATCTCGGCAATGGCATCACAAATGTTGGCCTCAAAATGCTCAAGTGTCTCTGGTTCGTTGGCATAACACTTAACTCTAATAGCGCCCCACAGAAAATAGTCCAATGGTATCAAATCGCAGCTTCTTGGCGGCCAACTGACAGCACCATATCGGCTAATTAAACAGCCATTAAACGTTTGATGCAATAAATTTAGATGTGTGGCAAGTTGCACCATTCTGTTCAAAGCAAACATTGTTCATATCAATACCATGAAGAGCTGGCACAAAAAAATTGATTATCATGATGCGATAGGTGTCTCCATTGATCGTAATGGTTGCGCCGTCATCATTTTCAAAGAAATATGAGCCAATGATGCCGCCGCTCCACAACGCGCACCAAACAGTCACTCGTAATAGGTGCATTGGCTTTCGTAAGACCACGTTTGGGTTTTCTGAGCCCCAAATATGGCAATTTTGCTTATTAACGTAACCACCTAATGAAAAGGAGATCCTTCCAAGAAGTTAATTTAAATGATGACTAATTTCCAATAAATCCCAAAGTTGCCCAAGCGTAAATCGATTCTTTTCGTCCAGTGGACTTGATATGCTGAATTTTGTGATAGAATAGAATGAAATAAGTATTGCTGGTGCAAAATTAAGCCGATAGATAGCTCAACTTACGAGTATATTATCATCAGTTTTACAGAAACAAATTCATTACCTATATTAAGCAAATTTTACTCCACAATCAATTAGTAAACTTTAGTTAAACTTAATTGTTTTTAATATAAAGGATAACAGCTAATATCTGCATTAACCAACTACTGAAAATTCCAATTTAATTTTTATGGTTTTAACAATTTTAGATGAACATGTTTGCTGGGTTTTAAATCTACTGTTGTGATGTTAATGCTTTTATTTGTCTGGTATTGAGTTTGAGGTTTATTCGTTTAATATTTATTAAACAGGATTTCCTTAAACATTTCTAGTTGCATTAACACTTAACGAATAGTTATCGTCGTCATAGGCATATAATTAAAGAAACATGAACGAGGGTAGCAGATAATGAATGAAACTAATTTCCATGAATTTAATGTACTCAACTAAGGACGTTACTGGTTTTAGAAATAAAATTTATTAAGACAAACTCGTATTCATTAGCAATACGAGTATAAGCATATCTCTTAAGATCTGTGCAACATTCATGTATTAGAACAAAGTTGTAGTTTATAACGATTTCTTTCTGGTCAATATTGATGCTATAAAAGATAATTAAATAATTAGTTTATATGGCTCACAGATTAGATTTCGCCAAATTATTAAATTTATTTCGAATTGTTTTCTATGGATCATTTATACGATAATTTCTTTGTTTTATTCGACACTATGGTTAGATATGTGTCTACCTGAGAATATATTTGATTTGTTAAGATGTTTGTTATGCATTAGCAATAATAGTCCAATTCATGGCATTTATTTATTTAGGAAGCGATTTAGAAATATTTTTCGTAATCAATTTTTTTAATTAAAGCTTTTCAAACTTGTGCGTTTTTTGGCATCATATAATATGCCTTTTGCCATAATTAAAGAAAATACATTTTCATTTAATCTTAAAAGAAAAATTACTTCCCAAGACATACAAAATTTCAATATTTAAATATTACATGTCTTTTTCTTGATATCATTACCATTAGAATTTCATTTCCTAATTTTCATTTCCTTCTTAACTGCATAACTTTAAATCATAATATTTACTTAATGTCATATAAATTCTCAAAACTACTACTAATTTCTTATCTTTCAGAAAGTTTGTTTCGTTTTCTCTCCTTTCTCTCTTTTTGTGAAATGAATTTTATAGCGTGAAATTTAACGCAATTTGTATGAAATTTATGCTCAATTTAAATGGAGCATTATTTAATTTATTAGTTCGCCCTATTTAACTAATTAGTAGAAATTTGCTGTAACAAGTTTTTTCTATATCTCGCGCTGTATTTAATGCTTTTCATGCGTTAGCATCCTTTCACACTTTATATGATGATACAGATACAGTGGTACAGTTTGCTATATCATATGCCTTCAGAAAAAAAGATTTTACAAGATACTAAAAAAAAATATTTTAAAACTATTAAAATTTATAGAAATGAATTTTAAGATCAAGGCTTATAAAATTCGTAAAAATTAGCTCTTAAACAATAAATCTACTGTGATTTGTCTCCTATACTGTTTGTTTTAAAGGCTGTATTACAAAAATTTCAATTTTTTTTTTAAATTTTCTTTTTAATAAATTTCTACCTTAGTTAGTGAAAATTTTTTATATTTTTAACCACTGTGCAGTCAATTCTGCAAGCAAAGCACAAGTGTTTTACTTTTAACTTTTAACACTAAAAACATACATCAAAACTGAACAGAATTACACACAAAAAACACCTACTGAAACTATAAACGCAACAACAACACATGAGAAAATTATTAAATAAATTTAAATGAGAAGAAATAGAAAAAAAAAGATGCGAAAACTGACGTTGATTACGTACCGACGCTTTATAATTTTAAAGAAAACTTCACACCCCTGCATACCGTGAAATGAATCTGCTCGTACGCGTTTAATTTACCTGTAAACAGTTTTACACTTTTTATTCATATTTTAATTTACAAAAAAAAAAGAAAAAAAAATGTTTAAAATATTTTTAAAAAACAAAAAAAAAAAGATGAAGAGAATCTGAATACATCAACGTCATCGTCATCCTCATCAGCATGAACATCAGCGTCAACAGCTCACCGTTGCAGTGTTAATTTATGTTTTAACACGTACTCCTCTATAAAGTAGGATGGTGGTGTGGAATGGATGGCACAGAAAAAACATGGAAAAAATTCATTTAAAAAAATTACAAGAATTATTTAAATCTATCACACATATACAGATATATATAAACATACATACATCCATACATACACACATACATACATATGTATGAAATTATATATTGCAATTTTGCATATGTATGAGTATTAATATTATTTAGTTTTTTGCTTTCCAAAGTAAATCCCCAAAAAAAAAGGTTTCAATGTTGAGTAAAATTATGCCAACAAGTGAACAACTTTCAATGACAACAATAACTTTTTGTTTTTGATGGCCTAAAAAGACAAACATGTACTGCAAATCATTTTCCTATAAGACTTATAAGCAGAAATATTTTCATAAATTTATGCAGATTTCAAATATATTTGAATACTTTCAGAATTTGCCACAAATTATGCCACAGTATACATTTCAGCATAGAACTTTATCATCTTGATCGATATAAAGGGTCCGCCAAATGAATTTTTTTTTTTTGAAAATGCTATAAAAAAAACCTGAATATTTTCTCAAATTTCTTTTTTTATTTGAAAGTACAATCCTTCCGGTTAATAATGGAAAATAATTTCATGCAAATGGCTGCCTCGGCTGGCCATGCAGTAGCCTATATGATCGGTCTAATTTTTAAGCACATTATCGATTGTGTGCAGCTGTATTTCACCAATGGCTTCACGAATATTGTCCTTTAAAGCCTCAATTGTCTCTGACTTATTGGCGTAACATTTATATTTGACGGCACCCTACAAATAATAGTCCAACGGTGTCAAATCGCAGCTCCGAGGTGGCCAAACGACATCAGCTCTGAGGCTGATAATGCGATCTTCAAAAACAGTGCGCAAAACATCGAGTGTAGCTTCGGCTGTATGGCACGTAGCGTCGTCCTGTTGAAACCAAGTGTGGCTAATATCCTCCTCTTCAATTTTTGTGAACAAAAATTCGTTTAACATGGCCCGATAATGATCGCCATTGACTGTAACGGCCACTCCTTGCTCATTATGGAAGAAAAATGGCCCAATTATGCCTCTGGACCGAAATCCGCACCAAACAATGACTTGTCTTGGGTGTATCGGCTATTTAGTGTATGCGTGCCGGTTTTCTGTGCCCCAAATGCGAAAATTTTGCTTGTTTACATACCCGCCAAGATCAAAATGAGCTTCATCTGAAAAGATGATTTTTTTTGGCAAAATCGGCATCTTCTGTAAGTCGATCGCAGGCCCAGATTCCCAGCGTTGTTCAAGTGTATAAACAACCATATTCGGTCAGCGGAAGGATAAAACTAATTATCTGTCAAATCAGACATGAGCTAAGTGTTACCATTCACGAAATAAGCACTAGTTGAAAAAAAAAACGTTAGATGGCGGACCCGATATAAATTCAACCAGAATTCGTAAATTTTCAGATGGATTTTTCCTTGTCACATATAATCGTAATAATCTATCGACCTTGGTGAGCCAGCAAGAATGTACAATTTTTCTTGGTTTGATGTTACCCAGATCCACCGAAATCACGCCGGTAGTATTTATATAGGCAATGTCGTATAGGAATCGGTGGAAAATTCAATTTTTTCTGAAGCAGGGGGCATATTTTTCAACGCAATTTTCTCAAAGCCGTCCACCACTTGAAAATTGTAAGATAAAAACGGTTAACAATTATAATAAATGACTGATAGCAATTACTTACCGGAAGAATTTTACCAGTTACGATTTGATTGCTCAGTTTTGCAATTGCCGATCTTGGTCCAGTGCTGGTTGGTTTATCCAAAGCTTGAAACAAATGCCGAAACGGAAGTTCGTTGTAGTGTAGAAGGCAAACGAACCAATGCAATGGTCTTTTTAACAGCAATTCAAGTCGTCGTATAATTTCACCAAAAAACGTTAAATGGCGGACCCTTTATAAAAGGTGTTGTGTAAGTATTATAATAATATGAACCAACCGCAGAAGATCATAAAAACATTGATGTGTGTGTCTCTAATCTAAAATATTTTTTTACCCGACTGGTTGTTTGTCTGTTACCTACAGTGGTTATATTGAGATCTGTTTACATATGGGTTTTTAACGTATGGCTTAACGAAACGAAATAAGTCATTTCAAAGTTATTCCAAGATGTACAAAGCAGCCTCCTCAAAAATCTCACATTTTAGAAAAAAAAAAAAATCTAAAAAAAATTTATCCATAGAAACTAAAATGCTGATGATTATTGAAGTTAGGCGACCATAGTGCTTCAAAAAAATATAGTGGTTATCCAAGGTCAGAAAATTTTCTTCCATTCATTGCTTAGTGTAATTAACACTTAATGGCCGATAATCAAATCTACTACACATCTCCTGTCTCGCGCTATTCAAAAACCAATCTTGACTAAAAACCAGAAATATAAATGTATGAGTAGCTGCAGTGTTTGAACTTGCGATAATATAATATTGTTACGAAAATGAAAATGCTGAGGAGGAAATTCACCACATCAGGGCCTTATTGTGAGATTTTAGTTATAAAGTTTATTGGTTTTTGTCAAGGTTTGCCATTATTGCCATAATTGTGTGTACTATTTAAGAGTACTGCCGTCTGCATGTGTAAGGGTGTTGCCAGTTCGATTCTTTTCGGTATAGTATGGTTTTACACCATTTCAATTTACCGTATATAAATCGAAATTTGTAGCAACTACAAGAACATTCGAAATTGATAATGAAATACTATAAAAGGTGGCGAGTTGCATTTGGAGTAGTAGTTATCATTTGGCTGTCATACAGTTAAGTCTATTTAGACGCAAATAGAAAGTGTTGTATAAGCGAATATCAATTTGCTGTATTAAGACAAAGTGTATAATAGTTATAGTGCAGCAAATAAAAGAAAACTGTAAAACAACAAACGTTTTAAAAAGGTTAAAGAAATAAAGCTTCAATAAACTCCCTGAACAACCCTCTGCTTTATGCTATTGCCTTCACTTCTCTCCAACTCTGACCAGAGCCCTACAATCCTGCCTCAATTTGCCGTAGGGGCTGGGCGTTCTCTTCTTTTGCTCTGCTGTGGATTCCAATCTATGGCAATTCTGCTATTATTATTCGGATTTCTTCTAAGAGCGTGATCAATCCACTGCCATTTGTGCCTTCTTTCTCAATCGATATTGGTTTTTGTTCTGTTCTGCGTCAAAGAGTATGATTAGACAAACTTATCGGCCAGAAAATGCTCACTATCCTGTGAAGATAAAAACTTGTAACTTTTTCATATCGTTCCACGTTTCGCAACCATACAAAAGGGTGAATTTTATATTGTCTTCGAATACCGAAATTTTCGTACGTAACAGTCACATGAATGATTTCCAAATGGATCTCAGGCCAAAAGTTTGACACATTTTCTGCAAGTGGTTGTCAATATCTGCTTTCGAACATCCGCTTACGGCTATAATATTTCCCAGGTAATAGAATTAATGAACGTTCTCAATTTTGTCGGTCCAAATAACAAATAATTCCCGGGACCTCGCGTTAATACGAAGAGTTTTAGTCATGTCTACATTTAATCTCAAACCTGCCGCTTCCGCTGGCTTCGTTACGTTATGTAAGTTTGTCGCAAGGTCTGTAAAACTATAAGCCAGGATGCAGATGTAATCCGCATGATCGATGTCGTTAAGCCGGCTTTGCATGGTGCTTTTGAAAAGGGCTTCTTCAAGGTCTGTATCCAGAACTATGACTTGGCACACCTTTGCCAACTTTAACTCCCATTTCTGTTGATTTGCTTAAAAGTTCGCTTTCTGAAAGATGCATTGCGATATAAAACATTAATGAGTATAAATTGAAACTTATAAGGAAGAAAATGGCCATAACACATGTATAAACAACAAATTGAAATCATGGTATCTTGAGATAAAAAGTCTGGAATAATTTTTTTGTGGTCCTCTGATACTTTTAGGAGTAAAAACAATACTAATCCTGTACAAACTCATCATTTCGTAAATAAAATAACGTTTATTGAAGCAAAAAAATCTTTCTGATTTTTTACTCAAATTAAATATTAAAAAAAAATGATTTCATTTTTCAACCAATTCTTTAATAAGTCAATAATATAGATTTAAAAAGATCCTGATTATAAGCGTGAGGTTATACATTTAACTGCCAAAAAGTGTACTATAAGAACGAAACCTATTCTACTTGTTTACCATTGATTCAGAGTTTGCTTAAAACTTGATTATTTATTTTGATTTTTCTGTTAGTTTTACTTATTTACTAAACAACGATTTATTTGCGAATGTAACCATAAAATTTATATAAAAAACAAATTTTTTAAATGATTAATATTTTCATATACAAAATTTTATGGGCCGTATATTTTTAAGCCTGTATTACAAATGGTTTTCAGTTTACATTTTATCTAACATTTAACAACAACGTTAAATGTTTTATATTTCAATGATATATTTGCTTAACAAATATTTATAGAAAAAAAAATAGTGGAAATGAATTGCCTGAAAACAGTTTGAAACATATATTTAAACATTTTATAGTTACAGTTTGACACTTGAAAATTTACAGTCAAATAAATTGACAAACTTTAATCCAAACTCATCCATGTCATTGTAAACACGTAAGTGTTTTATTTACTTATAATGAATTTCTGTTATTGGAACAGTGTGTTACAAAAGTGCTTAGCGTTTATTATATTTAAAATTTTGTGGTTGATATGAAGTAAATCAGAATAATGCGATGTTTATTGTCTTGGTAGTTTGGTTTTTTATATCATTAAAATGTCGCACAACATTTGTTACTCACTGTTATAAAACAATTTTGTTATTATGTTATTGCTGTTATATTATTATTTTTATTGTTATTAAACTTGTTATTGCTACTGCACACACACTAAACGATAGCGTCACTGTCATACAGATAATCAGTGGTAGAGGGATGTACGTAAAAGGTGGTGTGGCATTCATATAAACAATGATTGATGTTTGTTTAATGCGGCTTAGCTTACTTGCCATACATACCTATACACATACACACACACACACACATATTCACATACAAACAAATCAACATAAAATGTAAATCATTCACGTGTGATATTCTATTTACCAGCACAAGTACCAGAGCGAACATGTACATCACTTCCCTTATCTCTCTCCCTTTAGTGGATGTTTCTATAGGTTTAGTTGTAAGATTTGTATGATTATTTTAATTTAAAAGGAAGACAATCATCATCATCAGGATTATTATTATAATCATTGTAACCATTATCCTTATCATCTTTATCATTGTCATTTTTATGATGACATTGTCGTTACCACCCAGTAGAGTTTTCATGTGAAAAATTTCATATAAATTTTGTTCACATGTCGCATTTGAGTTTTCGTTACAAGTTGGCTGAGAAAAACAAAACGCAAAATAACTAAATTTATTTGAAACGGTGTTTAACTGTGTGGAATGAAAATATTTAAAATCTTTTAACAAAATTTACAAATACAAAAACACACACACACACACAAATCATGTTTCGGACTAAAAGTCCGAAATAAAACACTTTTTTGTATTTGAAAAATAAAAAAATGTATTTATTTATTATTAAAAATTTATTAATTTATTGTTTAATTTTGTTGATTTGTTGTATGCGTTATGAAGAGATTTTCAGAAATTTTATGTCTACAATAAATAAATAAAATTATATATAAAACTAAGAAGAAGACTCTTTTAATTTATATTAAATCACTATAAAAAGTAATATGTACGTACATATTTAAACTATGAAACAAAATTATGCAGAATATTTTTTAAAACATAAATTATTTTTTTTCTTATTTAGTTAAATATTTAATTTAAAACTCAATTCATTTATAGTTCACATTTGTCAGTAGCTTAAGTTAATTAGATGACTATTTATATTCTAATTAAATATAGCACTTCTGTCTATTTTTCTGTGGGATCATAGGAATCAAATTGTTGCATATTGAAGACCATTGAAACGAATGTCCTGTATGTTTTTGATTATAATCTGGTAGATATTTTAATGGCATTTATTTTTTAAATATGATTTCCGGCATCTGCCTATTAGATCAGTCCAATTTTTCACTGTTTTTTTCCCATAAATCTGGCCGTATTAATGGTGGCTTGAATATTGGCTTGCAATGTTTTAAGATTTGCTGGTTTGTCAGCATCCCATGATTTAACGTATCCCTATAAAAAGCGATTTAGAGGCATTAAAATACACGAATGAGGAGGCCAGTTTTTGGAATGGAACGTTGCGCTGTATTGTTGTGGACAAATGTTGTTAATTATTAATAGATGCAGTATTCTCAATAGCGCTCGCCAGACACCGCAATGGTAGCTCCTTGCTCATTTCGACAGAAATATTAGATGTATATGTTAATGGATCTGCGCTTAATGAACCGAATCGTTTGCATGGAGTGTTCTGCTGGTGCACTACATTGTCAGTCTCTTTGATGAGCTCAGGAGATCTGCTGCAGTTCAAATAACAGGTGCGTTACGTACCACCACTTCAAGGGCTTTTTTGTAATGCTCCCTTCGGGGTTACTTGTCAGATAATGGGCCAAACTATTAGCGTGAGACTGAACGCCTTGATAGTGGTTGATATCGATTATGATTCATGTGGATCTAAGCTGTGTGATTCCGTGTCATTTTTTCTAGTAGAAAAGTTTTCGTCTCTGACTCTATCATCCCCAACGATTCAGCACACGTCTATACAGACGGTTCCAGACTAGAGAACAGGGTGGGCAGTGGAATTTTTTCCGATTGACTCAACTTGATTTTTCTTTTTGCCTTCCGGACTATTGCAGTGTGGTTCAGTTCGAAGTAATGACAATTTTTCATGCTGCAGAGTGGATCCGTGAGCAATATATATAAATGTTCTGGCATCAAGGCCGGATCAAATCTCATTCAGGTGTGACCATCAACTCTAAGCTGGTCAATAACCGTCGTGATTGCCTTGTGGCCTTATCACGACAGTTTTGTGTACACCTTATCTGGGTTCCTGGTCACAGGAATATGCCAGATAACTGTGCTGCTGATGAGCTTGGTAGGTGGGGCGCACTTCTAGCGGACATTCATCTTCACGTAAGGGTGGTTGTGCCTCTTACCTCCGTTAAACTTGCCATCAAGCAAAAGTATATGTTGGACGCTTAAAGTGTCTGAACGGAAGGAGACTCACTTGTCTTTGCTTGAATAAAAAGCGTACCAATCAAGTGGTCAGACTGGACCGTCGGGTCATTTCCTCTGTTGTATCCATCGTCACGGGCCATTGCGTCATGGATAGGTACGCACAAAGGCTGCGCTTAGCTGCTGACGACTTTTATCGTAGCTGTAAATTGCCTGAGGAGGTGACTGCGGTCCATTTTATATGCAGGTGTCCGTCTCACCCATGGCGCAGACTTCTCACTCTAGGCTCTTCCTTTCTCGATGGCTTATCGGAGTTATCAATTCGTAACATCAGGTCAATAGCCACGTTCATTAGACTGTCCGGCGGTGCCTCTGTTTGATCACCCAAATTCTGGTGTACAGGAACAACGCGCTATGTGGTATCACAACGGGCCGTTAAGCGTGCTCAAGTGTACTTTATTTAGCGAGGCTCCCGTTCCCTTCTATTCTATCCTAACTGTGATTCGTTATCGGCTTGAGGATTGTGTTCGCTCTAAATACTCCAATTTTGCTTATTGACGTAGCCATTTAACCAGATATGAGCTTCTCGAAGTGCATGAAGTGCTCTATGAATTTGGCGAAAAGATTTATTATTTTCGAAATAAATTTCTACAGTTTGGATTCATTGTTCTGGCATTAAATGCTCCACGATGACTCGACAAACCCTACTGAATTGAAATATCAACACAATTGTATATTCCCGGCTGTTAAACCACAGTTATCGATATCGATAGTTGTCATGCAGCATAAAGCACCCTATACGTGTAAATTTATTGCGATTTAAAAAAAGTTTTTTTGGAAGATGGCACATTAGACAACATTTTTGCCAGAGAAAGCTCTTCAACTTGCTGATCGCTTAAAAAGTTACATTGTTTTGAAAATGAGTGATATATAAGGAAATATGCTATGTGATGCTTTTTTAACATTTAAAAGAGGAAAAATAACATACAGACTGATAAGTCAGCACGAAAATCTATAAGTAAGTGTGTGTAAATAGATGTAAATAAAATCCTCGTATAATTTGCAATATTTACAAGTCAATTTACACTACAGCACAACGAGTTTATAAATAAATTTGAAAGTGTTTGTATGCGCGTCTATATTTGTGTGTGTAATTGAGAGGGAAGTTGTATATTAATTTATAGAGAGAGAGAGAAAGAGAGAGGGTAAAAACAATAAATAGTTTCAATATTTTTGTGTTGAAAAGCACTTCGACAAATTTATTAGTGTAATAAATACAAATACACATAAATAAATATACATATTGGTTTGTATATCTGGCAATACTTATGTCATTTCTCTCACAAATTTCTATTCAAATGTCTATTCTCTCACAAATTTCTGTACACTATCTCCACTGAACGAACTGAATCGATTTACGCTTGAGCTAGGTTGAGATTTATGTGAAATTTATTTCCAAAACAAAGACAACTGGTCGGAAATTGCTCGAAAATGTCGTACAAAATTTGATCGCAAAGAAGGAGCAAGAGTGCCCGATATATGCAAGTTTACTGCTAAAGTTCGCGAAACTGGTTTCATTGTTGATGTACCAAGACGTAGGCGTGCTCTTACAGTGCGTACGTACACCCGAAAATATCGAAGTTAAGGCTGAGAGTATGCGTGAGAATTCTTTAACATCAACTCGTCATCGTTCTTAAGAATTTAACATTTCACGCACCAGTTTACGTCGAATTTTGTGAAAAGTTCTCGGTATGACGCCTTACAAAGTTCAATTGATTCAAGAGTTATAGGCGCATAACCATCCGCTTCGTTTTCGCTTCACCAGATGGACCAACGAGAAACCATTGCGTATGAAGCTTATTTTCACCTTGCTGGGTTCATTAGTAAGCAAAATTGCCATGTTTGGAGCTCAGAAAAGTCAAATGTGGTCTTACAGAAGCCACT
This sequence comes from Wohlfahrtia magnifica, assembly GCA_023159175.1. Classification (NCBI taxonomy): domain Eukaryota; kingdom Metazoa; phylum Arthropoda; class Insecta; order Diptera; family Sarcophagidae; genus Wohlfahrtia; species Wohlfahrtia magnifica. The sequence continues at coordinate 5,024,269 of JAKWBJ010000537.1, forward strand.
GCATCCATTATGTGTGACTGTTTGGTGCGGCTTGTAGAGCGGAGCCCATATTTCTTTGAAAATGAGAACGGAGTAATCTTTGAGGTTAATGGAGACACTTTGTGCCCGCTCTTTATGGCATTGATATTAAGTCAGAGGTTTAACGTGAGTACCTGCCCTAGGACGTTACCTCACGGTGCCAAAGCACGATCACCAGTGAGTACCAATTTAAAGCCATGTTATTTGGACATGACTTCACACCTTGGTAAGGTGCCGGAGACTATCTAAACTCTTACCGATCTATGGGTCACGGCACCCGGTTAAAAATGTAACTCCACACCGAGCCAGCATAGCTCTCCCCGCGATTTGGGTTTAAACCACAGCCACCACGTTGCTCCCACAAAGGGGGCCTCACCATAGTCGGGCAGGAACCGAAATTGCTGGGGCTTCCGACACCCGTGGCACCAGAATTAAGCCTCCGGTCAGGCCTCGTAGCATAAATGCTACTACCAGTGTAAGTCCCAAACAACTTCGGACTGGTGACCAAGATGGTGATAACAACAAACAAGAAACACTCAAACAACACAGCAATAAACGGAGCCACCCTCACGGGAGAACTCAAAGTGACATCGTGCGCCACGGACACAATACACAACAACAAGAACACAACCAGTCAAAAGCAGACCAGTACAAACACACAACACCCAAAACTGCAGCCACAAATCAAGTCGCAAACAGCAGGCCGGGAAACAGCAAACAGCAGACAATCACAGAAAGCAGCACAACACATCAACCGTCAGCACCCCAGCGGGACGCCAAGCTAGAAAAAGGCTAGCCAGGAGACCGCTAAGATGGTGATGCAGGTTCAACCTCCGCTAATAGTGCCGTCCTTCTACGCCTAAACACCTCTAGGGCAAAAACGCCCAGCCTACTATAAGTACGATCGTCCAACAATACCCTACTGAAATCCCACACCCCCCCAGTATGAGTAATACCCATACTATCTAAATCCCTAACGTCATCATAGTCCGGGCACGAAGTCAGTACATGCCTCCAGTCCTCAATTCCCCTCCCACACCGACAGTCCGCTGATTCAGTCTGGCCAATTCGATGCAAAAATGCATTGAAAGAGCCATGTCCCGTCAGTATGAACCCCAGACTCAAGCCAAAGCCAAAGTCAGGGTGTTTCCGTACGAACGTACGATGTTTGGATGGTGCAACTTGCCACACATCTCGTGCCACAATCGATTTATTACGTCAAACGTTTGATGGCCGCTTAATTCGCCGAAATATTGATGTCAGTTGAACGCCAAGAAGGTGCGATTTGACACCGTTGGTCTATTTTCCGTGGAGCGCCGTTAAAGGCTGTTGTAATGCCGACAAACCCGAGACAATTGGGCATTTCAAGGCCTACATTCGTGATGCTATTGCCGAGATACAACCCAATACACTATTTCATTTCTAACCGGAGCAAAAAAATTAATTTTGGAAAATTTGAAACCGTTTTCATTTTATTGCATTTTGAAATTTCAATTTTGAAATGGCCCACCCGATATATAAAAATGAGTGTATTTGTATAGTAAATTTATTTGTATAATTATTTACTGGTATTAGCATACCAAACACTCACACATAAATAGTCTACTGTTTTATTAGATATTGTTTTTTAAACATTTCTTTATGGTTTATTTGCACAAGAAGTCTTTGCGGTTAAACTTAAATTTAGTTTTTCTTATTTTGCTCGTTTTTTAATACCAAAGCAATTGTATTTTTATTTGTAAATTTCTCTTTTTTTTATTTTGTTGTTATTGTTTTAGAAAATTTATTTTTATAAATACAAACTGGTTTTTCTAGTTGTCAGCTGTAGAGTACATTTATCACTGCTGGGGTATATTTTCGTTTTGTTTGACTCTTTCGTACATTTATTCCATTTCATTGTTGCAACATATAACGTTGTATGTTAAATGTTGAAAAATATCTATTATTTTTGTTTTTTTTTTGTTATTTTCTGCTTTTTTGTTGTTTATACATATTTGACCATTTAACTTGAAAAGTAAACAATACTCGTAGTAAAGTTTTCACTTAAATAGAACTGTATATGTTGTAAAATAATAGACATTTTTTCTCTTTGTTTGTTTATTTCGAAAATACTCTCTAATATTTTGTCTTTGTGGTTTTCTTCGTAAATAGAATATGTAGTTGATACAGATAGAGCAACAAATAAAACATATTTTGTGGCAAATAATCTGACTTACAGTTTGGAACTTGTAAATAAAAAATAAAAATTCGAATTAATCTCTAGAAAATATAAGAAATTTTTATTTATTTGCTGTGGTAATTATCTGTAGAAAACAATTGTTTCAAAATTAAAGCAAAATGAAAAGAACAACAATTTAAAGAAGAATTTTTGCATCAGATGTATTTGAAAAATCTATTAACAAGCAATGAAAATAACTGATGGCTTCAGGAAATTTTTTTAATTTTAGAAAAAAGTCATGAATTTAAAATGAACTTTAAGCAGAATATTCTTTAAAATTTATTTAAATTGTTATTACTAAAGATTATAAAATGCAATAAATGAAATTATATAATAAAAAGTACGAGGGTTAGTAGTAAGGCCTTTAACTCTGGACATGATAAAAAATAGAACAGATTTAGACTTTAAACTTAAATAAAAAAATTTTAAAATTACGTTTAATTTTTGTGTTTATTGTGTATATTTTTCGCTTAAATAACACTGCTCAACAAAAAAAGCGTCTGTTTCTTGAGAGTTTGACGCGCATTTTCCAAATATTGCAACAGTTTTTTTTTAAGCGTCTATTTGTTAGTTATAGCCATGTATCCTCATTACTATTTTTACTTAGATTTTCGTTCTTATTGGATACTAAAATATATTTTCTTGATGTTTTAGATATGGCTTCGTTAAGAATATGTTCTGTGCTTAATTCAGATTTTTTTTTGCTATATTTGTGTCGAATATATATTTGAAAAATATCCAAATCCTATAAAGGACTTTGTGAAAACTGCGTTATATCAATACCTGTTACGAAAGTAAACATGCCTTGAAAGAAAATTCACATCAGAGCCTTTAAAACTATTTTGTGCGATTTTGGTATATTTGGTATTATGTGTCACCATGTCTATCTCGTACTTATTTGCATTATCTGGCAGCACTACCAATTCGACCATCCTTACGTTACATTTGAATTAACGGATATGAAATAGAGGATATGAGACATTTCCGGAACTTTCCCAACTGTAGACAATTAGGTTTATTGAGAGGCTGCTTTACCTACACGTTAGTTAGTTATCGTTTTGCTGTCATAAAATAAAGTCGTGATTAAGCTGTTGTATTAAGATAATTTGTATAAAAGTTGAAAAGAGACAACCAAAAACTGTAAACAACAACAAAATGGTGTTTATTTTATTTTAACGCAATTTAAACGCACCAAAACTTTTAAAAAATTTAAAATGTAATGTAATGTAAATGTATTAATATTAAAATGAGTCTCAGATTAGGCAGCTTTTGAAAGATCTTAATTTTGTCAAATCAAAGACTGAAGTCGAAACCAAAGCTTGGAACTGATTCGTTTTGGTTATGAGTAATTTTTTAGGCAGAAAGAAGTCTTACGACCATGTCAAGATTGATGAGCACATGATGTCGAACTTACATAAGCTAGGGTGCAACATTAGCATAAAACTCCACTTCGTGCAACGAGATCTAACTAAAGCCATTCATTCAAGGAAGTGTCCAGCAGAAATTATGAATTAATTTTTTCGATTTTTTTTTTTTTTTGCCAAATTTATCAAACTGCATATATGACAATAAAAAGCTGTTAGCAACCTCCCAGTATTTTTTGCTTAGTCAAGGTCATAGAAATACCCAATAACAAATAAAAAAATTACAGGAAACAAAACCTGTGTTGAGCAGTTTAATCGTTGAATTAATAATTTAGTTTACATAGAAATTGTATATATAGGTTGAGCAATTTAGGAGTTTAAGAAGCGGATGTTCATGCGGCTTCAACTTATGAAACAATCGAACTTTGTATGGCGTCATACCGAGATTTTTTCGCAAAATTCGACGTAAACTGATGCAAGAAATGTTCAATTCTTGAAAACGATGATGAGTTGATGTTGAAGTATTTTCACGCACGCTCTCAGCCGTAGCTTCGATATTTTGTCTTTGTTTGCGCCATGTACAAGCACGCTCACGTTTTGGCGCATCAACAATGAAACCAGTTTCACGATCTTTAGCAATAAACTTGCGTATACCGGGCAGTGTTTATCCTTCTTTGCGACCAAATTTTGTACGACATTTTTATATAATTTCCGAGTTGTTGTCTTTGTTTTGGAAATAAATTTCGAATAAATCCCAAAGTTGCTCAACCATAAATCAATTCATTTTGGTCAGTGGAGATAATATACTGAATTTTGTGACAGAATAGAATGACATAAGTATTGCCAAATGCGAAATAATCGCTGGTTCAAATTGAAACTTTTAAATTGCTTACCCTATATATTTATTATAATTTAACACTTTTAACTTTACTGCAGTATTGTTATGGAATTAAATAAAGGGGCTCATAAATATTTACATATAGCAAATCGATAGAATGTAATGCCTCGAAAATAATCCCTTCCTTACATGTGGATCGTAACATTTAAAAGAAAATGCAAAAAATTTAAGGCCGCAAAAAAAGCAGTCTCGTGCATTAGAGCGTTTATATCGAGACATGGTTCAATACCTTAAAAAAAAAATATTCCATAATAACCATAAATAATAAAAAAATCAAAGCAAAGCGTAAAATATTGATTTAAATTCTATAGAAAAAAAAAGAAAAAATGAAAATTTAAATGCTGACAACAAACAAATCGATCACCCATATAATTTATATTTTTATTAAAATCCTTGTTTTCACTCAGACACGCTAAAAACTTAATGTACGTGAGTAAGAGAATATGAAATGGAAAATAATAAAAGTACATTAAAGCAAAAATATAAAACTCAGCTTAAATTGTCTGCGTGTGTGTGTGTGTGTGAAGGTTCATAAATAATTTTATGATTGAATTGATGTTTTTTCACTATAAAAATACTGCAACAACTACAGCATTGAGTGTTTTAGTAGTCATATAAAGCTTAAGCACTTACATACACACATGCATACACATTTAAAGATTTAACATGAATGATTATGATTATTATTAAAGTATTTTTCCTTTTAACGTAAAAAATTTAAAAAAAAATAAAAACGAGAAATAAACGAATCAGTGAATAAACCATATGAAATGAATTGAATTATATTAACCAAACCAAAGAAAAAACTACAAGTGCAAATATATTTATATCAATGCCTGTTTATTTATATATATATTTACAGTCGAATACGGTTATAATAAACTGGAAAGGACTGCGCAGCCCACTTTTAAACGATCAAGCTTCAATGAAAATTCATTAAATTCTACAGCAAGGTAGTATACACAAAGTATGTATACTAGGCCGGGTCGATTTTAAAATCGCCCAAGTGACAAAGAAATCGTATTCTATAAGAGACTTTGCCCAAGAAAGCGTACCTCTAAAATGAATTCCGATGTTCCTTCTTTCAACCCAAAGGTCAAATTTTAAACAAATCCTACTTTTACCGATTTAAAGTGCCCCAATCGAGGCACACCTCCCTTTCCAAATACCAAATTTCAAAAAATCACCATTTTGGGCACTTTACATTAAACAATTAGCGAAATGGCTTTGTTTGTTTTGTTTTTGAGCTTTTTTTTTAATACAACTTAATAATAGAAAAGAAACTAAAAAAAATTATTGTTTGAAATCTTTTGTTCTCAAGTCGCCATAACAGCGTCTGTATTTTCTGGTATAACTCGCTTGGAAACGCTAGCTAGCAATTGAACATGTCGTTCTGTTCCTTGCATATGTGACGAAGTGTTTAGATCATTAAATGGTCGATCATCTTGATTTAAGTATTGTATCAATGTATCGTACAGGATGATTCGTGTAAATGGTGGTTCAAATACGTTATTTATATCATTCAAGTTGGCCATTTTCGTGTAATTTGTGCAATGAAAGTTTATATCTGGTTTTTTGTAAACTCTAAGTTCTACTGGATCTTCAACATCTGTCCTATAGCGTAGAATTTAAGCACAGACTCGCTTTTCTCTGCGATCATCAAACATCATTGATAGCAAGATATATTCCGAATGCGCATAATATGAATTATCTTTAATTACTTGATTGACAATACTGCGTAAAGGAGTTTGTAGAAACCGTGACCAATTAATGAACTTGAAAAATACTACACTATCGTACACGCAAGAGCTATAATACTTGATATTGAAGTGCATTGGTACATAACAATTAATTATAAATTCGATCAGAATCCGTAAATTTTCGGATGGAATTTCCCTTGTCACATATAAACGTAATAATCCATCGACCTTGGTGAGCCAGGGAGAATATACAATTTTCCCTGGTTTGATGTTACCCAGATCCACCGAAACCACGCCGCTAGTAATTGTATGGGCAATCTCGTATAAGAATCGGTGGAAAATTCAATTTTTGCTGGAGCAGGGGGCATATTTTTCAACGCAATTTTCTCAAAGTCGTCCACCACCTGAAAATAGTAAAATAAAGTAGTCAAATAATGAAAAACGGTTGATAATTATTATAAAAGAGTGACAACAATTACGTATCGGAAGAATTTCATTTGATTTCGATTTGATTGCTCAGTTTTTCAATTGCCGATCTTGGTTCAGTGCTGGTTGGTTTATCCAAAGCTTGAAACAAATGCCGAAACGGAAGTTCGCTGAAGTGTAGAAGGCAAACAAACCAATGCAATAGTCTTTTTAACAGCAATTCAAATCATCGTATAATTTCACCGTGTGACCCAGTGTTTGTTGGCTCACCAACTAATGCACCCAGTGATATAATCTTATCATTTGAAAAGGTTCTTTTACTATCCTAGTATGATACTTCGCATAAATTTTATCTCTCATTACAGTACTCGTAGTCTCCTTTTAGCTCAATACACTTAGTAAGCCGATTTTCCAACTTTTTTATACCATCTGACTAATACGATTTTGGGAACTCCTCAAATCGGTAATCACTTCTTCGTTTGAGATGAATCTTTTTCCTGCGAGCCATTTTTTCAAGTTTGGAAACAGGAAAAAGTCACTAGGGGCTAAATCTGGACTATAAGGTGGATGATCAACCAATTCGAAGTGGATTTCTCGTAGTTTTAGCGCCGTATCTAATGCTGTGTAAACCGGTGTGTTGTCTTGAAGAAAGAGCACTTTTTTCTTGTTTAAATGTGGTCGTTTTTCCTTGATTGCATCAATCAATTGATCCAATAATGCACGACAATACTCTCCTGTGATTGTGGATCCCTTTCCAAGATAATCGATGAGCAATATTCCGTGTGCATCCCAAAATACAGTGACCATAACCTTGCCAGCCGATTTCGTTGTCTTCGCCTTCTTCGGAGCAATTCCACCAGATTCCACCCATTGCTTCGATAGATATTTGGTTTCATGTGTGTACTTTCCACGTTTCATCAACAGTTATTAATCTTTGCCAAAAATCAGCACGATTATGCTTTATCATATCCAAACACCGCTGTGAAGTGATCTGTCGAACTCGTTTTTGTTCAACACTGAGCAAACGCGGCACCCATATTGCCGATAGCTTTTCATATGCAAATGTTCATGCAAAATGTTGAACACACGTTCATATGATATGTTTACCATTTCAGAAATCTCACGTATTTTGACCCGGCGATCATTCATAACGATATCGAGGATTTTCTTGATATCTTCTTCAGTAACCACCTCTTTTGGCCTTCCTGTTGATGGTATTGCTGCAGAGCTTGTTCGGCCCCGTTTAAATTCAGCAATCCAATATTTTACCATATAATCTGACGGAGCAGATTCGCCTTAATATTTACCAAGCTTTTCTTTTGTCTTTTTCGCCGTTTTGCTTTTCAAATAATAGTGTTTAATCACTACACGAAATTCGCTTTTTTCTATTTTCCAAGAAACACAAAAGTTTCTTACATCAAGCGACTACAACAAATAAACTAATCGATAAATTTGGCTAAAATTTTAACAGCTGACGTTTGACAGATCGTAATTGTATAAGAAAGAAAAAGCTTTTGTGTTTGAGTTGCCACCTAGCGCTAGGTAGCTTCAATGTCAATCCGCCCTCGTATCATCTATTCTACTTACCATCGAATGAAAACGCTAACAAATTGGTATCATCTAACCGTTTGCGAAGCACTTCTCGTCTGCATATATCTTTTTCTCTGAGAAATTTCGGTTTACCCATGATGACAGATTCGCCACGCCGATCTTTTATTTCGAAATCTTGGAAAAGAGCAGTTCCAAATGCTGATGCTACCCTATCAGGCACACCAAATCTGCCACACATCAAGGCAAAGTTAAAACAATCATATCTTTCTGTGTAATGTGAACCATTGCTTCTATCCAAATCTTCTTCAACCGATGGCGGCACGTATGTTGAATCATCGGGATGCATTGCAGGCATTGATGACATAACCGTTGCTCCTTGCTCTTCATTTTCCATCACAAATGCATCGACTGTTAGTCTTCACTGATTATGTTGATCGTGCAAAAAGTCTTTGAGGCGTTCTGGAACCAATCCGCATGTACATACAGATGCCTTCAAATCGCATTTACATTTTCCAATGTAACACATTTTTTTCAGAGATTTTATAAACTCTGGAAATGGTTTATAGTATCTTTGCTTGTCTTCGGCTTGATCTTTGTTGAGCAATCTATTCAACTCAATCAAAACACTATTTTTCAGCATTATTTCCATACCAAGTTTTCCCTAAATTCCAATCAACATATTTGCTAATGGAGTAGTGAATGATTTATAGGAAAACTTTTTTAGCGTGTTTGCTCAACTAAAATAACATCTCAAGTTATCCAGCTCGGTTCGTAAATTAAGATCAGTCAAATCAGTACACTCACCAAAAAGAGAAACATCATGCTTGGGTATATGACTCATTGAGTTTTTCGATAGTTGTTGATGCTGTTGCTGCTTCATCTTGCGGTGTGGAGGATGGCGGATTGATTCATTTTGCTGAAAAAATAAAATAAAACAATACTTAAAATCAAATATGGCTTAAACCAAAGACCATAATCAAGAGTTTTAAGAATTTTTTAGTTGGCACTCACCTTGGAAAATTATATTCAAAACACCAGCACAGCTCAACAAAGGATGTCACAAAATATATGAAATGGAGGTTCCGCTAAATAATTTTTTTTTTTTTGAAAATGCTATAAAAAAACTACTGAATATTTTCCCAAATTTCTTTTTTTATTTGAAAGTCAAATCCTTCCGGTTAATAATGGAAAATAATTTCATTCAAATGGCTGCCTCGGCTGGCCATGCAGTAGCCTACACGATCGGTCCAATTTTTAAGCACTTTATCGATTGTGTGCAGCTGTAGTTCGCCAATGGCTTCACGAATATTGTTCTTTAAAGCGTCAATTATCTCTGGCTAGTTGGCGTAACACTTATCTTTGACGGTACCCCACAAATAATAGTCCAACGGTGTCAAATCGCAGCTCCGAGTTGGCCAAACGATATCAGCTCTGCGGCTGATAATGCGATCTTCAAAAACAGGGCAAAAAACATCGAGTGTAGCTTCGGCTGTGTGGCACGTAGCGCCGTCCTGTTGAAACCAAGTGTTGCTTATATCCTCCTCTTCAATTCTTGTGAACAAAGCTTCGTTCAACATGACCCGATAACGACTGTAATGGTCACTCCTTGCTCATTTTCGAAGAAAAATGGTCCAATTATGCCACTGGACAAAAATCCGCACCAAACAGTGACTCGTCTTGGGTGTATTGGCTTTTCAATGTATGCGTGCGGGTTTTCTGTGCCCCAAATGCGACAATTTTGCTTGTTTACATACCCACCAAGATCAAAATGAGCTTCATCTGAAAAGATGATTTTTTTTGGTAAAATCGGCATCTTCTGTAAGTCGATCGCAGGCCCACTTAGCGAAGCGTATGCACAACTATATTCGTTGAGCGGAAGGATAAAACTAATTATCTGTCAAATCAGACATGAGCTAAGTGTTACCATTCACGAAATAAGCACTCGTTGAAAAAAAAAACGTTAGATGGCTGACCCTTTATATACTTAAAATGTGTTGGAATATTTGAATAATTTTTAAAAATTTTTTTAACTTTTTTTAAACTTTCTTCTTAATTTTTTTTTCTTTCTTGTGAAATATTGAAAAAATCTCAACAACACAATATCACTACAATGTGTTTTCCAAATTGCTGTTTGCCTGAATGTGAGAGGTCGGGTATACACTTAGACTCGATTGGGGCAATATAAATGCGTCAAAGAGATTTTGATATTTTGGGTCAAAATAAGGAACAAGGAACATTTGAGAGTTATGGTCACGTGGATATTGTAAGTAATGTTTCATCCGACAACAAGATATGTACTTTATTTCACAAAATTTACAACAAAATGAATGCTTGAATACTGCATTGACTAGTGCATGCTAAAAGCATAAATAAACAAGTCACCAATACTACTATAATACAGTTTCAATCTGCTTGGTAGTCCATTTCGCCCTTAAGATAACGAAATGGCATACTTATCATTACTTGTATAGCGTCCGCCATCTAACGTTTTCTTTTCAACTTGTGCTTATTTCATGAATGGTAACACTTAGCTCATGTCTGATTTGACAGATAATTAGTTTTATCCTTCCACTGAACCAATATGGTTGTGTATACGCCTTAACAACGCTGGGAATCTGGGCCTGCGATCAACTTACAGAAGATGCTGATTTTGCCAAAAAAATCATCTTTTCAGATGAAGCTCATTTTGATCTTGGCGGGTATGTAAACAAGCAAAATTGTCGCATTTGTGGCACAGAAAACCCGCACGTATATATCGAAAAGTCGATACACCCAAGACGAGTCACTGTTTGGTGCGGATTTTAGTCCAGAGACATAATTGGGCCATTTTTCTTCGAAAATGAGCAAGGAGTGGCCGTTACAGTCAATGGCGATCGTTATCGGGTCATGTTGAACGAATTTTTGCTTACAAAAATTGAAGAGGAGGATATTAGCAACATTTGGTTTCAACAGAACAGCGCTACGTGCCACACAGCCGAAGCTACACTCGATGTTTTGCGCCCTGTTTTTGAAGATCACATTATGAGCCGCAGAGCTGATGTCGCTTGGCTACTTTGGAGCTGCGATTTGACAACGTTGGACTATTGTTTGTGGGGTACCGCCAACAAGCCAGAGACAATTGACGCTTCAAAGGACAATATTCGTGAAGCAATTGGTGAAATACAGCTGCACACAATCGATAATGTGCTTAAAAATTGGACCGATGTTGTAGGCTATTGCATGGCCAGCCGAGGCAGCCATTTGAAAGAAATTATTTTCCTTTATTAACCGGAAGGATTGTACTTTCAAATAAGAGGAGTAATTTGAGAAAATATTCAGTAGTTTTTTTATAGCATTTTTTAAAAAAAAAAAAAAAAAAAATTATTTCGCGGACCCATTACTATGTTTTGATTTTTTTCTAAAGTTTACGACTAAAGCCAAACCACAATTATGCCTTAGACACCACTATATCAAGTGGGTTTGGTTTCATATGTCTTACTATACCAACAGATACAAAAATAATCATTTTAGCAGTGATTAAAACACACAATAAATTTATTTATTTTATAAAGAAAAAATTAAAAATCCGTTACTCGTGTAAGTAACAAAAGCATTTAATAAAATTTTGCTGAAAAATTCTATCTTTAATGTCAAAGATTCAGTATTACTTTCTATGCACCTGGTAAGCATTTTATTATCTGTATTTATACATATATTCTCTCAGCAAATATGTATTTTTTTCAATAAATAATTCAATGTTAACATTCTGAATGCAATAACGTATAAAATTTATTTAAATAAAATTTATTTAATTTGTAGTTCATGTGCGATGCCATTTAAAAAATTAATCATTTGCCTTTTGCGTTATATATTTGAATGTTCGTTTTAGTTTCTTTACCTTTTTAGTACAAATTAAATATCTTTGGCAAATTTTTTAAATTTTTAAAAATTTTTTCTTAGTTTTCTTTTATTTGTTCTTTCCTTTGCCACTTTGCCACCTCCAATGATTCAAATAAATTTTCGTTTATTTCATTTTTATTTATTTTTTTATCAAATTGTTTTTAGTGTTTTTTTCCTCATTTTGTTTGTTTGTCCTTTTTTGTATGTGTATCTTTGTTTCTTCTTTCGCATTTAGTGCTAAAAATGACATTTTAAATTTTATGATGACACTTTAGTTAATCACTAAGAATATTCACCGAATTAAGTGCGTTTTTATCTCACGATATTATTAGCAAAACGTGATTCAAATGCGAAGAGGAGTTGCTCACTGGCATTGTTTTGGGGAAATTTTTAAAAAAGATTGTGTAGATTTTGTAGTAAAGTGTTTGCACTTTGTATTTGAAATGAAGGCAAAATGAATGAATGAAATTTAAAAATATTTCAATTTTTTAATTCCTTTAAATAAAAGAACCAAAACGACATCTTTTATTGTAAGTTTTCAAATTGATCTTTTAAAGGCAATTCTGTTGTTTAATTATATTTCTGTGCTTTACGGCAGTCAGAGAGTTGAATCGAAAACCTTATTTTAACGCAAACTTCAGTACAAATCTATTATAGTTTCATTAGTAAATAGAGTGCTTAACGTAGATAATTGTTATTCAGATAAGAACTTAAACGATTTAAGACAAAATGGTTTAAAATATTAAGATTAATTTTTTATTAATTTTTATCTTCTACTAACACGAGGGCGGCCTTAGAATTAGCCAACATGACGTAGTTTAAAATGATGGTAGAAGTTTGAAGAATAATTATTTTGATGAAAAGTGAAAACCTATCGAAAAATGTGTTTCAAAATCCAAATCGTGTTTATTTCTAACGATCTCAGTGTATTTGTAAGAATGGAAAATAAAGGCTGGTCTAACCATAATGTATGATGTTAATTGTGAGTTACACCTTGATGTCAAGTTTCCTGCCCAACTTAATTTGACATTCTTTGACATAATTGAGCTGCGAGGTGAGATTGCTGAAGCCGTTTACGCACATAGGCGTTCAAATCAAAATGCATTTCGTGCACTTCGTGATTTCAGAACATGTTAACAGTGGATACGTTAACAAGCTGAATTGCCGCATTTGCGTAAAAAGAATCCACGAGTGATTGTTGAAAGGCCGACGCATCTACGAAAAGTAATTGTTTGTTGCGATTTATGGGCTGGCGACGTCATTGGGTCGTTCAGTTACCGTGAATGGTGCTCGCCATCGCTATGATAAGAGACTTCTTGTGGCCAGAAATTGATGATATCGACCTGGACGTAATGTGATTACAACACAATGCTGCCAATTGTCACACAGCCAACGAAACATTGGCTCTGTTGTGCGAGAAATTCGAAGGCCGTGTTTTCTCATGTCGTGACGATATTAATTTGCCGCCTTTCTTTGCGGATATTCAAAAAAAAGTGTACGTCGATAAGCCAGGAACAATTCAAGAACTAAAGGATGACATAATTTGGCCCATTAACGACGTTGAACCTTAATTGTCTCTCTTAGTTACTTAGTTAGTTAGACCGACTGATAGAGGTATGCCACCGAAGCCGTGGCGAGTATTTGGCCAATATTTTTTTCACACATACCACATTGATCAAGAAGTTTCCGGAATAACCCCCGTATGGCTGGGTTATGTGTTGGTACTTCTCTTACTGATATTCCCGCTAAGTCTTAGCATCATGGCTTGACATTTTCAAAAGCTACGTAGCCAAGACATCTATTTCTATGAGTTGTGTGTTGGCGATTGTTTACAATTTTAGAAATCGATTTAAATTTGCAACAACGAACTTGTATTAAATTATGTGTAAAAAATTGGAAAAGTTGTTGGAAAAGTGTTATGGCGACAATTCTCTAAAGAAATTGGTCATTTAACAGAGGCACGAGAGGTTCAAAAGTAGTAATGCGTCAATCGAAGATGATGAACGCAGTGGCAAATCATCGACACAGATAAAGTCAAATAAATGTTGATCAATAACCACAAATTAGCAATCAGAGGTATAGCGGATGACTTGAACATTGCCTATAGATCTTCCAAGACATTTTGGTAATTGATTTTGGTTTTCGTAGTTGGTGCCAAAAGATCTCAATTTCATGCAAAAACGAGACCATATTGAGGTCGCAAAAGACATGATTTGCGAGGCTGAATCCAATCCCACATTCATTAAAAATATCATTACTGGGGACGAGACGTGAGTTTATGACGCGCATCCCAGACATTAGAAAAGTGAATGGCGTTCATCAAATGCGCCATTTTCAGTAAAAAATAGAAGGCAATGCTCACGGTTTTCATGGATTACAACGGTGTAGTGCTTCATGATTTTTTGACAGAAGGCCAAACAGTAAACAGAGAGTATTATTTGGGCGTTATGAGACCTTTGCGTGAAGCAATTCACCGCATTAAACCAGAATTGTGGATAGAAAAATCGTGGATTTTGCACCGTGATAACGCACCGTCGCACAGTGCCATCATTATTCGAAATTTTTTGACGAAAAATGCAAGAAATACCATCCAACAGTCACCTAATTCACCTGATTTGGCTCCCTATGACTTCTTTCTGTTCAATCGAGTTAAAAAGCCATTACATACCGAAAATCGAATATAAAAAATGCTTTGAGGATTGGATCAAGCGCAGTCATAAGTGTATTGCAGTTGCTGGAGATTACTTTGAAGGGGAAAATATAGGTTTAGATGAATAAGCTTGTATTCCGGGAACTTCTTGATCAAGTATTGTTATAGATAATTCTGTCATAATAAAAAATATTAAAAAAATTCTCTGAAAACTTTTTGTTTTATTTACAATTAACATCGTGCGATTTGGACTTTGCTTTGTTTGCGACTATAAAATATTAGGAGACAGAGTTTAAGCCATCACAGACTGCGACCATGGTGTTCATGCCAGAATTGATTAAGAAAAATCGCACACTGGCTGAACGGATGAAGACGTGTGAGTTATCTAAAGTGAAAAAGTGCTTTACATGGTATATTGAATACAAATTTGGTCATGTGAAAGATGTGCCCAAGATCGGTGCCGTAATTGCTAACAATAGAACAAAACAGTGTAGTGATGGTGTTTGTTTGGCAATGTTTTATCAAAGTTTTTGCATCAACTTGTAACTATGGATGAGACATGCTTCCACCATTTCATACATTAAAGCAGTGGACTGGATTTGGAGAATCGTGTTCAAGGGAGACAAAGACTGTTCCATCTGCAGGCGAGGTCATAGTCTCTGTCTTTTCGGGTTACAAGAATTGATTATTTTCAAATGTGAAAAGCAATCAACGGTGAGTATTTTAGTAACTTATTGCAGCGTTTGAAAAATGAAATTAACAAAGAAGGCAGCATTTGAAGAAGAAGAAAGTATTGTTTCATCAAATTCACATATTCACTACTGTGATAGCCAAAAACAACAAACTATAATTCAAATTGCTTCGCACCTTATTTTCTAGAGATGTAGCCTGTGGTTAATGGCTATTTTAAGGAGCTAGATGGTCCTTCCTATAGTAATGAGCTAAACATGGAAGCTGATAAATATCGACGGAAAAAGTAGAACAAAAATTAACTACAATTTTATTACAAATTTTCCCACATTTGTTGTGTTTGTTTCGTTAGGTCGGCATTATTTTGTAAATGCCCTGGTTGTACTCGTATTAATTAAAATTTGTTTTAAGTAAATAATGTGTTTTAAGCATAATGTTTGTTCATTTCAATTAAAATCACAATCAATTTACAATCTAAATATATGTATAGTATACAGACAAATTTTATAATTAAATTTCTAAAAGATTTTCAATATATTAACCATACGCTCTCGTTTACAAACACAAAATGCATTTAATTATTAATCATACGCACTGATCATACGCAATTCTAATGCTTGGTTTGCAAATCGACATTTAAAATAATATTTCCTGACTGCAGAGAGCCTTTATATGGCAATTCTGGGAATTCTTCTACGCAAAACTATTAATGGAATGCAGAGCATGAATAACTAACTGCTTGTAGTTGCAATTGTTATATTGCTGATAATTAATGTTTTTTTTTTTATTAAAGACAATTATTTTCTAGGAAAGACATTTATTTCATTTAAATTTTATTTTTTTTTTGTAAATTAAATGAAAAAAATTAAAAAATAACTTTAACTGTTAACGAAGTACAATACAGTGGTCAGTTAAGATGCAACCACTCATGTTGCAATATAAACTGGAACTCCTCAGAAGGACATTACAATTTAAATTAAATTATTTTTATATATAAAATCTATTTCAAAATTGATTGCATATATTGGCTTGACATAGTTTTCATATGTAAATCGATTAGAATGCCAATTTCGTGGTATAATATTAAAAAGAAATAATCCAACGTTTTAAAGTGAAATGGTAAGTAATGTGAATTAAGTATTTCAATGAAAGCGTTTAAAAATAGATTATCATTAGAAATTACTTGTTTTCTCGTTGTTGTTCCTGTTATTGTTGTAACAATTTATTTTATTTATTCAGCAAATAAACAACTCCATCGCAGCCATTCTGTTAGCCAGTTAGTAAGTTGGGAACACATGCAAATAATTTATTTATGCCTTTAAAATTATAACAATTTTTAGTTTCGTTTTCATTTGGATTTTTATTCTTTTTTATTTTATTTCCTTTTTTATTCAACCCTGTTGGCATGTTTTGTTGCATGTTGTGGTTGTGTGAATACAGCCAGCTGTTAAATAACAGGTTAAAACCGTATACTCTCTCGTTGCATTATTATTAAGCCAACAACGACGATAAATTTATGTCAAGATAATTTTTAAAATTTCCCTTTTTTCTTTACAACAACAAAACAACAATAACAAATATTTCAAAGGAAAGAAAAAGTAAGAAAGAAGACAATTTTCTGCGAAACTAAAGTTTATAAGGAAATTATTTAAAATTCTGTAAAATATTCAGTATTTCTCCTAAAAAAAAAAAAATTAAGTAAAACTGGGTCAGCGCAATTATGCTTGACGTTTTTGATTTTGTCTACTAAATAACATATTAAGAGAAGAGCGAATATCAAACAGGAAATGCTTTAAAATGAAAATTAAATTAAAGAAATGCTCTCTCAAGAATCGAAAAATATTGTGAAATTTAATTCAATAAAGTTGATCATATTTGTTTTTTTCGTGACTCCACTTGGGAGCGTATGACTTCCACAAAGCATCTCCATCTAACGCGGTTTACTACTATTGAATTTTTCTCCCCCCATGTTAGGTTGTCCTGTTTCAGTTCTTATTAAAATTTACAACCTTTGTAAGAACTGCTTACTCATTCATTTTAGTACGAGGTAATTTTATTAGTCTATAAAAATATATATTTTTTTTATATAAGACGAGCACCCAGGGGATGGCCCCTACTCATGCAGTGCATTGTGCTGGTACTAGGAAAATAGGTTATTGGAAGGAGGACAGAGGGAGTAGTGTTTATGGACGTTAGATTTAAATTTACTCATGTCGTAGGTGGCAGGAAATACTTTCGCTGGAAGATTATTCCACAACCGAACAGTGCGACCAAAGAACGTATTCTTCCTATAATGCGTTGTGCGCTTTACTGGACAATCAACTACAAAGAGATGCGCTCTACGAGAAATACGAGTACTACGTAAAAATATATGATTTTTGGGAATTAATTTCTTAATTTCGTTAGAACACATTCCGTTATAGTACCGATAGAACAATGAAACACACGCCACATTGCGACGGTGCTCCAATTAATCGATAGAGTTGGCTACCCTACCGTCATTGATGAGCATCTTCGCCCTCTCCTGTACGCGATCGAGAAGCTCCAAAATAGACTTTGAAGCACCGGCCCATACATGAGAGTTGTATTCCATTTTGGGACGGATATAGGTCTTGTATATATTAAGGAGATTAGATGGGGTGAAGTATTTCTTGCACCGTCTCAAAAAACCAAGGCACTTGAATGCTTCTTTCGACACTTGAAATATGTGATCATTCCAACGAACGTCACAGTGAATTCTCATGCCCAGAACATCAAGAGCATCTGATTCTTCAATATCCACATTACCCATTGACACAGATGACAGCACACCACCACGCCTGTGTGCTAAAAAACAACATTGAGTCTTACGTGCATTGCTACGTTTGAGTTCTTTTCAATAGCGTCAAAATAGAATAAACACCGCTTTTTTGTTGTTTTACAGTTTTTATTTTCTCACTTTTTACAGTATACAGTTATGACTATACAGTCTCGAACATATTTATCTTAATATTCATTTATACAACACTTTTATTAGCAAAACTAAACACAACTTTATTTTATGACTACAAAACAATAAGTATATCGATGTAGGCAAAGCAGCCTCCTTATATACCTAATTGCCTACAATTTGGAAAATTCCGGAAATGTCTCAAGCGCTCTTACATCTTCTATTTTATATCCGTTTATTTTAAACATGTAAGATTGTGTTAACCAAAGATGGTCGAATTGACAATGCCATCAAATACACAAACCAGCCTTTACACAAAATAATAGACAAAAATCTCATAATACAGTCCCAAAGGCACTAGTGTGGTGTGTTTTCTTCTTAGGCATTTTTATTTTCGTAACAATATACATAAATGGAGCCTATTTTGGGCTTATGTATGTCACGGCATTATGCTCAAACCCGTTGACTGACTTCAACCTAACTTATACACAAGGTATATATTTATGTTTGGTTGAAATCAGAGATCGCATGCCTATAAGTTCATCCCTCGATTTAAGCGGAGAAGAGAGAGTATTGGCTGTAGCTCCAATAGTGTGCATGTCGCAAGATAAGGGACACAATACTCGCCGAATGTTGCTGTGTTAAGCTCAAAATCTTGTGGATCATTTTGAGGAGAATTCTGAAAAATTATTCTTTGAAACGAGGTATTGCATTTGGCAATATCTGACATTTTCTCAATGTCGGGAATGTGAACGTATCTATACAGTCTTCAGTGCAACATTGAAATTGTTAAATCCGATTTCAGCATAAGTCTGAAGTAAAGTAAGTCGTGGTGGCTATTTTCGTTTGACAGGGGGCTTAAAGCATAAAATACTACACGAAGTTTAGTAGTAGTACTGTCGGGCTTAAGGACCGCATTATGGGGTTAAATAAAAAGTGCCTTTTGTGATTTGCTTGAAAGTTGAGTATTCGAATATAACACTTTCACATTCGAACTTTAATTGGGCATTTCTGAGTAACCTTGATTCATTTCTAACAAATTGATTTTGTGAAATATTAAAGTTGTCAGGTTGTCGAGGAATGGTAAAGATTTTCGCAATAAATATCTTCGTCAGAGAGCCGTTTTTTTTTTTTCAGGACTTCCTCCAACTACCAAAATTTCAAAAGTTGAGTGTTAAGGGCAAGCTTATTATACAAAACTGAATCCGTGGATAGTTATTATTTGTAGAAGTTTTGCCTGTAACCATCCATCCATTGTCCCATTGCAAGCCGTTTCTGATAACTTTGGGATATACATCTTCACCAAAGAGTATATCAATAATCCCAGAGCACTAGCGCCAATGAATGTCAGCCATTTTTAAAACTGCATATGGGGTAATGAGGTAGTTGGCCGGATAGTTTCTTTACGACAAAAGCATCCAAATCGTTTTTTAAGGTGCTGTCAATGGATGAGCCGATACGAATAAAGCACAGTTGAGTGCAAGTGGCAGTTAAAGCGTCATATAATTCAGTTTTATTTTGGCTTTCAACGAAACTTTTCTTTGAAGCTTTTTTGAAATAAAAGTAGTCTCAGAAGTGGAATCTATGAAAGCGCGAACCGTACACTTAAGATCGTCCGAATAAAAATCTAAAAGAACTGTACCAAGAAATACTGTAGAACTCCATGTCGACTGTACTTGGTTGGAATATGTTTGACTCATTTGATCAGCAGCTTTAGCTGATATATAGGGGTTAATATCCATTACACACGTTTAAGAAGAATTAATAGAACGACAAAAGTTATGAATTAAAAAAAAAAAAAAGAAAATTGGTTTGATGTCAGTCGGCGCACATTAAGGGGTTGAAATCACCTGTCCTCTTGCTAGTAATTTAAATTTTACAGTGAACGTACCATATTTACCCATAATATTCCATCAAAACCAGAAAGAAGTATGGTGAATATGTGACTTATGAATAAATTAGTTTATAGAGCTCTGATGGCATATGGAAGGTAAACTAATTAAAGAGAGTTGTGATGAACTTAGCGCTAAAGTACTTTCATACGGAACGTGCTATATACAATGATGATTTTTTTACTAGACAAAAGCACACCATTTAATGGAAGCCAAAAAAATACAAATAAATAAATAAGGCTTTATTACTACTACTATCACACTGAATATAACTGCAAACGATTAACCAAGTAGAGCAACGAAATCAAACACTGCAAAAAACCTTAGCAAATTATTGACTACAATCGTAATAAGTCCGGAGTAAATAAAATAGATCAAGTGTTACAGGGTGTCCGCCGGGAAGGTATACTAATTTTTTTTGCCGCCATTTTGGTAAACATTAGTCTTAACAGTTCATATTTAGCAGTCGCAAAGTACAGACGTGGCAAATTTATTATGAAAAAATATTCAGTAAACCAACGTGTTTTAACCGTCAAAACATTTCCTCAAAATCAATCATCGATTTTCATGGGAAAATCATAATGAGTGACGAGGCACATTTTCATTTGTGAATGGTTATGTGAATAAACAGTCGGTTCGGGGCAATGGAAAACCTTCAAATTATTCATCAGTCAGCTTTGCATCTATTAAAAGTGACAGTCTGGTGCGCAATTTAGTCAGGAGGAGTCATTGGATCTTACTTCTTTGAAACTGCTTTGGGCTTGACTAACATGTGGTTTCAACAAGACGGTGCCACATCGCAAACAGCCAGGATTACAATGGAATTACTACGAGACCTCTTTTCACAACAAATTTTTTCAAGGAATGGTGATGTTGATTAGCCTCCACGGTCGCCTGATTTGACTGCTTCGGACTTCTTTTTGTGAGGATATCTGAAAAGCAATGTTTATGCAAACAAACCAGAAACGCTGGAGCAGCTCAAACAAAATATTCGTGATGAAATGAATGAAATACCGCGTGAAACGTACTCAAAAGGGCTCGCATTTGTGAGGCTAAAAGAGGCGGTCATTTATCTGATATTGTATTTCATACATAATTGCCGACACTAAATACAACATTTATCAATATAAGATCAATTCTCTTTCATATAATCAATAATTATAAACGAACAAAGTAGTATAGCTTCCCGGCGGACACTCTGTATTATATTTGTAGGCGTGGAGTGATCCATTGATTCATCCTTAGCTATGTTTTTCACAATGCTGCACATTTTAAAACTGGCTGCATTTATTACACTACGCAACAAACTTAAACACCTTGGACAACCATTATATTTTTTTTTGATGCGCTATGGTCGCCTAATTTGAAAAATCATCAGCATATCTGATGCTATGGATCAGTATTTTTATATATAAAGGCTCCGCCAAATAATTTTTTTTTTTTTTGAAAAGAGGGCGCAAAACATCGAGTGTAGCTTCGGCTGTGTGGCACGTAACGCCGTCCTGTTGAAACCAAATGTTGCCAATATCCTCCTC
The DNA here is from genome assembly GCA_023159175.1 of Wohlfahrtia magnifica. Classification (NCBI taxonomy): domain Eukaryota; kingdom Metazoa; phylum Arthropoda; class Insecta; order Diptera; family Sarcophagidae; genus Wohlfahrtia; species Wohlfahrtia magnifica. Next base: position 5,046,019 of record JAKWBJ010000537.1, read on the forward strand.
TTCAATTTTTGTGAACAAAAATTCGTACAACATGGCCCGATTACGATCGCCATTGACTGTAACGGCCACTCCTTGCTAATTTTCGAAGAAAAATGGCCCAATTATGCTTCAGGACAAAAATCGGCACCAAACAGTGACTTGTCTTGGGTGTATTGGCTTTTCAATCTAAGCTTCATCTGGAATGATGATTTTTTTTTTGGGCAAAATCGGCATCTTCTGTAAGTCGATGGCAGGCCCACTTAGCGAAGCGAAAAAAGCTTATACACAACCATATTCGTTCAGTGGAAGGATACAACTAATTATCTGTCAAATCGGACATGAGCTAAGTGTTACCATTCGCGAAATAAGCACTAGTTGAAAAAAAAACGTTAGATGGCGGACCCGTTATATATTCTTTTTCTCAAATGTGAGATTTTTGAAGAGGCTGCTTCATATATCTTATGATAACTTTGAAATGACTTATTTGATTTCGTTAAGCGATATGTTACAAAATTCCATATTATACCGGCTTTAAGTCATTTTAATATCAGTTTTTAATCCAACGCGCATGTTTGCAGTTATTGAGAAAAACAAGCATAAAAAATTTTAATTTTCTTTGGAAAAATTATTTTTTTTTTTGCGGCGGCCTCTTCAAAAACTCACATTTTAGAAAAAAAAAAGCTAAAAAAGAACTTATCCATAGAATCTGAAATACTGATGTTTTTTGAAGTTCGGCGACCATAGCGCATCAAAAATATATAGCGGTTATCCGCGAATGTTGCATAGTATTACTTATGAAGATATGTTAAGATCGAAGCAAAACAGACCGTTGTCGTCGACGCTTAATTATTGAATTACCAAATCAGTTGATACGGTCACACATGGAATTTCTTTCATTTAATTTTTATTATCTTATTATGTTATTATGCGTTAAAAACATATCAGAAACGCTGTGCTAAAGTTTCATGAATTCGTAATTATTAAGAATTTTTATATATAATATCGGGTCCGCCATCTAATGTTTTTTTTTTCAACTAGTGCTTATTTCGTGAATGGTAATACTTAGCTCATGTCTCATTTGACAGATAATTAGTTTTATCTTTCCGCTGAACGAATATGGTTGTGAATACGCTTGAACAATGGTGGGAAATATTGTGACATTACTTTGAAAATCATGGTAATGTTGCAGAATGTGTGCGATATGTTCAGATGAAGCTCATTTGTATCTTGGCGGTTATGTAAACAAATAAAATTGTCGTATATGGGGCACAGAAAACCCGCACGCACACATTGAAAAACTGATAAACCCAAGACGACTCACTGCTTGGTGTGGATTTTGGTCCAGAGGCATAATTGGGCCATTTTTCTTCGAAAATGAGCAAGGAGTGGCCGTTACAGTCAATGGCGATCGTAGAAGAGGAGGATATCAGCAACAGTTGGCTTCAACAGGACGGCGCTTCGTGCCACACAGCCGAAGCTACACTCGATGTTTTGCGCCCTGTTTTTGAAGATCGCATTATCAGCCGCAGAGCTGATGTCGTTTGGCCACCTCGGAGCTGCGATTTTTGACACCGTTGGACTATTATTTGTGGGATGCCGTCAAAGATAATTGTTACGTCAACAAGCCAGATACAATTGACGCTTTAAAGGAAAATATCGTGAAGCCATTGGTGAAATATAGCTGCACACAATCGATAACGCTTAAATCGATATCGCTTAAAAATTGGATCAATCGTGTAGGCTACTGCATGGCCAGCCGAGGCAGCCATTTGAATGAAATTATTTTCCATTATTAACCGGAAGGATTGTGCTTTCAAATAAAAAAAGAAATTTAAGAAAGTATTCAGTAGTTTTTTTTGTAGAATTTTCGAAAACAAAAAAAAAATATTTGGCGGACCCTTTACATAAATTCTCAAATTTTAGTTTATTTTTTTCGGTCTTACACCTAAAATTTGTTCTCAAAAAATACAAATTATTGATCGCTATGTATAGAGTAAAAAGACGTTTCAGCCAACCCATGCATCAACAACATTGCAAATAGACCAAAACGCATGTATGCATTGACTGATATAATGAATAATTTAAGGATGAATAATTTAAGGATGTAGTAAAATAATGTTAGAAACTCATAGAGTTCTATGTGGTCTGGGCAGCTCACAAGGTGCACTTAGTGGTAAAGTGTTTATGGGATATCCTAGGGTTAAACATGTGTGTTTGTGTGTCTGTATATGTATTATTTGCAAATTGGTTATTACTTCAATATTAAAATGTATTTTCTTTATCGATTTCATAATATTTCTTAAAATCATAAGTAGAAATATTTATTGCTTATTATTGCTTATATGCATTATTTTCTCCTTTAAAATAGAGAAATAAATTCGATTTATTTTAAACGAATATGTTTGATAATTTATTTATTTCCATTGAAATCTAAACAATAAATTGTTTTTAAATATTTTTTCTTCACATTTTCACAAACATCTGTTTTCTAATGTACGAGTGAGTATATCTGTTTCCAATTAACATTCCAGTGGGACATAAATGAATATAAATAATGCTTGAGAATATATTTCTTATGCATAGAAGTTCTGCTATGCATCAAATTCTTTTTAGAATAATTCTAATTTGCAAATGGTTGGTAAAAATCTAATATTTTTTTTTCTTTTTGTTGAGAAAATTTCTTAAAAAAATTATTTCCAACTGTTCTGGCTTAATTGAAACTTTAAATGTCCGATTCTCTCGACAATAGAATATGAAGTAAATTGTATTTTTCTAATCAAATTGTTTACCAAGCCATTATACAAAGTAATTTAATTTTTATATTTTTATTTTATTCTTTTTTCTTGTTTTGTGCACTCTACACTAAAACATGCTGATTCTATAGTTTTGTATGTTATTGTCTAGAAATACCAAGATGTGTAAGATTGCTTGTGTTCATTTACTTTACTTACTTACTTAATCTTGCTCTACAGCCTGTTGTTGGTCTTGGCTTGCATAAAAAATATTCTCTACGCTCCTCGATCTTGTGTCTGCAGTTTTTGGATTTTCCATCAGAATCTTGGTCTTCCCTGACTGCTCCTATTGTCGTAATTGTCATCTAAAGCATTTCTGGCTGGAGTATATAGCTTCATAAGACCAACATATCCCAGTCAGCGCAACCGCTTTATTTTGATGCGCTTGACTACATTAATGTCAGTATACAGCCAACACAGTTCGCGACTCGTTCGATGTCTATACTCTCCGGTTTCATAGATGGGACCATCATTCCTTCAAATACACCCAATAATGCCTCAGCTGCTTTTGTAAGCACAAACGTTTCCGCGCCATATAGAAGTACAGGTAGAATAAGTGTATTGTAGAGTGCGATTTGCGAGCATGATCCATTTTTTTTACCTCAGAGCTTGTAAATTATTCTATTACCCCTACATTGTAACAACTGCCAGTTTGTGGGCTTACTTAATAAGTTCAAAATACATTGAAGTCACTATAATCGGCTATGATGAGGGCTTTATTAAAGACAAGTGTCTCTTTTTTTTTATATAAGACCAGCACCCAGGGGATGGCCCCTACTCATGCAGTGCATTGTGCTGGTACTAGGATAATAGGTTATTGGAAGGAGGACAGAGGGAGTAGTGTTTATGGACGTTAGATTTAAATTTACTCATGTCGTAGGTGGCAGGAAATACTTTCGCTGGAAGATTATTCCACAACCGAACAGTGCGACCAAAGAACGAATTCTCCCTATAATGCGTTGTGCGATTTACTGGACAATCAACTACAAAGGGATGCGCTCTACGAGAAATACGAGTACTACGTAAAAATATATGATTTTTGGGAATTAATTCCTTAATTTCGTTAGAACACATTCCGTTATAGTACCGATAGAACAATGAAACACACGCCACATTGCGACGGTGCTCCAATGAATCGATAGAGTTGGCTACCCTACCGTCATTGATGAGCATCTTCGCCCTCTCCTGTACGTCGAGAAGCTCCAAAATAGACTTTGAAGCACCGGCCCATACATGAGAGTTGTATTCTTAGCCTGTGCCAACATTGCAATTGTTTGATATCAAAAAAATAAAAAATAAAAATTTTCTGAATAGTCGACTTAGAATTGTTTTCTTTTTATCCAAAGATTCGTGTCAGTATTTATTTTATTTCCATAAGTTTTCTCTTCGTCTTTCTTTTTATAAAATATTTCAATTTAATTGTTGACAAGTGAAAATGTTGTTTTCTTTTTGTAGCAAAAATATTTTAAATCCACATATGTTTGAATGATTTTTTATCTCTCTTTTAAAATTTTCCATATCGTATTTATTTATTTTTTCTTTATTTCAATATTTTTTTTCATTTTAAGAAAAAGTAAAAGATTAATTTAAAATACCAAAAATCAAGTTATCACTTGAAGGATATTTTCATATAGACATGCGATAGAAGGAATACAAGGAAAAATTACATAAATTTTATTTTTGGAACACAAATTCCAAAAAAAAGAAATATTGAAAAATTTATCAAGTGCGATAAGTATTTAAAGCATTTGTTAAGTTAATCCTCTAAGAACAGGAATACAAACTTATTTTTAATTTACAACTCAAGTGGTCACATGTTACAAAAAATTTCCGGTAGAAGTTCGGAAAATAATTTTAAAAAATTTATGAAAATCGAAGCAGATTTTTCTTTTTATAAGTAGAGTTGATATTCGGACAGTTAATTGAGTTTACGCTTAAAATTATAAATTTATTCATGTTGTTACGTTTTAACCTTTTAAAGTGTTTGAGTTCTTTTTAGTTGAATCAAAATAAAATTAATACCACGTCGTTGTTGTTTTACAGTTTTTTTTTCCTCAATTTATCTTTTTAAAATTTAACTTAATACAGCAACTTATTTACCTCGCACTTAATATTCGTTTATAAAACACTTTTTTATGCCTAAACACGACTTTATTTTATGACTGCAAAACAATAACTGTACCTAATTGCCTACAGTTTGGAAAGTTCCGGAAATGTATCAAACGCTCTAAACATGTAAGATTGTGTTAGCCAAAGACGGTCGAATTGTGAATGCCGTCATATACACAAAAAATGTACGGCAATATCGTCAAATACCTAAATCAGTACGGCAATACCAGGATAACAAATTATCAACCTTGACACAAACCAATAGAAAAAAATGTCGCAACATAGTCCCAAAGGCACTAAGGTAGCGTATTTTTCTTTTTTGTAAGATTTTTTTAATTCCGTAAGAATATTTTAAAAGCTTAATATATTGGTGGTAATAGCAGATTTTATACGGTGTGGGGTAGTGTCTCCTAAAATTTAGCAGTTTATGGGTTATAACCGGTTGACTAAGGCAGTCAAGCAAGAATAATGTAGCAGTTGACAAAAGTCTTATTTTGCGTAAAGTTGTCGATGGCTTAGGCTCATTATCATAATGTTCCTTCTTGTAAGAAAAAAGGAGGGTAGAGAGGGTAGTGCTAATGGATGTTCTATACAAATGTACTCATAGGTAAGTAGCAGAGAAGACTTTCGTTGGAAGAGTATTCCATAAAGGAACAGTGAACGTGAAGAACGAATTCTCCCTATAATGAGTTGTGCGATTTACTGGACAATCAACTACAAAGGGATGTGCTCTATGATAACTAGGAATTAATTCCTTTATTTCGTTAGAACATATTCCGTTATAGTACCGTTACAACAATGAAACAAACGCCACATTGCGACAAGGCTCTAATGAATCGATAGGGTTTTCTACCCTACCGTCATTAATGAGTACGTCCGCCCTCTTCTGTTCACGATCGAGAAGCACCAAAATGGACTTTGTAGCATCGGCCCATACGTGAAAGGTGTTTTTGATTTTGGGTCGATAATGGATGGTAGTATTTCTACCACCGTCTATATATATCTACTCAATATACACACCACCACGTCTGTGTGCTAAAAAAACGACAAAATCTACTCTTTTCGAACGAGCACAATCGGAGATTTTCACTAGCTCACTTGTGAGTGTGTCTTTAATATTAATCTTCTTCGCCCCAAACTCTTAGAGGCTCGGCCTGCGATCAAAAGAATTTGAATGACAAATGTTGTTGTCATCTGCAAAGGAATAAGAAACTCATTAAGAAATATTAGAAAAAGAGTTGCTGAAATAACAGAGCCTTATGGTATCTCTGGGCTTATCTTGAACTCATCGAATGAGACCCCATCTATAACCACTCTTATAGGCGGATTTCTGAGAAACCTCGATATAAATCAAGAGAAGTGACAACCGACACCAAAAGCATTAAGTTTCGAAATGTGTGCCTCATGCCAAACTTTTTCAAACGCCTTACTCTCCTCAAAACCGTGAATGGACCTGTTCCACTTCTTCGAGATCAACGCCAGCAGGTCAACAGTAGAACGGTCCTTGCGAAATCCGAACTGACGATCGTTCAGCAAATCGTTGGACTCTAAATATTTCACAAGTTGATGTTTAGCCATACTCTACATAACCTTAGTTTTCCTTATTATAGAATATTGGCCCTTTCCTTTCGTTTCAATAATAATCGATTGATTTTTGTATGTATTCTTCTAAAAAAACATTATTCGTAATATAAAACGAAACTCAAGTACCCTGTCACTCCAATAAGGGTGTATAATAAAAATATTACTCTACAGCGTCACTTCCAAAGGATTTTAAATAGATTTTATTTGAAAATTAATAGAATTATGGGATTTATCAAGAATTTTTGTCTGTAATTAGTTTCAGTTTAAAAATGAATTAGGTACCCAAGTACCCTGTCACTCCATTAGGGATGTAAATAAAAATTACTATATAGCGCCACCCCTAAAACACCGGAAGATCTTAAAAAGATTTATTTTTAAAAACAATAGAATTGTGGGAGTTCTCAAGAAGTTCTGTATTACTAGACCCATAAATTTTGTAACCAATTCTTATTTAAAGAGTGGTGAGTACCCAGGTACTCTGTCACTCACATAAGGGTTAATAGTATTGCCTGACATACCGTACATCTCACGAAACCGTTTAAATGTCATTTTAGTTAGAATGCTACTTCATGAAGGTTGTCTTCTAATTGTTTCCAGACAGCCTAATAACTCTAAAGCAATTAGGGCCACCCCTAAACCGCCTGATGATCTTAAAGAGATTAATTTTTAAAAACAATAGAAATAGAAATGTGGGAGTTCTCAAGAAGTTCTGTATTACTAGACCAACACATTTTGTAACCAATTCTTATTTAAAGAGGGGTGAGTATTGCCTCACGTACCGTTCATCTTACGCAACCATTCAAACGTTATTTTAGTTATAATGCTATTTCATGAAGGCTGCATGTTTCTTGGTCTCCTGATTGTTTTGAGACAGACTAATACCTCTAAAGCAATTAGGGGTCAACATAGCTCATGCCATTTATAACATTACAGCAGAAATTCGGGTCAAATTTGAATTGACAGGATTCTTTACCTCTACCTCTAGTAGCTAGACATTGTGTTAGTCACTTATCAGGTAACGTTTTTGAATTTTATTTTAAATTAAAATTGAAATGTTTGTGTTGCTATCTTGTGGAATTGCTTGTTTTTTTTCTTCAGAAATATATTTAGTTTATCATTTTCTGTGTGTGCATTTCAAGGGTTAAGTAATAATTTTTGCTACTCTTTCAAATACTGTAATTTTGTCTTAAAACTCAAATGAAAAAGAAATATTGGAAAAAAAGCAGAATAACTATCAACCACAAATTTAACAACTGAACGTGCCAAATGCTTTAAACTATGAAAACTATACACAAATTTTGAATAAAAATTTATTTAAATTTTATTATTTGAACATACACCCATTTACACTCATGGCATACACTCACTTAACAAATAAAAGAAAAATATAAAGAAAAAGGAATTTCGATAAATTAAGAAAATGTTTAAGATTTAAAAAATACCGACAAACCAGATATTAAATTTATTGTGTTTTTTAAATTGCAAAATAATTGAGTAGTACTTTTTAAAATTTATTTACTAAAAAATATTTTCTTTTACATACTAAAAGAGTTCAAGGAGTTTATTCGATTTCGAAAAAAACGAAAACGAAATTATTTAATGTCGATAATTGAGAAAAAGCTATTCTTCTCATCTTCATTCTACAGAATGACTTTACAAAGTCATAGAATATTTTGTATTTTATTTGTAAAAAAAAAAACATTTTGTTAAAAAGAAACATCATTTTTTAAAGTTATACTTCAACAATTAAATTATTTGTTGGTGGTTTTCGTTTTTCATTTTTTGTTTTTTTTTTTTGGCAATTTTTCAATTTACTTTTGTTTGTGTTTTAATTTTTTTTTTTTTTTTTTTTGAATTTCCATAGGGGACCAAAGTGTAAAGAACAAAATGTTACACTTTTTAACAAATTTAAGTGGAACTTGTTGTGTTTTAGGACAAAAAGGACAACAGCAAAAGTTAAAAAAAGTTTTTGTTAATTAAACTATACAAACACACTCCTACCTCTCTCTCTTTCTTTCTCTCTCTCTCTCTTTCTTTTGAAAGTATATTCCCCTACCTCACCAAATTTCATAATTTTATAAACAGAAGTAAGAGTGTTTTTGTGTCCGTAAAATGTCTTTATTTGGGTTAATGTCTATATGAATACAACGACACATGTTCATATTAAAAACACCGAAATAACCGAAATAAAAATATATTTAAACCACAGAGTGTTGGCGAACAAAATATTCATATAAAATTCTACACAATAATTATTATTTCAAACACCTTTTTTGTCTCAAAATAATAATGGTGGTTTGAACTGAATTATGCAGAATGTTTAAACAGAATAGTAGAATGAGTACATGAGACTAAATGAGTAACACATTTCATTTCGATTTTTTTATCGCCTGTTCCACGGAACCGATTTCGAAGGAATATATAAGTGTCCGCCAAATAATTTTTTCTTTTGCAAATGCTATTAAAAAACTACTGAATATTTTCTCAAATTTCTTTTTTTATTCAAGAGTACAATCCTTCCGGTTAATAATGGAAAATAATTTCATTCAAAAGGCTGCCTGGGCTGGCCATGCAGTAGCCTACACGATCAGTCCAATTTTTAAGCACATTATCGATTGTGTGCAGCTGTATTTCACCAATGGCTACACGAATATTGTCCTTTAAAGCGTCAATTGTCTCTGGCTTGTTGGCGTAACACTTATCTTTGACGGCAACCCACAAGTAATAGTTCAAAGGTGTCAAATCGCAGCTCCGAGGTGGCCAAACGACATCAGCTCTGTGGTTGATAATGCGATCTTCAAAAACAGGGCGCAAAACATCGAGTGTAGCTTCGGCTGTGTAGCACGTAGGCACAGTGACTCGACTTGGGTGTATCGGCTTTTCAATGTATCCGTGCGGGTTTTCTGTGCCCCAAATGCGACAATTTTGTTTGTATACATACCCGCCAAGATCAAAATGAGCTTCATCTGAAAAGACTATTTTTTTGGCAAAATCGGCATCATCTGTAAGTCGATCGCAGGCCCACTTAGCGAAGTAAGTATTAAATTTTTTGATAATAGACTCATAGCCTGTTTTTATTTACCAATTTATTTTTTTTATTTTATTTCACTATTGGTTTAATATTATATGTTAATTCAATAAAAAAATTATAAATTTATTACAAATTTTTAAATTTAATGTTTTCTTTTCTTAATTTTAAATATTTCAAAATAAAGTGCTAACAATCCTTAAGTACACGTCAAAACGCATTAACAATGATTTATGATGAAAAAATTTTCAAAATGACTCGTAAACACATCGTTTGTTAAAGTGAAATATAATTCTATTCCAACAATCGTCTAGATGATTAATAAGAGTCGTGAAACGATAGCGCTCGTCAATCAAATTTCCAATTGTTAGCTGGCTAGCGATAAATAGAAAAACACAAGAAAATATGTCATATAAAAACCATTATTGGATGTAAAAAGAAATTTTTATTTTATATTTTCAGGCTTGGGAATTATATACTCGTACATATGCATGTATCTATATATGTAACATTTGTATATAATTCCCGAGACATGCCAAGAATAACAAGAATGCTTTATCTCAATCAACAAACTGCACCCGATTCTATTTTTAGCCTCATTGAAAAGGACCTAAAATTTAAAAACAGCTCCGAACGGCATTTGCATTATGTGGAGAAAGCTTATGTTAAAACAAAAATAAACAAAATGTGTTTGAAACCTATTTCAGGAAAATTTTGTATGAAAAATTTGAAATGAAATGTATTAAAAACTCATTTTATATAAATCGTCATATGAAATCCAAAAAGCCCTAAGTTACAACAAATTTGAAATCGACTTTTTGATTAATTGTAATACATTCTTTCGAGATACACGTTCTCACGAATTTTTACGCTTTTTTAATTGGAAACAAAGTTTTTATCGGCATTATTAAAAGCTTAACCTAAATTGTTTTTTTTTTCACATCTTTTTTGCTTCTCCTGTAAAATTTTTGAAATGTAACTTAGGGCTTTTTGGATTTCATATGACGATATGTACATGCAATACATAAAAAATAAATGTATGATGCTAGAATGCGGCTAAATGTATCAGCCGCTACGTATACTGGTAATAATGTAACAAAGTAAGAAATAAATATTGAATTTCATTAGCTCAGAATGATCGTCAATACTTAGAAAAATGAAGAATATGTTCTAATTATGGTTTTCATATATCAAAATAAAAAAAATGCTCGTCTTTCTTTTTTTTGCATTTTTTCAAATTGTTATGAAAATAAAAATGTCTAAAAGGGACTGTATTGAGTAATTTTTGTCTAATGGTTTGTGTCAAGGTTGCAAATGTGTTACCCTGCTAATGCCGTTCTGATTTGTGTCTTTGGATAACACAATCCCATATGCTTAAAATTAACGGACATAAAATAGAGGTAATGAGAGCGTTTGAGACATTTCCGGAACTTTCCAAACTGTAGGCACTTAGGTATAAAGAAGGCTGCTTTGCTTACATAGTGATAGTTATTGTTTTGCAGTCATAAAGTAAAGTCGTGTTTAGGCGTTAATAAAAGTGTTGTGTAAACGAGTGTTAAGTGCAAGATAAATAAGTTGGAGACTGTTTAGTTATAATTGTATACTGTAAAGTGAAAAAATAAAAACTATAAAATAACAACAATATGGTGTTTATTTTATTTTGATGCAATTAAAAAGAACTCAAACGTTTTTAAAAGCTTAAAACGTAACAATGTTTTTCTTAACAAGATTTTTAAAGTCACTAAACTTATTTCATCTTAAGGTTGTAAACGATTCTACTGACACTGTAAAGACTATATCTATCCATTGAATGCTCGGAGTAATTTTTCTAGCTATGGATTCAATGCTTTGGTTTCTATGTTACATGTGACACAGTTCTGTTGAAATCATATGTCAGTATCGATTACATATATCGTCTATATAGATCATCTCTAATAGATCAAAATTTAGATATTAATATTACCTTATAGGGAAATATTCCCTGTAATCGCATTTATAATCGAATTTTTGAGAAGATACTCCAATCACGTCTCCAGTTCACTTTATGCGCCATACAGTGGTGCGTTAAGCATCCAAAGGCTTTTCAATAATAGCTTCTAGATTTTTCAGAAGTCTGTATGTAAAAATTTTGCTTAAAAGCTAAATCTTTGCGCAACTTTTGCCAAGTACTCGTTATGAATGGTCTTATCATTACGGCTTATGACTGCAATGCTTTCACCTAGACGACCTGTTAGAACATGTGTTTGTATTGGACCAATTGAAATATGTTAACCAGATTCCTATTGGTTATGTTAACAAATATCATAAAGCATTTTAATGAGATTTTACGATAAAATAAATGAATTAAATAAATAAATTGTGTGGCATTCATTATGAACCCCTATTGTGAAGCTAAGTTTTTATAAAAAATCCATAGATTAGTATTAAATCTGTTTTTTGATTAAATTACAGCATTTTGTTCAAAAAGCTTCAAAGCAATTAACTAAACAACAGATTCTGACAAGTTTGAAATTAGTAAAATTGGAAGCTAAATTCTGTCAAAAATCAGAATTCTTATACACGGTTACTAAATAATTTGCTAGGTTTCTATTATAAGGAGAGGGTTGATAGTTTCCCAGCTTTGATTGTTGGAAAAATAAAGATCTTTTAAATTGAGTTGTTTTCCCTGTTTTTAGTTGTTTGTTCTATTAGACCACATCTGCTTTTAATGAAGTTTCTCTGTTTGAACCATTTTTGTTGTTGTATTTTTCCACTTTTTTGTATTTTCCACTTCATATGTATGAGTGTTTAACTAATACCACATAATAAAAACTATGTATATAGCGTATGTATGTATATATATAAGTAATTTACTTTATAATCTACTCTAAACAGACACTTACATATACTCTGATAGAACTACTAATTTAGTTACAAATACGATGTTGTTTTTTTTCTCTCACTCTCTCTCTCTCTCTCTCTCTCTTTTATTTTTTGTATATTTAGCATAAGTTGAAACTGCTGTCATTATGTTAATTTAAAAAACCGTCTTTTCCCTTGTTTGCCCTCTCTTATACCCTCTCTTATACTCTCTTAAACAAAAATGTTGCCCGGTGAGTGGCTATATTTGTATGTAAATATTTAGTTGTGGTATTAATACTCAAGCCATCATATGAGTAAAGGGTAAATCGAAATGCATATACTAACTGTAAATGCTAAAGTAAGGGAAAGAGCACATTAACAAAATGTATAATAATTTTGGTTCACCCTTTAAGTGTGTATGTTTCGACTTTTAATCGTATGGTATGCTTACAATGTTGTCTTCTTGTTTTCATTTTTCTCTGTTTAGTTGGCCTTTGTTTTTAAGCTCATTGCGCTCATTACGTTATCAACTCGAAAGTATAATGATAAAACACCTGTGAAATGTTACCTTTAGTCACTATTAAAAACAAACTAACTAACACACATCACTCACTTAACTACTACCATCACTAACCTCTACTATGTACTGCTGTCTTTTGTTTTTATTTCAAATAAGCAAAACTCTCATCTATATCCTTCCAAACAGTCAGCATTTTGAGTGTTCATTTATTAAAACAAAAAAAAAAAAAAAAAACAAAAACAAAGAAATACTTACAATAGTGATATAATGATATACAACAACAGAAAGAATAGCAACGTTGCTAACAATCTATTTTAATGTATATTTACGAGAGAAAAAACAAAATAAGTCTATTATATAGCATATGGTTTTATTTAAGAGTTTCAACACTTGAATTTCATGCAAATAATTCCCTTTTCAATGAGAAAAATGCCTAAAAATACAACATAATAAAATAATATTCTTTTAAAATGTAGTAAAGGTTAGAGTTAAAAAACTATCGATAAACGATATTTTTTTTGCAAACTATCGAAACTAACGATACTATCGGATTCTTTAAGGTGCTACTTGTGGCAACAATATTAGAATTTAAGTGAAAGGACTTTTAGAATCTGTCCAATATGTCGCAAATTTTATGTATTAAAGTTTATTGATGGAAGAGTAATCCTTATAAACTGCGAAAATTGTTCAGACCATGAAGTGCTCCAAAACTAAAGTAATTAAATAAATGCGATCCAGTGAAAGAAAACTGCCGAGACTGTCAGTTTTGATAAACTTTTAATTTGTACTTCAAAAATTAATCCCTTCAAGTCATCAAAAAGCCTCAAAAATGAACTTATTCTCTGGTTTCAAGTCGCCAAATAAGAGAAAAAAAGAACTTATGGAAGATAGACTTATGGGTCGGCAAACAGAAGCAACACCTGCACCGTAATAGTTAGAACAACTTGAGAACAACGTGCTATGGTCTGACGAAGTGAAGATTAATTTGTTTGCCTCAAATGCAATATCGTATGTAAAGGGTCTGCCAAATAAATTTTTTTTTGAAAATGCTATCAAAAAACTACTGAATATTTTCTCAAATTTCTGTTTTTATTTGAAAGTACAGTCCTTCCGGTAAATAATGGAAAATAATTTCATTCAAGTGACTGCCTCGGCTGGCCATGCAGTAGCTTACACCATCGGTCCAATTTTTAAGCACATTATCGATTGTGTGCAGCTTCACGAATATTGTCCTTTAAAATATTGTCCTTTAAAGCGTCAATTGTCTCTCGCCTCTTGGCGTAACACTTATCTTTGACGGCACCCCACAAATAATAGTCCAACGCTGTCAAATCGCAGCTCCGAGGTGGCCAAACGACATCAGCTCTGCGGCTGATAATGCGATCTTCAAAAATAGGGCGCAAAACATCAAGTGTAGCTTCGGCTGTGTGGCACGTAGTGCCGTCCTGTTGAAACCAAATGTTGCTAATATCCTCCTCTTCTATTTTTGTGAACAAAAATTCGTTCAACATGCCCCCATTGACTGTAACGGCCACTCCTTGCTCATATTCGAAGAAAAATGGCCCAATTATGCCTCTGGACCAAAATCCACATCAAAAAGTGACTCGTCTTGGGTGTGTCGGCTTTTCAATGTATGCGTACGGGTTTTCTGTGCCCCAAATGTGACAATTTTGCTTGTTTACATACCCGCCAAGATCAAAATGAGCTTCATCTGAACACACCGCACACATTCTGCAATATAACCATGATTTTCAAAGTAATGTCGCAATATTTCCCAGCGTTATTCAAGTGTATACACAACCATATTCGTTCAGCGGAAGGATAAAACTAATTATTTGTCAAATCAGACATGAACTAAGTGTTACCATTCACGAAATAAGCACTAGTTGCAAAAAAAACGTTGGATGGCGGACCCTTTACAATCATATTTTGGTTACAATTCATACTGTATTTGAGTCTAAGAAATCAAAATTTAAGAAAGTATTACTGTGGCCCTATATGAACTTTAAAAGATTACAGACGGCTAACACCTACATCGAACCAATTTTTGCAAATGTGACCTTAACTAAATTTAGTGGTCTCCGTATTTACACTTTGAAATTGACTATAATATCGATAGTGAAGAAAAAAACTATCGATTGTCAGCCAAAAACAAAGCTATCGAAACTATTGATAGTACTATCGAATGTTATAACTTTAATTTACATAACGTAACAAGAAGATGTAAATGAATTAAATGAAATTTTTATTTTTATTTTTTTGAAGAAAATTAATTGGTATTTATTTTTAAAGTATGTAGTATAGATATAAACTATTTTGCCAATAAAATATTTCGAGTAATTTTATTGTAATCCCATTCACCTATTTATGACTGATCATAGCTCCAACGGTCTGATTTAAAAGAAATAATTATGGGTCGGTAGCCCATAGAAGGACCCAACAGGCTGTGGTGTGATATTTTTTATTATTTGAAAACATAAATTTTGTTTTTTTATTTAAGTTTTAAACATAAAAAATTATATCTTTTCTATTAAATCATGAAGAATATCATACGTTGAAACAAAAAATGGTTTAGGCATCCTTATAATGTAGCAGTCGCTTGGCTTGTAACAGAAAACAGAAATTTATTTTATAGACATACATCGACAAAATATACTGTCTGTTCACTAAACTTGCCACTATTGTTGCATAAACTATATGTAGACAATTGTTGTGAATGCAAAAATTTGCTCAATGGCTATATAATATGACGACCGATGTGATGCCGATATTAATGTACAGCAAACTTTGCTGGGTAACAAGACTTCGTAAATGCCTAAACATATTGACTAGTTTTGCATTGCATTTCACTCGACATTATCGTGAAGTTTCTCGTTGGCCCATCTATCGAAGCGATAACGAGGCGGATGGTCATACGGCTTCAACTCTTGAACCAATAGAACTTTGTAAGACGTCATGGCGAGATATTTTCGCAAAATTAGCCGTAAACCGGTGCGTGAAATGTTCAATTCTTGAGAACGATGACGAGTTGATGTTGATGGATTCTCAAGCCCACTCTCAGCCACAGCTTCGATATTTTCGGGTTTACGCAATGTACAAGCACGCTTATGTCTTGGCGCATCAACAATAAAACCAGTTTGACGACCTTTCTTTGCGATCAAATTTTGTTTAACATTTTCGTGCAAATTCCGGCCAATTGTCTTTGTCTTGGAAAAAAGTTTCCAATAATTCCCAACGTTGCACAAGCATAAATCAATTCATTTCGTTCAGTGAAATAATATACTGAATTTTGTGACAGAATATAGTGACATATGTTTTGCCAGATTCGAAATAACCACTGGTTCAAATTTCAACCGATATATGGCCCATCCAATATTTAAAACTAACTAACCGATACTTAAATAATTGGACATGAATTCTAGCTAAGATGGAAAAAAAATTTTTTTTCCCGTTACACCTCTTGGGGGCTTAGGGCTTCCACAAAGCATTTCCATCTTACACGATTTGCTGCCGTTTTCTTTACCCCTTCCCATGTAAGATAGTTTTGCCTTAGTTCTTGGATAATTGTGTGTCAGCAGGTCTTTCTTGATCGACCGCTGTTACTTGATGCTTGAAAATTCCACTCAAGTGCCATTCTTGTAATACTATGGAAATTTTCCTCAAGGTATGGCCGATCCATCTCCGATTCCTTTAGCTTATCTGCTTTAGTATGGGTTCTTCATTTGCCAACTTCCATAGGTTTATGGTGTTAGGTCTGAATATCTTGCACATGATTCTAACGCACTTGTTGGTGAATACCTATGACTTTTGCATGATGACGTTAAACACAAACCAGGTTTTACTGCCGTACAACACAGTTGACTTTACATATACGCTGAATATTGTGAGCTTGGTTTACCTGGATATATATGAGCTTCTCCATACTGATTGCAGGCGTACCAATACAAATTTTGTTTTGTTGAGCCTGTTGTTTCTGCACTGCCGTTTGTTGCCATTGTTCTTCCCAGATAGCAGAAGCTATCAACATACTCAATCGGTTGGCCCTGTAGCATGATGATGATTTTCTGTGCTATTGTTGTTAATTCTCATGGCTTTTGTTTTCTTGATATTTATCTCAAGACCAACATAACGAGCTAGTTTTTTCAGTTTTAATTTTGACTGCAGGTTGAAAATCTTGTGTAGGAGTAGACAAATATCGTCTTGGAAGACTCCCTGTTACAATATATACCTCTCCTCTGTGAACAGAGCTCGCTCATGATCTCATCCAGTGAATAGTAGTGGACATCTTTGCTTTACGCTAGCATTAGTTTGGTATGGTTGATTAATGCCATTGTTGTTAAGAACCGACAGTTCTGCATCCTCGTACATTGCTTGTATTATTATTATTTTCTGGGGTACTCAGTTTCTCCTCAATGCTTTCCATATAACAGTTCGGTTGACGGTATCGAACGCTTTCTTCGGACGCTATTTTGGGAACTGTTTTATTATGATGCGGAGAGTGTTTGTCTGGTCTACGCAGCTTCTATTTAGCCAGAAGCCTGCCTGTTTGCGTCGCAATATGTTCTCTATTTTGCTGTGAAGCCTTCCCTGTATTATGGCTTCTAGTATCTTGTATTTGGTGTTAAGCAGAGTAATTCCTCTCTCATTCAAATCGCCACCGCTTAGTAGCTTCACAATGATGCCTTTCTTCCAAGCTGATGGCAGCTTCTCTTCCTTCCATGCTGATGTGATATGAGGCTCATAAGGTTTCCGCTAGTAAGCCATTTTCACCCGCTGCTTCACTATTCTTCAGTTTTACTATTGTCTGTTTTATTTCATTCAAACTGGAAGGGCTACATGCTTCGTTCAATGTATTTTATATAGAGCTGTTATGGTAACGGGTCCGTCCATCTAACATTTTTTTTTTCAACTAGTGCGTATTTCGTGAATGGTAACACTTAGCTCATGTCTGATTTGACAGATAATTAGTTTTATCCTTCCGCTGAACGAATATGGTTGTGTATACGCTTGTGGGCCGCTAAGTGGGCCTGCGATCGACTTACAGAAGATGCCGATTTTGCCAAAAAAAAATCATCTTTTCAGAGCATTTGAGGCACAGAAAACCCGCACGCATACATTGAAAAGCCGATACACCCAAGACGAGTTACAGTTTGGTGCGGATTTTGGTCCAGAGGCATAATTCGAAAATGGCCGTTACAGTCAATGGCGATCGTTATCGGGCCATGTTGAACGAATTTTTGTTCACAAAATTGAAGAGGAGGATATTAGCAATATTTGGTTTCAACAGGACGGCGCTACGTTCCACACAGCCGAAGCTACATTCGATGTTTTGCGCCCAGTCTTCAAAAAAAAAAAAAAAAATTATTTGGCGGACCCTATATTTTTCGATGTCTTGATCTGTGAAAATTATAATATAATATATATATAAAAAAAATAATTGTGCCACTACGATCAGTAGCTCGGTTCCTGCTACGCTTCCAATTGGTGAGATAGTCTATCGTCTAAGTTGGGAACATAAAATCTTTCTTTATAACGTTATTTTAAGGAACTCATATGCCAGTCAATTTTTTATATGTCTACCGTTTAAATAAGTTTACATATGTCATATTACATGGCAACACTGTCCACAATGACTATTAACTCTGCCTGTGTGCCTTGCGTATTATTTGTATTACTGAACTTGCAACAGTTTTGAAGGCATTCAACAGTGCTATACCACATGGTTTTTCCATTACAGTGTTTTACGCCACCAACATTTATACAGCGAACGATTCAGGCAAAATCATTATTTCAAGCGTAAATTTATTTTTAATGATGCGCCACATACATATGTACGTTGGCTGGTGCGTTTTGTTTTTATTCCTCATTTTTTTTCCGGCCTCTTTTTTTGTGGAGTTTTAAGTTTTTATTCAGTTTGCTGTCGTTTTTTGTTGCCATTTTGTATTACAATTTGTTTTTCTACTTCTTTATTATAATTTTCATGTTTTGTTGTTGTTATTATTTTCATTTGCATTGAAAAACAAAATGCGTTGTTGTACAAGTCATTACAGCTGTTGTTTTTATTATTGTTGTGCTTTCTATAGCACTAACTGCTAGATAATCCCAACCAACACAGGAATAGTTGAAAAATAGGTCATTTACTTAAATAAACATACGCACGCATACATTAATAAAAAATACACATACACATACGTATTTACATACACACAGCTACACATAAATAGTTGCATTTTCTATATGTTTCGTTATAATTTTTGTTTTTTGCTCATTTCAATGTGCTTATTATAGAGGATCAGCACCAGCTATATTCTGTATAAAGCTTTGGCATTTAAATAATACAAAAGATGCAACAAATAATGCAAGAGATTTTAATAAAGCAAACGCAGTTTGTTGGTGCAATAATATTAAGTCTGTTTTCTGTATAATATTGCTTAGAACATGTGTGAATCGCATTCTTCTTACATTTGTATGTCATAAGCCGTTTGAGTCGTTTTCAAAACAATCGACGGGCTATCCATGTCTTAAAGCAGGGTTCTAAAGTTGACACAGGGGCACAAAACTTTACACACAACATACTCGAACTGTTTTGATTGTATTGTTTTTTTTAAGCTTTACAGAAGGATCTTAAGTAAAGGAAAATAACTGTGAAAATCGTTGTAGCTTGTACATGATAGCCCGTTATTGGAAAAATGTTCTACGAAAGGTCATGAAAGGAAGGAGAGCTCAGAACTTAGAATCATCTTAACTAAAGTAACCACATATTTCAAGGCCTTTATACTGTTAAATTGATAATATGACCCAAAAAACGTGCATAAGGGATAAATAAACACCAAAATCATTTATGTAGTATAACTTTTAAATGAACCCGCCATGGCGAATGCTCCGTGTATCTTAACTTTTGTTTACTCAAAGTATGTAATCTTCGAAAGCTCTAATCAGTCCTTACTGAAAATATGCACTATTTGCTTATGTTGCCTTTATCATAAGCACTCACGGCGAGGTATTGTAAAAAAGTGTTTCTCACTGCTTTCTTTATTATCCATCGTCCTTGCTCTTGTCCATTGACCAAATTTCTTTAATTTACAGAGGACATAAAAAAAAATAAATCGAAGTTTCGAGTGCTTACCACGCAGACTTCCACCTCCCTTCGAACAAATTCATCTAAAGAAGTTCCTTTGAACTTCCAGCTTACCTGTGTATATAATGACTAATATCAGAAGTATGATCAGCAGAAAACGCCACCTTCTGGGGAAAAAATTAATATGCTAAGTATAGATCACCACCACTACACAGCAAAGATCTTCACCAATATACAAAATCATATGGAGGCGAGCTACAGTTGACTAATCATCTATTTAGCTTTAAAATCAACTTAGTTATTGAACCTGAACAAATTAATCAACTAGTTCACCCGGAAGCCCTATGGCCAATTGCGATACTCTATACAGGACAGACCCATTGAAGAGGCCGAAAGACAGGAAATGGGAGAGTTCCAAAAAAGATCCCCACCTAAAGACCCTCACTTGAGCCAACAGTGTACCCTTGAAGAAGTCAATCAACTTCGACGGTGACACATCTTTATGACAGTCCGTGGAAGTGACAAGCACCAAAGTGCTTTGTACCGATTCTTCCTCCTCCTCAACCTAGCAACTCCTACAGTAGTCATGACTAGACCATTCCATGAGCTCTAACATGCGGCCTACATACAATGGCCGGAAATTATGCCCGAAAAATATCCGATCGTCGCCTTTCACAGCTTAAAAAAGAGAAGGTCATTCTGGGTATTCTATTTATATGTGGTGATATTGGTCCACCTGTATTCCATCTTGCTTAGTGCTCGACAACTTGCACGAGAGCCAGAGAGGACCCTATAGTAGCGCACTCATTGTCAATTTCATTCCCTTGGATGTATTCATAAATCTATACAAAAATTTTCCTTCAGATGGATTTGACGTCTTCTAAGCTGAGTAGAAAACTACGAGTATGCACTTGTGAAATGAAAGACACAACTGCGAATATTTTAGAGAACCAATATAAGCATGTCTCGTAAGAAATTGCCCTAAACTAACATTTACTACTCCAACGGCCGTTAGGCGTTAGTTTTCATCATTTTTGCTACCTATAGTATAGGTTTCTCTTTTCTTCTTTCGACTCAAAGTTTTCCCTAATTTCCTAAAATCGTCTTCTTTCGCGGCATCAAAACTCCAAAAATCCTGCAATTTATTATGAAAATACTAATGTATTTTCACCATTAGTTTCGTTATAAATCGCAACATAATATTTTAATCAAATGAACCAAAAAATGCTTTTTTCGTAAGACTGTGCAGTATTAAAGGGAATTTGTTAATTTACGCATGTATTTGTGTATGTATACACAGATAAAGAATGCACACATGATATGTAAGTGGTAGTGCATGTGTATATTTTAATTGTATGCGTTTTTTAATTTGTTGTTTCCTGTTGTTATTATACACACTTTTTTCCAATTTCATTCCCTGCAATTCACCACCCTTTGGACTTTGTGTTTTAAACAATTGAACATAAATAACTTTTTGCTTTAAATTGTTTTTTTAGTTTTATTACTCGTACGTTCACATACATGTATGCAAATGCTGTATACAAGGCCTTATATAAAAAAGTATAAGCTTATGTATGCATATACTAGTTAGTGCTTATATACTTATCCAATTGCATTAAATTATGTAAATATTCATAGTACATACATACATACATACAATAAATAAAAGTATAAATAAATTCTTAACAAATCAATATTCTCTCTCTTATTTATAATTTCATTTAAATTCATTGCATTCCAATTGCTATTGTTATTGTTATTATTTTATGCATATAAACATATATTTTATTTAACAACAAAATTTTATTTTATTTCATTTCATTTAATCAGAAATTGATTGTTTTTAAATTGACTTACGCATACAACACGCACTGGCATACTCTGTTGCATAAAATTCTTCTACACGTGTCTGACTGCCTGCATTCATTCATCCATTCGATCCATTAATTTCATCAATCTATTTGTCCATTTTATTCGTTCATGTGTGATTCGCAAAAATCAAACAAATTTTCTATGCATGTCATGAAATTAATTCTCGTAAATGAATTGTTTGATTCGATTTTTATTAAAATGAATTCAAATTTGTTTTCTTATTCATTATTTAAAAAGTGTGTGTTGTGTGAGTCAGTTAATAATTCGATCATTATTAAGGCCATTTGCATTAAAATTCTATAAAACAATTGAATGCAACATATGAGAATTGACAAAACATTTTCTTATAGACAATGATTTATCATTTCAAGTGTCATAGACAAATGTAAACTTTTCAAAAAAGAAATCGTAGTTTCAATTAAAAAATGAATATTACCATGGGGGAAACTTATAGACTCTTGCCGGGTTGTAAAGGGTCCTTATTTTTAATTTGATATTAAACGAAACTGATTTTTGCTAAAATCGAAACATTTTGGCGTTTTGCTTAACTGTAAGCTTGTTACGAACTGTCTCATTTTAGTATATCGGGTATGTTCTAGAATCCGAATTCAGTCGAAAGTAGATTAGTTCGGCATTTTTAATGTTCTGTATTTCACATTCACATGTTTTTATTCGTTTCAGTTCGACTAGTCAAGGGTTGGAGAAAGTAAAATGACTAGACTTTTATTATAAACGGTGAGCAAATTTGAGTTTGGGAAGTAAATTGGCTTAAAAACACATTTTTATTTGACAAATTCGGTTTTGTTCATACCAATATAAAATAAATAGAAATATGGGAATCAATAATGGAATATGATGTCGAGGAAATGTGCCCCTCTAGCACATTGGCAGACATCCGTTCTTTTCACAAAATTTTGAACAAAATTTTTCAACAAAACCATATTTAGTGAATATGCCCACTTTCAATTTGGCTGTTAAGTAAACAAGCAAAATTGTTGCATATGGGGCTCATAAAATCTGCAAATAGTCCTCGAAAAACCAGTACAGCCAAAGAAAGTGACCATATGGTGCAATTTATGGTTAGGCGGCATCATCGCCCTTTTTTTTCGAAAACGAGTAGAGGAACACTGTCAACGTAAATTCTTTGCACTACCAAACCATAATAACCAAATTTTTTTGGCCACAATTCGCTAATGTTGACATCAGTGACCTTTGGTTTCAGCAGAATGGCGCCACAAGCCACAAAGCCAGCCAAGTAATTCAGTTATTGCATGAGATATTTCTTGGTCGCATAATTTCTCGATTTGGCGAAGTCTATTGGATGCCTCGTTTTTGAGATTTAACGCCGCTTGATTATTTTCACTGGGGCCCTTTGAAAGACCAGGTGAAATTCGGCACTGCATTGACGAGACAAGGGAAGCTTTGTTGCAAAATGTGGTTTAAAATTTTGTAAAATCTGTGGACGTCTACCGACGTGCTAGAGGTGTACATTCGTCCATTCTATTTTATATTGGTATGAATAAAATTGAATCTGTTAAAAAAGTGTGTTCTTAAGCCAATTTACTTACTACCTCCAATTTGTCCACCCTTTATATGTACATGGGATACAAACTTTAACAAAAACAAAATATTGTTTTCAAAATCAAACTTTTCACATTCACTTTTATCAGAATAAGATGTTTTAATTAGGGAGTAGTGTAATGTTCCACACAGAAGGCACCTGAAACTACTTTTAATATTTCGTAGTGTTCTTTCAATTACATTACGAGTTGCACAATGATTTTTATTAAAATAATGTTCTTTGGAACCGGTGTTGTCAAATATGGTACGATGCCATAGCCAGAGGCGCCTAAACTAGTGATAAAGATAGTTAGATACCTTGATTGATAGAACCATTTTGCAGCACCCATTTCCCAAATTAAGGAATAGTGGCAAGAGTTTGGTCTACAAGCCTAACTGCCCTTATCCGCATTTTGTAATCATAGACATTTAAGGAAATGTTATTTATAATATGCTTTATTCCAGTTGTCGCAGTCATCTTCGTGTCAAGGAATTTCTGTCTACTTGGTAGTTAGACTGAAGTAACATTTTTGATTGTAATATAGAGAAGCTTTTTCCATAGGTTTCACAATTCATACATTCATACCATTGAGACACACAAATACAGCGTTCATCCCAGATTTCTCCAAAAAAAAAAAAAAAATAAATAATTTAGAAACCCTGCTTTATTGTTCCATTAATTCCATGATGTCCTGCTTTGATTTTTCACATAAATTTTTAAAAAGTACTGCTACCAAGGCTTATTATTATCAACACAGTCTGGATAAGCGCCTTCAGCTTAGAGTCTAAGCGTTTCAGCTAACTACAAGGGCTCTGAAACAGAACTGGTGAAAATTGTCTTTAAATCTCAAATGAAATAAATTTGCAGAATTGATTGAAAACGGATACATGTTCGTTATGCATATACTTCATCGGGAATTGTCATAGGGTTGGATGCATCACTTAAGCGCTTTCATTTAATTTTTTGAAAATTCATTTCTTGTCTGAATAATTATACGGTAACACAAACGCTTCTGAAATTTTTAACCAAAACTTATATTTTTCCATAATAGGCCTCTGTGGTCTCTGAGTAGGGTACTTCGGTACCGCCTCTCGTACCTATATTTTACGTAAAGACATAAATGTTCTATTTTGTTTGCCGATAAAAACAACTGTTTGTTTATGCTTTTTATCATTAAAATTTTTTTTCGAATAAAAAATTCTAATAATCAGATACGTACGGATTTGAGAACACCAGTTTAGACATTATGGGGACTCAAAAAATTTCGCGTTTTCAGAATGAGTTGGGATCTAGAACATACCAGTATATTTAAAAAATTTTTACTGAATCAATATTGTTTTTGTTGTTGTTTTTATTTTGCAGCTCAAACTAAATCAGTGATGTGCAAAAATAAAAATGTAGTTGTGTTAGTGAGAGCATGGAAATGGCTCTCTTAGAGAGAGTAAAGTTGATGTTTAAAAAAAAAAAACTTTTAAAATTCAACATGTATCCGCCACACATGTGCATGCATCGCAGTTTCAGTGACAACTAAAAGCAAGATCGTCAGAACTTAAAAATATGTGTACATTCCTCGCACAGGTGTTTTCGTCGGTGTTTCATTGACAACTGAAAGCAAGAGCGTAAGAATACATGTAAAATGAGAAGGGACAATTATCCCATGAAATGAACATCCATGTACTGAATTAAATATTTGTTTTATTAAACAAAACTTTTCCATAAAAAAATTACAAATTTTTTTCAATTAATTTTTTTTAATTTTTCATGAACTTTTTGAGCCCGATATTCGTGTGAAAAAGAAGAAAAAAAACCAAATTAAACGTTACAAGTAAAATAATAAAATGCTAATTACAACAACATGTTACAACGTTTTTTAAATCTCTCAGTCAGGCAAGAACAAAAGCGAATAAAAATTTTTAAATAATTTTAAGCCTTCAAACGAAAATGAAGAGAGAAAAGAAAAATAAACGAAGAGAAGGCATTCCCAAAAAAATATTTTTACGAAAAAAAAAAAAATTGTAAAAAAATAAAGCCCTGCCTGATGATAAGTAAATAAAAGTTATGAATATTTTGCTAACACACACACACATACACACACACGTCTATATAAGCACACATGTAAATATTGTTATGCCGACACAAATTCAAATGCGAATTAAAAAAAAAAATGAAATAAAAATAATAAAAATAATTTTATTTAAAATAAAATGCTTTGAAAAATACTTGTTTGCTCGTTCGTATAAACATTTCATTTGCCCTTTTTTGCTGTCAGCTAAAGAGTGGTTGGAAGGGATGTGGGGGTTATGGTAATATTTCATAATTTGAATTGATTAAAAGTACAAAATTAAATCCTCCTGAGGACTTTGGTTACAGGCTGTGCTTTATGGAAAAAAACTCACAAAAGAATTTATCATTGAAATGAATAAAAAAAAATCCCCAAAAAAGGACAAAATTATTCAAATATGCTTAGCATTGTGTGAAAATACGGATCATTTTTTCTTCATTAAATGATTTAAAGAGGAATTTAATATAATTTTTTTTAATTTTCATTTTTATACTATATTTTAACGAAAATATTGAAAATATTTTTTTTTTTTTAAATTTACATTTTTTCAATGAACATTCTCTTAATACTGTGGAAGAGTAAATTAATTTTTTATGAATGTTTTCGTAATCGCTTTAATTTACTTCTACAATCTTTCTCATATTCTAATGAGCATTCCATTCAAATTTTTTAATTATTTCATAAATTTCTTTATATCGGGTAGGCCATCTATAGGTTTAAATTTGAACCAGCAATTATTTCAAATCTGGCCATACTTATGTCATTCTATTCTGTCACAGAATTCAGTGTATTATCTCCACTGAATAGAGCTGCAAAACAATCGATAGTACTATCGATAGTATCGATAGTTTTGATTTTGTCTGACCATCGATAGTTTGTTTTTACTATCGGTACTATCGGCAGGGTGGAGTTTACACGATAATACAAGAATACAAGTCGTGCAACGTGTCAATTTTTCGTGTAGAAGTGAGCGCATAATATCGTGTAAATTCAATATGTGATGAGAGCGTACGACATTGAGAGAAAATATAAATAAAAACTCGGCAGTCGTATGGCTCTCTTTGATTTTGAAATTTTTGAAAAACCATTAGATCAGGGATATATTTTGATGTAAATAAATAAAATAAACGAAGAAAATAGCAAATTATTGCGCACGCACTGTTGGTACCTTTTAAAACAGCTGCCTTTATTTTACTTTGTTTTGGTTTAATAAGTTTGGTTAAATAATAAGTCCAGCTTCCATATGTTTTTTTTTTATTGTGCTACTTGACACAGTGGCTATAAGTTCATTTCCAAGATTTTTTGACCACTTGAAGGCATTGATCTTTAAGATACAAATTAAAAGTTTATTAAAACTGCCAGTTTTTCTTTCACTGGATCGCATTCATTACTTTAGTTTTCGAGTACTTCATGGTTTGAACATTTTCGCTGCATATAAGGATTACTCTTCTTGCCTTCAATACATAAAATTTTATGACCTATTGGAAAAAAAGATACTGTTCCTATTATTGGTTCCAGCACTGTATATTTATTATTATTCTTTTCCTTTCACTTAAATTCTAATATTGTTGCCACACTTAGTACTTAACAGAATCCGATAATATCGATAGTATCGATAGTTTAGTTTACAAAAAAACTATCGAAAGTTTACAAAAAGTAATTTTGCTTATTAACGTACCTACAAAGATGAAAATAAGCTTCTTCTGAAGGGATGATTTATTTTGTCGTGCAATTTCCGATCAATTGTCTTTGATTTGGATATAAATCTCCAATAAATCTCAACATTGCTCAAGCGTTAGTCCATTCATTTCGTTCAGTGGTAGAGCTGCAAAATTATCGATAGTTAGCCCATCCGATAGTATCATCCTTTCGGATGAAGCCTATTTTCATATTTGTGGGTACGTTAATAAGCAAAATGACTGTATTTGTGGCTTATGAAGCCCAAACGTGGTATTACAGAAGCCAATGCACGCTTTACGATTGACTGCTTGGTGTAAATTGTGGAACGGCGGCATGATTGGCCTATATTTCTTTGAAAATAAGGACGGAACAACCTTTACGATCAATGGAGACACCTACGGCACCATGATAAACGATTTTTTGTGCCCACTTTTCATGGTATTGAAGTGAACGAAGTTTGGTCTCAACAGGCTAACGCAACTTGCCACACATCTCATGTCACAATCGATTTATGGCGTCAAACGTTTAATGGCCGTTTAAGTAGCCGAAATGATGATGTCGGTAGGCCACCAAAAACCTGCGATGTGGCACTGCTCGACTATATTCTCTGGGGCGCCGTTAAAGACAAGTGTTATGCCGAAAAACCAAAGACAATTGTGCATTTGAAGGCTAACATTCGTGATGCTATTGCCGAGATACGACCCCATACACTCGAAAAAGTTATCGAAAATTGGTCCGATCGAATGAGGTACTGTGAGGCAAGCCGCGGCAACCATATGAATGAAATAATATTTCATTTCTAACCGAAAAAATTTTACTTCACAAAAAAAAAAATATAAATAAATTGGCAAAATTTCAGGGCATTTTCGTATTGTTTGATGTTTAATTTTTAACTTTTAATGGCACACCCTATACATATATTCAAGAATAATTCGATAACATAAAGTTGATCTAGAACTTTTTGAAATTATATGGGTTTTTTGTTTGTTTCTTTAAAGATCTTCGCTTATAATCATTTGAAACCAAATAAAATCTTTGTTTGGATTTTATGCCCTGTCTGTCTGTGTAAATAAATTGTAAGTTATAATACGAAAAAGCTTATCGTTCATTTTATGTGTTTAACGTATAGTAGACACGTAGACACAGTGTCTACGAATAATAGTGGAACAATCGTATGAATGGCGCTCTCCGCTTTATTTAAAATTTGTCGGTTTTGAAAGGGCGTTGGATACTGTAAACCAGGCGGCGATACGGTGTAGACTCAAATGCAAAGGTATACCGAACAAGAGAATTAGTCTTTTCCAGGTCCAATATGACAACGTCAATTACTGAATTTTACATGCGGGGATACTAAGACAAAAATGTGCCCTATCGCCATTATTATTTAATTTGGTCATTGACGATCTAACGAAATATGTCATATTACAACGACGGGGTATTGTCTGTTGTCTGAATGGGCGATTGGAGCACCTATATAATGCAGATGATATCTTTTTAGTGGCACATAATCACTCCTACATGCAGCTCAGGCTGGATAGACTGGTAACCGAGCCGGCTAAAGGTGGTTGTTAAGTAAGCAGCACCAAAAACCAAAATCATTCGAATGAATACGTCAAACTCCCAACTTCACACTATCTACCACTGAACCCTTGACGAAATTGAGTCATTCTTCTATTCGTATAAACGGTATATATAAGTTAATTCCCATAACATTCCATGAAGGAACACGGGGGAATTCTCTCAGTCAAATTCGATTCTATATTTTAGTCCCATTGAAACGAACCTACAGTTTAACGCCGGCTCCGAACGGCAAAAGCATTAAAGAAGTTCTCAATATTAGTCATACTCATAACCAGTTACTAGCAATGTTATGAGGTGATGCCGCTGTTAGAAAAGCCTTTTCTTTTTGTTTTGGATGGTCTGGGCTGGTACTGAACCAGGGACCTTCTGGTTGGTAGGCAAGTGTCTTACACATCTCGGCAATATAATTACAAAAACAGTTAAACAGGCTAAACAGTTATTCGGCCGAATGTATACGATATGGAGATCCAGTCACTTCGCCATCTGCACTAAACGTAACATCTTTAGCAACTGTGTGAAATCTATGCCGCTGTATAATTGCAGCACTTGGGAGACCTCTACTCGAGATTTAAACGCATTACAAGAATTTGTGAATCATAATAGACGTTTACTGGCCAAAGACATTTACAACCAACTGCTACGGGCCATTACAGTTAATTGTCCAATAAATTTGTAGATTAAACAACCAAGCGGCTCCGGATTCCTCAATCGCTTCGGAGGTTTCTAAACGACATAGTCCGGAATAAATATTGCAACGTTTTAGCTTCTTAAAAACGTTTAATTTAAAGAGCTCGTAGATGGCAGTTAAAATAAAAATAAATTTGTATTTGGTTTTAATGAAATAATTCTTTAATTGCACAATTATGTGCTTCACTGCTTGTAACCTTTTCATAAGTAACAACAATTCAACGATTCTTAGTTAATCTCTCTGTTTACAATATATGTAAACAACAACAATTACTAGACAGATCATTCTACATAAAGATCTTCACACACGATCGTTGTCACAACTTAGCTTTGAGCACGACGTTGTCAGCCATAGTTTATCTACACTAAGCTCTCTTCACAATAAACTTCCGTTAGGTTGAGATTACGGCAATAAACTCTTTACCCTGAGAATACAATTTTTTTGTTGTAATTGCATGTAATGGGTGTCGATAAGCGATATTTTTTTTTTCAAAATTCATAAATATCACCATACGGTCAGTGGAGTTTTGCTAAAAATTACAGCAAAAATTTGTCATTTTCTTATATACTTTATATACACAATCGATTTTCATGAATTATGGTTTATTTTGTTTCTATTGTATGCAACTTTATGAATAAATAGTGAAACTGGTAAATGTTGTCTGCTTTCTATTTTTTGTAAATTTTAAGAAATCAAAAATATCATAATAAAAAAAATATTTATTCTCAATAACTCCAAAAATACGGGATATATTTAAAAATGATATTAAAATGACTTAAAGCTGGAATAATTTTGATTTCGTAACATATGGTTTAACGAAATCGAATAAGTCATTTCAAAGTTATCTTAAAATGTATAAGCAGCCTCTTTAAAAAACCCACATTTTAGAAAAAAAAAAAAAAAAAAAATCTAAAAAAAACTTATCCATAGAATCTAAAAAACTGATAATTTTTAAAGTTGGGCGGCTATGCGGATCAAAAAAGTATAGTAGTTGTCCAAGGTATTTTTGCTTGTTGCATAGTTTTATTAATAAACAAGTTGTTGTTTTTGTGCCTTTTGTTTATTTCTTTAGCAACGTCACAAAACACATTGTTACGTGACCTTCTTCAGTGTTCACTATGGTACTATGGTGATAGCACGGCTAGCGTGAATAGTACTACCAGGGCGAGATTCCTCCCTCACCTCTAGCACAAGCTACGTCGCAATAAACATTAAATTCGACTATTTCATAAAAACTAAAAAAAACAAATTCATTACTTACAGGCAACACATTCCAAGTAGAAGCTGGTGGAACGTCTCAACCGCCCTCCCAAACTTGGTCATCTACGCATCCAACAAACCCCAATTGATGACCCCGGCTATCCTTAATAACTTAGTTAGCCATGTTAAATAACACTAACACTGATTAATTATATATCATTACACATTTGTTTTATTGAATAGTAATATAAAAAAAACTAAGTTTAAAAATTACATATAAATAAATAGATGTTTGATTTAATTACTCAAGACCAAAAGCAAAAACAATAAGCTTTTCATTTATCCTATATATTCGAAATAGTAAAAACAATGTTTTCTGCTTGGCTACTTCAAAGCGAGCATAACAAATCTGACTACTCTTCTTACACGAATATTCTAACTAAAGGGTCCGCCAAATATTTTTTTTTTGAAAATGCTATGAAAAAAAAACTACTGAATATTTTCTCAAATTTCTCTTTTTATTTGAAAGTACAATCCTTCCGGTTAATAATGGAAAATAATTTCATTCAAATGGCTGCCTCGGCTGGCCATGCAGTAGCCTACACTTTCGGTCCAATTTTTAAGCACATTATCGATAGTTTGCAGCTGTATTTCACCAATGGCTTCACGAATATTTTCCTTTAAAGCGTCTATTGTCTCTGGCTTGTTGGCGTAACACTTATCTTTGACGGCACCACACAGACAATAGTCCAACGGTGTGAAATCGCAGCTCCGAGGTGGCCAAACGACATCAGCTTTGCGGCTGATAATGCGATCTTCAAAAATCGGGCGCAAATCATCGAGTGTAGGTTCGGCTGTGTGGCACGTAGCGCCGTCCTGTTGAAAGCAAATGTTACTAATATCCTCCTCTTTAATTTTTGTGAACCAAAATTCGTTTGACATGGCCCGATAACGATCGCCATTGACTGTAACGGCCACTGCTTGCTCATTTTCGAAGAAAAATCTCCCAATTATGGCTCTGGACCAAAATCCGCACCAAGCAGTGACTCGTCTTGGGTGCGGGTTTTCTGTGCCCCAAATGTGACAATTTTGCTTGTTTACATACCCTCCAAGATCAAAATGAGCTTCATCTGAAAAGATGATTTTTTTGGCAAAATCGGCATCTTCTGTAAGTCGATCGATCAAAGTAATGTCGCAATATTTCCCACCGTTGTTCAAGCGTATACACAACCATATTCATTCAGCGGTAGTATAAAACTAATTATCTGTCAAATCAGACATGAGCTAAGTGTTACCATTCACGAAATAAGCACTAGAAAGAAAAAACGTTAGATGGCGAAACCGATATTTACCAATCGATTTTCGTGAATTGCGGTTTGTTTTGTTTCTATTGTATGCGACTTTATGAATAAATAATGAAACTGGTAAATGTTGTCTGCTTTCTATTTTTTGTGAATTTTTAGAAATCAAAAATATCATAATTAAAAAAAAAAAATATTTATTCTCAATAAGTCCAAATGATATTAAAATGATATGATATGATATTAAAATGACTTAAAGCTGAAATAATTTGGAATTTCGTAACATATGACTTAACGAAATCGAATAAGTCATTTTAAAGTTATCTTAAGCAGCCTCTTTAAAAATCCCACATTTGGAAAAAAAAATCTAAAAAAACTTATCCATAGAATCTAAAAAGAATCTAAACTATAGCGCATCATAAAAATATAATAGTTATCCAAGTTATTTTTGCTTGTTGCATAGTTTTATTAGTAAACAAGTTGTTGCTTTTGTGCCTCTTGTTGATTTCTTTAGCAACGTCACAAACAACAGTGGTTCTCAAATTTGTTTTCGTAACTATGTAATACATTATAAGTGAGTTTTACTATAAAATATTTAATTTTGCGCTAAACTTGTTCCAAAAGAATCTATTTTGGCTCCCCAACATAACATAACTAACATGACATAATTAAAAAAGTGTTTGTGGGTTTTCATTGAAATAAATATTTAATTTTTAACTTTGTGAAGCTGCACTTGGACTTTATATATGAATCTTTGTAGTGTCATTTTAACACACATTTGCCTTTTCTTTCTTATTCAAGCTGCGGCTTAACTTTCGTCTTAATTGCATTACACTTTTTAAACTGATATAATAAACGCACTTTAATTATGTTTTTAAATTTTGCAAAATATATGCACGTGCTTATGAATTAATGCATTTATTTTACTATTGAATGGTATTTTTAGTTTACTTGACGCTTCTCATAGTCATAATCATCGTCATCATCATTATTTTACACTTCATTTATTAGCAAAATTTTTAATTTTATTTTTACTATAATTTCGTTTTCGTTTTTTATTAAATATTTAAATATACTATAAGACTATAAAAGAAATTATTACCTAAAATTTTACTATTAAATAAGTAAAATGAATATATGAAATGCATTTATGGCGACAACACTTAAATTTGGTGTGAATAATGGCTTGAAAAAATTATTTTTTTTATTTCAATTCTTATGCAAGTAAAATGGTTCATAATAACTTTTATTAACACTAAATACTCGTAGCTCTGAAAAAACTTTAAAAATAATTTATTACAAAAAAATTTAGTACATGAACACCTACATCACATTTTGCTTTTTGTAAAAAAATTGCTTATTCTTAAGCTAAATGTGGACTTAAAAAATCTTTAAAGTGAGAAAGGGTTTTACATAAGATAGCCGAGTCAAATATCTGGGAAATGATGCTACTTTTTGGAATTATCAAAACAGTTACGGGTAAATAAACCGGTTTTACGGACCTTCATGCACTTATAAACTAATAACTTAGCTGAATATATCCCGATTTCATATTTATTTAAGGATTTGAAATGAAGAGAAACAAACCTTACGTATTAAAACATTTTGGTTCTTTTATTTACAGTGTTTTGTTAATTTAATAGAGTAACTTTTTAACTTCCACTTTATGCACAAAATACTCGACAATTTTACGACTGACTTAACACGACACTACTTTATGACTGTTAACTTACAACTGACTGACCTAGGCAAAGCAGCGTTTCTTAAATATCTGAGTGAATTGGTAACACTGTTGAAACAGTGTGATTCAGCATTGGCAGGATGATCGTAGCTGTGACACAAACCAATAGAATAAATTCCATAATAGTTTTTAGTTCTAAATGTACGAAGTTGGTGCATCAGTTTTTACGCATTTTTTATTTTCGTAACAATATACAGAGTGTGAAAATTTGAGGTTAGTAAGTAAGTTGGCCTAAAAGTTTTATTCATACAAATATAAAATAGAAATATGGGAATTAATAATGGAATATGATGTCGGGTAAATGTCCACCTCTAGCACGTTGGCAGACATCCGCTCTTTTCACAAAATTTTGAACCACATTTTGCCACAGAGTTTCGCTTATCTCCTCAATGCAGCGCTTAATTTCATCTTTCAGAGTGTTAGTTGTCTGTGGTTTGTTCACGTAAGCCCGGTTTCTCAAATGGCTCCAAAGAAAATAATCCAGCGGCGTTAAATTACAATAACGAGGCGGCCAATTGTCATCGCGTCCGGGAAATTTCTCATGCAATAACTCAGTTGTTTGACTGGCTGTGTAGCTTGTGGCGTCATTCTCCTGAAACCAAAAGTCACTGATGTCAACTTTAGCCAATTGTGGCCACAAAAAATTGATTATAATGGTTTGTCAAAGCAGAGAATTCACGGTGACGGCATTTCCTTGCTCATTTACCTCAAAGTACGAGCTGATGCCGCCTAATAACAAACAGCATCATACGATCACTTTCTTTGGATTTAATGGTTTTTCGATGACTGTTTGTGGATTTTGGGAGCCTCATATATGACAACATTGTTTGTTTACATAGCCGCCTAATTGAAAATTGGCCTCCTCATTAGAGAATAGTTTTTTGAAAAATGCGTTGTTTTCGTTCAGTTTTTCAAACAGCCTATTCACACATTAATTTATTAAGTAATAAAGTTGGTGTTTCAGTTGTAATAAGTAGATAATTAATACCCTGTAGCTCACCGCCTTATAATTTTGTAGTGGTGAAGATCCTTGCTAAGTGGTGGTGGTGATCTTTACTCAGCATTGGAATATTTTCCAAGTAAGTGGCTTTTTTCCTGATCATTCGTCTGATGTTTGTCGTAATCGCCAGAAGTAAGCTGGAACGTTGGGAGCTTCTTTTTTATTTTTAGATGAAGTTGTCTGGTGGGAAGTTGAAGACTCTTTATTAAACACCAAGAACCACAATTAAATTCATTTTTGTCAAGTCCTCTACTGGTACTCGAACTTGGGTCGTTTCTGTTGTTATGAGCCACCCCTTTTTATATAAGTAGCCTTGAAAAATTGGGTCTACATTTTGTATTCATTTTTTTTTATAGATATTTGAAGTTTTGATGCTTTTTTGCGTACTATTTTATATAGGAACCGTACTATTTATGAATTAATTTAGGAATTATATTAAGTTATAAATAAAATGAGACTTAATGCTTAGAAATCCGTTGGAAATTGACGGAGTTATTAAGCTATGATCACAAGCAAATACTTAAGCTCCACAATCAGTACATATTGTTGCCCAATTAAATTTTTTTTTTTATATATTTTGTGAAGCAAAATAAAAATTGTTTTAAATTATATATTAAACATAGAGAAAATATTTAATTTTTTTTAATTTACATTGTCGTCTTGTACCCACTTTTTGTACTTTGAATACAAATTACAGGATCTAGTTTACAAAAATAGAAAAATAAATAACAAAATAAAAGAAAACAATAACAACAGCATTAAATAAAACCAACAAATAAAAACTTACAAAAAACAAAAAAAGAAAATAATAGAAACAACAACAACACTTAAATTAGAAACCATAATCATTAAATATGATTAGACTTAAATGTACACAACAAGTCCACATATAAACAAAGGTATACACAGTCAAAAGAAAACATTAGGGTCGTTGCAGAAGTTTGAAAGGATAGGCATTAAGAAAAATAAACGTTGAGATATTTTACAAAATTAAATTTTTAAGTTTTAGTTGTATGATTTGTGCCACCCTAATATTGTTCAAATGTATGTGTGTGTGTTTTAATATTAACAAATAAATGCAAATATACATTTTTGCATGCTATATAGAAAGAGAGAGTGTGTTTGTATGTGAGTGTGTAAAAATTAAACAAAAACAAGGATGCATGAAACATCAACAACACATGTTAATGCATTGCACCTGGTTGATACCACCAGACACATACACCTCTGCATACATAAATAAAATACATGCAACATTCGTGTTGATCATATACATGAAGGTATTTTACTGAATATGCTACACACACACACACACACATACACACCGCCTCACAAAGGCATTAGCAAAACGTTAGAGACTTACATAGTCAACGAAATCATCGTGCATCCATACATTTCATACATTTTAAATGTTCATTCGTTTCATTCTGGCATCTATTTAGTGCCATCATCAAACATAAAATTGCAACACAAAAAGTGTGACATACAACATGAAAATTCACTTTTGCTTAAGTTTATTGCGGCATTGGTTGCATGCAATATTTACACACAAAAATAGAGAGAAAATAAAAAAAATTTAGGTTTCGAAAATGTAATACCTGGTACGTAAGAGTACAAGATACTCAAACACACACTACAGAGAGAAGGGAAAAATATTACGTTATAAGATGCGGTTTCACTTTTCCTTTGCAATCAACGAACTATAACCCAGTGAATTTTGAAGATAAGCTATGCGATTCAAGTCTTATACGGATTTAAGAGTGATTACAAGAAACTATGTAAGGGTGTCAAGTTAAACAAGCGAAGCGATTAATTGATAAAGTTTGATCGAAAAATGATTTTGTACCTTTTTCCTTAAAATTTTAAATCTTCATAATGTCTAGCGTTGTTATCGAACTCTAAGCATAGGAAATAGTAATATACTAGTCTTAGTGTCTTCTTTGACTTAAAGAAAGAAATAAAAACCGATTTTCAAATACTTATGATTTTTTTTTTTTCGATTTAAAATCGATCAATTATACAGTGCTGGTTGGAAAAACTGACAAGCTGGGTACTAGGTGGGTAAACCTAATTCGAGTGCGCTGTATTCAGTGGTGGTAACAGTTTTTTTTAGGTTAGCTCTTGTTTTCAAAATATACCGTTATGTCGCATAACTCAAAAACGGTTTAGTTTACGGACATGGCACTGCAACCAATAAAGATATATTGTGCCAAACACTACGGGGTCAGACCTATCAACGAATTAGCCGCAAAAGTCAGTAAAAATTCCATTGAGTCAATACTTCTGGGCACATGAATGTCCGATCAGTCCGGACATCGATTCAGGTACTACATTGAGATTAGAGAAGTGATATTTAACGTATTAATGGCCCGTCAGGAAGCCAATAAGTTTTCTCATAGTGGCTTTACCCATGTGGCGCAACTCGCTATTACAGGTAAAGGGTCTTATTAGCTGCTTCGCCTGCCCAAAATACGGACATTTAATCCGATATGAGGAGTAGAGTTCATGCTCTCATTCACCTCGGTGGCCGTGGACCAGCTAATACTACAGTACATCTCTGATCTCACAAGATCAATGGACTACCCCAGCGTTCCCAGTTCGTCAGCGATCTCGTTTCCCGCAACACCATTGTGTCAATATACCCAATAAAGTGGTACCCTGTTCCCAAATGCCAATGTTTTGACATTCGTGTAACACTCGCTTAATAGTCTCGAGTCTATATGCTCCGAAGAAAGGGCCCTTCTGCCCCTTGACTGTTAGAAAATATATTAATAGAAGATTCTGTGATCCCACGCTCTATTAAACCACGCACAGATGGAAATTGCTTGGATCCCCGTCTGAAAAACGAAAAATACAGAAATTTTGGTATTGGGGACGAAAATCCCCGCAACCACACAACAATCCATTATAGATCCATCCGTATATCACTATAAACAATTGAGGCTGACACTAGGGAGCGCAAGGCCCCACTCCGCACGATAATGTATAAGAACATCAACAGTGCATTACTATGCAAGTACGTACGTATGAGTAATATTTTTTTAGTGAAGCTTAAGTACGCAAGTATGAGTGATATTTCTGCTTCAGTATTTAAATATCACTCATGGTTTTAAAGCAGTGATGTGCAAAAGTAAAATGTAGTTGAGTTAGTGAGAACATGGAAATTGATCTCTCGTGGAGAGAGTAAAGTTGAGGTTTAAAAAAAATTTAAAAAAAATCATTATGCATCCGCCACACGTGTGCATTCGTCGCTGTTTCAGTGACAACTAAATGCAAGAGAGTAAGAAACTTTTTGAAATTATTTGTCTGTGGCTTTAAAAAATTTGCGTACATTCACCATACAAGTGCATTCGACGCTGTCTCATTGACGAATTAAAGCAAGAGCATAAGAATACGTGGGAATTGATCGGGAACAAAAGTCCCATGAAAAGCTCGTGACAGTTTTCAAGTTTCTTATGCTAGGTACACACTTTGCAACATGTTTAAGAAACCAGGCATGTTTCGTTGTTATTTAAAAAAAGTTAGGTTTCATTTCGTGATGCATTCGTGGTTTCAAAAATATTTCGATATTTTCGGATTCCATTCTGTGTTTATCAAAATATGCAACACGAATAATAAGCGTGTTACGTAAACACGTTTGAAAGTGTGTATCTAGAATTAAAACCGAAATTAACGGAGGCAGCTTGTTTAATACTTATTGGTATTTTAGTGATAGATAGCATTTAACGAGAGCAGTGCTGTATTGACAGTTATTGCCTTGGGCCAATCAAAGCTTTTGGAATTATTAAGCTGTCAAGTCAACTTCATTACAATTATTTTTTTTTATTTATTTTTTTTTGTTAAAAAATAATTTGCTGGGCTTTAAAGAAAACCTTCTCCAACCGAATTTGTCTTAAGTAACAATTTTGTTTGTTTTGTTTTCTATTACCTGTATGCAGAGCTGTATGTATATGTATGCATGCATAAATACATATGTATGTGTCAATATATAGGTGTGGGAATATTTTTTGTTTGTTTGTGTGTATTTGCATAATAAATGCAATACAAACTTTAGCAAACCAATCTAAACACGTATGAACACTTACACTTACTCATACTACCACTCATATATGTACATATGTATGTATAAAAACTGTAATATCATTGATATGTAAATGTGTGTGTGTGTATCTAAACCACCTTTTATGTAAATGGTATGCAAATAAATTTATATGTTTGTTGTTGTTTGTTGTTTATGTTGTTGTTAGACACGTAGCAAAAGATAAAGATTCATTTGTAGCCTTAAATATTGTAAGTAATACTTCTCTTCTACCTGCTACTTATACTCATGCAAATTCAATTGGTATGTATATATTTATGCATATATGGTATACATATGTATGTGTATATGTGTGTTAGTTTAATTTTATAATATTACACTCGATCACTTACTGTGTTCTCTTCTTAAGTGTTTTGCAATTAAAAATCCTTAACCATGAGATTCAATGGCATACATTGCATTCGTAAAAGGACTTCTTCTACCCAGTACAGCCTGTAAGACATTTCAGTTCTAACATGTCCTTTGCCGATTTCAATTTTATTTATGGAGTTGAATCGTTTTAAGGCTTTCATTTCAAAAAAGATAAGAAGAATCTCTGTGTGTAAGAGAGTATTTAACAAGAAATCATATTTGTTTTTGCATGTACATACATGTGTGTGTGTGTATGTGTGCGTGTGTATGTTTGTGTTTCTTTTTAACT
Source organism: Wohlfahrtia magnifica (assembly GCA_023159175.1). Taxonomy (NCBI): domain Eukaryota; kingdom Metazoa; phylum Arthropoda; class Insecta; order Diptera; family Sarcophagidae; genus Wohlfahrtia; species Wohlfahrtia magnifica. The sequence continues at coordinate 5,085,375 of JAKWBJ010000537.1, forward strand.
TATGCTTGTTGCTGTCATATATCGTAAATATTACATATGCATTGTCCATAACCAAACTCACAGACAGGCAAAATCTTTTCTATAATTATTTATTTGTTTCTTTCAATTTTATTCTTTAATATTTACTTTCTGTGCATAAGCAGCAGTAATAAAATAAATAATTTTTTCCTATTTTCTCTGTATGATTTTTGTGTGTAAATTTGCAACTGACAGTTGGTCATCATCAGTTAAGGGCTTTAGATAAATTCATTTTAATTTGATGCATTTGCAAACACACGCACACACTATACTTACATTAAATTAAATACTAACAAAGCATACATATGTTGTTCTGGAGAAAAATACACATAAAATTGCAAAAGATAAATCACATGCTACCTGTATGGATTTATGATATTTTATTCCCCTTTTTCTGAATAATATATTGTTTTTTTTTTGCTTGAAATACCATAAGTTTAGAAATTTAAGAGTTGAAAACAATAAAGAGGGAGATATTGTTATATGAACTTGACAGCATGATAACCTAAATAATAGTACATCTTAATCATATTCATAAAGGTGGACTACTTAAGAATTTAAGTCAATTTAACATAAAGAACCTCTACGACAACAAGAGTAACTAATGAACTTATTTGAACCAAATGGTTGCCTTAAAAAATAACAAATCGCTCTCCAATCTTAAGGTAAAAGGTTTTCTGATAATAAAAGTTTTTTATTTGTGATCAATATACCTCCTTGATCAAAAAGTTCTCAGAATTTATTCAGTAAATTAAAAATACAAGTTTATTCATTTAAATCTGTATTGTCTCCTTCAAAGTAATCCCCATCGAATGCAACATACTGTTACGAAAATAAGGTTGGGCACCCCAGCGTTTATTACATCGCTAAAATAAATAAACAAAAGCTGCAAGAACAACTATACGTACTGTTTACAAATAACCATATCTACAACAACAAACATTAACAGAGATAAAATAATGAAAAATAACACGGCAACAACAATAATTAAGCAGCAAAGAAAACAAGTAACAGACAATAAACAAGCAACAACAAATACTAAGAGCTGAAAGAGGTAGATGTTTACATACGCTTGGCTACTAAAAAGAAATTAAAAAAAAATAAATGGAATCTACCTGAAATATCGAGAGGATCAAGAGAGCTTTCGATGTGTTGTTCACTCAGCCATATAAAAAGCACATCGATGCGAACAAGGACCAGTTTAAGTAAAGTCATCTTAGCGAGTGCAGTTTGTGTGAAGAGAGTTTATAAGGAGTATACTCGTGAAGCTGATAGTGAAGTAAAAGCCAGTTTAGTTGGAGCTAACTCAGTAAAGAGAGTTAAGTATGGATAACCTGTGGTTGAAAAGGTTGTGATCGAACCTAAGTTATAACTACAATCGGGTTGGAAGATCATTAGGAAGAAAGATCTCTCGAGTAATTGTTGTTGTTTACAAAGTTGTAAACAGACAGAGTAATTAAGAATAGAAAATTGTTATTGCCTGTAAAAAGATTAAAAACAGTGGTGGACGTAACTGTGTTGAATAAAAATTTTTAATTAAAGTCAAACACAAAATTTATTCTATTTTAACTACAGTCTACGTACTCATAAAAACACGTTTTTAAAGAGGTAAAAGCATAACAAGACTAATGTCAGCGCTTGATCAAATCCCCGAGCATTTTTTATATTCGATTTTCGGTATGTCCATCAGAGCTTCCTGTGATTTATTCATAATTTACTCTTGGCTACTGAAACGCGTTCCCCGTAGAGGTTTTTGACTCGATTAAACAGAAAAAAGTCACAGGGAGCCAAATCAGGTGAATTCGGTGGGTTTTGGATGGTATTTGTTGTCTTTTTCGTCAAAAAATTTCGAATAATGATGGCACTGTGCGACCGTGGGTTATCATAGTGCAAGGTCCACAATTCTGGTCTCTTTCTCAAATTATTTCACACAAACGTCTCATAACGCCTAAATAATGCTCCTTGTTTTATCTGATCTTCTGGCAAAAATTCATAGTCTCGGCTCGCATACGCTTGTCTGATGTCTGAATTGCATATCGATCCATGTATTGTCTCCAGTAATGATCCTTTTGATGAATGTGGGATCAGATTTAGCCTCGTAAATCATGATTTTTGTGACCTAAATACGGTCAAAATTGTAAAAAATCGCCAACACACATAGAGATAGATGTACTCTTGGCTACGTAGCTTTCGCAAATGTCAAGCTATTACACTAAGATTGGGCGAGAATATCAACAAGAGATATACCAACTTAAAAAAAAAGTAATCGGAACGATGGGACTGCCACACAGGGTTTTTTCGGAGACTTTTTGATCAAGGTAGTAGGAGGTCCTTTATAATAATCTAGCTAACTATTAACGGATTTTAACATTCTTGGTGGACTTGAAAGGAAAAGAAGCATACTCTTAAATGGTGTATACTTTACTTAAGTAAGATTCAGGAATCTTTTTGTTTACAAAGCAAACATATTTTTACACAACTCATTCTAAATTTTCCAAGCTTAGAGACATTTTTACACGCTATTTTATATAGGAACCGTATTATTTTTGAATTTTCTCAAATAGTGTTTTTAATTTTAAATCAAATAAATTTTCGTTTTTAAAAATCGGTTGGAAATTTAACGACTTAAAGTCTCTTTCTGTAGAATCACTACATCTGCCGGTATACTATTTTTTGACTCCGACTGTATATGCAGTCTGTTTAGATGGAAATGCCACTATAGTTTGAAATGATATATGATGTCCATGATGTCTTTAATTCATGAAAACCGTGAGCATTGTATTCTTTTTGACTGAGAATGGTCTCGGCTCATTTGGTGAACACCATTCGTTTGTCTGATGTCTGGATTGCGTGTCGTACTTATAAACAACGTCTCTATCCAGTAATGATCGTTTTGGTGATTCGGATTCAGTCTCGAAATTATATATATTTTGCGACCTAAACACCGTCAAAATAGTAAAAAAAGCCAACACACATAGAAATAGATGTACTCCTTCCTAAGTAGCTCTTGCAAATATCAAGAATATGAACCACAACCTAACAAAAAAAAAAAAAAATCGGAACGATGAATAAGCCATACAAGGCTTATTCAAAAAACTTTTTCATCAAGGTAGTATATGGTATCTGTTCCAGGTATTTCTACTTCATTCTTTCTTGTCTATGTTCTTGTTTTTGTCTTGTACACTTTTTTTTGACGCGTAACAAATTGAGTTTTTTCGTTTTTGATCTATAACTTCAGCTGTTGTAAGAATCCAATTGTTGTCTTTTGGATTTTGTAAAGCACTAAATACTCTTCGAAATAAACTGATGTAAAAACTAAACTCCAGACAATGAGGCTGTAAACTATTTTTGACTCTGACTGTATTACATATAATTCCTTGTTGTAGTACAATATAAGATGCTCCTATAAAAAAACCCTTTATATAGTTTATTATTTTTAATTTAATTTGTTTTTGTAATTCTCTTATTTTTTTTTACCAGTGATACTACAGGGTGTCCGCTGGGAAGGTATACTACTTTGTTTTGCCGCCATTTTTGGTAAACATTAGTCTTGACAGTTCATATTTGGCACTCGTGTAGTAGAGACATGGCAAATTTATTATGGAAATATATTCAGTTAACCAACGTGTTTTAATCTTTAAAACAGCTCGCCCATGACAACCCCGATTTTCATTAAAAAACATAATGAGTGACGAGGAACATTTTCATTTGAATGGTGGTTTCAATTTGAATGTGGCTTGAACAAGACAGTGCCACATCGCATACAGCCAGGATTACAAGGGAATTACTGCGAGACCTCTTTCCACAACAAATTATTTCAAGGAATGGTAAAGTTGATTGGCCTCCATGGTCGCCTGATTTGACTACTCCAGACTTCTTTTTGTGGGGATATCTGAAAAGCAATATTTATGCAAATAAACCAGAAACGGTGGAGCAACTCAAACAAAATATTCCTGATGAAATTAATTAAATACCGCGTGAAATGTGTGAGAATGTAATGAAAAATGTGCTCAAAAGGGCTAGCATTTGTGAGGCTAACAGGGGCGGCTATTTATCTGATATTGTATTCCATACATAATTGCCGACATTAAATGAAACATTTATCAATATAAGATCAGTTCTATTTCATGCAGTCAAAAATTATAAACAAACAAAGTAGTATACCTTTCCGGCGGACACCCTGTATAAATGTTTAACAAAATGTTCGTTCAATTTATAAAAACTTAAAAGTTGCAAATTTAATGTGCACAATAAACAAAATATTTTTCTTTTTTTATTTAAAACTCAAATTGTAATTGTAAAAAATTTATGATGAAAAGAAAAAATAAAAAAGAATAAACTGTCAAATACACATACAGACATACCTGGTACTGTGTTAAAAATTGTAGAATTTTTTTTAATTTTTCTTTTATAAAAATCGAAAAAAGAAAATAAAATAAAAATTTGAATTTATTTCTAAACTATTGCTGCTGCTTTTATGACCACCACTACCAATAAACACACGTACAATACAAGTTAAAATTTTTTACAATTATCTTTATATGTATGTATGTATGTACTTATGATATAACAATATAAAATTCAAATTTCCAATTGATCAGTTTCTGCACACAATCTGTGTATAAAAGAAGAGAAAAATCTATAGAAATGGATTATATTTCTCTCTAGTGCAGAGTAGAAAAAAAAATAAATAAAAAAAAAAAATTATTAAATTTAAATTTACGGAAATATGCACATGTGTTTGTAGTAAGTCAGTCATATGCATTTTGAAATTAATTTATTTTTATATTTAAATGCATTTATATGCATACGAGGGCGGATTGATATTGAAGCTACCTAAGCAGGAAAAGAACTAATTTTTTTTTAAAAACCATTCATTTCCCAACATAGTCTCCTTTTAGCTCAATACACTTAGTAAGACCATTTTCCAACTTTTTTATACCATCTGAATAATACGATTTTGGGAACTCCTCAAAATACGCATTAGTTTCGGTAATCACGTCTTCGTTTGAGATGAATCTTTTTCGTGCGAGCCATTTTTCAAGTCTGGAAACAGGAGAAAGTCACTAGGGGCTAAATCTGGACTATAAGGTGGATGATCAACTAATTCGAAGTGGATTTCTCGTAGTTTTAGCTTCGTATCTAATGCTGTGTGAACCGGTGCGTTGTTTTGAAGAAAGGGCACTTTTTTCTTGTTTGAATGTGGTCGTTTTTCCTTGATTGCATCAACCAATTGATCCAATAATGCACGATAATGCTCTCCTGTGATTACCTTTTCAAGGTAATCGATGAGCAATATTCCGTGTGCATATCAAAATACAGTGGCCATAACCCTGCCAGCCGATTTCGCTGTCGTCGCCTTCTTCGGAGCACTTCCACCAGCTTCCACCCACTGCTTCGATTGATTTTTGGTTTCAGGTGTATAGTGGTGGACCCACGTTTCATCAACAGTTATTAATCAACGCCAAAAATCAGCAGGATTATGCTTTATTATGTCCAATCACCGCTGTGAAGTGATCTGTCGAACTCGTTTTTGTTCAACACTGAGCAAACGCGGCACCCATCTTGCCAATAGCTTTTTCATATGCAAATGTTCATGCAAAATGTTGAACACACGTTCATATGATATGTTTACCATTTCAGCAATCTCACGGGTTTTGACCCGGCGATCATTCATAACGATATCGAGGATTTTCTTGATATTTTCTTCAGTAACCACCTCTTTTGGCCTTCCTGTTGATGGTATTGTTGCAGTGCTTGTTCGGCCCCGTTTAAATTCAGCAATCCAATATTTTTTTCTTTCGCCATTTTGCCTTTCAAATAATAGTGTTTAATCACTACACGAAATTCAATTTTTTCCATTTTCCTAGAAACACAAAAGTTGCTTACTTCAAACGACTACAACAAATAAACTAATCGATGGATTTGGCTAAAATTTTAACAGCTGACGTTTGACAGATCGTAATTTCTAAGAAAGAAAAAGTTTTTGTGTTTGTGCTGCCATCTAACGCTAGGTAGCTTCAATGTCAATCCACCCTCGTACATATATATATTTACAGGTAATTCATACATTCTGAAAGCTAATCTAATAGAAATACAAATGGTTTTATAAAAAAAGCAGGAAAAAAATAACAGTTGCTCCTAAAATTATATTAAACAGAAAATAAAAAAAAAATTAAGAGACAAACTATACTATAGCAGCCATATAATACCCTACATCACCATGGGTACTATTTAGCCCTTAAAAAGTTCCTTGTACACATCAATTTTTATCTTTAAATTTAATTAAAACAAATTGTGCGTGAGATATGATGAAAATTTTGTATTCCTTTGAAAAGAATATAATATCGTGTTAATAGTCGCCGCAGCTTTGACACCACCCATCATTCTGACGCATAAAAAAGGCTAAATTTGACCGATAGCATTATTTATGTTGGCTGCTGTAGCTAGTAGCTTATTTGCATTGAACAGTAACTTAAGAAAACCTTTCTAGAAGAGTTTAATGAGGTCAAATTGCAAGAGCTCAGTGGTCAGTTCACATCATATTCACATGAGATGATCATCCCCTCGAATCGCTCATACGTAATGTCCTGTTTTGTTGAAACAACATGTTGCTGATATCATTATTATACAATTCAGGCCAACCTTGATGGGTAATCAACCACTTATACCGGTCACCGTTGACGGTAATGGCCTGGCCAACAACTTGCCTCAAATTTACAGCAAATACTTTTGCGAAATACTTTTTTATCATAAAAAATTCGACAATTTAGTTCGTGAACGTAACCATTTATACAAATATTTATTGTGCAGAGTCGCAACGCAAAATTCGTCAAGTTGTGGTCTGCGAAAAGGTTGTACACTCTCACGGACAGGCATGATATTTTCGATAGATCTTTTTTTTATCGTGTTGTTCACTGAACTACTGGACTTAAGTGTATTTAATATACTACAAGTAGTCAGTAGGACGATTGTGGCGATCGTAAAGTGGGCAAAGCGCGCGAGTTATATCAACCACTCATTCCAATAACAATTCAACACATTCTCTATTCCCATTCCCATGACCATTAACTGGAAACAATAACAATATGCAGTATTAGTTTTCCTAGTTCAATAAAATTAATTTCTGCCAATCAGCAATAATAACAATACACTAAACTTAAAGTTCATTAAACTACATTTTTTATTTTATTTCTTTTCCATCACTCCTCTAGGGGGAATATTGGCTTTCCACAAAGCATCTATTGCTTTGTTTCAGTTTATTTAATCAATTTGATAATTCAAGCTAAGTAGATGATTAATCCGCTGTAGCTTCCTCTATATGATTTTTTTTGTGTAGTGGTGAAGATCCTTGCTAATTGGTGGTGATCTTTACTTTAGCATTGTAACTTTTTCCCAGTAGGTGGCGTGTTTTTCCTCATCATTTGTCTGATGTTTGTCATCATCGCTTGAGGTATGCGAGAAGGGTCAGTGCGGCTTTTTTCTTTATTTTCTTTTTTAGACGGAATTGTCTGGAGAGAAGTTGAAGCTTTTTTTATTATTAAACATTCGAAACCACAATTAAGGCACGTGTTGTTGTTGTATCCGTTCATAGCGATTTTTCAAAAAAAAAAAAATATTAAACGATAGATATACTACCCGGAATAACCCCTGTTTTGCAGGGGGTTGGGTACATCTGTTGTTGATATTCCCGCTAAATCTTACCGTTATAGCTTGACATTTGCACAAGCTCCGTAGCCAAGAGTACATCTATCTCTATGTGTATTGACGATTTTTTATGAAATGGTTTTAAATTTGCAGCAACGAACTTTATTACATTTTGCATAGAAACGGACTTAATAGTGCGCGAACGTTGGAAATGTTAGAAAAGTGTTTTGGCAACGATTCTCTAAAGAAAATGATCGTTTACCAGTGGCACGAGCGGTTCAAAAGTGGTCCTGATTATATCGAAGATTATGAACGCAGAGACAGACCATCGACATTTCAAACCGATGAAAGCAATAAGTACAAGAAATTTTGGTCAATAACCGCAAATTAGAGAGATAGCGGAGGACTTGAACATTGCCCATGGATTCGTCCCAGATAGTTTGGTTAATGATTTGGGTTTCTGTTTGTGCCAAAAAACCTCAATTGATCCATAAAAGAGACTGTGTTGAGGTCGCAAAAGGCATGATTTGCGAGGATAAATTTGATCCCACATTCATCAAAAGGATCATTACTGGAGACGAGACGTGCGTTTATGAGTGCGACACACAATCCAGAGATCAGGTGTTTACCAAATGAGCCGAGACCAAAGAAACCACGTAGTATTCAGTCGAAAAAGAAGGTAATTGCTCACGGTGCTCATGGCTTAGAAGGGTGTAGTGCATAATAAGTTTTTGCCAGTAGGCCAGATAGAAAACAAAGGGTATTTGATCGTTATGAGATGTTTGCGTGAATAAATTCACCGAAAAAGATCAGAATTGTGGACAGAAAACTCGAAGATTTTGCCCCATAATAGCGCACCGTTGCACAGGGCCATCACTATTCGAAATTTTTTGACGAAAAATGCAACAAATACCATCCAATAGCCACCGAATTCATCTAACTTGGCTCCCTGTAACTTCTTTTCGTTCAATCGAGTTAAAAAACACTTACGCGAATGTGTTTCAGCAGCCAAGAGATGATAATGGAAAAATCGAAGAAGTACTCACTATAGGACTAGGATCTGGTGATTAAGTTGGCCAATTAAAAATGTCGATACCATATTGCTCTAAGCAACACTGTATATGAAATGTGTTTTAAGTAATTATCGTGCATATAATGGCTTGGTGTTCTCTGTAAATCGAGTCATTGCATTCGAAGGTATTTTCTTCTAAGCGTACTGAACCATTTGCGTATCAATTTTGATTATTGAACCAACGGTGTGGCTAGTAAATGCTTCACAAGCCATCACAATTCCGGCACCATGCTTTACTGTCATTAACGTGTACCTGGTGTTGGGTTGCATGCTTGAAGAACGCCATATATAACATTTTTCATCAGATCTAAATCTAATAAATATGAATTGTTCGCGAAGAGATGTCAATAACAAATTTTAACAAAAACTACTTTTAAATTTGAGTTGAGGACTACAAGCGGCCTGCAATTGCGGCTCTATAAATAAAAGAGTCCTCTTTATGAATTGTATTTCTAGGACTAGTGCACTGTGTAATACTTTTATATGTCCATTGGTTTTGCATAAGAACTAATACCTTGTAAACGATGGTTTCTCTCGAGCTCATTTGATGGATAGCTTTACGGTATGCCTTTAGTTATCTTGACACATTAGTGAAAATGTAAAATGTTATGGATTATTTTACTTTCAACATATCTGGCTTTCATTTAAAGGCTTAAAATATAAAAATGTATGTTCTAAGAATGTGTTTATAACTTTTTGGATATAAAAAAAATTTCCACTAATTTTGCAAGAAAAAATGTATTCGCTAATTTCGGTCAAAATTCCGGCATTTAATTTTGAATAAAATCAGCAATAGCCAACCGATTTTCATGATTTATAGCTTTTTTTATTCTCAATATTTTAGGCTTTTATTTAAGTGCTAAACATGCAAAATTTTCATTCTGAAAAATTTTTTGTGATTTTTTGAAGAAAAAAAAAATGGCTCTAATTTTGCATGAAATTCTTTTTGCTTTTTGCGAAAAAATGTTATTCAAGTGATTTATAGAAAATTTTATTCCTAATCATCTGCTGGTACTTGCATTAAAATCGGTCAGGTCGTTTTCAAGTTATGATGAAATATATTGACATAACTACCTTATTTTGGGCGAAAAACTTGCCACGCCCATAAAAAATTATGTGAGCCCGATGAAAAAACTTACAATGGATTTGAATATAAAGTTCTATTTAAAGGCCAGAGGATTTATTGTTTTTTGTAGACCAGTGTTATTTTTGTTAGTATAGTAGACACAAACTTGAAAAGCATTCAAATTTATTAACTTTTTAAATTCTATCTCTTTAGCACCCAAATACAAGTGGTTGACCTTTTGTGTTGGTGTATTGACTTAATTTACAGAATTTAATTTCCATTATATTCTAATTCAATTTAAGACACAATTTTAATTTATTTAGCAACTATTTTAAGCAGCAACCGTAATTTAATTTAAAATACAATCAGATAAGTTTATATCCTTTTTGTCGTTGTTGCTTAAATCAGTGGCTGCAACAGCAACAGCCCTCAACCAGAAATCTTCAGTTAAAGTATTTTCATAAATGACTACCATCACTCCATATATAATCATCACCAACAACATCATGATCGCTTACATTTATGCGTAGGCAAGGTAGAAAAAGAACAAACGTACCAGCCTTTAACCGCCTGACTGTTACCGCAGGCATATCATCAGTGCGGTTTGAGGGCGGAGGCCAAGCCAGGCTGTTGACTGTTATAAATTAAGCTCAACGACAAAAAAAAAAGAAAAGAAAACCAAAGTACTCGCTTTTAACCTCATCACAACAGGCAACGGTATTTAAGACTCTTCATTGTCGTCATCGTCATCATTACCCATGGCATCGACACCACCAACGAACGCACGACAGAGCGACAAGAGTACCTGTGATATGTTGGGAACATATTTTTGTGGTTTAAGCCGTTCCAAAATAATTTGCAACCCGTGTGTGTGTGTGTGTGTGTGTGTTTTATGTGGCTCTCAATTATATGCGCATACGTTGGCACACACACTCATACACTGAAAACTATTTAAAGGGAAGCCTTTCCCTACAGCACAATGATTGTGTAGGAACATGGTTTTTATGCGTTCATATCGTTGTATTTCTACTTGTATTCGTTTTGTTTTCCTATTCTACTTCAGTGGTGTTTCCTTCAAATTGCGAGTGGGTGTAAAATGTTAACCCCAAATACTACCACGTTATGACACCTTTGAACGTTGAGCCGTAATTTATTTGAATTCAGATTTTTATGTTTTTCAACTTCAACTCAACAGTTAGACAAACAGAAGGTGCTTCAATTGTCTGTCTGTCTGTCTATCAGTTAAGCAACCAGCCATCCAACCAACCAACCAACCAACCCATCATCAAATCAGCCATTGCAGTGTAACTGTAACTATAACTGTAACTGTGTATCTGTCTATTTGACTGTCACATAATTTACAGGTGAGAGGGTGTTTGTGTATGCATGTGTGCGTGTGTATTGGTGTTAGTGTATATGACAACTGATGTTTAAGTTGAAAAAATAGTTACGAGAGTCTAATTACATGGCAAATTAAATAGACTTTCTTCGAAATATTTTTTTCGTATTCTTCTCTTGTGGTTTTTAATTTTTGTTTTTCTTCTTTTACTTTTGCAAATTGGTGACTAGAAGTTGAACGTATCTCATGGCCAAGAATTGTTGGGAGAATATTAACCTCTTTTGCGGCAGTTTAGAGTTAAGTTTACGTTTAGTGTTAAAGGTCTTTACTCTAAAGCATTAGGGAACTTAATTGTTTTATAATTATTGTATAGAAAGTAAATGCTGAGAATAAGTTTCATATCTATTACATATCTAAAGGAGAAACAAAAGAGAAATTAGAATATTTGTTGAATTATCAAACACTGAAACAAAAAAATGTGAAATTAGGTTGACGTTAAGGTGTGACTCACAATTAACATCGTGCATTATGGTTGGACCACCCTTTACTTATTATACAGATGAGTAAACATGCTTCATTGAAATCAAGAAGTGGTCCTGGACTTTTTATTTAATTTGAAGCAAGTAGCAGAGTAAGACCATTAACATATTATTCTACAGCTAAGCTGCATTAAGATCACTCGGCTCGAATTGTATGACATCAAAGCTGGTCAAATATTGCGACGATACGTTGCAAAATCGGCTGTTTAGGGAGAAGCTCTAGTTTTTTTGGGTATCTGTATACTGTGGGATAAGTGGCAACAAAGCAACGAATTGTTTGACTAAAAAAGGTTTCTTGACATCCTACATTGGCCCGAAGTCCTACTGTGCGATACTGCTTATTATCATCACCATCTAATTAAGGAGGTGAAAATTGCCAGGTGCTTGGAGCACTTTAACGCTCAAATGAGATTTAGGCAAGCTATGACGGCGACTAGTCCACAATTTGTGCACTGCTTTTAGGCTCTCAAGTATAGCCAGACATGAAACTCTTAACTAAGAGCTCATCTGTGAAAAAAAGTGGTACAGGCCCTAGAAGGAAAACTCGCTAGCATATTCCATACGGAATTGTAGGCAGCTGACATTCGAGCACTTGGCTCCCATGAGTTTGACTCAAAGCTAGTTTGGGAATGTCTAGGTAAACTGAACCAGTTGGGCAAGAAGAATAGGGTCAACATATGCTGGATCCCCCTTCATGTAGAAATTCTGTGGAATGAAAGGGCCGAAGAACTGGCCAGTAAGAGAACTTCCACTTCACTGGTGAGAAAAGAACCTTTCTGTGAACTGCGAAGGGGGCCTGAAAGAACATACTCATCAAAAATTAGAATAGAGAGGCGGCGGGTACTCTTCTCTGGCCATAACGGTCTGATACAATCTAGACTTTTTTGTTTAGTAACTATAACAGTAGAAAATTTGAAACCTGCAGTCATTGCAGGTTAAATGGTCACCTGGGTAAAATGAGAAAAGTCTCAAGCCCTATGTGTAGCTTCTGTGATGTAGAAATCGAATCACCGGAGCGCATATTGGGTATATGTGAGCCATATATGCACTCTAGGAGAAAGTATCCAGATGCTTATCAATCGTCATCCTCAATTTCGTCAGGTCGACCGGGTTGTGAGAGATATTATATGGAAACCCTATATAGATGGAAGGCTGTATAATAGATCAAGATATCGCATTAATTTTACACCTTAATGATAATAAAGAGCTCATCTGCAGAAGGTGGCGATCACATATGTAGGTGTTTGTAGATTGCGCTCACAGGCATCAGAAATGGCGGAACAAATATTGTGTGAGTGTGGGGTTCTCGATAGGCTTAGATGAAAATTTTTTATGGAGAAATATGGCCTGGGTGGAAACATATCCACTATTATGGTTTCATATCAGCTGGTGTTTTTTAAGAAGGCAGCAGATCCGCTGAACACACTGTAGGCGGGAAGGGGCACAATAGATTTTATAATTCACAGTGTCTTGCAGGAGTGTCAGCACGTGATCAAAATGCTCTAATTATATTATGTATCGGGTGATTTTTTATGAGCTTTCGGATTAATTAAAAAAAAAAACACATATAAAATTTAGAGAAGTGTATGAAATCTCTATCTGAGGCGATTTAACGATCTATATATATAGTAAATCAAGGTTTAAGGATGATTTCATGTAAAAGTTGAAAGTGGCTACGCCACAAATGGCCGATATCTCTCGAATAACTTCTTCAATATTGGCTTCCAGCGCGTCAATCATTGCGGCCTTGTTCCTATAGACATGAGCCTTAACATAGTCCTCCAATAGCTGTTGTTGAAATACCCACACACTCGATTGCTGTTTTGTTTTCGGTTCATACGCATATATCCATGACTCATCACTTGTCATGACTTTATATACGTCTTTTGAAGCGCCACCCTCGAACGCTTCAACAATTCCCTTACACCACACGACTCAAGTGTTTTTTTTTGTGGGAGTATCCAACGTGAAAATATTGTTTTACAACTAAGTGTTCATGCAATATCGTATGTATTGAAGTGGAGCTAACGTGCAAGGATGCCTCTGTCTCAAAGATGTCACATGACGATTTTGCATTATCAGTTCACGCACTGCATTGATGTTTTTTGGCACAGCAACCGATTTTGGACGATCGCACGATCTATGCGGCCACACTCGCCTCTCAATTGGGCCATTGATTCGCATGCTGTGTGTTATGTGGCACCGTCTTGTTGGAACCACATGTCAGCAATGTCCAGCTCTTCCATTTTGGGGTAAAAAATTTGTAATCATCGCACAGTAGTGCTCGCTAATCACAGAAACTTTTCTGAATTTCATAATAATCATACCATAATCACACCAAAAAGTGCATTTTTTCAAGATGCATTGGCAGTTATTGCTGCTCTTCATATCAAATACGACAATTCTTCTTGTTCACGTATCCATTAAAAGCAGAAATTAGCTTCGTCGCTGAATAAAATTTTCCTTTAAAAAAGGCATGATATTTAAGCATGAATTTTGATAATAAAACTTAAGAATCTGCAAGCGTTGTTCGTTTGTGAGTCGATTCATGATTAAACTATAGACCTGACTGTACATGTTTGACAGTAACATGTTACACGAAATGAGCAGAGCTGCCAAAAACAGTGTTGCCAAAAGCGAAGTTCCTAAAACAAAAATAACCCGATATATGAATAAAACACCACATTTGAAATATTCGTTCTTTTTAAAAGAGCGACTCAGTAAAGAGTGTCTATTTAATGCAAATAGGACAGAATACAGCATTTAGACGATTAATTTTTTTATTTCTTAAAAGAGATTTACAAAAATGAATTTTTGTTGTTGTTGTTTTTCTTAAGGAAATTCTATTCACTTTTTTAATATTAAAACCCAATTTCAATTTTTCTTTTTCTTATCCTGTAGTAGATGAACTCCTGCATCTTCGCTATAAATTTAAACGCAAAACAATATTTCTTTTATTTCATAATCGATTTCCTATGGGAAATTAATGCCAAATACAGAAGGAATCAGCAGCGAGAAAAAAATTTAAATAAAATGTAAAATATTGCCAACAAACAATTTACAAATACGGAAAATAAAGGGGAAGAAATACAAAATTTTCTACAAAAACCTAATTCTGCCAGAGATGAGCGAAATATTTTCGAAAATTGAAATGTTAGATGAGTGCGAGTGTGAGTGCGAGTACTGGTAGGAGTAGGTTTATGTGTGAAATGTGTCTTCTGGTTTGAATGTGAAATTTGAAGAATTTCAAAACGTTAATATAAAAACCAACATAAAGAAATAACACAAGTGTATGGCTTTGTTTGTTTCTTTTGTATTTCATTTTTATTATCATCTTAATATGGCAAAGTAGTAAAAGAATGTAAAGAGGGGAGGGTGTTGCAGGGTATGTGAGACAAAAAAAGTGTTTAATGTTCAATAATATTTGAGAGCGAAAAAAAATGACAAAAAAAACATTAAATTGTGTCAGCCATGTCATTTAGCTGTTGTAAGTCTTGTGTTGATTTCAAAAATATTGGCTGCAGCCACTTTTATTGCTACGGAAGCTGTTTGAAAAAAAAGAAACAAAAAAACAGTTGGCAATATTGCCGCCTTTGAAGTCATTTGTCAAAGACACAACAGCATGTTGTTGGCACAATAGACGACAACGTCGATGATGATGATGATGATTATTGTGAAATTGAAAGGAGCACACCATTTACCTCAACACTTAACTCTTTTTGCTCCCTTGTGCTCCGCTCCCTTTTTCCCAACGTTTTCCCTTTTTCGTTTGGCTTGCTTAAGTATTTGAATACGAAAAAGTCTTTTTGTTGCGGTTTAGAAAAGTGCCACTTGAAAAAGCATTTTGAAAACCACAGTTTTATTGCTTTCTGAACTCAGCGACGATATGATGAAATGCCGATGACGGCGATGATGATAATAATGATGATGGTGATCATGCTGATTTGACAGTTTTTTTTTTCTTTTTTTTTCATCTTTTTCCTCTCCTTTTTTTTGTCAATGATTTGTGGTAAAAATCAAAAGAAAAATTATATTAAAATATACTCGTACATTTGAGTGGCAGCACATCCCTTTATATACTTTATGTGACACAATCTTTTTGGCAGAAAAGTGATGGATTTACTGTGATAACATCGTTGGTGGGTAAAATGGGTGGGTGGGTGTAAAAGAATATCATCCATCAATGTTTTGCTAACCATTTGGTAGTTTTGCTTTGCTTTGATTTGCTTTCCTAAGCTATTACTCTACTGCAGTAAGACAGGCTATAACTCTAATGTTGTTGGTGATGTTGCCGCTGCTGTTTTTACGAAATGTTTGTATTTTTCTGATGTCATCTCTAGCAAATGCAAATTTGACACGCTTGTCACATTTTATTGAATTGAATCGATTTTAAATCGAATTCAAATGAAAATGTTTCATATTATGGAATTGATTTAGAAAAAAAAAAAAAAAATAAAAAAAAAAAACATCCCCGTACTGTATACGTATAGAAACACCAGCAATGTAATCTGGTTTAGAATTGGTTTAGAAAATATTTATTTATTTTTTTTTTTTTTTTTGTAAATCTCACAAGCCTTATCTCAATATGTGTTGTTGTATAAGTGAGACTGTGTCATGTCAGGATTTCTATTCAATATTAATGTTTGTTTGCTTGTTTCTGTGTTTTTTTTTAATTTTTTATTTCTTTAGCTTTGATTTGTTCTCTGTTCTGTTCAATAAAGTATTTTTCTTGGTGATTTATTCTAAAATTTTTTTTATTTATTTTCTGTTTTTAAGGCGGCATAATTTATAACAAAAGTTAATATTTAAGCCATCAATCTCTAGTTTAACAAGAGTTTTTAATCAAAGAAATTTTGATTTCCACTTGTTTTGTTTTTTTTTTTTTACTTTTTGACATTCAGCAATATTTTATTAGTTACGAAGTAAAAAAAAAAAAAAAACACAAAAAGGGATTTTGAAATAATCCAGAATTTGTGTTTGAAAGCATTAGAAAAGAGCAAAAAATATTTTTTTTTGATTTTGTATTTAAACAGGTGTAAACAATACCTTGTATTATATTTTTTTAAATATTTTTAGAATATTTTTTTAATTTTTAGTATTTTATTTTTATTTTATGTAAAAAATTTGATATTTCAAAATAATGTTTACAAACTTACATAAATTTATTTGGAAAGTAAAAAAAATGTCTTTATTGGTTATTTTATTTAACATTTCAGGTGAACGAAGAGGCTACTTCCCATTGGATGGAAAGAAGAATTTCGGTTAAAGAATTTTCTATGGCTCTGTGATTCCCAAGGATCATTAAATAAATTTGTGTTAATGACCACATTGCGAATTTGGTGTGTGCATTTTATAATCTGAAGGCGTGATTAGCCTCATTCTCCACGGGATAAAAAGAAAATGCAATAAAAATCGATATATTTTGGTAGGCTTGATTTTATGCTAGACATCCGTTCGATTACATTTGTATTTATTACTAGCTTTACCTAGCCGTCAATGCACGGAAATCTATATACAGGCGTATTATTTTATGGAAGATGCCACGCCCACACATCCTGTAATATTAGTTGATGATTACAATGTGCAACTTTATAATAGAATAACATGTGGAAAGTTTAAAGCAGATTCACCCAAAGAGCAGCTGTTCTCTTCTGTTTTCACACGTACGTACTCACACGAATAGAAAAAAAGCAAAAATAAACACATAGAACTAAAGAGAAAGCAAATGGAAAAATAAACTGCAAAATGGCTTGCGCGAAAGCTCTCAAATTACTACCACAATTGTAAAAAGCATTAATATTAGTTTGCCGGACGCTGGCTCACAGACCCAATATTTTGTATCGAGTGTTTTTTTTTAAAGAATTCATAACTTTAAGTTGGCAGCACTACTATATTTGATAACCAATTTAATAGCTTATAGTTGCTCGTTGTTTAGTTTGGTTTGGCAAATTTTGCAAATTATTGAAAAATTTAATAAAATAAATTTCAAAATTCAAAACTTTGTGCTCCGATGAAGCCAATTTTTAGTTGAGTGGGTATGTAAATAAGCAGAATTGTCACTTTTGGAGTAGGGAACCAAAAGATTTTGTCAAAAAACCACTACATTCACAGAAAATTAGTGTTTGGTGAGCTTCATGGGCTAGCGGGGTCATTGCTCCACATGATTTCAAAAACAATGATGGCCAGAATGTTGCTACTAATACCGAACGGTATAAGGACATGATTAGAAACTTCTTTGTACTTCAATTAGTTGGCATTAATCCTGTTGACATGTGGTACCAAAAGGACGGGCTCACAAATCATACAGCGACGCAACAATTGCTTTACTCAAAGAAACTGTTGATGAAAGATTAATTTCACGTAATGGTCCAATTAATTGGCCAAAAAGATCGTGTGATTGAATCCCATAGATTGTTTTCTTATGTAAATTCTCTGCGTCGATAAATCAAAAAAAAAAAATTAAACACCTGGAAACCAACATTGGAAGAGTTATTGACGAAATATGGCCGCATATGCATCGAATAGTCTGTGAAATTGCAGATGCCGATTGCTCCAGCCGTGGCAGCCACGAAATAACACAACAAAAAAAAAAAAAAACAATAATGTCATAAAACATTCTATCCAACAAAAAACACCCGATAGTAAATGAACGTTTCGAAGTTGTGAGCTACGAACAAAAATCACTATTTTTACCCTCTATTATCTCCCCTCAAAGTGCAACTTTCGAAACAAAAAACTTTCCTTTAAGAAGAAATTATGCATGTCATTCCAGAAGAAAAGTCATTAATATGACAATTTTCCCTTAATTTAGACTAACCCGGGATTCAATTTTGACAGAAGCATGCTATTAGCTGGATCATATATTTTTGCTAGTCGCTTACGTGTATTTGACTCATAAACAAAGTGAATAAACAAAATTATTTCTCATGTGATCTAATTCGATTTTACCCTCTCCCAAAAAGTCACTCATTTTGGCCGTTTTTACCCCTCCCGGATCAAATTTTTCTTTCATTAGCTGTGTTTTAAATTTCAACAAAATTTTCAAACGTTAAAACAGACCAGACGTACCCAATTTGGTTAGATTACTCCCAATTTTAACCTCACCCAACACTTCAAATAAATCGGTT
Source organism: Wohlfahrtia magnifica (assembly GCA_023159175.1). Classification (NCBI taxonomy): domain Eukaryota; kingdom Metazoa; phylum Arthropoda; class Insecta; order Diptera; family Sarcophagidae; genus Wohlfahrtia; species Wohlfahrtia magnifica. The sequence goes on from JAKWBJ010000537.1 coordinate 5,104,183, forward strand.
CAGTCATTTAAGCATGATTGAATGACAAATAAATAAACAAACTTACAAAACAATTTATATATACGAGTATATATATAATGTATTCCCCATAAGTAAAATTTAAGGAAATGCATTAAAGCTAATGATTTGTATTGATTACCAGGTCATATAGACCAAGTTCCGTAACTGTAATGGAGGTGGCACATCCATTTATTTAATATCGCCCATATTTCGACTGATGATATGTATTGCTTACGAAGTTGTTTAGACCAAATTTAGAACCTTTCGCACCTACTGTTCCAAAGATATACAAAAATCAATATTTACTTTGTGTAGGAGATGCCATACCCACTTATGCAATATCGCCCGTATTTCGACCAATAATTTGGATTGATTAAGAAGTTAATTAAACTAAATTCATTGCCTTCCACTATTACCCATTTAAAGATTTGATCGTGTTTACTTTATGTGGGAGGTGCCACTCCCATTTATCCAACTCCGTCTATTTTTTGACTGATGATTTGCATTGACCACAAAAGCTATTTGGGCCAAATTTATAAACTCTAACTATCAATGTTTTAACGATATATAGATACTGGCATCGCCCAGTTGAAGCAAAACCTTCGGTAAGAGTACACCTTTCCAACGCATGTATTAGTTTTTAAATCGGTTTAGTAGTCCCGTGGTATACAGTAGTCCCGTGGTATAACCATAAGTCACGATGTTAATTGTGAGTCACACGTCAACTTACTTTGACATTTCTTTGTTTCAGTATTTGAAAAATTCAAGCGTGGAGAGGTACACAATTGAGCAGCGCCTTAAGATTGTTGAAGACTTTTACGAAAACAGGCATTCAAATCAATATGCATTTCGTATAATCGACGAAATGTGACCACAATCGGGAGAATTGTGCGTAAATTTCAGTAAACCGAGTCTGTAGGAAATGTGGAAACAACTGTGCATGTTCGCTCAGTTCGTTCTGCAGAAAACATTACTACTGTTCGCGATAGTGTGGCAGTAGAGCCGTCAAACTCGACTCGTCGTCGTGCCTAGCAATTCAACATCTCACGACTATCACTGATGGCCAGAAATTGAGGATATGATCCTGAACGGTATGTGGTTTCAACAAAATGGTGTCACTCGTTACACTGCCGACAAAACAATGGCTCTTTTTGAGCTAAAATTTTATGTCCGTGTTATACAGGGTTGGCAACCGACTGTGTAAACCATTTAAACCCGGGTTTTCTTGGTTTTATTATATTTGAAAAAACCCGGGTGGGTTATTTTATTTAAAGGTTTTCTTAGTTTATTTACAACAGAAATAAGTGTAATTTACGTATTGGGATCACTGAAGCAATTTCCAAACCTCGTCTCAGAAAAACTACTCGTCTTTTAAGGCACTCCAACTTTAAAGCCGATTTTGTATTTATTCAAAGGAAATGACAAACTCACACCTCTTTATACGGACTAGATAGTTTCTGAAAATGTTGGCTGTACATCGAAATGTCTTTAAACGAAATGAGTATTTTTTGCCTTAGCTTCCCTTACACTTTTGTCAAAAAAAAAAAAAAAAAAAAAAAAAAAAAAAAAAAAAAACGGAGAATCCAGCGTCTTTTAGCGGTAGATTTGTGCTTAAAGCGAATGTGTTCCATAATTCAAACAGGCCGTTATAGCAAAATGAAAGAAAGCTCGTATATAGAGGTGCGAGCAATGTTCGGAGAATACGGCAGATGCGACATTTGATCGTTTCTAACAATTGTTTTGAAACGTTTGCGACATGAAGTCGGGTGTTGTTATGCAAAAGATAACTTAATCATGTCTGTTTTTATATTCCGGCGGTTTTGAAGTCTGCTCCTATCCGCCTTGATTCCGCCAATATTGCAAAATTGCACTATATTTACTAAAACAACGTGATTGTATAAACAAACAAAAAACATTGTCGACTTGAAAGAAATTTGGAAGCAGTTATAAAACCACCCCAAAAAAAAGCCCGTCAAAAAACCCAATAGTGGTAGGCTGGGCTTTTTCAAACAACTTCTGTTTTTGGGTATCTCATGTCGTGGCATGTGATTTGACACCGTTGGACTTCATTCTTTCGAGATATTTAAAAGAATAAGTAGACGCCAGAAAGCCAAGAACAATTTAATAGCGAAAGGATGAGATAATTCGTTACATTAACGATATTAAATCTCAATTATGTTTTAGTCATTGAAATTATGGGACGACGGATAGAACTATACCACCGAAGCAGTGGCGAGTATTTGGCCTATATTTTGTTTCACAGATAATTTTCATAGATCCTTGCATCATAATGAAAACTATTCAAATAACTCTCTGAAAACTTTTTATATTTACAATTAAAATCGTGCGTTTTGGTTGGATCAACTTTTATATGGGATACCAAATCTTCCCCTTTCCAATATAATAAAAATATAAATGATTTTCACATAAATTTGTTGTGTTATTTTGTTTTGAAAAGCAAATTTCGTATTGAAACTTCCTACACTAAAACTCTCCTTTATATTTTGATAAAAATCAAAAGAAAAAATAAGAAGATTTGTTTCACTCTAATACCCTTAAATAATTCCAAATGAAAGTATTCCAATTTACAATTAACAAGAATTTCCCAATTTTTGAATAAATTGATCAATTACATGAGAGTATGAATCATTAAATGAATAGCAAAAATATTTAAATCATTGGGAAGATTAATAATTTTCTAATGAATTTATTTGTTAAAGAAATTAAACAAAAGAATTTATTGGAATATTTGCCACAGAGAACAACAATAATCCCCTCCAGACAAGACACAAATGAAGTCTCTATTATATATTAAATGTATTTATTTGTATAAGTGAAGACATATGTAGTTGTGTTTACATGTTTGTTTGTCTGTTTGCATGTGTGTAAGTGTAAAGGAAACTCTTAAATTAATTACCATACAAAAAAAAAAAAATAATAATAAATTATTAATAAGAAGATTATTATATTTTTGATGTGCATATACGAGTATGTGTAGAAGAGTGTGTAAATAAATAAGTTTTTATTGAAGTGTAAACATACATTTGTGTGTAAGTGTACTACAAGACCCGTATAATATGTTTTATATGGTATTATAATAAAGACTTTGGAGTCTAATGTGTCACATAAATTCTTATTTCTTTTCTATTTATTTATTTCGTTTTTGCTGCTGTTCTTTTGTATAAATTCCGGTCTCGAAGAAGGAGTCAAATTTCCTGTTGTCATTATCGTTCACATTGTTAATGGCATTGAAACATTGTCTTTGTAAGTCGTATACAGGGAACACTTAAGTGTAATTTATATAATAATTCGTAAATTTAAGCTAGAAATTAGGGAGGAATTTGAACATATTTTACCTTTATTGTGTTAAAGTAAACGATGGGATTGAATCTTTAATGCTCTTGAAATGCGCACATTTTTTTTTGTCGTATACTTGGAAGAAAAAAGAAGAAAATCAATGAAATTCATTAATATTAAGTAAAATTAAGAAAAGTAAGTAAATAAAATTTAAAAAAAAAATCAATAAGTTCCTGCCGTGTGATAAGTCTCGTTGGCGTTTTACAAATAATTTAATTTATCTTGAGCGATCGGAGAGTAAGAGTGCATCAGCTTGCTGAGACCATAAAAATCTTAAAATTATGCACGAATGTTTGAATATGAAAGAGCCAACCGTGAGAAATGTAAAAGCTGGTCATGTAAAAGAGTTCAGAAATCTTAGCTTTAATTCAAAAAGTCAGCGATTGGACTGTCTTCGTTTATCACTGTATATTGAAGTCAGCTAGCTGACGTTACAAATAACGGAATTGACATTTATTCTCAATGTAAATTAGCGAGTGTAGATTCCCTGATCAAAACCTAAAGATGCCCTATTCAGTTGATCACCGCCTAAACGAAATTTCTAATTCTTTTTTTTTACTGGCCATTAAGGTACTTGATTTAGTTTACCTTTTTCATTAAAAATCCATTTTTATAATCTGATGTTTTCTTATAATAAAGTGTGGTCCAACCATACATAGCACATGATGTTAATTGTGAGACACAAATTGTTTTTCTCCGTCGCTCCTCTAGTGAGCATGTTGGCTTTCCATAAATCATACATTGCTTTGTTTCAGTTTCTTTAATCAATTTTATCTTTCAAGCGAAGTAGTTGATTAATCCACTGTAGCTTTCTTCATATGATTTTGCGTAGTGGTGAAGATCTTTGCTAATTGGTGGTGATCTTTACTTAGCATTATATATTTTTTCCATTAGATGGCGTCTTTTTTCCTTTACTTTAGCATTTTAATTTTTTTTTTCCCAATAGGTTGCATGTTTTCCTGATCATTCCCACCTTAACATCAGGTTTTTTTGCCGAACATAATTTGATATTTCTTTGCTTCAGTATTTAACAAATTCATTCAAGCTTGTAATGAAAATGGGCGTTCAAATTAATATGCATTTTGCGCACTTTGTGATTTTATTGGTCAACACAATCGACTAAATTTGTACACAATCGAGAGAGTTGTGCGCAAATTTCAGCAAACCGGGTCTGTAGGAAATGTGAAAACACTTGTGTCGTCAACCTCGACTCTTCGTCGTGCCCAACAGTTGGACATCTTCCGAACATTACTGATGAGAATTTTGAATTGAGATTTGAATTTACACGCTTGAAAGGTTCAATTGTCTTAAGAGCTCAAGTCTACTGCCATTTTAAGTATCGTAAATGCGCCGAATGGTTAGTTAACCAGACATAAATTAGTAGTGACTTTACATAGAAAGTCATCTTCAGCGACGAGCAGGGTTGGCAACCCGCTGGGTAACCACACAGGTTTTATTGAGACCCGAGTGGGTATTTTTTACTTAAAGGTTTTCGTAGTTTATTTATACAAAAATAAGTTTAATTAACGTATTAGAAGTACAAATTCATTCGCTCCGTTTTTTAAAGAATGTGATTTACCAAGTTTTTCATCTCTGCTTACATCTTTTCGCCACCTCTGAGGCAATTTCCAAATCTCGTTTCAGAAAACCTTTCGATGCGCATCAACTTTGAAGGTGATTTGAAATTAAAAAAAAATGATTTGGTGATATTCTAAAGGATATTGTATCTGTCGAAACAACCAATAGTCAGAAAGAGCAATGTTCAGTGCGGCATTTAATTGTTTCAAATTGCTTGACAACTTCTGCTAGATCTGGCCGAGCGTTTTCATATAAAATAATAATTTAATCATGTCTGTGCTCATATTCCAGCCGTTTTTCTCATAAGGCATGGTTTAAATGAAGAAGTTGAGGTCTGCTCCCATCATCGAGTTTTAGAAGCTCATAGTGCACAATGCCGCCTTGATCCGATCAAGAATGCAAAATTGCATTATAAGTACTAAAGCAACGTAATTAATAAACGCAGTTATAAAACCCAATAAAACCCCAAAAACCCATAAAAATCCCAACAAAACCAAGGTTTTTACCAACCCTGGCGACGAGGCACATTTTCAACTCAGAGTATTACTTAAAAAAGCATTGCCGCATTTGGACAAATGGGAATTCACGAATAATTGTTGAAAGGTCGATGCATCCACAAAGAATTACTGTTTGGTGCGACTAATAGGCTGGCGGCGTCATCGTGCCGACTTCTTCGAAAATGAGGTCGGCCAAGCATTTAGAATAGTTAACCTGGACGTAATGTGGTTTCAACAGGATGATGGCACACAGCCAAAAAAAAACAATGGCTCTTTTGAGCGAGAAATTCAATGGCCGTGTCATCTCATGTCGTGGCGATGTTAATTGGCCGCCACTGGACTTCTTTCCTTGGAGATATTTAAAAGAAAAAGTGTACGTCAGTGAGCTAAAAAGAACTCAAGAGCTTAAGGATGAGTTAATACGGCACATTAACGATATTGAACTACAATTATGTCTCAGAATCATTGAAAATATGAACCGACGGACAGAGGTTGCCAATAAAACCGTGGAGAGTATATGGCCGCTATGTTGTTTCATAATTGTGATGGATTCTTCTATCACAATAAAAAATATTAAAATAGTTTTCTGTAAACTTTTCGTTTTATTTACAATTATCATCTTGCGTTTTGGTTGAGCCACCCTTTATTTATTTATAAATATGTGACTCATTATTCTGTTCTGTTTCATATTACATTAGGTTGTCAATAACTGTCTTGGTATTGTGTAAAGACTTCTTTCATATCTATTTTATCACCTTATGAATTTCCTTTTTATTTATTTTTTAATCCTTTTTTGTTTATTTTGTAACAACAGCAATAATTTATAGATAATAAAATTTAGTGTTTCCATATGTGAAGGATAAGAATTTTAACCTCCCACTTAGGTTTAATTTGGTAATAATAACAACTATTTCATATCTAAAGTGATTGATAGTGATAATAGAGTATATCCATTATTTAGTTTTATGTTTAACTCAATAAATATCTTGGCCTAAATGTATTGGGATGAACTTAATCGGCAGTAAATTAAAATTTCTTGAAATCACAGTGAAGGGAATTAAAAACTAATGATGTTATTACATGAAACCATAACAGAGCCTATTTTATAAAAAAAATAAATAAAATGTGAAATGAAATATGGTAGTTAATTACTGTTAATAAAATATTAATGACTTATCTAATAAATATTACATACATATATGAAATGGCATAAGAAGCTAGATGACTGACTGACTACATGAGTAAAATTTAATGGAAATACAAATTTACTAATGGCTATAACCATAGTGCGGAGAAGTGGTTTAAACATGAAATTAATAGGAAATTAATGGTGAATATTAAGAAGTAGTTATTATACAATCTGAAAGGAAGTAAATGTTACGAGTATATAAAAATGTATGTTATGTTATGTTAAGAATGCTTGTAAAAACATTTATTAGAAAATAAACTTTACCCAATCGGCGTTGCTCTGAAATCTATCTAAAGGGTCCGCCATCCAACGTTTTTTTTTCAACTAGTGCTTATTTCGTGAATGGTAACACTTAGTTCATGTCTGATTTGACAGATAATTAGTTTTATCCTTCTGCTGAACGAATATGGTTGTGTCCAATGCGTTTTCGCTTCGCTAAGTGGGCCTGTGATCGACTTACAGAAGATGCCGATTTTGCAAAAAAATCATCTTTTCGGATGAAGCTCATTTTGATCTTGGCGGGTATGTAAACAAGCAAAATTGTCGCATTTGGGGTACAAAAAACCCGCACGCATACATTGAAAATGCGATACACCCAAGACGAGTCACTGTTTGGTGCGGATTTTGGTCCAGATTCATAATTGGGCCATTTTTCTTCGAAAATGAGCCAGAAGTGGCCGTTACAGTCAATGGCGATCGTTATCGGGCCATGTTGAACGAAGTCTTGTTCACAGAAATTGAAGAGGAGGATATTAGCAACATTTGGTTTCAACAGGACAGCGCTACGTGCCACACAGCCGAAGCTACACGCGATGTTTAGCGCCCTGTTTTTGAAGATCGCATTATCAGCCGCAGAGCTGATGTCGTTTGGCCACCTCGGAGCTGCGATTTGACACCGTTGGACTATCATTTGTAGGGTGCCGTCAAAGATAAGTGTTACGCCAACAAGCCAGAGACAATATTCGTGAAGCCATTGGCGAATTACAGCTGCACACAATCGATAATGTGCTAAAAAATTGGACCGATCGTGTAGGCTACTGCATGGCCAGCCGAGGCAGCCATTTGGATGAAATTGTTTTCCATTATTAACCGGAAGGATTGCACTTTCAAATAAAAAAAGAAATTTGAGAAAATATTCAGTAGTTTTTTTTATAGCCTTTTCAAAAAAAAAACAAATTTATTTGCCGGACCCTATATATAGTAGATAATATTTTTCCATTTGTTGCATAGTGTAATCTAAAGAATAAATTTGAATTATTTTTTGTTACTCACTACCAACTGAAAACAATGTCTGAATGGCTGTTTTAAGTTGATAAAATAGAATCTCATTATGCTAAAGCTAATCAAAGCTCCTAGAATTACATTTAATTTCGTTTAAATTTTATTCTTTACCATTATTGAAGAAATACAATTTAAGTTTTATTTTGTTCTTCTTCTTTTCGCAACCATAATAAATTGTTGCACATAAATTCGGTTTTTCTGTGAATTTTAGCCATTACAAGTTTCATCATTGTGGCATTGAAATTACGTTGTTGCTGTTGTTATTTTGCTTTATTTTTTTCTGGGGTACTTTATTAAAGTTTGGTCTTTTAATTAGATTTTATTTATTTCGTTTTTGGTTTAATTGCTGTGTAAAAGCCAAAAAACCAGGAGAATAATCTTTGCCTGCAAAAGAGAAAATGAAAGAAAAATCAACAGAAGACGGCTGAGGATATTAAATTTAATTAAATATTGATACACATGTGTTCACACTCTTTCTCTTTTCGTCTGAGTGTTAAATGTTTCATTTCTTAAATTATTTTCTATTAAATTAGAAATGAAACTAATTAATAGGTTTAATAGACATACAGACACACACAGACATACACACTCACAGACAGACAGACATGCTGAATATTTCGTAAAATGTATTGGTAATAAAACATTTATTAAGTCAAAGAGGCCTAATAGTATCCGTATGTGTGTATGGTTGGAAGAAGGGGGGGGGGTGGGGTTTGGAAAAGAGGAAACAGCAAGTTGTTTATTACTTTGCTTGTGTTTGTATTGTTCGTGTAGCTGCTTTTATCTTTCTTTTTAGTAAAAACAGCATCACAAGCAGATGTGTTCTCCGTGCTAAACAATAGAAAATTATAAAGAAGGAGAAGAAAAAAGATGAGAAATAGAAAAACCAAAGAATAGAAACAATAAATGCGTTTACAAAGAGAAAGAATGAAAAAAAAAAATAGAAAATCTATGGCTACATTTGTTAAATTGCCAAGTTCACCATATTTTCATTGAAACATTTTATTGGTTTTTAAATGTAATAAATTTATGTGAGAAAAATAGATTTTTATTGTTTTAACTCCCATTTCTTTTATTATTTTTCTTTCATTTTGCTGGTTGTCAATGACGTTGTTGTTGCTTAATACTTTATCTTGCCACAAAATAATAAAAGAAAAAACGAAAAGCTTTTAAATATAGATTGTGTTGCAAGAACAGGACGTAAACACTATAAAAAGTAATAAAATGTTTAAACATACTATAGTGAGAGTGTGCTGCACAAGAAAAGAGAGGAGGGGTGTTAGTAAATTATTTACAATTTTTTAATAGAAATTTTATTTTATTGCTTTTTGGCAAGAGCACATATGTACGAGTACATATATTTCAATTAATTGTTAACATTCTAAGGATAGAGTCGAAAAATAATAAATTTATTAAGTAGGAAAACTATTGCTTCAGAAGTAATTTTTTATTTTATATTTTTTTTTACTTTTTATTTATTTAAACGCTTGCAACCAAGGTAGAGCTAAATGGTTAAAGTTAGATAAAGAAAGGTTTTGCTTCTATTTTTATCTATTTTTTTTTCTGAGTTTAGTCCTCAAATAGGTTTGATTAGTTTAGTTCCATGTGTCTTTCTTGGCTTGAATATTCTTAAATGGTTGATTTAAATAATTTTAATAAAAAAAAAATATCCTATCAATGGTTTCAAAAAGTTTTCTAAGAATTACTATGTTACACTACACATTGCACAGGCGAAAGCGTCTTTAGGGTAATTTCGTAGGAGAGCAGTCTGATTGCAGTAAATAAGAAATTGCTTTCCAAACACCAGTAGTGTAGCTTTTGGAATTATTTGAAAATTTTGTTTCCAACATGACACACAATTTATAACGAATTGTAAGGGATTTCTAAGCCGTAAGTCTCATTCCATTCATAATAAAATGTAATTCCTGAATTAATTGATCAATAGTACGGTAGCATCTAAGCTTGAAAAATGTGGAGAAAATTGGATGCAAAATCGGTTTGCGAAATACATATGTATCATTTAACAGGTCTGTTTCTCTTCTTCCAAGATCCTAATTCCAAAAACTTAAAATCTGGTAATATTCAGCTAAGTTATTAGCTTATGAGTGCATGGAGGACCGAAAAACCCGTTTTTTATAACCCCATAACCCATGATTTCGGAGGTGTTTCGAAAATTTTAAAAACAGATCCTTGTTTTGATCGGCAGCGCCTATCAAAAAAAATAGTATCATTTGCCAGGTATTATTTTTTTTGTAATCGTAACAATTTTCCATAATAAAGTTTTATCGAATAGATTTTATATGTAAGGGGAGGGCAAATTTTTTTTTTTTTTTTTTTTTTGACAAATTCAGTTTTATTCACACCACTATAATATATGCAGAAATATGGAAGTTAATAATGGAATATGATGTCGGGCAAATGTCCATCTCTTTACACAAAATTTTGAACCACATTTTGCAACAAAGTTTCGCTTATCTCGTCATTGCAACACCGAATTTCATCTTTCAGAGTATCAGCTGTTTGTGGTTTGTTCACGTAAGACCGATTTATCAAATGACCCCAGAGAAAATTAAAACAGCGGCGTTAAATCACAAGAACGATGCGGCCAATTGACATCGCCAAATCGATAAACTACGAGTCCGGGAAATTTCTAATGCAGTAACTGAAATGTTTGGCTGGTTTTGTGGTTTGTGGGGCCGTCCTGCTGAAATCAAAGGTCACTGATGTCAAAATTAGCCAATTGTGGCCACAAAAAATTGATTATAATGGTTAGGCAGAGCAGAGAATTCACGGTCACGGCGTTTCCTCTTCTCGTTTTCGAAAAAATACGGACCGATGATGCCACCTAACCACAAGTCGCACCATATGGTCACTTTCTTCGAATGGAATTCTTTGTCGAGGACTGCCACATATGCGACAATTTTGTTTGTTTACACAACCGCCTAAATGAAAATGGGCCTTAACACTAAAGATGATTTTGTTGAAAAATATGGTTCAAAATTTTGTGAAAAGAGCGCACGTCTGCCCAACATCCTATTCCATTATTAATTTCCAAATTTCTATTTTATATTGGTATGAAAAAATTTTCCATTATAAAGTTTTATCGAATAGATTGTATATGTACTTGCATGATCTTCTAGTAGTTGATGGCTTGCTCACCATGTGGGCTCTTAGGGGTGTCAGTATAAATGGTTATGCTGATGACCTCGTTATAACAATACGTGGGAAATATTAGAGTAGGTTGGGTGACTTCATGAGGACGGCTCTGAGCGAGGTGTGAAATTGGTGTACTCAGAAAGGGCTCTCGGTGAGTTCCTCAAAAACTGTTGTTGTACCTTTTACAAGGAAAGTGTGTACCACCACTAAGGAAGCTAAGAACTTGGGAGTTATTATGTGTAGGAGGTTCATTTGGAATTCGCACATTGGTGCTGTCCAGAATAAGGCGATAAGAGCGCTCTAAGCAAGTTGCTGCTCCTACGGTATGACATGGGGTCTATCGTCAAGAAGATACTATAGGTGTATACCCCTATTATTCGGCCCATTATCACTTATGCGGCGATAGCCGGAAACCACGTCCATGGATAAATTAGGCAGGGTATAAAGACTCGCCTGCATTGGTATATCATAATTGTGGCAATACGAATATGTTCAATAGCAGCCTTAAAAGCCTTGATTGGTTTAACACCGCTTTACATCTATGTGATGAGGGTGGTGGATGTTCGGTGGCAAAATATTTCTCCAAACGCTCCCTAAATGCGTCGGAAAGTCTGACCATTCCACGCAGGGTAGTCGGGGAGAACCATGTTCGGTCCTGGATATTATTACTTTGGATCTGGATCCCGGACTGTCAGTTCGGAGTGAGTGATCTAAGCTGGTACACAAATATATCCAAAACGAATGACTGTGTCGGTGATGGTGTTTATTGACCCAACCGAGACTTGTCTATCTCATTGTGAAAATTACTGAGCGTCTTCCAGGCTGAGCTTATGGCCTTTGCTATATGTGCGAAGATCGATCTAGATAGTGGGCTCAAGAGTAAGACCATTAATATATTCCCTGAAAGCTAAGCTGCTTTAAGTGCACTTGGCTCGAATCAAATGACATCTAGACTGTCAAATATTGCAAATATCTGGGCACTGTGGAATAGATGGCAATAGCGGATGCATTGGTAAGGAAGGGCCATGACAGCCTATATCAGTCAGAAACCTTCCTCAATCACTCTAGGGCAGCGATCAGTCCGCAATTGGGGCGTCGCTCTGAGGTTCTCAAGTATGGCAAGTCGGACTTCAAACTCCTTACGGAGTTTCTTACGAACCACATTAGACTAAGAGCGTATCTGAAGATAATGTCGATCACAAATGTGGGTGTTTGTAGATAGTGATCACAGATATCAAAGGCAGCGGAACACATATTTTTTTAATATGGGGTTCTTGATCGGCTTTGGTTGGAAGAGTTTAGGTAGACATAGGGTCTCACTGGGTGACATATCCACCATTATGGTTTCAAATCTGCTGGTATTCATTAGGAAGGTAGCAGATCTGCTAAACAAAGTACAGACCGGAGAGGGCACAGTAGATCCCATAGGTCGCAGTGTCCTGCAATAGTGCCTAGTCGATATGATGATAATTACAACGAATAATCTCTCAGATTATTTAATTTATTTCTTCTCCGCGTTATTTATTTATTTATTTTTTGTTACCATATAAGTTTATTAAAGCAAATGCTTCTGTTTATTTAACAACAGTTTTCTTAGGTTATTGTCAGGTGAAGAGATACACCTTCCTCATGATTTTCCGATATAACTACACAAACAAATATCGTTATTGTCCTTTACTCTTCTGCTGTTATCTCTTATTTTGCATAACAAACACTTCGTTTTCCTTGGATTTAATTGTATGCCCTGGTGTGAGCATTTACCGCAACAGGAAATAATAAAAAAAAGTATAAAAACGCAAAAGCTGACATTTAAAATGAAGTCCTTTATGGATGACATTACAAATAAATATTTCGCATTTTGACTCCATTTTTTATTATTTTTCCTTATCCTACTACTCTATTGACACATACGTACATTACTAAGAATCCACACGTTCGTATGTGTGTGTGTGTGTGTGTGCAATTGTTTGTACACGCTTATCAATATATATTTATATGCGAAAATGTATGTATGCATGTGTCCGTGTAAGTCTACAAGTATTTGCATTAAACAGGCAACCAACAACATATTTTGCACATCATTAGCACGTTTTATATTGTTGCTATTGTTACTAATGCTGTTGCTGTTAGTTGCTGGTGTTGCTGTAAGTTGCTACTACGTTGCAAGTTGTTAACTTGACTTTATTTTAATGTCTCTCTCTCTCTATCTCTCTCTCTCTTACTCTCTCTGTTATAAACGCATACAAAGTTTATATTAAAAAGCAACTCAATTTTAATACTTATTTGTTGTTGTTTACTCCTCTTTTACTCTTTTACTCACTTACTTACTTACGTACTTACTTACCCGTACACAAAAGGACAATAATGTGTTTTTAAGTGTATGTGTGTGTGTATGTGTGTTGTGCTTTTGTATATGTTTGTATAATACAATTTACATGCCACTCATATACAAAGATTCTGTTTCTAAGTATCTGGCATTTATAATATTACGATACCAAGTAAGAAGAAGAACAAATTTATTTTGCATGTATTTATGCATTCGTGTTGCATGTAAGTATGTGTGTACAATGAGATAGGGCGAAAGAGAGCATCTTTATTTTATTGTGTGGCAAGTGTCAACATAAACATTGTCGCAAACTAAACTAAACAAATGTCTTTCAAATACATGTTAATGCAACAACAATAACAAAAACAACAATATTAGTTGATAACAATAATAAAATATTTTGAAAAGTATGTACATCAGCAGGACTAAATATCTTTATTGTTATGGTAAAACATGAGTTGTAAAGTTTAGTATTTAAATGTAGTGATGCAATCAGAGACAATTATTATTGGAATATCGTATAAAAATATAAAATAAGAAATGAAATCGATATTTTCTATTTAAGCTGCCGTTTTTAAATCTGAAAGTTCTCTTGTTTTGATTGAATTTCTCTATTTAACGAAGAACTTAAATTAAAATTTATGGTAGTTAAGTCAACTGTGGAATGACTGGCCTTCAAGTTGTGTAGAGAAGGAAATCATTACGATTCAACTCAACTAAATAGATCATATTTCGTCATAGTTGCCTTATGAAATATTTAGTATTTCTTTTTTGTTGTTTGTTTAAAATGTTCATGCGATCCGTATCTCGCTTTCAAAGTCCTTAAAATAATGAGTAGTTGACTAAATTATCGTTCTAAAACTAAGCAAAGTCTTGTGTTGTTTGTTATCTCTGATTCAGGTATCTTCCGACAAGTTAACCTCATTTGAACCTTTCAAATCACCTTGACCGGACGGTATTATTCCGGCTGATATGCCATATCGAAAGGATCTTATCCTTCTCTGGCTAATATTTCTCTTCTCCTGAAGAGACTAGAAATATTTCTTGAGCTCCATATCAGTCCTTAACTCTTATCTAGCTCTCAGCATGCATATACAAGGGGTAGATCAGTAGATGCAGCACTCAATACATGTGAGAGAAAATAAGCTTGCTGTCTTCCTAGATATTGAAGAAGGTTTCTAAAACGTTTGCTCAAATTCAATAGTTAATGCTTCACGTGACCTCGGCGTCGATAATGGCTTGGTTTCGCTAATCGAGCTCCTTTTCGTACGGGGACGTGCAGCGTCAGAGAACGGTCAGGACGGGTACCCCTCAGAGAAACCTTGCGTTTAACACGCTTCTTACTAGGATTGACACGTCGCTTCACCAAATGATATCACCATTGTAGTATCTGGCATTTGCGCACAGACAATGTCGGAAAAGGTCAATTTATCCTTGAGGATTGTATTTGGATAGTGCAGGGAGTTGGGACTTTGTGTGAATGTAAGATATCTCACTTTTCGTTGCCCAGTGTGAATGGGACTAGGTTTAGCTTGATCCTAAATGCTAATTATCTGGGCTTAATTCTTGATCCCAAGTTAAGTTGGAAGACCAACTTGGCTGCGTGAGCATGCAAGGCAGCTTCTGACACCTACTGCGGCAGAAGAGAAGACGGTGCGGAATGGGATCTCAGTCCAAGCCTTACTCGCTGGATTTATTCAACAGTTATTGAACCGAATCTTTCGTATGGAGTGGTCTTCTGGTGAACTGACCTCGATACTAATTGCAATGTCACACTATTTGAAAAGATCGGGAAATCTGCTGCAATCCAGACACAGGTGAGTTATGTACAATCCGTACAAGGACAACGGGCAAAATTTGTAGCTATAAGACTGAACGCCCTATTACGCTGGCATATTTTTCTTTCTGGACACTCTTCTTTTCTATCTGGGTGATATCGACTATGCCTTATCTGGACTTTGACTATATAGGAAAAAATGTGCCTCTGGCTCTATCATCCCCAGCGATTCAGTGGATGTTTATACTGGCAGTTCCAAGCTAGACTACTGATTGGGCAGTGGAATTTCTTCCGAGAAGCTCAACCTTAATGTATATCTTTGCCTTCAAGACTACTGCAGTGTGTTTCAGGCTGAAATGATGACCATTCTTCGTGCTGCAGGTTGGATCCGTGGTAAAGGCGCACCTACCGATAGCCAGGCGGCAATCAGATCCCTTTCTGTTGTATCCTTCAACTCTGGTCAGTGACTGCCGTGATATCTTTGTGGCATTATCACGACAGTTTTGTGTACACCTCCTCTGAGTTACTGGTCACAGGAACATCTCGGGTGACTGTGCACTTCTTCCGGAAATTCATCTTCAAGTGAGTGTGAAAGTGTGCCACTTTCCTACGGTGAACTGGCAATCAAACTGAAATATATGTTGGACTCTGATAGAGCTCGGACTGATGGTCGCTCTTACTTTATTTCTACACTCACCAGGCCCAGGTTAGATATGAATTGTAACCAATCAACTGATCAAACTCAACCGTCGAAGCATCTTCTTTGTTTAAGCCATCCTCGCGGGCTATTGCGTTATGGGTAAACTCGCACTAAAGCTATGCAAATTACTTTTGTCGTGTTTGTGGATTGGCTGAGGAGGAGGTTAGTGTCCGTCTCTCGCACGTCAGAGAGTTTCCACACTGGGCTCTCCCTTTCTCGATGTCTTATCGGAGCTATCGATCCTTGGCATCATTAAATTGTGGGGCTAGTTTTCGATCTAACCTAGGCAAGTACTTTTGTCCGGAGCCTCTCTTTGATCACCAGTACTATGGTGCATAGAACACGGAAAACGCGTTATGTGGTATCACAACAGGACGTTTTATGCGTACTTAAGTGTGCCTGGTTTAGCTAGGCTGCTAATGTCTCCCAACCTAACCTAACCTAACCTAAAGTTATCGTTCTATACTCTCAACTATTCGCCTGATCATAGAGTGCGTGCAAATAGTCAAACAAAAAGGATCTCTATGATCTACTCACCAAATTATATAATAAAAATTTGTAAATTTTCTTTAAATTTCATTGCTAATCTAAAAATAAATATAAAAAATTCCTTAAAATTCTTCTATGCGTAGTTATTGAGTAAATTTTCACTTCAGCGCCTTGTGCGCCACATAAATTAACACACACGCACTTACACACACAATCTGTATTGCATACAAAAAACATATCTTTTATTGAATAATTTTTAAAAGAAAGTTTTTTTTAACAAAGTTTTTCACTTGGAAGTCTAAATTAATTTAAAAGTTTTACTTTTACTATCAACGTACTCATACCCACATACATTCTTATATAATCACACAAACACAAGAAACAAAGTACAATGAAACAGGCTTACAGATACATGCATTCAAACCTATGTGAACAAAAGTATTCATTCATTTGTTGTTTATGCCTTTATTGTTCAAAAAAGTTTTTAAAAATCTCTCTCTCTCTCTCTCTTACTCTCTTTCGAAATGTATGTGTGTGTGTGTGTGTGTGTGTATACATACTTTTAAACAAAGTGACAAATGTTAAGAATCGCATGTGTTTTCATGCGAAGTACGTGCTTCATCTTGCAAATTGCATTGATTTCGTGATGCCTTAATTAAACAGTAGCAGCAGTAGCAAGAATAGGAAATGATTTTGCTACCACGACTACTGTTATAGCAGCCACATTGTTGTTGTTGCAGAAGAAATGTAGAAAATATTTAACAGTTTTAAAATATCATAGAAAAAAGAGAAGACATTTTGAATTTTATTGAAAAGAAGCATATGCTCTCCGATATAAATTTTTATATGCTGTGGTACGTTTAAACAGATCAAAGCACACGTAATAGGTTGGCTCAAAAAATAAGGTGACTTTCTTAATTTTACAGTATATTTTTTGTAGGATTCACGATTTTTTATACGGTATGTTAGCATAATCATTCCAAATGTCGTATGTCCACAATTTCAGCTATGTATGCTTAGTCTCTGTTTGACACTCTTGTAGACTTTTTGCTATTGAATAGAACTGATCAAAGAGGGACGTAAAATATTCCAAAATACATATCAGGTGTACCGGTATGAAATGAGCGTTTTTTGTGTAAAAATTAAAAAACTTTTTTTGAATGGAAATGTAAAAAACATTTTGTTCGAAGTATTAGCCGTTGCTGGCTGCACATTTTTCTCATTTTTCAGTCAATTAGTGGATTCCCAGCGAATAAAACTGTTTGTCTTTTGAAGCAAACCAATTAGTCACCCAATTTTCGACTTCCTCGTAGGGATAGAAGTGCTGCTCAGCCTATGCGTGTCCCATCAATGAAAACAGATAGTAGTCGGCAGAAGCCAAGTCTTGTGAATTTGGCGAGTAGGGTAGTAGCTCCCAGCTTAATGCTATGATTGTGTCCTGAAACTGTTACGCTTTTTGTGCAAGTGCATTGTCATGCTGAAAAATTACCTTGCCGTGTCTTATGAGTCATTCTGGTCGTTTTTCGATCAATGTCGAAAGCGATCTTTATTAACGGGGTTATCAGATTTTTCGAGCTTGTGGTACACCACACCTTGCAGGTCCCACCAAACACACAGCATTGTCTTAGTGCCGTATCGATCTGGTCTTGCAGTCAGCGTTGATGGTTGTTCTGGATAAAACCATAATTTTTTCCGTTTAGAGCATGATCACCATATGCCTCGACAAGCATTCCATGCGACTCTGCAGCACTTTTGTTTAAGTGAAAACAAAAAATTAATGCTTTTCGCAAATCGTCATTTTCTGATACAAGATTCGCGATCTTTAAAACGATGAAAAAATATGATGATATGATTTGTTCGTTGATTTAATGTATTGTTACATTTTAACCTTCTTAAAACGTTTGAGTTCCTTTAAATTGCGTTAAAATAAAACTAACACCACTTTGTTGTTGTAATAATTTAATACAACAACTTAATATTCGCTGAAACAATACTTTTATTTCCGCTTAACCACGTCCTTATCTTATGACAGCAAAACGATAACTAACTGATTTGTAGATAAAGCAGCCCTTTTATAATCCATATTGCCTACAGTTTGGAAGGTTCCGGAAATATCGACCAGCTCCTATTTTCATATCCGTTAATTCAAATGTAATGTAAAGAAGGTCGATTAGGCAGTGCTGCCAAATTGAAAAAAATTTTAAATTTTTTTATTTTCGTAACAGTATACTGAAAATGTTTGACACATGTCATTGCCAACAAAAAAAAAAAAATGTTCTCTATGGAGACATTTGTATCTTGACGCTCACTTCATACCGGTATGTTTAATATTTTTGAAGAAGCTCACTCAAGAGGCATAAAAATACAATCTAAGGTTAAAAAACGCTGACGGATGTTGATAAGGTTAAAAAAAAAATTAAATTAAATTAAAAAATCGTGAATATATTTCTAAAAAGGAGTAGATTATATCAACATAATAGTACTTATGTTCTGGTCATGATTTTGGGATCAAATATTGACTTCGATTAAACGAACAGGTTTTCAAATGTGGTTCTAGATCATAACTAATAAGAAATTATGGGATTAAAGCTATAACTTTGAGACACCAATTCACTTGTGAAAGTATATTTAAGTGGACAATGCTTACAAAACGCTGCTGAAATCGAATATTCAAGGGGAACTATTTATATTTCGGGAACTGGCAAAAGTAAAGTCAATAGCTAAAATCCGGCGATAATATAATAAAGTTTGACATTTTTCCGTATGAGCGTACTCACAACGTTTTGTTGTACAAATGCTATTCGTTTTGTTTACAGTGAGTTAAGAAAATCAATTTGGCCAAAGAATGGAAATATCAGGGGAAGGTTTTCGTTTGATTATTTTTAACTTTCGAAGTGGATTATCTCAACAAGAATGTGTCGATGAACTTAGTTCTTTGTCTGACGATAAAGCACCATCAAAAGCCACTGTATATCGCTGGTATAGTGAATTCAATCGTGGTCGTAGATCGGTCGCCGGCGAATTCCGTTATGGTCCGCCAAAATCGTTTGTTGTGCCACAAAACACCAATGCAGTGATAATGCACGATCACCATGTAACATATAGGTCGCGTCGATTGGCGTAAGAAAATGATTGAAAAGTTCGACCGTGATACTTCAAAAGCCGTGTATTAAATTGTTACAGGTGATGAATCATGGATATATGCCTATGAGCCGGAAACAAAACAGCAATCGACCGTGTGGGTATTACAAGATGTGCTAAACATAACAAGATTTGTTCGTGGAAAAATACAGCTGAATAGGTCATATGGTCACTGTTCCGCCTGAGCAAAGTAGGACTATCAATTCTGAATGGTATACAATCATTTGTTTGAAGCAAGTCTTTGGTGAAATTCGTAAAACCAACCGCCGAAGACGAATTATTCTCCATCATGACAATGTAAGCTCTCACACATCTCGCCAAACATTTCAATTTTTGAGCAGCCAAAACATCAAATTAATGTCTCATCCTCCGTACAATCCTGATTTGGCATCTAATGATTTCTTTTGTTCCCGAAAATCAAAGATAAAGTAAAGATTTACGACCGCCGAAGAAGCAGTTGAAGCGTTCAAAAACCATATTTTGAAGGTGTCTCAAGAGGAATGGAAAAAAATGCTTTGAGAAATGGTTTGAACGAATGTAAAAGTGTATTGATCATCAAGAGGAATATTTTGGAAAACAACAAACCCATTTTCATTAAGAAATATTTATTGTTATTTGCTATTCCCGAAATATAATTAGTGTTGCTGCAAAATGCTTAAATGGAAATGTTTAATACTAAAAATGCTAAATATGCAAAATTGCACATTCGCATACTTGATTATGTAAACAAATTTAAAACATATACAGTCGAATACGCTAATAACGAATACGTAGAAAACGCACCAGTTAATTTAGTATAAACATTGTAATTTCAAAGAAAAGTCATTAAAATGTACAGCAAAATATGTTCACCATAAAAAATGTTCACCGAAACCGTGCATATTATAAACGTGTTTGACTGTAAATACATATGCAAGCATATACACACATACATATGTATACAATAAAATCTGAAATTCAATTTGCTTATGAATTTAAATTTAAAAAGTACACAAAACTTTTGCCAACATTTATTTAAGATGTTGCCTTTTCCAACTTGTGCTGCCTGTGGCAACAACATGATGTTGGCTGTTGTTGTCGTTGTTGTCGTTGTTGTTATTATTTTTATGATGATTGTGGCATAGTGGTGGGATATGTCACAATTAAGTTCATGGCCAATACAATTAATTAAAAAAAAGAAAAAAACATCAAAAAAACGTAATAAAATTGTTCATGTCGTCAACTATTTTTGTTCGCCATTGGCAGTTGTTGCGGTCTTAAATATGCATATGCTGGCATATGTCGTCACTCATAAATGCGTTTATGTATTTAAAGGCATTTAACACTTAACCACACATATGTACATATTTAAGTTTTAAAAACTGTTGCAATAACAATTGTGATTAAAATCTTAATAATGCAACAGCATTACTTTTAAAATGAAAAGAGCCTTTAAAACATTTCGCTCTAAGTGGTACAGAGACAAAATTGCTGGGGATTCTAGGGAACTTTTTTCTAATTGTATACATATATGAGTATTCAATTTAAAGATAAAGTGTTTGAATAATTATTACAACTACAATTACATAATTGAAAATGTTTATTAAGTTTTCAAATTTCATTATAAAACGACCCTTATATGCAACTTAAAATATTTCTGTTTTTTCCTAATATGCAGTCGTTTGTAAAATTGACGGAAATGACCTCGAAACGATTTAAAATGAAACTGTAATCGCATTATTTAAAAAAAAGGTTTTTCGTTAACATTATCAGCCATATACCACTGCTATCATACCAGTCGAATACGCACAATTGTTTGCCATAAGAACGTTAATGATTTCATTTAAAACTTAAACACTTATACTTTCGCACATACATAAACATATTTATTCACACACATAGACAAACTTTTGCCACAAATACGTTTACCAGCGTAAATGCATTCATTAGTTTATTAGACACAAGACTGCTATACAGCCATGCAGCCATACCACCACTACTAGCACTGGTACAATTTAAACGGATTTCTGTAGAACTAAATGTTGTATTTAGAAGTGTTGGCTTGTTTATGTATATGTGGTGTTATCTGTGTAAGTATGTTGTTGTAAACTATTCATCTAATTTCTCTTACCTTGACGTTTACCATTTTTGTTGTAAAAACAAATGTTTTTATATTTTTTGTTGTTTTCGCTGTTTTTTGAGTTTTATTTGTTGCAACATTCCTTTTTCGAACTTTACAAATCACTGTTTTGGCTTTTAAATTAGTTTAATGATGTTTTAGTGCACCTGAAGTGTTTTACTAAATTGAGCTAATTTTTTGGAATGTCTGTTAAGAGTTCAACATACAATTTTCTGTATTATTTTTATGCGAAAATTTAGTTTGAAAATTTCAAGTTGTTAGTGGATTATATACTATATTGTACATACGAGTATGCATAGAGAATCAATGCATTACAGAGAGTTCTGGAGGAGTGTTTTTTTTTAATCTGTAGTTTCTGTATACATATGTGGGCTGTCGTAAGCGGGCTTATTTTTTTATTTTTATTTTTTTGAAGGACCTACTGTTTTCAAATTTCAAATAAAGCAAAAACAAATAAGTATCGTATATAAGGTGTATGCCAGTTTATTTAGGAGATTTTTATTTAGTTTTTTAAAAATATTTAAAAAATAATTAGGGGCTGGATAGATTTATTCATATTTGGAGTTATAAAGTTTAACCCCAAAAAGAATTAAGAATTTAATGTTTTTTAATAAGCCCACCAGTGTTTTAATAATGACCAAAAAGAAACGATATATAAAAAATAAACTATTATCATAATTGCTTCACGTCCAGGTCTCAAGACATTAACTAATTATCGACTTTTTTTTTCTCTGTCACTCCTCTAAGGAGCATATTGGCTTTCCACAAAGCATCTATTGCTTTGTTTCAGTTTCTCTAATCAATTTGATATTTCAAGCTAAGTAGATGATTAATCCGCTGTAGCTTCCTCCATAAGATTTTTTTGTGTAGTGGTGAAGATCCTTGCTAATTGGTGGTGATCTTTACTTTAGCATTGTAATTTTTTCGCAGTAGGTGGCGTGTTTTTCCTCATCATTAACCTGATGTTTGTCATCATCGCCAGAGGTATGCGAGAAGTGTCAGGGGGGACTTTTTTCTTTATCTTTTTTTTAGATGGAGTTGTCTGGAGGGAAGAAGTTGAAGCCTTTTTTTATTATTAAACATTCGAAACTACAATTTGATTTTTTCTTCCTCATGTCCTCCGCTGGGGCTCGAACCTGGGTCGCTTGTGTTGTTATGCGTGCGCTCTAACCACTACACCACGCCACCCCCAATCGACTCTATCTTATATATAAAATGAATGTGTGCTTGTATATTTGTTTGTTGGTTTGTTTCTGCCTTATGGACAGCTAAACGGCCAAAGCGATTTTCTTGAAATTTTTACAGTGTCGCTCTGTATTTCTGGAAGGTGCTATATACTACATAAATTCCAAAAATTCCAACTAGGCGGTGCCACGCCCATACAAAGTAAATATTACATTTTCTATATACTCAAACTGGTAACAGAAAAAGTCTCTAAATTTGGCCCCAACAGATTCATAGTCACTACAAATCAGCAGTCAAAAAAATGAGAGGAATTGCACAAGTGAGCGTGGTATCTAAATGCAGTGCACCGCGGGTATTGTTGATGTTTATTAATGTACAAATTTATATAAAAAACATATTGATAGAGTAGTTTGAAGCGTTTTTATTGTTTACAAGCTAAAATTTAACAAAAATAAATCCAAAGAAACAAAAAAAAGTTTCCAACGAGAACAAAAAATCAATCGAACAGAGAAAGACAATACATATGTAACTTCATGTCTATAACAGTTATAAGGGGAATCCCCAATTCGGAACTAATAATAAATGTATGTACGCACATATCGCACACCTAGTTCAAAAGTGATTCAACGAAAATTTTGTCATTTTTCATGAAAATAGTGAACAGTAAACACTTTGGACAATTTTTAACAACAGTTAACAACAACAAAATACACTGATATTTGTTTTATAGATAAACAAGTGTATTGTGAAAAGTGAAAAAAAAATGAAAATTTTAAATTGAGTCACTTTTGAACTATGTGTGTGATATATATATGAGTTTTAGCTGTTACTGAAGCCAAAAACTTTGTTTTATTGTGAGTTGATGTTTTAGGGCTTTGTGGTTTGGTTGACGTTTTAGAGTAGAAATGTTAGAAAAAAAGGGTTGATGTTTTGGAATGTTGAGGGAAACGAGTGTTTCCGTTATCCCGAGTGCGCTGTATTGCTTTCGATATATACCAAGAAATGTTAAAGTATTGAGTATAATTGACTTTATGATCAATAAAAATCATCAGTCAAAAAATGAACGAAGTTGGATCTCAGATCAACTAGATATTGATTTCATTATATCTAGAGAACGGTGAAAGAAAAAGTTTCTGAATTTGATTTGAATGACTTCAATATCGATACAAATCACCAGTCAAAAACTGCGCTTAATTGGATATGAGGGCATGGTACCTATCATACAAATTAAAAATTGATTTCTTTACGTCGCGAGAACGGTTAAAGCCCAGGTTTCAGTATTTAGTCCAAATAGCTTCATCGACACTACAAATCATCAGTCAGAAAGTGGGTGAAATTAGACAAGTAAGCGTGGTATCTCCCATACAAAGTATATATTAGTTTCTGTATATCTTGAGAACCGGAATAGTAGGAGTTTCGAAATTACGTTCAAACAAAGTCGAGAACAAGTTACATCATCAGCCAGTAACTGAATGAATTGGATAAGTGGGTGTGTAACTTTCATTCATACTAAATATTGAATTTTTCATATATGGAGAACGGCAGCAATTAAAGCAGGGATAGATAACCCATCAGTCAAAAAGCGGGTATGGCAAAAAGCACACTGGTTAAAAGCTCTCTATAGTACCTTATATATAAATTAATAAGTTTGTGTTTGAAGACTGTACGCAACTAAACAACAGATTCTACAGCGTCTTTCTAGAAGTAGCTGTAGGTTATCTTAAATATTTAGATTTGGACCGGCCGGCGACAAAAGGTGGAATAAAGATAAAAAGTGTAGGTAGGTGCGAAAGGCGGTACCGAAGTATCCCACCCAGAGACCACAGAGGCCCATTGTGGAAAGACCTCTCCCTGAAAAGACAATAAGAACAGAGAGAAGAATAAAAAAGAGCAAAAGGAAGGACAAAGGGAGGAAAAGGAGAAAAAAAGAAGGATTAAAAAATAGTGTGCAAAAGAACAGACGCCCAAAAAGAAGCGGGCATCACCTAATGAGCAAGCCTACCCCTGACAGAGAAGCTTCTAGGTGGCACATCCTAACTGAAGCAATTTCACTCAGGCCATTAAAAAAGTCCCGGCCCAGCAATCTGAGCCTGCATCCATGAAGAGACGGGCAGTGATAGAGGATCTGTTCCACAGTTCCCGGCTCTCCCGCATCGCCGCAAACTTGGCAGAAAAATTGGTTGCCTTTTACTCAAATCCCCGCCCTTGCCCTCAAAACACAGTGCCCAGTTCACAAAACCTATCAGAATCCGTAGAGATTCCCTCCTCAGATTGAGGACCCAATTCGCCCTACAACGGGCAAGTCTTCGCCAAAATATTCTACTCATTCTACGACGGGAACAGATGTCTATGAAACTCCCAAAGAAACTAAGTGGCGGTCTTACGCTTCCGTTGGCCGCGCCCGCTCTTGCCAGTTCATCTGTAATCTCATTTCCCCGCATGTCAGTGTGCCCAGTGTGTTTAACGCTGCACACATCCAGCCGACATGACGACCAGTCAGCACCCTGATAGCCGCCTGACTGTGCATGTGAAAGTCGCAAAAGTGCTCAGCTGTTCTGAGGACAGCAAAAATCTAAGCTTGAAAAACGCCGCACTCATTCGATGGTCCAAAGGACAGTTAAATGTCACTTTCCATAAGGTGGAACCCCATACCAATGCCCTCCTCGGTCTAAGATCGAGCTGTAAAGACGGCATGGCTATTCAGAAGTCTATAAACACTCTGCCAAGACTCTCTGTCTGGAAAAACTAACATATGGCAACAACTAAAGTCGCATTCCTTTTGCGTTATGTGTGGAATATGGCACCGTCTTGTTGAAGTCGCCTGTCAGCTAAGTTCAGCTCTTTCAGTTAGGGCAAAAAAAAAAAAAATTAATCATCGCGTGGTAGCGCTCGCCGTTCACAGTAACGTTCCTGTTTTCGTCGTTTTTGAAAAAGTACGGTCCAATGATTCCACCGGCCCGTAACCCACACCAAACAGTACATTATTGGAGATGCATTGACAGCTTTTGCAATGCGTCTGGCTACTCTTCACACCAAATACGCAACTTTGCTTGTTAAAGTATTCACCATTCAACCAAAAATTAGCTGATCATAAAATTGAAGAAGTGCACGATGCTCTTCCTTAGCGGAGCACGAGTTTTGATAATAAAATTCAATAAGATAAGAAAATTGCAAAAAATCACCCGATATTAGAGACACTCGAGCTGCAATTTAGTATTGTATGTCTTGATCTAGTAACACTTCATAGGAGTTAAATTACTGTTTGTGATACAACTTTACATAGGGTCAATAGCCTTTCCAAATTATGACACGTGTGACGGTCACCAAAAAAGATTATTTTTTTTTTATTAAGTCGGCTTATTATATAAAAAGAAATTGTAAAAATTCTTTGAAAGTTTCAGTATAGTTATCGGGTGGTCCATCTATAGGTTCAAATTTGAATCAGTGGTTAGTTCGAATCTAGCTTATGTCATTCTATTCGGCACAAAATTCAGTATATTATCTCCACTGAACGAAATGTATCGATTTACGCTTGAGCAACGTTATGATTTATTGGAAATTTATTTCCAAAATACAGGCAATTGCTCGGAAATAGCACGAAAATATCGTACAAAATTTGATCGCAGAAAAGGTCTACAGTGTTCGGTATACGCAAGTTTATTGTTAAAATTAGTAAAACCGGTTTCATTGCTGATGCGCCAAGACGTAAGCGTACATCCGAAAATATCGAAGTTATGGCTGAGAGTGTGCGTGAGAATCCATCAGCATCAACTCATCATCGTTCTCAAGAATTGAACATAATACGCACTCACTTACGTCGAATTTTGCGCAAAGATTTCGGTATGACGCCTTACAAAGTTCAATTGGTTTAAAAGTTAAAGCCGCATAAACATCCGTTTCGTTTTTGATTCGATTGAAAATTGATGATGTCGCTTTTGCAAAAAAAAAAAAAAAAAAAAAAAAAATCATCTTTTCGGATGAAGCACATTTTTATCTTGGTAGCTACGTTAATAAGCGACATTGCCGTGTTTGTGGCTCAGAAAACCCAAACGTGGTCTTATGGAAGCCAATGCACCCATTACGAGTAGCTCTTTGGTGCGGCTTGTGAAGTTGAGGCATTATTGGACTATATTTCTTTAAAAATGAGGACGGCGCAACCCTTTCGGTCAATGGAGACACCTATCGCACCATGAGAACCGATCTTTTTGTGCCCGCTCTTCATGGTGTTGGTGTCAGCAGTGTTTGGTTTCAACAGGATGGTGTAACTTGCCACACATCTCATGCCGCAATCGATTTATTACATCAAACGTTTAATTAGCCGAAATGGTGATATCAGTTGGCCGCCAAGAAGCTGCGACTTGACACCGTTGAACTCTTTTCTGTGAGACACCGTTAAAGAAAAGTGTTATTCCCACAAACTGGAGACAATTAAGCATTTAAAGGCCAACATTTGTGAAGCCAATGTCGACATACGACACCATAGACTCGAAGAAGTTGTGGTGGACGTTGCATACAAACCCTTCAACGTTCACATTCTCTTTCTAATCAGAAAAAAAAAGAAGGAACACAGCTTGCTTATATTTCTGCCCCCTTATATACATTACATTATTATCTTCTCCCATTTAATCCCATTTGTTGATGAAGGGAAATTGTTTGTTAAGACCAATATTTACTAAACAGACATGGTTCGAGTTTTACCTATTAGAAAAAAGAAATGACTAATTTTTCAAGTTTAAAAATAGATGTATATACTTATCTTCTTGATGTTGTAATCCTCGAGTATTTCTGACTCTAATGTTTTATAATATTACAGGATTATAAAACATTACACACAAAGAAACATTCACAAAAAGAAAGAAAAACATATGTTTTAAAATTTGTCATATATAAATTTGTATTTTTGCTTTTGTTTTGATTAAGCAATGAAACAAATGACAATTGATCGAGAGATGGTTCTCTTTCATACCTATGTAAGTAACAGTGGTTTGTATCTTAGCTAAATTAGTTTGCGCAAATTAAATTTGATAATGTTGGGCTTGAAGATTCTTGTACGATGATCGAGAAGGTTTAAAATTTTTAGGAATTAATTACTCAGTGGCAATATAATAGAGTCTCGTTTTTTGACATTTGATGACGTGGCATTTAGATAGCGCAAAAGAAAAAAAATACATAAAATAAAATAAGAAATGTCAAAAGCATGGCCGTCAAGAAGTTGATTTCAAACTTCCTTTTCCTTCTTACCTTCGACAAGAACAGACGTTCCTTAGTGCCGAATTCCGATTTATATAATCGGGAACAATATTTTTAATCTGAGGACAAATTGGTTAAGGACGGTTAAGAACATCCACAGGAATCGACGCTTCAAACGTTCTATTTTAATATTGTTTAAGGTAAATTTATTTTAAATAGTTTTTGGTTAGATTTTTGGTGCGCAAATTTAAAAGAAATTAATTCAATTATTAAGGGTTTAGAAAATCACGTGGAGTCGTCCACGCAGGAGAAATAAGATCAAATCTTGATCCTCGTTTCTTTTACTTTGGTCTTCGGAAATACATCCACAGAAATCGCTTTATTGAAGGTAAATTTTTTATATATAACCATAACTTATATAAATTCTTTTACGTAGGTTTTGATGAAGTTTATTTTTTTTAAGGTTTTATAGGCAAATCACGTGGGATTGTCCACGGAAAATCATCCACCGATACATCACACGACGACGTCTTCTTTTGTTGTATTTTCTAGTTTTAAAGCAGAAAGGATATTATATTTAAATAGAAAGAACGCTTGGTTGCTTAACCTAGTTTGGGGTTTGAAGAACCTCATATAGGTTATATGAGGCAATCTTCTCCCCCAGCTTTAATGTAACTGCTATTCAACTCTTTTTTCGGCGGTCGGCAATGAGTGGAATGTACAGCAAGTTTGGTATATATAAAGTGTGATCGCTCTCGTAGAGATGTTCATTTAGCGAGATTACTGTCATCAACCAACTAAAATTTCCTAAATCGAATTAAACCTAATGTTTGTTTTTTTTTTTAAATCTAATATAAACCTTTTACTATGCATAAATTTTTAATAACTATTTTCCTACAACTTTTTCTATAAATCTTGCTATAAAGATATTTAAAATTTTTCTATGAATTTTGCTAAAAATTTACTTAATTAAAAACTAAATAATTCTCTTAAAAAGAAAAAAAATCTCTATAAAACATAGTTTAAAAATGTATATTTAAAATCAAACAAAATCTCAAAACAAAAATGATGATATATAAATCTCTAAATTACCTAAATTAACATCTCAACATAATGTATCCAAACATCTAAACAATACAAAAACAATAGACCATCTCAACATGCAAAAGGAATTATAAGCAACATATTATTTTTTATTAAAAAAAAAAAAACATCCCATTCATATTTAGCAACTAGTACAACATGTTCAAAGTCGTTGCAGAAGGCCTTCTACAAGATCAGGAACACGTTGGTAAGTGAAACAAAACATTTTTATTTCTTATTAATAATATACGCGGGTAAAATGTTAAATGAAAGCAAAAACAATACTTTTGTTTGATCTTTAGTTGACATTTCTTTGCTTACTTTCTTTTAAAGTAATGTTTACGTTGTTTTAAAATTAACATTGATTAGTGTTGTTATAATGACCACTCTCAATTTCAATTCTGTTGTATTCTATTAATAACATGTTAAGTTATTAACAGAACTCTCCTTTTGATGTTTACATGAAGCAATAGCCTTGAACTTGAAATTTTTTCTTTTATATATTTACTTTTTAAATCATATGTTCGCATTTCTTTTGCATATAATAGAATTGCACTATGGGTCAATTTGTTATTAAATTCAGTTAAAATTACCTATGTATCGTAAACATTTGTATTTGAGATTTTGAATATATAATAACATTAGATTTTAATAATCAGGAAAATGCGTAATATTTAAGGAAAAGATAATAAACTATTTGCTAAGAATTTAAATGATAGATATTAACTATTATATATTTTTATTTTTAAGATGATAGATTTTTGAATAAAATAAGATTTTCAATATGAATTTGGAAATAACGCTTGTGTGGTCTTCTTTTGATGATTTGATTGGATAGAGTAGAAAAACGTTTTGGGGCTCTATGAAACAGGAATTGTACGCCAATAGAGCAATGGTAGGTGAGGGTAGTGAGGCGTTAGCTCCCAATGACATCAGGGATGCCTAATATTAGTGGGGCTCTAGATAATTGGAATTATAGGCCACTAGAGCAGAGGAAGGAGTGGGTTATGAGGCATTAGCACCCAATACCAGCGGGGTTGCTTAATGTTATTAGGCTATGGTAGGATTTATTCGCGTTTGAGTTAAAGTTCAGAGATGACTAGAATTAAGGGGTTTAGTTTGTTTCTTGATTAGATTTCTAGTCATAAAAGGTCCATTTAGAATAGGGTAGTTTAGTTTGAAATCAGGGAGTCTATAATAATTTTTTTTACTGTATTAAAGAGAGGATTAAGGTAAGCGAGGACAAGAACTCCTCCATCCCGACTGATTAGCTAGCATATCAATGGCTCCCGCAGTCCTTTCTATCTGATCCCATAGAATTAAGTTAAAATTACCATCTATCACCTTATTTCGGTTTGGTGAACATTACATTATAATACAAAGTTCTCAAATATTGTCCGATCGAATGGAGTACTGTGAGGCCAGCCGCGGCAGCTATATGAATGAAATAATATTTCATTTCTAACCGGTACAATTGTACTTCACAACAAAAAAAAAAATAAATAAATAAATAAATAATTTTAAACTTAAACTGTTAAATGGCTCCCCCGATATAATTTCATCCATCTTCAATCGTCTTAAATTTAAGGATTTCTAATTACAAAATATCTCATCAAAAATGCAGAAAATTAAAAGAAAGCGAGACCTTGCCTCAGGCAAAATAAGTTTGGGATTTTCTTAAAAAATTAAGAGAATAAACCTTTGCTTAATCAACGCTTAATTTTTGTAATTATCCTGTATTTATTCCTTCTTTTTTCTTGTTTTATAGAAAATGTTAATCATTATTATCGTGATGATAAAATAAATGTTAATTCTTTTAGAAAACTTTTGCTACTTCCTTTGTGTTCCACTTGATTTTACAGTTATAATTTGTATGTTAAGGCAGAATTTTTTCTATTTTATGTTGTTTTTGTTTCGTATTTCTTACAACTTTTTAATGACTACCATGCCAGGCCAATCAAGGCGTACCGGAAACTTAATCTTAAAATAAATCCTATTTTTTTGTAACTTAAATCACTGGAAAACGAAATTTAACCAAAGTGTGGAATTCATTTTAATATCTGCCCCAGTGGTATGCAAAAGGTAGCCCTAAAAAGTACTTTAAAGATTTACACATTTTGCAAAAAATAATCTTAAATTTTTTTTTATTATTTTCTTTCCTGTTTGGCGGTTTAAGAGGATGATGATATTTTGATTTTTGAGTTTTATCCGACAATATTTCTGCTTTTTCTTTTTCTGTATTCGTAGCATAGGTGCTAACAGTAGTGACTACAAGTTGAAAATGAGAAAAAAAAAATTGTTGTTGTTGTATGATCCATGTTAATATTTCGGTTCTTAGATTACATTTTGATTCTAAAATAGAAAATCATACTACATTGACCGACTAATAATCAGAATATGAATTTTAATTTGAGAATTTTGCCTCATCCTATTCTAGGGATGAGCTTTCTTGAACATTTTTCTATTTAAATAAGGGTACTTATATCGGGTCCGCCATCTAACGTTTTTTTCAATAATTAGTATTATCCTTCCGCTAAAGGATTTAGTTGTGTATACGCTTGAACAACGCTGGGAAATATTGCGACATTACTTTGAAAATCATGGTAATGTTACAGAATCAAAAATCATATCTTCAAATAAAGCTCATTTTGATCTTGGCGTGTATGTAAACAAGCAAAATTGTCGCATTTGGGGCACAGAAAACCCTCACGCATACATTGAAAAGCCGATGCTTAAAAATTGGACCGATCCTGTAGGCTACTGCATGGCCCGCCGAGGCAGCCATTTGAATGGAATTATTTTCCACTATTAACCGGTAGGATTGTACTTTCAAATAAAAAAAGAAATTTGAGAAAATATTCAGCAGCTTTTTTCATATAGGATTTTCCAGAAAAAAAAAATTATTTGGCGGACCCTTTAGTAGAGATTTAAACGTAATTAAAGACTTGATAGCCCTGTTAGGAATACAGTCTAATCCTGGAGCTTTATTATCACCATTCTTTGACCATATTTTTTATGCTAAACAAAATTACAACGGCCATATGCAAAAAAACTAACAAAGCTTGTTAAACCTTTGTTAAGCGAAATTTCTTACGGCCATATGCAAAAAAAAAAAATAGCCAAACTTGTTAAAACTTTTTTAAGCAAAATTTCTTAATGTTGTATGTAAAAACGATTATTAACTTAAAATCTCTTTGTTGAACCTACGTTAACTTTAAAAATTTAAAAGTAGGGATCTACTTCTTTAGCAGAACTTTAAAGTGACTTTCATGTTTTAAATATTTAATATTAAAATAAAAATAATATGTTTTGTAGACAAGGAAAGTTTTTTTGAAAGCATAAAACCTTACCCCAAAGAAAAAGTCATCTTTTAGTGACATGATGGTCCAAGTCAGGCCGCTAAAATTGTCGAAGAATGGCTGTTGTAGCAGAAATTTTAGGTAAATAAGTGATAACCGTCAAGCCGTAATTCCAATCCAATGGAGAATTTTTAAACCAGAGTAGAAAAAAACGCCTGGATATATATAACTAGACTTCGCGGAACATGTTGAAGCTAAGGCAGCGAATATAATATTGTTACGAAAACGAAAACGCTGAAGAGGAAGTTCACCACATCTAGGACTTATTGTGGGACTTATTGTGTCAAGGCTTAATAACTGCAAAAATTACCTTTACTAACGAAGAGTGCTACCATCCGCATGAAGTTGCCAGTTCGATTACTTTTTGTGTTTATAAAGTTATTTAAGAACATTTGAATTAACGTAGATAAATCGAAGATTCGTGTCTGTACTAGAACATTCAAAACTTATGACGAAATATTGTAAAAGTATGGAGAATTGCGGCTGGTGAGTTCAATGATCATTTGACAGTCAATAAGTAAAATCTGTTTAGGCGCAAATAAAAAGTGTTGTAAAAGCAAATTTGTTGTCTTAAGACAAAGTGCAGAAAAGTTACAGTGGAATTACAAAGGAGACAAATTGTAAAACAACAAAAAAAGTAGTGTTTTTTTTTATTTTAACGCAATATAAACGAACTCAAATGTCTTAAAAAGTTTAAGACGTAACGGTATGAATGGGACCAGATTTCTCTTACGTTTCTTTTTTTGTAATATTGAAGAGTGCGTCTAAATTCTTTAAAAACATAAAAAATAAGAGTTCCTTTCTATTTGAGCGAAAAGTGCGAAACTATGTATGCACTTAATACAGATTCTTTATCATCGCCTTTTTCCCATTCCAGTTTTTGAATGTCATCTTTTGATAATGTTTTTTTGAAAGAACTTTGCAATGAATAAATGTGTGAAGCTTTGTTTTATTTGATTGAGTATTGAAGTTTTTATAGGAACTTCAAAATATGCACTTGCAAAGTCTCGAGTTTGTAAGGGTAAAGAGAAAAATGAGCGAAGTTGAGCACACACTTTGATGAAAGTTGCTTTATACTTTGTTCGTATTTATACGTAATTGTATTTGATTACATGTTATTTGACAAAATTTGTCAAAGCAAAATTTGAACGTGCAGAAGCGAAACAAAGTTTAAAAGAAAATGCAAAAGAGTTTGTCAAAGTACTTTGAACGAGCAAAAGGCGTCTAATTTTTTTCGAATAATTTTTTTCATTTAAGCACAATAAAAACATTTTTCCTTTAGTGATGTACATAAAATCAAAACAACTACACAAAGCTCGTTATTCGGATATTTAAAGGGTCCGCCAAATAATTTTTTTTTTTTTTTTTTGAAAATGCTATAAAAACTACTTAATATTTTCTTAAATTTCTTTTTTTATTTGAAAGTACAATCCTTCCGGTTAATAATGGAAAATAATTTCATTTAAATGGCTGCCTGGGCTGGCCATGCAATGACCTACACGATTGGTACAATTTTTAAGAATATTATCGATTGTGTGCAGCTGTGTTTCACCAATGCCTTCACGAATATTGTCCTTTAAAACGTCAATTGTCTCTGGCTTGTTGGTGTAACACTTATCTTTGACGGCACCTCACAAATAATAGTCCAACGATGTCAAATCGCAGCTCCGATGTGGCCGAACAACATCAGCTCTGTGGCTGATAATGCGATCTTCAAAAACAGAGCGTAAAATATCGGGTGTAGCTTCGGCTGTGTGGCACGTAGCGCCGTCCTGTTGAAACCAAATTTTGCTAATATCCTCTTCTTCGATTTTTGTTCGTTCGAAATGGCCCAATTATGTCTCTGGACCAAAATCCGCTCCAAACAGTGACTCGTCTTGGGTGTATCGGCTTTTCAATGTATGTGTGCGGGTTTTCTGTGCCCCAAATTCGACAATTTCGCTTGTTTACATACCCGCCAAGATCAAAATGAGCTTCATCTGAAAAGATGATTTCTTTTTTGGCAAAATCGGCATCTTCTGCAAGTCGATCGCAGGCCGACTTAGCGAAGCGAAAAAAGCGTATACACAACCATATTCGTTCAGCGGAAGGATAAAACTAATTATCTGTCAAATCAGACATGAGCTAAGAGTTACCATTCACGAAATAAGCACTAGTTTTGAAAAAAAACGTTAGATGGCGGACCCTTTATTATTCCACTAATAAAATAATTGGTTTACTCTTTTAGAGTTTGAAAAATTCTTGCACTGAACATGTATAAGATTATATAAAATAGAAAAAAGGTAATGAAAACTGAAACAGATATAATAAAAACATATAATTTTTTCATGGTATTGCCAGCATGAAAATTTTAAATTTAGTAGTGTTCTTGCATAAGTTTTTGAACAAATGCTTGTTAAGCTTGGAGTGTGTGATAACTAACGTGCACTACACGTCTACTTTTAGATTATGTGCATATGGCAGTAAGTATTTTGCCTTTTTGTGCAGTTTTCTATTGATTTTTTAATAAATTTGCTTTATATTACATTTTTTACATTTTATAACTTCACTGTGAATATTTTAAACATACTTTTTGTATAGGAAATATGTAAAAAACCATTTCTATTGGTTATAAATTGTATAAAAAATGTTACTGCTGTTATTGTTGTTGTATTGTTTTTTTTTTTTTATTTTCTGTGGAGTTTTACATGTTTTAATGCGATTTTATTGAGAAAAATGCCGAAAAAACTGTATTAAAACATACTTAAGTAGTATAATAAGCAGATTTTCGCTTAATACTCTACGAATTTTTTCCTTTGCTATTGAAATTTATTCTTTTTTTTGCAAAACTTTGGAATTACTTGTACAAAAAAACAAACATATTATTGTAAAACATGGATTATAATACGTAATGTACCTTGAGTGTTAAAATGGCTTAAGTCAAATTAATATTGTTTGTTTGTAAATATTGTAATATTTAAATAATTAACGATGTGTGTAAAAGAGGTGATTTTTTAAAATTGTAATTTATATAAAATTTATTAAAGAAACAATCGAAAATCTTTTTAAATGTATAGGTTGGGTGGGTTTTAGATAGAATATATCGGGTCCGTCATCTAAGGTTTTTTTTTTGTAAAACTAGTGCTTATTCCGTGAATGGTAACACTTAGCTCACGTCTGATTTGACAGATAATTTAGTTTTATCCTTCCGCTAAACGAATATGGTTGTGTATACGCTTGAACAACGCTGGGAAATATTGCGACATTACTTTGAAAATCATGATAATGTTGCAGAATGTGTGCGAAAATTGCGTACGGATTTTGAAAGAAGAGAAGCAACGTCTTGGCGGGTATGTAAACAAGGAAAATTGTCGCATTTGGGGCACAGAAAACTCGCACGCATACATTGAAAAGCCGATACACCCAAGACGAGTCACTGTTTGGTGCGGATTTTAGTCCAGAAGCATAATTGGGCCATTTTTCTTCGAAAATTAGCAAGGAGTGGCCGTTACAGTCAATGGTGGTCGTTATCGGGCCATGTTGAACGAAATTTTGTCCACAAAAATTGAAGAGGAGGGTATTAGCAACATTTGGTTTCAACAGGAGGGCGCTACGTGCCACACAGCCGAAGCTACACTCGATGTTTAGCGCCCTGGTTTTAAAGATCGCATTATCAGCCGCGGAACTGATGTCGTTTGGAAACCTTGGAGCACCGATTTGACAACGTTGGACTATTATTTGTGGGGTGCCGTCAAAGATAAGTGCTACGCCAACAAGCTAGAGACAATTAACGCTTTAAAGGATAATAATCGTGAATCCATTGGTGAAATACAGCTGCACACAATCGATAATGTGCTTAAAAATTGGACCGATCGTGTAGGCTACTGCATGGCCAGCCGAGGCAGCCATTTGAATGAAATTATTTTCCATTATTAACCGGAAGGATTGCACTTTCAAATAAAAAAAGAAATTTGAGAAAATATTCAGTAGTTTTTTTCATAGCATTTTCAAAAAAAAATATTTGTCGGACCCTTTAATTTAGCCAATAATTGAGTTTTATTTTTGCTATTGCCACCATTGTTGTTTGTATGACTAAATTTATTTGCTGTCCATATTTAATTGCTTGAAATTGAAGTGTTACAAAAATGTTGTCACTTTGTGTGTGTGTGTGTGTGTGTTATTGCTGCAACATTCAGTGCCACTTTTGATTAATATTAACTGTGTTGTATTGGTTTGTGTAACTTGTTATTTTGTTGACCGTTTATCCACCAGCTCCGATTCACAACAATTTGTAATTTTGCGTGCAGTTTTTAAATATTTTTTTGTCTGTAATTTATTTAGCAATTGGTTATAGGCTACGGTGAGAGTTACATATAACGGATTAGACATCTCTTTTGGCCTTTAGAAAGTAAATCATGTATATCTTTTTAACAATTACATTTTTATGTAAAGCCATTAAAAATATATGATAAATTTTTTCATCAGCATGGACATATGTATCTGAAGATACAGATAACCCAGATAATTAACGTTTGCTTCACTTAGATATGTTTTGAAAAATTACTTTGTTGCAGAAATTCGTATACAAAATTTAGGGAAAATAAATAATGCTGAGCCAGTCAGCTGAGCTCAGTGTAATAGAGACAAACGCGTCACTTTCTTGTCAAAGTGTTTTGAATATGATGAAAATTGCTACTTACTTGGACCAATCGCCATAAAAATTGTTATCTCAAAAATCGGTACGACTTGTAAAATTTTTGTATAGAAAGAGCGAATAGCATCGTGTAAACACAATATGCAATGACAACGTGCGACATTGAGAGCAAATAGGGATGAAAATTTGGCTCTCCTTGTTTTTAAAACTCTTTTAAGAGCCATCACACTCCGTTAGACCGGAGATGTATTGTTATGTAAACAAATAAAATAAACAAACAATTGCTTTCAATTTACTTTGTTTCGTTCTTTTACATATCGTGTAAACGTAAAAAGATCTGTCGTAAGATTTTTACTCTCATTTTCAAAATACGAATAGATTTTATAATGTAGGTTGGACATTTAAAAAGTTTATATTAACAAATGCAATACAACAGTAAGTTGTTGTGAAGTAAGTACATATGTTCCGGTTAGAAATTAATTATTATTTCATGCATATGACTGCATCGGCTGGCCTCATAGTACCCTATTCAATCGCACCAATTTTCGAGAAATTTTTCAAGTGTTTTGGGGTCGTATCTCGACAACAGCATCACAAATGTTGGCCTTGAAATGCTCAATTGTCTCTGATTTGTCCATATAACACTTATCTTTAATGGCGCCCCACAGAAAATGGTCGAACGTCAAATTGTCAAATTGCTGCTTATTGGCGTCCAACTGGCATCACCATTTCGCCTAATTAAATGGTCATCAAACATTTGACGCAATAAATCGATTGTGACATGAGATGTGCGTTAAGTTGCACCATCCTGTTGAAACCAAGCATCGTTCACAGCAATACCATGAAGAGCGGACAAAAAATAATAGGTTATCATGGTGCTATAAGTGTCTCCATTGACCAATGATGCCTCCGCTTCACAGGCCGCACCAAACAGTCACTCGTAATGGGTTCATTGGCTTCTGTAAGACCACGTTTGTCTTTTCTGAGCCACAATACGACAATTTTGCTTATTATCGTACCCACCAGGATGAAAATGAGCTTCATCCGAAAAGATGAATTTTTCCTTGAACTTTGTAAGGCTTTATACCGAGATTTTTTCGCAAAATTTGACGTAAACTGAGAACGATGACGAGTTGATGTTGATGGATTCTCACACACACTCTCAGCCATTGCTTCGATAGTTCCAGGTGTACGCACTAGACGAGCATGCTTATGTCTTGGCGTATCAGCAATGAAATCAGTTTTACCAATAAACTTGCGTATACCGGGCACTGTTGGTCGTTTCTGCGACCAAATTTTGGGCGATATTTTTGTGCAATTTCCGACCAATTGGCTTTATTTTGGAAATAAATTTCCAACAACGTTGCTCAAGCGTAAATCGATTCATTTCGTTCAGTAGAGATAACTGATACTAAATATTGTGACTGCATAGAACAACATAAATATTGCCAGGTTCGAAATAACCGCTGGTGCAAATTTAATCCAAAAGATGGACCACCCGATATTACTGGTAACAGAAAGAGTCTATAAAATTTGCGCAAAAATAATTTCGTAGTCAATACAAATCATCAGTCAAAAAATGTGCTGAATTGGTCAAGTAGGCGTGTTACCTCCCATACAAAGTAAATATTGAATTTAGTATGTCCTATGGATGGTTACAGCTAAAGTTTCAGAATTTTCATCAGTCAAAAAGACGGAATTTGACAAGTAGGCGTGGTTCCGCTCATATAAAGTAAATATTAATTTTTTGTCTATCTTGAAAACGGTGATTGTAAAAGTTTCTAAATCAGGTTTAAACACCATCGTGAACAATACACATCATCAGTCAGTAATTGGGCGAGAATGGGTAAGTAGGCGTGGCACCCTCTATTTAAACTAAGTATATGTGGAGAATGAAAACTATTTAAGCTTCGTTATCTATTCACAATTACCAAAAAGCGGGTAAGTATTACAGAAAGCACACCGAGTATATATAAAATTGAATGAGTGTTTGTTTAAAGATTGAAACCGATTATCTTGATATTTTTTACAGTATTTTTTTGGAAGTAACTACAGACTATCTTAAAGGTTTGAACTTGAACCGGATGGGGCTAAAATGGGAAAAAAAGATTTAAAAATTATAACTAAAATAGTTGTTAATGAAAATAGCAAATATTGGCATAGCGAAGCACGCCGGGTTTTTAGCTAGTAAAAATATAAAGTAAGGTATGCGCATTGAAAGAAGTTACTAAAATTGAAATTTTACATTCTATTTATCAAAACGTATTTTCTTTTTTTTTTTTTTTTGATCAGCTGCTTATAGTGAAGTCGTTTTTAATATAAAAGGTCCGCCATCTAACGTTTTTTTTTCAACAGTGCTTTTTTCGTGAATGGTAACACTTATCTCATGTCTGATTTGACATATAATTAGTTTTAT
Source organism: Wohlfahrtia magnifica (assembly GCA_023159175.1). Lineage (NCBI taxonomy): Eukaryota > Metazoa > Arthropoda > Insecta > Diptera > Sarcophagidae > Wohlfahrtia > Wohlfahrtia magnifica. Next base: position 5,143,659 of record JAKWBJ010000537.1, read on the forward strand.
CCTTCCGCTGAACGAATATGGTTGTGTATACGCTTCGCTAGGTGGGCCTGCGATTGATTTACAGAAGATGCTGATTTTGCCAAAAAAATCATCTTTTCAGATGAAGTTCATTTTGATCTTGGCGGGTATGTAAACAAGCAAAATTGTCGCATTTGGGGCACAAAAAACCCGCACGCATACATTGAAAAGCCGATACACCCAAGACGAGTCACTGTTTGGTGCGGATTTTGGTCCAGAGGCATAATTGGGCCATTTTTCTTCGAAAATGAGCAAGGAGTGGCCGTTACAGTCATTGGCGATCGTTATCGGGCCATGTTGAACGAAATTTTTTCCACAAAAATTGAAGAGGAGGATATTAGCAACATTTGGTTTCAACAGGATGGCGCTACGTGCCACACAGATGCAGCTGCACTCGATGTTTTGCGCCCTGTTTTTGAAGATCACATTATCAGCCGCAGAGCTGATGTCGTTTGGACATCTCGGAGCTGCAATTTGACACTGTTGGACTATTATTTGTGAGGTGCCGTCAAAGATAAGTGTTACGCTAACAAGCCAGAGACAATTGACGCTTTAAAGGACAATATTCGTGAAGCCATTGGTGAAATACAGCTGCACACACTCGATAATGTGTTTAAAAATTGGACCGATCGTGTAGGCTACTGCATGGCCAGCCAAGGCAGCCATTTGAATGAAATTATTTTCCATTATTAACCGGAAGGATTTTACTTTCAAATAAAAAAAGAAATTTGAGAAAATATTCAGTATTTTTTTTTTTATTTATTTGCGGACCCTATATTTATGTAGCTGACTTCATGACTACAAATGCTGCTAACGTGTAGTGGTGCAGCCTGCCGTCGTCTATGTGTTTATAGTATAAATTTTGCAGTAAAGAAAACTTTATACTACGCCATGTAGAACCAAGACGCCTGCAGATAACACCCTCACAAAATACGCTGTCAAAAATGAATCACTAGGTGATATATTAACTCTATGTGTTGGCAAGGAAGATATGTAAGTTAAGGCCATCAAAAAGCCGGACCTTGGGACCAAATTTATCAATTTATTTAAAGTAATAAGAATTGAAAAACTTGTTATTTTAATAGAAGAACCGGTTAACCGTTTATTTGATTAATTTTTAACTGAAACAAGTAAACCACAATAGACATGCACATTAATTTGTTTTAAAGTAGATGTGGCTTTATTAAGTTTTTTCCAACAATTCATTGTAGTTTAGCTGCCTAAAATTAGTATATAATAGACCTCATTTTTAACAAATTTTATATTCTCATAAGACTTAACCAACCTCACCAGAAACGGTTCTTTAACTATGGGTCTTCGAGCCGTTTAGAGCAATCAAATGCCCACATATCTGCAAATAATTGGCACTTGGCTAAGGCTATCATACCGTTTTGTAGGTTATAAAAATGATGGCCTTTACCGTTGGCAAAATTTGTACTTCAAGTATTTTTCAATAAATTATTGACTGAATAAATGACTGAATGACCGAATGAATGTTAAAAAAGTAATTGCTTTTCATTGTTGCTTTATTTGTGTTGGTTGTCAGTAACAAACAAAACAAAACAAGTAAAATATGAAAAGAAGGCACAAGAAAAACAGACAAACAAATCGAAATCGAAATGATTTAAAATGAAGCAACAACGTTAACAGAAAAAAAGTGAATTCCAATCAATAGGCAATTACGTATAAAAACAGAAAAAAAAACAGAAAAAAACAGAAAAAAAAACAGAAAAAAATGAAAAAATGTTAAGGTTCATTTGTCTGCACTACATTTACAATTACATTCTCATTATGTATTTTCTTATTGCTGCTGCTGTTGTTGTTGCTGTTGTTATTGTTATTGCTGTTATTTAATTCCAATTTTATTTTATTTATCCAAATACACTTAATTACCAGCAAAGAAAACAGGCCAGTAAATTACACTCCAGCCAACGCTCATTCACTATAAATGTTTACTTAAATTTCATTGTAAAAAGCGAAACGAATTTGAATAAGTAAGTTGAGTGGGGGCCTATAAATGATTTTTAAATTGAAAGTAAAATTGATTCATACTTCAGTTCAAGAGGGTAATAAAAGTTGTAAGCAATTACAAGAAAAAACTTAAAGGGATTTCAATTATGAATAAATATTGTCGATATATCAGTTGGCATATATTCTGCAGCACTTTTTTCTAAACATTTTCGAAGTCAGATATAAGTAAGTCATTGGAACTTGTTGTTGAACTATTATGTATTGAACAGAACGGTATAATGTCAAGCCCCATCCGTTCAAGCAGTTCGTCAACTCAAATGCAATATCAGATCTTACAGACTTGAAATAGCGCACCAGGAATTATTCAAAACTCAATAATTTCTATTTAAAGTTTTAATCTCTCAATAAAGCGAAAAATTTTAAACGAAAACTTTTCGTTGAATGGAATTTAAAGTAAAAAGTGGAATTGAAAATTGTGAGTAGTAGACCTCTTAGAGTTAACGAACACTTAACATGCATCATTACCTGCAGATAAACTGAAGTGGTTAAAGATGATGTTGATTGCACCACAACTACTTGAACGAATAAGCCAGAGAATACAAATTTACAAAAGAGTATAAAAAATATCCCACAAATATGCAGACACTGCAGATACACTTTTACACTTAAAGTGAACCAATTATTTACAGTTTTATAGGAGTTGCAAGTAGCAAGCAGTTGTATATCATAATAAAAAATCTTACAAAAAAAAGCTGCAGAAACATGTGTCGAAAATCTTTTCAACATAAAAGAGAGAGAGAGAGAGAGAGAGAGAAAGAAAAAAAAAAACAAGTGGAGTTGCAACAGCAAACTTATACGCCTTCTTAAGATGTTGCACTTTTGCCAAACTATAATGGTTTTTTGTACCACACCAGACACAAACTAAGAGAGATAGAGAAACAAAAAAAAAAACCAATTCAAACAACTATTATTCCCCAGTGGAATCTTTAAAGAAAGAGAAAAAAATCCTAAAAAGCAACACCACCAACCAAACACATGCCGAAACAGCTACCATACAGCAGCAACATAAATAATTATGATAAAAAGTTGATGAAAGTTTCCTGTTTTACTTGCAACACTCTCATCTAAAATTTGTTATGTGGTTTTCTTATTTCACGCCTTATTGTTCAATTTTTTTTCTTCCTTACATTCATTGTATTATTTTTACTATTTTTTTTTTTTTTTTTTTTGAGTAAAAGGAAGTAAGAACCCAGGGATTACAAAGAAAATCAAACACCTACAGAGATACAGGCATAAGCAAAAAATAAAAATGAAAAGAAAAACGAAAAGTTTTATGTTCTATCGCTAAAAGCTAAATTGGATGTGGTGGTTGTATATTGTTACAACACATGTTTTCAACTTTATTTCTTCTCATTTAGACAGTCATTCATTCATGTTGCAGAGAGTCGTTAGCAAAAATCAACAAACAACAACAACACTTGCAATACGAGTAGTAATGCTAAATATAGCACCAAGAAAAAAGACAGAAAGAAAAAGTACAATTACCAACAACAATCTCTTACACTTTATGTATCTGCGAGTACTTTGTATTGCTTTTCCTTCCTCTTTTTTTGTTTGTTTTTTGAGTAGATGGTTTGATCTATAAAAACGCTTAACATGCTTTTGCAGGAGGTAACGACTACCAATCGTTACAAAACTGCAGTTGCAACAACATCTGCTAATAGTGACACAGACACTCTCTCTTAACCATTCTTTGAAACATTCGTACAAATTCATCAGATTTATTTTTGAGAAGTTTTTCTTGTAGTTTTTGTCTGCAAAAAAAAAATCTTTATATGTTTCGCTTACACCAATGTGTGTGGTTTTTGGCTTTAGAGTGTAATGTGGTATGATATAGGGAGACAAGGAAGTATTTACACGTCACATATCCAAGTGTGTCTTATACTCATTTTTTGATTTTTTTTTTTTTTTTTGCTTGGCACCTCAAACACTTTTGTGCCTGAGGCTGTCTCTTGTTTCCTGTTTGAGTGCCATATCTATCTATTTTCGTTCGTTGTAGGTTAAGCAGCTAGTCAGCCAGACACAGTGTAATAAACGCAAAAGTTCTTTCTAAGGAAGTTGTTTGCAAAAATTTGTTTCTAAATTTTATTTTTTTTTTTCAACTGGCCATCTCTGCTTGTTACAGAAGATGATTTAAAAGCTTTGGTAAAAATGGTTGATAGAAAATTTTTTTTCAGCATCTTTACAGTGGGCGTTAAATTATTTATTTATAATTAATTTTGGCATTAAAATATGGCAGCAGTAGTGATTTCTATCTATTAAGGCATTTACGGCATTAAATACATTATGTTTGTATTTGCAAATTACAGGTTGTCTAAGACTATCGCTCCAGTTCTTTTTTTTCAGGGATAACACTTGGAGTATAAAACACTTTGCTGATAACAGTGTTGTAGTTATTTGAGCATTAAATACGGCTGTTGGCTAAGTCTTTGATTACTTGTTCACACAGCGCAATAACGCATATATAAGGATTCTAATGGAGGGCAAAACTGCTCTTTACTTTTAAAGGCACTTCGGAACCATCTATAAAGCCATCCTGTGAGCCATCGAAAACAAAGCATGTACATAACTTGTGCTAAAATCTTGCATAACCAGGAGTGAGTTATCTGTGTTAATGTGCTATATCCTTGATCAAGGACAGTATTCTCAAATATTCTCAGCTTTTTAGGAAAAAATCAATTCGTTGAAAATATTTCTATCCTTTGCTCCTTACTCCTTAGCTACTTATTGTGACTTCTCGACACTTTACCTCAGTCCTCAGTCTAATGATTTTTTTTCCGTCGTACATCTCAGGGTATTTTAAAACCATCTCATGCTTTTTTACAGTTTAATCAATCAAGTTGATTTGTCAAGTTGAGTAGATTATTAATCCACTGTAGCCCCACGCCGTATGATTGTGTAGTGGTGAAGATCCTTGATAAGTGGTGGTGGTGGTCTTTACTTAGCATTGTGATATTTTCCCAGTATGTGGCGCATTTTCCTGATTATTCGTCTGATGTTTTTCATCATCGCCAGAGGTAAACTAGAAGGTCAGGAGGTTTATTTTTTATTTTTTAGATGAAGTCGTCTGGTAGGGAAAGTTGAAGTCTCTTTATTAAACTCTCGAAACCACAATTAAGCTTTTTTTCGTCATTTCCTTTACCTTGCTCGAACCTGGGCCGCTTATGTTGTTATGCGTGCACTCTAACCACTACACCACGCCACCACCCAGTATAGTGATTAGAGGTCCTTAGAATATTCAAGTTAATTTTGCGGTGTTGAATTTTATCTGGATCTTCTATTTGAAGGGGCAAAAAAATGGTATAAAAATCAATCAGCAATATTTTTGTCAGGACATTTGTGATTTCGATGTCTTTCTTATACAGTATGCTTTGCAAGAAATTCATTTCCGAAATGAAAAATTTACTATTGTTTCGCAAATGTGTTTGAGACGATTTTATTCTAAACTTGTTTTTAGAGCATTCCTTGAGTAAAATGTAGAGAAAACACGAATTTTATAAGGTTAGTTTAGGTTACATAAGTTGCCCGCAGCTACCGAATAAACTCGGAGGCTATATGGCTCATTGTCGTACCCTTAAGAAAAACTCTAAAACTCATCAAGAATTCAAAGTCAGAGACGACAGAGATAAAGTTGAGTTATCCCTAAGCCTGAATGAGCAAATCTCGTGGTTCTCGCAATAGCCAATAGCCTGACAAAACTGACCAGATTCTTGAGATAGACATTCCGCAAGATGCCTTAGTCTAAGCGCACGTAGAGCATGACAGTCACAAATAAGGTGTTGTACCGGTTTTTATTCATGGGTAACCTTTACGCTCAGACGTACAGCCAGTCACTGGTACACTGATGGGTGTTTTGTTAGTTTAGTAGGCAGTGCTGGCAAAAACCCGGTTTTATTAGCTTTTTTGTTTTTTAGTGGGTTTTATAACTGCTTCCAAAGTTCGTTCAAGTCGACAGTTTTTTGTTGTTTGTTTACACAATCACGTTGTTTTAATATTTATAATGCAATTTTGCACTCTTGGTGGGATCACGGCGTCATTGTGTACCATGAGCTGTTAAAACTGGGTGATCGAAGCAGACTGCAATTACTTCGTTTGAATCGTGCCTTACGAGAAAAATGGCCGGATATAACACCCTACCTCATGTCGCATAAGTTTCAAAACAATTATTAAAAACGATCAAATGTCACATCCGCCGTATTTTCCTAACATTGCTCCGTCTGCTGTTGCGAGGCATACAATATACTCACACCTCTTTATACGGGCTTTCTTTACATGGCATTTCGCCATAACGGCTTGTTTGTATTATGGAATACATTTGTTTTGAGCGCATATTATCTCGTTCTACGGTTAACAAAACGTGGATTCTCTGTTTTTTAACAAAAAGTGTAAAGGAAACAAACGCACCAAATATTCATCTCATTTAAAAGCATTTCAATTTAAGGTCTACGAAGAGGCTTATCTTTTAACATGTCATTGAATGATTTCCTTTGAAGAAATACAAAATCGACTTCAAAGTTGGAGCGCCTTAAAGTACGAAAAGTTTTTCTGAGACAGGATTTGGAAATTAGCTTAGAAGTGAAGAAAAGATATAAACAGTGATGTGATAAATTTGTTATTTCATTATCTGTTTGAGGTGAAAAAACGGAACAAATAAATTTGTAGTACAAATACGTAAATTAAATCTATTTTTGTTGTAGAAAAAAAAAAAACTACGAAAACTTGTAAATAAAAAAACCCACCGTGGTTTTTTAATATAATACCCAACAAAACCTGGGTGGGTTATATACAACCAATATTGGGGTTCCTGGATCATATGGAACAAAGATTTTTTTCAAACTTTGGAAAACCTTTTTAAAAATGATTTTAAAAAAAGCTAAAAGGACATTTAATTTTAATATTTATTACTTGTATCCTCAATTAAAAAACTAATTTTGTGCTATAGGGTATCAATATTCTCTACAAAGCCATTGAAAAGGAAGAAGAAAAAAATTCGACCATATTGTTGTGTGTGGTTTTTTGTATTTTTGGTTTTCTACCATTTTTTCTATTCAATTCTAAAAACAATTTTACCACATGGCCATAGATCAATGGCAGCGCTGAACACTTTTTGAGTGTTGAGTATGGCCTCTGGGGTTCATACACCAAAAGAAAGCAAAACAGAGTTAAAATTTTACACAATCTTTTGACCCTCAACATGTGATGTTGTTGTTGCTTGGCTATTGAAGTTGTATGGATGAGTTTTTTATTTAATTTTATTTTTTCTGTATCATTTGTAGGCGGAAGTCGTGCCATGATGGCTATTTTCTGGTCAAACTTAAAAATTTGATGAAAAATAAAAAAACAACAGAGATCGCATCATTTTTTATTGTAATAGACAGACATAAGGATGGTTTGGATAAAAATTTTCCAACGAAATGCAAGTAATTTTATTATTTTATATGAGAAGATTCGTTTTCTTTTCTGCAGGATATGAGGAAGTATGTGTTGCAATTACCAATGCCACCACTAGCATATAACAAGTGAGGTTTTTTTCCAACTTTTTTCCTGGCAAACTTGGCCAATATTGAATTTTTTCGTTTCTGTTTTTATTTTCTTTTTAATTTTTATTGAAATTGAAAATACAACATCCGTTGGATAGAACACAAAACGTAAAGTCGATTAGACTGAAGCTGAAAAGCTGCAAGTTGAACAATATGTAACTGCATGTTGTAAATATAATGTAGCAGACTGATATTGAGTGTTTTTTTCGATATTCTTTTTAGGGCTTTTACATCGCTTTTTAATTTAACAAATTTTAATTATATTTCTCTCTTGGTGTGAGTCTGTATATGTTTTGTTAATTTGTTTCCTCCCAAAACTTGTGGTATTTGCTCTTTTATGGATTCGTTATTGGTTCTAAGGACCTTAGGGCAATTTTTGTCTACTTTTTTATTATTTTTCGTCAACTTCTAATTTAATGACATTTTTGTGTTCTATTAAAAGAATTTTAAGCAAAAAACGCCTTAAAAAATTATTATTCTTTATTTTTCTAAATGAAATGTTATGATCCTGAGGTATTAATGAAAGGCTTTCAATTCAATAAAGCTTCGGTTAATATCTCTTGAAAAGATTTAATAGTAATAATTTTTTATATTCAGTAGGACTGCAAGACCTGTTACATGTTTAGTATTTTAATGGGCTTTTACTCTTTACTTTTATTTCCTAATATTTTTAAATCTCTTTTCTCGTAATGGATCTTTAACTATACTTACTGCTGCCATCTTCCTTGACTTTGCTCTTCAATAGAAATTAAAACAAAGTAAAATCCACGAAGGTAATTCATGGGGTTTTATAGCCATCACTGTGTTACGCCTCAATTAAAATGTGGGCCACAACAATAAATAAAGATTGAAACACTTCATAAAATAAATGAAATCATATTTCTGTAGGTCAGAGTTATAAAAAGAGGACAAGAAATGAGTAAAATTGAAGCGAATAATTTAGACGAAACACCTTCAAGGCCAAAAAATAAATAATTTTATTACTTTGTTTTTTTTTTTTTTGAAAATAATAAAAAATGAATATAAATATTTTGCGAAAAAAAAAAGAAAACAACAGAATGTAATAAAATATGAAATTACTTCAGCGAGTCAAACTTGAAATTGTTTTTAGCAAAACACTTGTAGTCTACCGACTTCCAAGCAATTTTCTTTGAATTTCGCCAAATTTTATGGCCTTTTAGCAGGAAACCTTAAAGATTTTGAGTTGGTTTGTGCATAATAAAATGGTGCCTCTTTAGGGCGGTTCAATGAACAGCAATTAAATGAAATGAAATAAATATTTTGCTTTTTATTTTTATTATTCTAATAAATTTTCTTATAAAGATTTTTTCATTTCTCATAAATTTTAAGATAAAATTTTTATATTTTCTTTTTTCTTAAATGATTAAAAAGCTTGATTTGTAATCTCAATTAAGTCAGTACAAAACAAAAAAAAAAAAAAAAATATTTGATAAATTTATGGTAATACACTGGTGCATATTCCTATAAACGCACTTAATTTTTTTCTGTATTTTTGTTATATCTTTGTTGTTCTCATCCAAAAGCAAAATTTAACTAATTTAATGAGAGACAATTTAACGGTACTTTTTAAAAGTAAACAATTCTTTTTTCTTATTTTTGTTGTTTGACTTAATTATGCGATCAAATGTTCTTGGTGCTATTTTAAGTGGAAAATTCGTATAAACGCACACTCGAAATTTGTTTTTAATAAAGTGACCAAAAATAAAATATTATCAATCTTAGTTTTTTTTTTTTTTCAACCAAAGGTACGTTTCTAATAGTAATGTCTCAACTTACTGTAACTTTTCCTCACTTTTCATCACTTTTAAAGATGCCTAAGGGAACTTTTTTGTCCGAACAAGAAAAGATTCAAATTAAATTTTTTCACGACCAAGGATGCTCTAATAGAGAAATTGGACCTAAAATCGGTCGTTCGGAAAGTGTGGTGCGAAATTTCTTTAAGAAATGTCAAAATTATGGAGTTCGCAAATCAACAAAGGGTAATACAAAACTAACAAGAAGACAACTTAATCTAATAAAACAAGAAGCAACCCGCAACAAATTGAATTCCACACAAATAAGGAATAAATTAAATCTTCCTGTGACTTCCAAACACGTTGCACACATTTTACGAAACGATGAAAACATAAAATGGAAAAACACCATAAAGAAAATCGTCTAAAATTCGCAAGAAAATATATGAAATGGACAGATGAGTGGAAAAAAGTAATTGTCTCTGACGAAAAAAATTTAATTTAGACGGCTTAGACTCATACTCATGCTATTGGCACGATTTGAGATCTAAAGATGTTTGGATGTCAAAACGTAATTTCGGTGGTGGCAGTGTTATGGTTTGGGCAGCGTTTTCTGCAGTTGGCAAGTCGAAAATTTGTTTTGTTCCGACAAAAATGAATAGTTCGATTTATAACGATTTATAATTTATTGGAAGATGCTCTTCTCTCTTTTATGGACGAAAAAATGGATGAAGATTGCATTTTCCAACAAGATAATGCTGCAATCCATGTGCGGACTTAAACCCAATGGAAAACTTGTGTGGATACATGGCCCGTAAACGAAGGCATAAAGACTGTGACAGAGCTGAAACTAAGAATTAAACAAGTCTGGGAGGAAATTGATTCCGATCTGCTTAAAAAATTAGTGGAATCAATGCCAGACCGTATTTTTGAAACAATCCATAACAAAGGATCATCCACACATTATTAATAAAGCTACAATGGCCCAAGCATTAAAGTGCGTTAAAAATGGCTGTTAATATCGAAAATTAAATAAAAAAAAATAATTAAAGTACAAATGAATTTTTTTTGTAAACAATATTTTAAATGAAGTCTTTCTTAACTAATTTAATACACAAATTTAAAGCCCCCTAAATATATTCTTGTTTAATTTTTACCTTTTTTTTTTAAAAAAGTAGTGTGCGTTTATAGGAATATGCTCCAGTGTATATGTATACTCATAAAATTTAAAATGGCTTTTAAATATATGTTATTTGAAATTTATCGTAAAAAATTTAAATATTTCCAAATAGATTTCCAAAACATTTTTCCAATACATAATTGTAAGCCTTAAAGTTAAAAGCATAGTAAACAAGTTATTTGCCAATAAATCATTTCACAATTTTCAGTATTTTGATGTTTGTTTTAAGCTAAAGCCAGCCTAAAGCTAATATTGCCTATAAATTACTAAAATTATTTGTGTTAAAAAATATATTATTTCTTTAACAAGACTTGTATTAAAGTTCAGTCTTGGTAATATAGGGTCCGCCAAATAAATTTTTTTTTTTTTTTTGAAAATGCTATACAAAATAACTACTGAATATTTTCTCAAATTTTTTTTTTATTTGAAAGTAAAATCCTTCCGGTTAATAATGGAAAATAATTTTATTCAAATGGCTGCCTCGGCTGGCCATCAGTAGCCTACACGTTCGGCCAAATTTTTAAGCACATTATCTATTGTGTGCAGCTGTATTTCACCAATGGCTTCACGAATATTATGCTCTAAAGCGTCAATTGTCTCTGGCTTGTTGGCGTAACACTTATCTTTGACGGCACCCCACAAATAATAGTCCAACGGTGTCAAATCGCAGCTCCGAGGTGGCCAAACGACATCAGCTCTGCGGCTGATAATGCGATCTTCAAAAACAGGGCGCAGAACATCGAGTGTAGCTACGGCTGTGAAACCAAATGTTGCTAATATCCTCCTCTTAAATTTTTATGAACAAAATTTCGTTCAACATGGTCCGATAACGATCGCCATTGACTGTAACGGCCACTCCTTGGTAATTTTCGAATTATGCCTCTGGACCAAAATCCGCACCAAACAGTGACTCGTCTTGGGTGTATCGGCTCTCCAATGTATGCGTACGGATTTTCTGTGCCCCAAATGCGACATTCTGCTTGTTTACATACCCGTCAAGATCAAAATGAGCTTCATCTGCAACATTATCATGATTTTCAAAGTAATGTCGCAATATTTTCCAGCGTTGTTCAAGCGTATATACAACCATATTCCTTCAGCGGAAGCATAAAACTAATTATCTGTCAAATCAGACATGAGCTAAGTGTTGCCTTTCACGAAATAAGTACTGGTTGAAAAAACAAGGTTAGATGGCGGAGCCTTTACAAAAGCGGTCTTAAAATTAGCCGAAATAATAAAGAGAACACAACAAATTTGAAAAAATACGAGGGGGACAATTTTATTTCGGGCAACATAATAAAGTTTGAACTCACAACGTTTGAATGTACAAGAGCTATTTGTTTTGTTGTTTACAGTGAGTTAAGAAAATCAATTTGGCCAAAAAATGGAAATTTCAAGGATTATTTTTCACAATTTTCGACTTGGAGTACCTCAACAAGAATGTGTCGTTGGACTCAGTTCTTTGTATGGCAATAAAACTACAGTATATCGCTGGTATAGTGAATTCAATAGTGGTCGTAGTTTGGTCACCGAAAAATTCCCCGAAGATCGTCCAAAATCGCTTGTTTTCACACTGAACAACGATGCAGTGCGTGAACTGATAATGCAAGTTCGTCATGTGACATATTACGAGAGTCATCCTTACACATTAGTTTCACTTCAATACATACGATTTTGCATGAACACTTAGTTGTCAAAAAAAATTTGTTCTCGTTGAATGCCACATGACTTATCAATCGCTCAAAAAAAAAAAAAAAAAAAAAAAACTCGCCTCGATTAGTGCAAGTAAATGATTGAAAAGTTCGACCAGGATGCTTTAAATGTTGTGCATAAAATCGTGACAGGTGATGAATCATGCATATATGCCTATGAGCCGGAAACAAAACAGCAGTCGACCGTGTAGTTATTCCAAGTTAAGCTAAATTCAACGAAAGCTATTCGTGAAAAAGGCCGAATGGGTCATGTGACCACAGTTCCGCTTGAGCAACTTGAGACGATCAATTTTCTATATGGTACACGACCATTTCTTTGCCGGTAATCTTCGGAGAAATTCGTAAAACCAACCGTCGAAGACGAGTCATTATCCCTCATGACAATGCGAGCTCTCGCACATCTCGTCAAACAGGTGAATTTTTGAGCAGTCAGAGCATCGAATTGGTGTCTCATCTTCCGTACAGTCCTGATTTGGCACACAATGACTTCTTTTTGTTCCCAAGTATCAAACTTAAAAAACGTGGTCAATGATTTACGGGCACGAGTGTAGAAGTAGTTGAAAACCATGTTTTGGAGGTGTCTCAAGAGGAATGAAAAAATTGCTCTAAGAAATGGTGCGAAAGAATGCAAATGGAGAATACTTTGAACAACAAAAGCAACAAAATCTTTGTTATTATTTGCTATTCCCGAAATATAAACAGCACACCTAGTATATCTTCATTTCTCAATATAGGCTTCCTTTAACTTGATGCGACTTTCTCAACGATATCTCTTAGCTTTGATACCCTTCTTATAGCAAGAACTGTTGAGCTTCTTTAAAAGGCAATTAACCTCACACTTCCACCTCTAAACGAGTTTTTTTCTTTTAAGTTAGAAATAGAAAATAACTTGCGTAAGTTAAATCTTAAATAAGTAGATTATTTGCTTTAATAAGAGAAAAAGGAGCGTTCAAGGCACTGGACTAGATTGAAAGAACGCAACTGTCGAAGATGCAACTATCTGTATGCAAGTTCATCGATTTTATTTTTTTTTAGGTTTTTTTTCGTCATTCCTCTACGCATTCTGTGGCTTTCCACAAAGCAACCATTGTTTTGTTTCAGTTTCAGTTATCAAGTTGATTTTCAAGCTAAGTAGTTGATTTATCTACTGTAACTCGCTTCATATGATTATATGTTGTGGTGCAGATCATTAATTAGCATTGAAATTTTTTCCCAGTAGATGGCTTTTTTTCCTGATCATTCGTCAAACTAAAGCACTGGACTGGAGTAGGAGAATCGTGTTCTAGGACGGAGATAGTGCCATCTGTAGGCAAGGACATGCCGTCTGTTTTTGGGGATAAGCGTGAAGTTATCTTCAAAAAGAAAAACAATCAATGATGTGTATAATAACAACATTTGCAGCCTTTTTTCCTTAAAAAGTAACATTTGGCGAAAAAAAAGGTTTTGTTTCCTCAAGACATATTCACTGTTGCATTGGACAAAATGCATGTATTTAAGTTCGAATTGTTACACTACGTTTTTTTTTTTGCAATGTTTAGTTCCTCCGGACTATATCCTGTTCCCAAGCTTGCGAAAATATATCTGTTGGTGGGCCATTTAAAAGTTCAAATTTAAACCAACGGTTATTTTGAATCTGGAAATTTATCATCATTTAAAGTCATCTTTTCGGATGAAGCTCATTTTCATCTTGGTGGGTACGATAATAGGAAAAATTGCTGTATTTGTGGCTTAGAAAACCCAAACGTGGTCTTACAGAAGCCAATACACCCATAACGAGCAACTGTTTGGTGCGGCTTCTAGAACGGAGGCATCATTGGCCCATGTTGAATATTTCGAAAATATTACCGTCAATGAACACACCTATCGCACCATGATAAACAATTTTTTTGTATCCGCTCTTCATGGTATTGATGTGAACGATGCTTGGTTTGAAGAAGATGGTGCAACTTACCACACATCTCATGTCACAATCGATTTATTGCGTCAAACGTTTAATGGCCGTTTATTTAGCCGAAATGGTGATATCAGTTGGCCGCCAACAAGCTGCGACTTGACACCGCTGCACTATTTTCCGTGGGGAGCCGTTAAAAACAAGTGTTATGTCGGCAAACCAGAGACAATTGCGCACTTGAAAGCCAACATTCGTGATGACATTGCCGAGAACGACCACATACACTTGAAAATGTTCTCGAAAATTAGTCCGATTTAATGGGGTATTGTTAGTACAGCCGCGGCATCCATATGAATGAAATAACATTTCATTTCTAACCGGAACAAATTTGGCAAAATTACAAACCATTTTTGTTTTATTGCCAACCATTTTGTTTTAAAGATGTGTAGCTTATGTCGACTTTAGTCACTTTTACTTACCGACAAAAATTTAATCATAACAGACAAGATACGAAGAAGGAAGCAGTGAATACGACTAGAGCTTTAACAATAGAAGTGTATTCTGTTAAAACTTTTCCGAGAATATCTCCAAAATGCTAAATCTGTGCCGTTAAATAGGAATAACTTAAGTGGAATTAAGTCATTCTTGCATATAGAGACAGATATATGTACCCTGGTTAGGCTTTTAGATGGAGCAAAGAATCTCCACAAATTTTTTCCACCTCTCTCTGTTCCCCACAATCGCCATAATCTTCTTACAGCTTTTGACAAGAGCTTCAGTTTTAACATCTATTATCCGACGTTGTCCTTGGCCGGCCGCGACTTCTGATATCTTGCATATTTCAAACCAACGCCTGTTTGGGAAGGTCACCTGGTGGTTTGTGTAGCGTATGACCATTCCACTTCTATTTTCGACGCCTAATTTGGATTGTGACTGACTTCTCATCGCACCTACGCAAAATCTCTGAGTTTGAGAGAATTTATGGCCGCCATATTTTCAATCTATATCTCAGACAGCGGGTTTTAAGCAACTGAAGCTTATTTGTCAATATTCCATCCATACAGTAAGATGGACTTGATATTTGACCTAAAAATTTGAAATTTTAGGGTCGTTATTAAAGCTGTTGATTTTCACACTTTTCTCTTTCGCTTTAGCCTTATTAATACGGTTGTCCACATTTCCGATAGCTCTCCCTTCGGGTGTGAATACGCTGCCCTAATAGAAGAAACTTTTCGAGCGCTTTATGCTTTCATTCTCGATACAGATTATTGAACCTGATCGGTGGAACAAACATAGTTTTTGTATTGGTGCGGTTTGTCGTCAGATCCAGTCCCTTAGATGCATAATTCAGATCTTCGATTTTGCTCTGCCTATTCATAAAACGAGATGATATCAAACAGATGTTGTCAGCATAGTTGAGGTGTACGATATATTCCCTGAAGTTCCTTTGAATGCCGCATTTATGACCATCCGACGTCTGAGACATAACATCATCGCTAACGATTAAAATTAATATGTGTGATAAAAGACAACCTAGCCTGCCAGATATTGAGCTGAAGCTTTCAGAATATTTACCGTTGTTGAGAACTCTACATGTGAAACCCTCATATATAAAGGCCACACGGAATTGTTATTCCCGTGGTCGAAGAGGCGCTCATGGAGGTCCTTTTGTGGTGAAATTGAGGAGTCTGGTGGACTTCGCAGACTTCTCATGGGGACCGGCTATGTTGTAGGGTCTATACGGTCTGGGGATAATTCCTGGACTACTTCCAATGAGGATGCCTTGAAGGTACTCCTTGGTGCACATTTTCCGGATAATTGCAAACGTAATTGCAACTCCCCTCGAATGAATACAACTTCTCAGCAGGTTACTCTTAACTTAAGCGATGGCTTTATAAGGCCGTGGTAGAACCAACTCTACTCTACGGTGCTCATATCTGGTGGACGGTGTGTAGATATCAATGTTACTGTAAGGTGATAGACATTGTGCACAGACAAGCTGCCGTCCTGAACACCAGTGCACTTAACTGGCTCCTCACCGATCTTCTTAGGTGGTGGCGGTGGGCCTAAATGCAGCTAAATCCTGGCCAAATCTGGACTTTGATCATGCTGCGATAAGTGGGGATTTTAGATATCTTCTGATCGACTACATGATCCCTCATAACTTTCTCGATAGGAGTTTTCACGTTGATATACCTACAAGGGAATTCTGGTCTGATGGACGGATTCCCTCAGAATACCCTTGAGGTTTATAACGATGACTCTATGATGCGTAGCAGAGTAGGATGTGGTATATTCATGAGAAATTCTGACACAAGTTTGTCTTATAGGTTGACTGATCATTGCAGTGTGTTTCAGGCAGAAGTCAGGGCCATACTGAAGGCCGTGCAATGTTTGTCGGACGAAGAGTTTCTCTCTGAGAATCTCACTTACTAATGTCACCTCGACGTCTGTCCTAGTCCACGAATGTCGCAGGTTTTTTAGGGAAATCTCGGTTCATTCGAAGGTAACTCTTATATAGATTCCGGGACATTGGGATATCGCCGGGAATTGCGTTGCTGAGGAATTGGCCAAGTTGGGTACTGAGCTTGATACTTTCGAACAAGAGCCCGATTGCCTCGGTTAAGCTAGATATTCTCCGGTCAGTTTATGTCTACGCTTAATATTGTTGGCAGCATGAGGGCTCATGCGTTATCGCCAGGCTCTGCTTAACCGACCTCGATGAAAGGAGGACTGAATGTCTCCTCTCCATAAGTCGGGCGGCCATACACCGCACAATTGCGGTCCTAACGGGTTATTGTCTGATCGGGAGGCATGCCGATAGACTTGGCATTCTCTCGAATAATTTTTGCAGGAGTTGTGGTTTCGAGGAGGAGGAAGAGACTGTCTTTCGCCTTATGTGTCAATGTCCGGTTCTTGCTGCCAGAAGGCGGAGGTGCCTGTCATCTTTGACTGAACTTTCTAGGGTAAGAGTGGCCGCAATTGTGAGATTTATTTTAGAGGCTAAATGGTTTCCTATGGAAACTGTTTGATCCCCGGTTTGGCATTCATGCATGTGGCATTACAATGGACTAAATATCTGACCTAAGTGGGACTCCTTCCCTTTAGGGGGGTCCACCACCTTACCTAACCTAACCTAAGGCCACACACAGACGTCGTAACGCCGTCCTGAAGCATTCGCGTGCCTGGCTACCGAAAGCAGTTTTATAAATAATAAAACCTGAGACAATGATTGCTCTTTATTGGTACCAATAGTTGTAGTGTGCGGTTGGTGGCTGGACATTTCTTACTATAAAGAGAGTACTGAAGCTATTCAATATCGCTCCGAAAAGTGTTTTGCTTTAGAATTGTTTAAATATTCAGATGAAGTTTATTTTATCATTAATTAACATCTTGTAAAAGAAGCTTAATATTTCACCATGTCATGTTTCACATATCAACGAACATAAGAATTATAATTTTCTTTAAATACACGAATTACTTACCTTTCATCCTTTTAATTTATTTATTAGAGAATTATAAAGTGTTTGTTATATGAAATGGAAAAACATATTTTTGCATAATCATTATAATGCCATTATAATACTGCTCGGAATATTCCTCATGAAATAAAAGACTTTGTGCTTCTGCTGTTGGCGGCATTCAGTAGCAATCATAAGCTCTTTGAAAAAATAAAAAACAAAATTTATACATGGAATGGTAATTGGTAGGATGACACCTTATGTCAGCACAGTGTTTTATTTTTTCATTCATTTATTGTTATTCTAAAGCAGACCATTTATATTCATCCATAAACATTAATTTAAATGTCATTAAGGACATTTTATTTTATAACCGACCAAACGACTCTACGACCGTGCGACCGTACGACCGACCTCATATAGAAAGTACTTAAAAAACAAATAATAGCAACAATTATTACAACAGTGATAGGATGGGTAAAATAATGTGACAAAAGGAATGTTTAGTACTTTTCTAATACTCAATTCACTCTTTCCCATATATTCTTCTGCTTGAAATATTTGAGTTGGCGTTGGTGATGGTGATTTTTTTTTATTTTTTATTTATTTTTTTCAGTTGTTATGTACAGTTGTTATAATTAAATGTAATTAATTTTAACTATTTTAATGTCACTTGTTCTACTAAATACGACATACGACATACGACAGTAGAGGAAAAGACAGACAACACGAACATTATGGGCCTCATTTTTATAATATTTAATTACTTTATACGAGAGTACTAACATTCTGTAGACAAACAAGTACACGAGTACACAGTTAGATTGAATACAAATTTACACATATATTTCAATATAAAACTGTTTCCCAGAAATATCGTTCCAAGTACTTTATGTAAAAAAAACTTAATATATAACTTTAGTTTAGTTAATGTATACTAATACAAAAAGAAAAAACTATTAAACATAGCTTATTAGAATCCCTAAACGTTTTTTTAATTAAATTACTATGATCTCTATACATTGTTCTGATTTGACATACTCCTACGGCATGATTTCCAAGTCGCCCTCCAGATAGACTTTTCAGTTTTCATTTTGCTTGCACTTACTGCGTAGTTCGGAGCTAGAGATCCAATTATGGAGTAACCACATACCTAGGATGTTTTCAAAATAACGGTTTTCAAAAGCGCAGATTCTGCTTGCGTTTCCAACTGTAACAAGCTATGCTTAATAGGTTTGATTTTGAAATGCAAAATTCTCATTCTCGCTGCAGTTGATTACTGCCGAGCCTACCGTATTCTATTCAGCTTTAGCCTGGAAATCCTGGCTGCTTAGGTTAAATTGTCTCCTTTCTTAACAACCTTGTCATTGCGCAACCGGTGACCAAAATGAAGTGCGTTCACTTTTATGGATCTCATATTACTCACGTTTTATCTTTTTTAAACGTTTGAGTCCTTTTAAATTGCGACATAACGTATTATTATACAGTCTTTAGTGTTTAGACTAATACGTGCAAATATTATTCGGCTTTGCACTATGAACTCAACACTTAACACACAAATAACCTTCTTAATGATTTCTTACGTTCCATGACAAAGCAGCATCCCTTATATAAAGCGTCCGCCAAACAAATTTTTTCTTTTTTTAATTCTATAAAAAAACTACTGAATATTTTCTCAAATTTCTTTTTTTATTTGAAAGTACAATCCTTCCGGTTAATAATGGAAAATAATTTTATTCAAATGGCTGCCTCGGCTGGCCATGCAGTAGCCTACACGATCGGTCCAATTCTTAAGCACATTATCGATTGTGTGCAGCTGTATTTCACCAATGGCTTCACGAATATTGTTCTTTAAAGCGTCAATTGTCTCTGGCCTGTTGGCGTAACACTTATCTTTGACGGCACCCCACAAATAATAGTCCAACGGTGGCCAAACGACATCAGATCTGCGGCTGATAATAATGCGATATTCAAAAAAAGGGCGCAAAACATCGAGTGTAGCTTCGGCTGTGTGGCACGTCATGTTGAAAGCAAATGTTGCTAATATCCTCCTCTTCAATTTTTGTGAACAAAAATTCGTTCAACATGGCCCGATAACGATCGCCATTGACTGTAACGGCCACTCCTTGCTCATTTTCGAAGAAAAATGGCCCGATTATGCCTCTGGCCAAAAATCCTCACCAAAGAGTGACTCGTCTTGGGTGTATCGGCTTTTCAATGTATGCGTGCGGGTTTTCTGTGCCCCAAATGCGACAATTTTGCTTGTTTACATACCCGCCAAGATCAAAATAAGCTTCATCTGAAAAGATGATTTTTTTGGCAAAATCGGCATCTTCTGTAAGTCGATCGCAGGCGAAGCGTATACACAACCATATTCCTTCAGCGGAAGGATAAAACTACTTATCTGTCAAATCAGACATGAGCTAAGTGTTACCATTCACGAAATAAGCACTAGTTGAAAAAAAAACGTTAGATGGCGGACCCTATACATCACTTCCAACAGTTTCAAAAGTTTTAATACATTCTACAGCCAACTATTAAAGTGCGCTTAGTTCAAATTCAAAGATTTAGTGGATATCTGACTCATGGTTGAGTTTGTTACGCAGATCAAGTAGACACAACCGTGACATATTCAGCAGAGAGATCTGATTAATAACGCTGGTCTACAGCAAAAAGAGCCTTTAAATAACACTAAGTATATGGAGTATAATGATTTTGATGCACTGAATTCAAATTCATTTTTTGTTTCTATGGAGATGGCAATATATTTCATCATAACTTGAAAACGACTTGACCGATTTTGATGCATAACCAAACGCTTAGGAACAGAATATCCTATAAATCTCCCGAACATCATTTTGTTTTTGAATTTTCAATAGTTTCCGAGTTATTCACAACTTAGCTGCAAAAAATTAGAGCAATTTTTGGTTTTGTTTTTTTTTTTTCAAAAAATCATAATAAATTTTTCAGAATGAAAATTTTAGATGTTAAGTACTTATATGAAAGCTTAAAATGTTGAGAATAAATTAAGTTTTAAATCATGAAAACCTGTTGGGTATTGCTGATTTTGTTCAAAAATAAATGCAGGTACTTAACTTGGACCAAAATTAGCGAAAACAATATTTTCTTGCAAAATTAGCGAAAAAAGATTTGCTTCCCAAACTAGTGAAAAATCTTTCTTTTATTTCCAAAAAGTTTTAAATAAAATTCTCAGAATATAAATTTTACATTTTAAGCATTTTAATGAAAGCCAGGTGAAAAAGGAACTTTTAAGAAAGATAACACAATTGTTTTCATCATTTAACACTTGTTTGCGAAACCGAAAACACAAATCCCATTCGGTATTTGATTTTATCAAAACCAAAAGTTAATATTGAAAAGTACTCTAAGGCCATTTCCGTTTTACATTTTTTTTCTTCATTTCGGAAAATCTTTTACAAATTTTATACGTAGAGTTGGATTATTTATAATGGATTAGCTCGGACTTGCAAAAATTCTCCACATTTGTTTTGCTACATTTATGGTGAATTAACTTTTAAAATCACAACGCTTTACATTAACCTTCGAAATTAAGAATGCTTATAGACTTTACTTTGGATTTCCTATCGATGAAAGAAAATCATGTGATTTATGAAACCAATGATATGAAATGAAACGCAAAATCACGAACATGATATGCATGATAGCTAGACGTGGATTTACGAGCAAAAATAAGAACAAACTCATATATCCGAACATTTCATCTGCCCGACGACCAGCTCTTCGAAACAATAATGTTTCTTTACCTCCAGTGCCGTCTTAACGTCACGAAATGGTTACTGATCTGCATATAGAAGTGCTTCGAGAAAACCTCATTTTATAAACCAGTCTGACCTGAATGATCTTGTGAGATACTTAGAACTCTCAAAATCGAAGTAAAGACTGCTTGCGTCAAGACTACAGTAAGGGAATTTCTTAGATAAGGACACGAATGTCTCGATACAGACAAGAACATTTTCTGGCCTGTTTTAAAACAGATGGTGACTTAGTAAATATTTTGTGATGATGCGTATTATTACGAAAGCTTGGTTGCCCTGAAAAGTCGAATTCATCAAAGGAAAACATACATATACACAAACGCCAATCCCTAGAAAGGGCGGGGCTAGTAACCCTGGGAACTACCGTCTAATAGCAGTTTGTACCGCACTCTTCAAGGTTATGGAGAGTATGATTAATCACCACCATGTGAGATATCTGGAGTCAGTACTGTTTTCGAAAGGGCGGTTCTACTGTGGACCAGCTGGAGAAGTGGAACAACTCTATTCATGGTTTTTGGCTCTGAATATCTCAAAGGCATTTGGTAGAGTTTGGCACTAGGTTCTCATTTCGAAACTTAATGCTTTTGATGTCGGTAGTCACTTCTCTCGATTTATATCGAGTTTTTTCAAAAATCGCTCTATAAGAGTGGCTATTGATGGGGTCTCATCCGACGAGTTCAGGGTAAAATCAGGGGTACCGCAAGGCTCTGTTCTTTCTCCTACACTTTTTTTTTAATATTTCTTAACGACTTTCTTCTTCTCACTTCTAATCCTACCTACTCTTTTGCGGATGACAGCAACATTTGTCACTCATATTATTTTGATTGTAGACCGAACCTTTTGGAGGTTGGCAAGAAGGATGAATATGAACGTCACACTCACAAGTGACCTGGTGAAGGTCTCCAAGTGGGGTCGTGCGAACAGGGTCGATTTTAATGCACGTAAGACTCAATGTTGTTTTTTAACACACGGATGTGTTAGTGTGCTGTCATCTGTGTCAATGGGTAATGAGGATATTGAGGAATCAGATGCTCTCGATGTTCTGGGCATGAGAAATTACTGTGACGTTCGTTGGATTGATCACATATTTCAAGTGTCAAAAGAAGCATTCAAGAGCCTTGGTTTTTTAAGACTGTGTAAGAAATACTTCACCAAAGTCTATTTTGGAGTTTGTCGGCCGCGTACAGGAGAGGGCACAGCTGCTCATAAATGACGGTAGGGTAGCCAGCTCTATCGATTCATTGGAGCACCGTCGCAATGTGGCATGTGTTTCATTGGTCTATCGGTACTATAACGGAATGTATTCTAATGAAATTAGGAATTAATTAACTCGTATTTCTCCTAGAGAAACGCACAACGCGTTTTAGAGAGAATTCGTTCTTTGGTCTCACTGTTCGGTTGTTGAATAATCTTCCAGTTAAAGTATTTCCTGCCACATATGACATGAGTAAATTTAAATCTAACGTCCATAAAACTACTCCCTCTGTCCTCCTTCCCATAACCTATTTGCCTAGTACCAGCACAGTGCACCCATCCCCTGGCTGCTGGTCTTATATAAAAAAACTTTCTACCTAAAGATCTTCCAGCCCGATCGTTGTTATAACTTAGGTTCGATCACAGCCTCAACTGGAGTTTAACCACACTAAACTCTCTACAAACGAACCAACCTTATCTTCATAACAATATTTTAATAATTTTTGTGTAATCAGCAATAGCCAACCGATTTTCATGGTATAAAGCTTGTTTTATTCTAAAAATGTTAAGCTTCAATTTAAGTGCTTAGCATCTAAAATTTTCATTCTGAAAAATTTGTTATGATTAAAAAAAAAAAAAAAATACAAAAAATAGCTCTAATTTTGCGCGAATTTTTTTTCGCAGCTAAGTTGTGAATAACTCCGAAACTGTTGAAATTACAAATCAAAAAAAAAAAAAAAGAAAAAATTGTGCAGGTGGTTTAAAGCAAATGTTGTTCCTAAACATTTGCTGGTACTTGCATTAAAATCGGTCAAGCCGTTGTGAAGTTATGATGAAATATAATGACATAAATGCATATTTTGGGGGAAAAATTTGCCACGCCCATAAAGAAACAAATTTGATACCTATAGAAAAAACTGAAAATGGTTTTCAATTAAGCGCATCAAAATCATTATATTCCATACAGTTTTATCTAAAAGCCAGATATATTATCTATTTATTTATTTTTTTAATATTGTTGGTAATGCAATTAATATTTTGACACATCAGGAGTTTCATGGAAATGGTGTTCAAATATCGTACGTTTTAAACCAGAATGATATGAAATTTAAACTCATTCTATGAAAAGTACAGTGACATGATGACGTTGTTAAAATGTTGTTAAAATTTTATTTTTAGAATTACTTTTGTTGTTGTTGGTGTGTTGTTGCTTTTCTCATTTTGCTGCCAAAGCTTTGGCAGTGTCTTATAATCTCCAAGAGAATTTATCTTTTGTTTTAAATATTGTTGACAAAGTAAATTTCTTGTAAAATTTGTAAATAAAAAAAAAAAAAATTAAAAAGTTTAAGAAAAACACAAACAACGTTTAGAAATGTAATAAAATGAAAACTTTTTAGGGCATAGTGACTCCCCACTACTACACTCTTTGCCAAATTATTACTTTAAACCCTTTTTTTGGCATTTTATTCGCATCTACTCATGCTGTAACTTTGGTATTTTAAATTTTATTTTTTTCGTATAAAATGTTTTATGCGAAATATTTTTTATTTTTGTCTATACAAAAAATTTATATTTTTAAAATGGCCTGCTAAAAAAAAAAAAAAAAAATAGTAAAATATTCGCTTGTTTATATTGCGGTTACTTTGGTTGGCATGTTGTAAAATGTTTTTGTTTCATTTTTTTTTATTTTTATTTTTTTTGGCAACATATTGTTTTAAAGCTGAAAAATAAAAATAATTTTTTTATATTTTAAATAGATTTTTACGTAGGAATTTATGGCAAATATTTATAAAACTTCGACTCTAGAACAGTAGATTACATGGTGGTGCTGGTAGTGTTGCTCGTATCTGTGTTTATAAAAGCTGTTCGCTACTCTATTATTAGAAAGACCCATTGTAATGAATAACCAATTCATTGGAAAAAATTTATAAATAAACCATTCAATAGAAATCATAAATATTTTTTCAACAAAAATTTGCTAAAGTATTTCTATATTGCTGCAGTTTGGTAAGTTTATGAATTTATTTCATATTAAATCAAATACATTTTTTTTTAATGTGGTATACGAGATTAGAAAGTATTTTATTATGTTAAGCGTGGGCTAAAATTATATGCTACTGTTTTATCGATAAAAATAAAGTTTTTACATGATTTAACAGCAGGAAAGTGTGACTTGTAATGATCTGACATGCTGTCAGCGTTTACGAGAATTATTTTTTAATCTTTAATGCAAGTAAAACAAGTAAAATTCGTTTAAGTTCCAGTAAAAGATGACTCCACTATTTTTGTGTTTTATTATTCTAAATCTTTTAAATGCAGTTTTCTTAGATAAGAAATTAGATTTGAGGGAAAACATAATTTTGGAAATAAATAAGGGCTTCAACGCTTACTATGCTATTAGAAGTGCCAGTGGTAAGAGATTAGATCTTCGCCCGGTGATGGTGAACTGGCTCTGTGACTCCATAGTTATACTTTTCTAGAGCTGCTTAGCGCATCTTCAGGATTTTTGAGGGAGGCCTGGCCAAGGCTCTGCCATTTTAGGGCAGCCAAACCCCTTCGGCTTCTACGGAATACAGGGTCAGGGAATTCGGCTTCAACAGAAGCCATTCGGCAGTATTTACCAACATAGAGTCTTGGCAGATTCTTGATAGGCAACTGAATGGCCATGCTATCTTCACAGAAGACTCTAAGACCGAGTAGGGCACACAATGGGTGCGAGGGTCTACCTTGTGGTCAGTGACATTATACTGTCTTTTAGACTCCCGGACGAGTGCAGTGTTTTCTAGGCTAAGGTCTCAGCGTTTTCGCGACTTGGCTGTTGAATGGGAATAAATAGAAAGTCAGGCGGCTGTCAGGGCAAGAACGGGGATATGTGGCCAATTGTGGCCACAAAAAATTGTTTATCATGGTTTGGTAGCGCAGAGAATTCACGGTGATGGCATTTCCTTGCTCATTTTCGAAAAAAATTCGGGCCGGTGATGCCGCCTAACCACAAATCGCATCATACGTTCACTTTCCCTGGATGTCATGGTTTTTCGAAGACTTTTTGTGGATTCTGAGAGCCCCATATGCGACAATTTTGTTTGTTTACATAACCGCCTAATTGAAAATGGGTCTCATGACTAAAGATGATTTTGTTGAAAAATGCGTTGTTTTCGTTTAGTTTTTCAGACAGTAAATTTTCACAATTAAAATTCTCTGTTCAAGAGTATAGCGTGAAAATTTTCCATTTTTTTTTTTACTAAATAAGTGTCAAACGTTGAAATTTCATCATTTGATAACCAATTTACTTCCTAACCTCAAATTTGCCTACCCTGTCTATCCGAGGAACTTGGGTCCTTTTAAGTTCATTCTCTTCTCGTTCTCAGTAAGCTAGTGGTATCCTGGCACCAATGTTGCAAATTTAGCGCCTTTAGCGCTATATTTCGCGCATTTTTTCTCTTTAGCGCTTTTTTCAAAAAACACGCTAGGTTAGCGTTTTTTTACTTGCAATTTTTTGTAAGAAATATAAATTTAAAAAATTCAATAAACTCATTAATTCATATAAACTATTGACTTCATGCAGTAAGAATTACGTAATTCCAGATAATATTTCTGAAAAAATGAATAAAAATAGTGTTTTTGAAACCTGACTCAAATTTAAGAGCCCATTTTAGAAGAAAGCTAAAAATTTTGAGTATAATTAAAATACTAAACTTGTTCTTACACCTTTAAACATCCCAAGGTATAACGAATTCTTGCCTATCTAAAGTCGATGATCGTATCTGATACCAAGAGATGGTATGGGCTTTTCTTTCGATCTGTCTTCGTAGTAATGGGCTTGCTTTCCGATTCTTCTGTTTACATTTAATGGTTAGTTTGTTAGTAGTAGTTTGGCTTCCTTAGATTGTGTCCAGTACATTTCCTTCGTTACAAGAACTTGGTGGATCAGATTTCTGGCCAGAAAATTTTCAAAATCCACCGTAGACAGTGGTTTATAAATGCCTGAATGGAAGAGAACGACCTATAGGAATCTATCGGTCTGAATATCAGTGCTGGAACCTCCAGACGTCATGAGGACGTCGAAAAGACGGGACATCTCCCAAATTTCTAATTCACAATTCGGAAGATCGTTATTTTATTAGCGTTGGTTGATTCATATAATTTTGATTTTGAAGATTTTTATACGCAAGCTCAGTCTGTATGCTTCTGACTGTATAGAGTCAAGATTTCATTGCATTTTGCAATGTCTGTTAGCAAAGAGATAGATGTTATCTGAGTAATCTAGGTCTTACAACTTTATGTTAAGTCCTAACGTTATACCACTTTGCAACACATAATCAATCGAGTACAACGTTAAGCAGCAGTGAAGAAAGAACACAACCTTGCCTAACACCAGCCAAGAAATTAAGAAAATGTTTTTAAGTTCTTATTTTGTTCTAAATTGTTGTTAATTTCAAATTTTAAAAAAACTTTGTAAAATTGGAAGTTGTTTCTTTACAATTTCAGGATATTTTTTGGCTTTAAATAATATTAACGCTTTTTAACAGCGCGTTTGGATTACAAATAAAGGGTCAGCCATCTAACGATTTTTTTGTCAACTAGTGCTTATTTCGTGAATGGTAACACTTAGCTCATGTCTGATTTTACAGATAATTAGTTATATCCTTCCGCTGAACGAATATGGTTGTGTGTACGCTTGAACAACGCTGGGAAATATTGCGACATTACTTTAAAAACAATGGTAATGTTGCAGAATCAAAAATCATCTCATCATTCAGATGAAGCTCATTTTGATCTTGGCGGGAATGTAAACAAGCAAAATTGTCGCATTTGGGGCACAGAAAACCCGCAGGCATACATTGAAAAGCCGATACACCCAAGACGTGTCACTGTTTGGTGCTGATTTTGGTCCAGAGGCATAATTGGGCCATTTTTTTTCGAAAATGAGCAAGAAGTGGCCGTTACAGTCAGTGGCGATCGTTATCGGGCCATGTTGAACGAATTTTTGTTCACAAAAATTGAAGAGGAGGATATTAGCAACATTTGGTTTCAACGGGACGGCGCCCTGTTTTTGAAGATCGCATTATCAGCCGCAGAGTTGATGTCGTTTGGCCAACTCGGAGCTGCGATTTGACACCGTTGGACTACTATTTGTGGAGTGCCATCAAAGATAAGTGTTACGCCAATAAGCCAGAGACAATTGACGCTTTAGAGGACAATATTCGTGAAGCCATTGGTAAAATACAGCTGCACACAATCGTTAATGTGCTTAAAAATTGGACCGATTGTGTAGGCTACTGCATGGCCAGCCGAGGCAGCCATTTGAATGAAATTATTTTCCATTATTAACCGGAAGGATTGTACTTTCAAATAAAAAAAGAAATTTGAGAAAATATTCAGTAAATTTTTTCTTATAGGATTTTCAAAAAAAAAAAAAAAAAATTATTTGGCGGACCCTTAAAATGATCCACTGAAGCTTCCCTCCATATGATTATGTAGTGATAAAATTCCTCGCTCATTGCTGGTGGTAAGTTCTACTTTAGCATTGTAATTCTTTCCCAATAGCTGGCAATTTTTTCCGGACCATTCCTCCGATGTTTGTCATCATCGCCAAAAGTAAACTGAGAGGTCAGAGAGGCCTCTTCAATATTTTCTAGATCAAGTTGTTTGGAGGCCACTCTTAAGCACTTTAAATCAATATAATAATTTTCCATCATGTTATCGGCTGGGGCTCAAATCTGGTCCGCTTGTGTTGTAATGCGCGTTCTAACAAGGGAAATTAAAGGCTTCTTTTCCGAAAAAATTTATTTTTAGCCAAAAAGTCACGTCAGAAGCTGCACGTGATTGCTTTAAAGTGCCTTAAATTAAATCACTTTATTCTTGACGCTAAAATCAACTTAAGAAAATTATTTTATAACAATTTTACTTTTTGTTCAAAGCCAAAAAAGATATAAAATAATGCGAATAGAAATTAATAAAATATTTTCTCTCTCTTTTTTCCCCCTTGTTTTTGGAAACTCCCAAAAACTTTTTGCTTAAAAAACAAACAAACAAACAAACGAACGAATAAACGAATAAACAAAAAATGTAAATAAATTGTCATTTTTGCTGCTGCTAACAAGTTTTATGGCATTTTTCTAATCATGGCAAATGTTGCATGCAACTCGCATATAAAACAAACACAAACTTTTTAACAAAAATCGCTTCAAGTTAAATAAACAGTTAAAAAAGTAGAGGAAAAAAAGAGAATCAACAACTAAATTTCACTCACTCGCTACCAACTTTAATTAGTTAAAGCTGTTGTTGACTTTGTGTGTGTGTGTGTGTGTGTGTGCACTACAAAATGTTTTATGCAACATTTACAACATTTGTAAAATTTTAGTATTTAAAATACAAGACAACCTAATATTTCTATACGAGTTGTTGTAGTTGTTTTATGTTTCTATTTGAGTTTTTAAGTTAACCAAACAACATTTCGAAATAATATTTGTAGAATTTTGTGAGTGTATGTGTTTCTGTGTGTGTGAATGCGCCACTTGAAGCAGTCTAATTTAGCTGAAATAATTTGTAACCGAAAAAGTTTTGTGGCAGCAGCAACAACCAACCATTACTAAATACAACACATACACACACACACGTACTCATACGTGTAAATGAGAAAGAAAAAGTGAAACATTTTTCTAATTTTTTTTTAAATTCTTTCTCCCAGATATTCAAAAGCATGATTCGATTTTGTTTTTTGTTTTTTGTTTTTGTTTTGCATCCAACAAACAACTATAATTGTAACAGCAACACAGAAAGTTATTAAAACAACAACAATAGTAATTATTACATTTAAAACAACAACTTGCAACAAAATTAAATAATCACCACCCAAAAAAAAAAAAACAAAAATAAAAAATAATAATAATAAAGGGAAATCCAACTAAAAAACATAATTTGTGTTGCAATGACAACGTGATGCTGATATTGTTGAAATTTGTTGCTGTACTTGTGAGTGCAATTGCATGTGGCACGTCTAAAGTAAATGTAGCAAAAAAAAGTTATTAAAACACGTTATTTAGCTTTTTTAATAAAATTTTATAATTTTTACCAAAAACCGGAAAAAAAATCAAATAAAAAAAATGAAATGGAAAACCAAATATTGTTTTGAAAACCTGATTAACTTTATGACTGTTATTGCATAACAGTTAGAGGAAAACACACAAGTGTATAGTTGCCCTCTCTATGGTAAAATCAACTTTAAAGACAAGTTAATCGATATTCTTTCAAATGTCAAAACAAAGTAAACAATTTCATCATTTGAAATCAAAATAAAATGTTGAAAAACCCTTTTTTATGTTGAATTTCCAAAAACTGGGGTGAAAAGCTGATAAAGAAAATCAATTGATTTAAATGTCAGGTGCATCGAGCATACGATTTTATAAAAATTTTCAATTTCCATTTAATTTTTGCCTTTCCAATGAATTATTAATAATTCTTTTATAACTTAACTTCGCTTTAAACTGCTTTCTTTCACTATAAAACAATTTATTTCTTTTTCATTATAAGCGTTTTACTAAATATCAGGTGATTTTTTAAAAGCTTTCGGATTTGATTTAAAAAGCACCTAAAATTTAAAGAAATGTTTGAGATCGTTATTTGAGTCGATAGAAAGATCTCAAGTGGTTCATAGATCGCTCTATAAGAGTGGTTATAGATGGGGTCTCATCCCACTAGTTCAGGTTAAGCTCAGGGGTACCCCAAGGCTATGGTCTTTCTCCTACTATCCTTCTAATATTTCTGAATGGCTTTCTTCTTCTCACTTTTAATCCTATCTATTCTTTTGCGGATGGCAGCAGCATTTGTCTTCATATTCCTTTGATTGTAGGCCGAACCTTTTGGTGACTGGGGCGAGACGAATGAATATGAACGACACACTCACAAGTGACCTGGCGAAAATCTCCGAGTGTGGTCGTGTGAACAGGGCCGATTTTAATGCACGCAATACTAAATGTTGTTTTTTAACACACAGACGTGGTGATATGTTGTCATCTGTGTTAATGGGTACTGAGCATATTGAGGAATCAGATGCTCTTGATGTTCTGGGCATGAGAATTAACTGTCACGTTCGTTCGAATGACCACATGTTTCAAGTGTCGAAATAAGCATTCAAGTGCCTTGGCTTTTTAAACGGGTGCAAGAAATACTTCACTCCATCTGATATCCTCAATATTTACAAAACCTATATCCGGCCCAAAATGGCATAAAACTTTCATGTATGGGTTGGTGCTTCAAAGTCTATTTTGGAGCTTCTCGACCACGTACAGGAGAGGACGAAGATCCCCATAAATGACGGTAGGGTAGCCAACTCTGTGGATTCATTAGGGCACCGTCGCAATGTGGTGTGTTTTTGATTGTTTTTTCGGTACTATAACGGAATGTGTTCTGACGTCGTGTGGTGTCATCTGTGTCTATGGGTATTCACTGTGATGTTATTTGAACGATCACATATTTCGAGTATCGAAAGAAGCATTCAAATGCCTCGGTTTTTTAAGACGGTGCAGGAATTACTTCAATCCATCTGATCTCCTTAATATTTACAAGACCCATATCCGACCCAAATTGAAATACATCTCTCACGTATGGGCCGGTGCTTAAAAGTCAATTTTGGAGTTTCTCGACCGCATAGAGGAGAGGGCGAAGGTTATAATAATGACCGTAGGGTAGCCAACTCTATTGATTGATTAGAGTATCGTTGCAATATGGCGTTTGTTTCATTGTTGTAACGGTACTATAACGAAATGTGTTCTAACGAAATCATCCCTTTTTAGTTGATTGTCCAGTGTATCGCACAACGCATTATAGGGATTATTCGTTCTTGGGTCGCACTGTTTGCTTGTGAAACAATCTTCTTGCAAATGTCTTTCCTGCCACTTACGACATGAGCAAATTTAATTTGAACGTCCATAGATACTACTCTATCCATCGTCCTACCTCCTTCTTTTCACAAAAAAAATCTAGGCTGCCAATTGACTGGCCCCAAACGTGAAATAAACTGTTCACCGAACTCGCCTCTCAATTGAACTATTGTTGCGCGTGCTGTGTGGCATGAGAGACCACATGTCAGCCAAGTTCAGCTCTTCCATTTTGGGCAAAAAAATTATTTTTTTTTTTATATCATTGCACGGTAGCGTGCACCATTCCCAGTAACGTTCCTGTCTTTGTCGTCTTTGAAAAAGTACGGTCTCATGATGCCTTCGGCCTATAATTCTCACAAAACAGTGCATTTTGCGGAATGCTTTGGCAGTTCATGCAATGCTTCTGGCTGCTCATCACACTAAATACGGTAATTTTGCTTGTTCACGTATCCATTCAAACAGAAATGAACTTCGTCGCTGAAAACAATTTTCCGACAAAAAAGTGGATCGTCATCCAACTATGCCAGCCCCCATTCACCAAGAGTTAGCCGTTTTTGTGGGCCGTGTGGCCTACATCAGCTGTATTTGAAAAGGTTTTACACCCAAATAGCAGGTGCCCAATTGCTGCGAACAGATGTCTAATTGACCGAATCGACAATTCACGATCATCGACAACACCAACTGACACAGCTACGATATTTTCCTCTGTCCGCACTCTGCGTATGCGTGAGTCACAAGATTCCGAATAGCCGCCACATATCTGACCATAAAATGGAAGAAGTACACGACTTAACCGAACATGAATTTTGATATTGTTACGTTTAGACCTATTTTGAAACATTTGTGATCTTTTTAATTTCGTCAAAATAAAATAAACACCATGTTGTTGCTGTCTTATAAAATTTATTTTCTTACTTTATCTTTATACAGTTTTTTCTTAATACAGCAACGTGCGCTTGATATTTGCTTACACAACACTTTTATTTACGCCTAAACACGACTTTAATTAATAACTGCATAATGATAAATATCACTTATGCATAAGGTGCCACCTTTTATATAAAATTCAAGTTACTTCCGAATGTTCTTGTTCTTCCTACAACATTTGAATTATTTCCGTTAATTCAAATGTAACACACAAAGATGGTCGAATTGGCAGTGCTGCCAAATACACAAATAAGTACGACATTGACAGGGTGGCACATTAATACCAAATATACCAAAATCACACAATGCAGTTTTAAAGACGCTGATGTGGTGTATTTTCGTAACAATATTAAATGTTCATTTGTAAGTCGACTCATGGATTCATAAGTTATTCATGTTTGACGTTAACACGTTATATGAAAACAGCTGAGCTGACTAAAACAGTGTTGCCAAAAAGAAAGTTTCTGAAAAATCACCCGATACTTTTGTTTCATACAAGTAAAGTTTTGTAAAATATTTCATTTGCTTTATGATTTTTGTTTTTTTCCAGTTTTTCCTTTTATATTCGTAGTCATTTATGAAATTTTATAGTTTTTAATAATTTTTATTTTTTATTTTTTTGTTTCCTGATTGTTGTTGTTTGTAAATGTTGCTAAGCAGCATATATTTTACTAAATCAAAACACTTTTAATACGAAATTAAAGCGAACTGTGTATTTTGATATTTCTTATTAGGGTCGTACTTATATTCCAGGCAAAAAAACAAAAAAATAATTAAAAAATTCAAAAGAATTCCTTATTTCGTAATCAATACAACCCTAAAGTATTTCCGTAATTAAAAGTAAGTCACTGTAAAAAAAGTAAATCACTGTTTTTACTCCTTTACACAAACTCATACAATATACACACAGTAGCACACATTTTGTCACAGCATTCGTATCCTTTTGCATAGATTTTTGCACAATTTAATTCTAATGAAATTGTTAGTTGGAAAGCACGCATCCTGCACCAAAACTTTAAACTCAATTTCTTCTGGTGGCTTAAAATTCAATACTGGAATGCTTGCTTGCTTGCTGTTGCTTAAAATTACGGCTTTAAAACGGTTGCTGCTGCTGCGTACAAACTTTACGACAATGGCATAGGAAAACTTAAGCAAGTAAAGAAAAAAGAAAAACAAAACAGAATTTAATTGTTGATTGTTGTTTCCGAACTATAAAAGAGGAAAACAACGTACTCTTCTAGCAGCACTGAAAAGTAACTTTTACCATAACTTTAGCTGCAGAAATACAACTCCTACTACAGCAACTGCTGCTGTACTATATGTTTAGAAGTGAAAATTCCTTTAAAGGAAATGTTTTTTTTTTTTTGTTGTATCTCTTATTATTACTTTTTCAGGCTTTTTATTTTTCAAGTTTTTCGTAAAATGAAAAATTATTTATTCAAAATAATTGAAATTTATGAGAAAACTGAGTAGAGTTGCTTTGAGTTAAAAACGAAAAGACTTCTTTTACAAGCAATTTTATTTATAGGATTTAATTAAAAAAGATTATATTTTTGCAATTCATGTTCACAAAAATTTAATAAGAAACTTGATAAAATTTTTAATTTTATTAAAAATAATTTTTTTTTTCATATTTAAATTAAGTATAAAATGTTAAATCAAATAAAAAACAAAACAAAAAATTAAAAAAAAAAAATTTATAAAAAAAACATTTTCTTCTGTTACATGCAACGTATTGTATCAGACAAGGGTAATAGGCTGAGGGAGGGGAACAAGGCGGTAGTGCTTATGAACATTGGATTTAAAATTATTCTAATCGTCTGACGCAGGAAAAACCAATGACAGCCTGTAATACATACGCTGTAAGTGTGTATACCATTTGCAAATTTGTCAAAAACAGGTGGATCAAAAGTAAGATTTTCGGGAACAAGTCCCTTTTTTTTAATTGGAACATATTTATTCCGCTTCATAATCGAAAGAACAGTGCAAAAGAGTTATATTTCCATGGTGCTCTAACAAATCAATATAGCTTTCGGCCTAGAACATCTTGGACCTATTTTGTACGAGGTCTAGAGTTTGAAACAACAACTTGGACACGAAGGTTGTATTGAACGCACGTAACAAATACTTCATATTCCAAAAGAGGAGACAGCCGCCTAATCCAGAGAATGATTTATGCCATTGTAGTTACACAGATTTATGACAGAGCGGTGCCTAAATGGAAGCTTACGTTGATTAGCCTGGTCAGAGGTCATTAGATAAGCCCATAAGCATATAAACCATTTTGAATGCAAGGAAACTTTTGGAGAAGCTACTGCAGCGCAGACTGGCACAATCTGTCAAAATGACTGGAGGACTATAGAAGAGGCAGTACGGCTTTCAAACTCAAAGTTCGATTTTGGGTACTTTAGCAAACGTGGTAGAATGAGTCAAGCGCGCCCAGCGGAGGCACAAATATTCAAAGCGTATAACCGTCTTGGTGACCCTGGATATATGGTTATTTCAATCTTCCGAATACCTGAAAAGAAATCCTCAGAGTGACCGTAAGCTGCTCTATGAAACACCTGAGGGGCAGGGAGTAGTAAACATTACGTCTGGTGCGGCTCAGGGTTCGATCTTAGTTTCCAGCCTTTGAAATATAAGTTATGATGAGATCCTTAATATGGAAATGATGGAGGCCACTCACATTGTGGCGTCCGCGTATCCCACAATATGGTAACAGCTAGCGAGGTAGACTGATAATGCTAGAAGGAAGCTGAACCAGGTCATGATAAGGACTGGGATATGAGTTGAGTATTATGGTCTGCAACTTAGCGGTGAGAAAACAGATGTTATTCTAATGTTACGGAGTTACATGTTAGAATATCTAGAAGTAAAGCTCGACTGTAGACTCACTTACTGGGCTCAGATACAACATGCGGCCGCAAAGGCGACAAAGGTGATAGTATTGCTCAGTGGACTGATGGCAAATATCAGTGGACCGAAACAAGGCAAAAGAAGGCTGATTATGGCTACCAGGAACTGTATATTATTGTATGGTAGAGAGATTTAAGGAGATGCGATTTGGGCAAAGACTAAGCGAAAAATCTTGGAGTGGCTTCGGCCCACCGTACTCTTTCAGGCGTAGCAGTCTTAGTAATAAGTAATACCCATCGATTTGCTGGCTTTTAAGTGCAAGAAAGCATGGGATGCAAAGAGAGGGAACTTCAGCATCAGTGCCGTGGAACTGACTTAGATTCCAAATAATGCGACGTTGGCAGCAAAGTTGGTGCGCGGGGACAAGAGGCGAGATTCATCCCAATATAAAGATATACTGGAATGGAAGAAACTTTGAGGTCAACAATTTTATGACCCAGCTCTTCTCGGGACACGGATACTTCTGGAGTTATCTAAGCTGCATGGGGAATAAGTGGGATCCATGTTGCATTTACTGCGAGACGGAGAATGATGACGGAGAGCACACATTTTTTGACTGCGCCAGGTGACACACGATAATCTGGTGAGCAAAATGCTCCAGAGCGAGAAGAGGTGGAACGAAGTAGAAAAGAAGATCACGATGAGACGGCCACGAAAGATAAGCCAAAAGGATGATCTTGGTTTTAAGCATGGCGAATCCATACGTGGTAAGTGTAAAACGTTCTTTATGAAGTTGCCGTTCTGCTTCCTCCCGTAGAAATGCAGGGAGCAGTTCCGGGAAGACAGTCTCGCCAGAAGAGGAGGACGGATTATTTTGGTGAAAAGACCATTAAACGCAGTCAACGATGGTCACTGTAAGTGCGAGGGCATTTCTAACCCTACCTCAATATGAAAAACCATATTGTTTTCGTTAGATGAAGTCGTTTTGTGTCAGTTCTTAGTTCTAGAAAATACTTTCAAGACGATAAATATGATTGATACCGTGTGCACCCGTATTCACCTTATGGTCTACTGATGCTGCACGTGCACCCAAAGATATCTGCTGTTTTGATTATTCTTTACTGTTGAGTGTGTTGCGATGGATCCATATGTTACCTATTGAACATTGGCAACTACTGTTTTGAAATGCTCACAAGGTTGCCCTTATGGTCGCCTGTGTGTAATCTTTGCAGCCATCGCATTTTTTGTATTAAAATATTTTTGCGAAATGTGATATACTTACTCGATTATAAAGCCTGTAGCTTCAACTCTCTCAAGCACTTTCACCTTCCAATTGTACAGTTTCATTCTATCAAGGCGACTTAAATATTTATCAGTAGCAGAGTTGCTGCGTTGACTTGAATCTAAAAGAAAATGGAGATTGCAATTTATGGAAAAGAAACTGTCTAGGCAATCATTCAGGACTTATTTTATACTTAAAGATTCCAGATAACTAAAGCTACTGAGTAGTCTATATAATGCACATATGCGTGTGTTTTATCAAAGATTAGCTTTTAATACATTTAAAGCAAAGTGAGACATAGCAAAAGCGATAACTGGTTTATCCTTTTGGATTTTGAAGTGAAAGTTTTGCCCGATTATCTAAAAAGAACAGTATAGATACGTAATTTATGGAGTTGCCAAAGTTCTACAAGCAAGCTATGTATGGTATGTCTTCTTGAGATAATTACAGAAGACTGCAAGTAATAAAGCTGTCTATAGAACAAAAAATTTATTGTGAAGAACAGAGTCAGCTCATTGAGATTGTTGTGGTTCACACTTTAAAAGCCAGCTTTTTTAAAAAGCTTGGTTTAGCGACTTAAGTTGTTATAGCGGCTGTTATATGACTGTCAACATATATCTGATTTGTACTTGTTTATGTTAATTTGGCCATTTTGCCCCCCTTAAACTTATTTCGATATATTTCAGAAAACTTTTTTATTTTTAGTGGACTTATTGAATCATAACTTATTTGATAATTTTTTTTTATTAAATTTTTCAATTAAAATATTTTTTTTATAAAATTTTTATATGGAAATTTTAAACTTGAAAAATAGTTTTGATTTTTGTAAATTTTTTGCTTTACACCGATTTACGGTGTCCTAGTAACGTACATTCAAAACGAAATTTTTTTTTTTGTTTCAAAACAAAACTTGAACTATTTAATAGTTAATTAAAAAATTGTTTTACGAGTATTATGAGACCAGAAAAAAACGTAAATAAAACTGACGAACGAAAAATTATAAAACAAAATGATAAAATGAAAACAATGAAAAGCAAAAATTAATTAAAAAAGTCATTTGTCACTGACAACTAAGACGAGAGAGTAGCAGGCAGCATGGCAGCAGCACAAAATATTTTCAAAAGGAATTTTTATACAAAATATTTTGAAAATATTTTTTGTTGAGAGCGCGAATGAGAAAACTTTTTTTTTTCAAAATCATCAAAATATAATAATAATTATTTATAATTAATATTTTAAAACGGAGTGAATAGAAAACGAAGGACTAAAGTATTTACGAAACAACAACAGTAACAATAATCATTAGACTGTAAGAAATGCCGAATGAAAAACTAATGAATGAAAATGAAATTAAAGTTTCTTCGCTTTGACCCACTGCCATGGTCATGGACAATTAAATTCGAGACTATTTCAAGTAAATACTGTTACAATTTAATTACATATTCTGCACACCCTTTCCACCTCTCTCCCTCTCTTTATTTTTGCTGCTCTCGTTAAATAATTGTTGTTTTCAAGTTTCATTAAATTTTAACACCATTTCCAGAAGAAAAAAAAAAAACACTGCCATATAATACTGATTGTTGCTGTTTCAAGAAGTTCAGTGTAATTTTCGTTTGTGTTCGTTTGTGTGCGTTTGTGTAAACAGTTTAACTTCGTCTTGCCATATGGCCCAGAGAAATCATAATTTCTTTCAATTCTTTCAGTTCGTCTATTGATTTCTTTATATTGTTTGCCAGCCACTGAGTCAGCCATGTGATTCATTATTTCATTGAACGTTTGTTTGTTGTTTGTTTTCTTTGATTTTTGTTTTTGTTTTTGTTTATTTATTTGTCGATATTTGTGCTACAAAAATTTTTCTAATGAAATAGGGAATTTCATGATTAATGACGCAGCAATGATGTGGTTGCTGCTCTCTCTCTCTCTTTTTCTCTGTTACTCATTCAATGTCGACCATACAATATCAATAATATATTGCAAAATAAAATACAAAATACAATAGCAATAGCAATAAAGTAAAAGCAATGGAAATAACAATAGCAATAACAATAGCAATAGCAATAGAAATAATAATATCAACAACATAAATAAGAAATACATTAAATATTTATTGAAGCTGAATGCCACAGATATGATGATTGAAATGATAGAACAACAACAAAAATAGTAAAAAACAAAAAATTAAACAAATATTATAAATAGCAGAGCAGAGAAGATGGTTATTGACTGAATATTGATTTATTTAAAGGAATTTTTGCATTACGAAACGTATCTTAAAGATTTTAATTTAAATTTCCATTTTTCCATTCCGTGCAATTGATGATTTCATGACATTAAAGGCAATGTTTTAAAAGAAGTTTTTTTTCTTTACTAGGATATTAAGTATATGAACGCAGCCTATTAAGGCTCTGTCACAATGGCATTGGCCTTAATAAAAATATAATCTGAAATACTTGTAGAGGGTAAAGGCCAGTGTAAATGAAAAGAAAACCTGCTACAAAATGCAGTACTCCTTCAGCTTCAATATTGGAAAGACTCAAAGGTGCCAAAATAAAATTCTATGAATAATTGCTGCAGCTACGCGATATATTAAAAAGGCAAAAGTACGTAGGCTGTCCCAAAATTAGCCTTCTTGAGGTATATGTAGATGGTGGCCATAAAACAGAAATTAATTTAGTGAGAAGTGGCAATTTGTGTTGTTTAGCATTTTTTTGAACCATAAAAAATTAACGAGAATTTATCGGAGCACACTGCTGGTCCATTACACAGATTGCCTAGATTGCTGTGAGAACGGTCTACGGTATCCCTTGTCTATTACCAGTAATCAATATGAAGATATTTATTTCGAGTAGGAATACCAGAAAAAATAATGGGAGTATGCGACTTTTCACGGTGGAGTCGAAGTTGGATAGTGGAGTAGACTTAATACTAATATGAGCTATAGGCCGCTGGATCATTGCATTGTAGCTGTTACTTATATGTGAGGCTGCTGATTTATTGAGAGAGAGTATCACAATAATCCGAAATACTTGCATTTATACATATAGTCGGTTCGCTTTAAGTTCTTTAGTCGCTTTTATCAGGGCATCATTCTCTAGCCAGTATGTGAAGACTGCTGGAAAGAGTCATGGTGTACAGACTTAAAAAATGCACCAGTTTGGCTTTTGAGAAGGCAAATGCGTTGAAGACGCTTGGATGTATGTCAAAAGTTCTGTCGCACACTCTACTGTGCTTGACCTTTTTATAGATTTTAAAGGCGCCTTCGATTATCTCTTGTGGTATAATGTCTTGCGATGGTTGTGTGAGCTTGGCTGTCGTGAGCTGAACATATGGCGTAGCTTTTTCGAGCTTGTGTTGTTGAATCCAACGAAACGGTGCGTATTGAGGTCGTTCAGTGTTGTCCGTAGGGGTCCATCTGTGGTTCATTTAATGGATACTCTGTCGGGCTGACAAATAAACTGTGTGCGTATGCGGATCAATTATTCATCTTGATCGAAGGCCAGTCTCGTGCTGAGCTGAAGAGAATGGGTGTTCAAGCTAATCGTATCGCTTTTGCGTGGGGTGCAGAAGCTGGTGTTGATGTTGCAGTGGATAAGACAGGGATGGTATTGCTCAAGGGCATATTGTCACTAGGGCGACCCTCATTCATTAGAACTGGTAATAACAGCATTCGCAATGTGACTTAGATCAAGTACCTCGAAATAATTATGAGAGAGTGTATGAGATCCTAGGTTAGGCACATACAAAGAAATGATTGAAGTCTCGTCAGGCGTGCCATTCATATCATATATAATGAGTTGTTCATTGCTTGTGCAGCGTCTGACTCCTCTGTGTGGTACAAGATGATCATGTGTGTTGTGGAACAGAGCAAGATTCTCATTTGTTAGAGAATTGCGCTTTTGTCTTGTCTTCCGGTGCTTCAGACTGTTTCTACCGACGCTTAGCAGCTTCTTGTTGCTACAGCGTCACTTGATTTGGAGGTAATATGTCGCAGTATTGCCTACAGAATTAGGTAGGGACATGACGTTCGTACAGGAACACCCAGACTTCGACTTTGTCTTAAGCCTGGGGTTAATACTGATGGCACACGGCTCTTTCAATGTATTTTTGCATCGGATTGGCTAGACTGAAACTGAGGACTGCCGGTGTGTATTGGAAACTGCTGACTGGAGGCCTGTACTGACTACATGCCCAGACTGTGCTGGCATTAGTACTTAGATATTGGTATTACTCATACTGCGAAGTTTGGGATTTCAGTAGGTGTGGGGTTGATAAGAAAATTCAGAGTAGTGGCGAACTGGTTGGATAATGAGCCAGAGGCTGCAATAGGGAAGCTATAAGTGTTACCATGGTCTCTATTCCGATTTCGAAACATTGGCAGATAGAGCTTGAACTAGACCATACGAGCTGCCAAGACAAACACCATAGTGATCTATCAATTGGCTAAAAAGTCATATTGGTTGTTCGTTATGATAAGCATTTCAAAGAGAGCTATTCATTATATAATGGCCAAAAATTCTTTTGACACTTTTACAATAATAGAGTTTTGAGATATATCTGAATGGAGTTGTGTGACGTAATAGGTTTTTTAGTTTGTGGGAAGTGCATGCAAAATGGTTTTAAGTAATTCGATGAAGTAGCTGGACCAAATGGCCAGTTGTTCCTTTTTGGATGTTATGAGGCTTCTATTTGTACTGTCGGCCATTTTCAAAAAAAATTTTAATTTTAAATGAGGGAATGATGAATGGGATTTTTATAGTCTTGACTAGCTAGCATGTTAGCCATCCAGCTATTCATACAGAGAAATGATTGGAAAAATTATTTTTTTTTTAATTTTACGAAATTGAATAATTAAGTAATTTTTCTTTGCCTTCAGCCAATTATTTAATAAAAAAATTTTGTTTTACTTTTTGTCCGTTTCTATGCCTATTATTGCAAACTTGGATTTGTTTTCTATTTTCCAATAATTACTCATAAAGGAATTCGTAT
The DNA here is from genome assembly GCA_023159175.1 of Wohlfahrtia magnifica. NCBI lineage: Eukaryota > Metazoa > Arthropoda > Insecta > Diptera > Sarcophagidae > Wohlfahrtia > Wohlfahrtia magnifica. The sequence continues at coordinate 5,185,170 of JAKWBJ010000537.1, forward strand.
TTGTTTTGTTTTATTATTTTGTTTAATTCATTTAATAAATATTTTACGCTCTAATTCAACTGTAATTTAAGGGGTTTCTTTTCCGAATTATTAGTTTTTATGATTTTTATTTATTTTTACTTTAATTTTTTTTTTTTTTTTTTTGAGTATAATCAAGGCAGACTGTGGCAACAAAATACAAAAACACAACAGCCTTAAATTATGACGATAATCAGTAGTGCAATTGACGTGTTGTTTTCTAACGAATTGAAATTTGTGTAAATTTGGCTGATATTTCTTTTATTTGTTCACTCCATTGTTGTTGTTGTTATTAAAACTACTTTTCAATTAAACACAAAAAAAAAAAAATTGAAAAAATTAGAAAACTACTCTTGAAATACTGTGTTTACGAGTATACATAGTGTTTATGTTTCTGTTATAATCTCCCCCCTCCCACAAACACATATGGGATTATTAATAAATGTTTTAGTGAGACAACATACATATTTGAGTGTATGTGTGTGTGTGTGTGTGTGTTATTAAGGGAGTGTGTGTGTGTGTGTGTGCGCAAAGTATAATTAATTTAGGTGCTACTGAAGCCGTTATAATGAGTTTTATTAGAATTTCTGTGTAAAATTGTATATGATAGTGTTGGTGTATGGGTGTGTGCGTATTTGTTTATTTATATTGTAACTGTGTTATTGTTTTTACAGTTATTTCACTTAAATTAGTATGTATATGTGTGTGTATGTGAATTTTTACCAAATTATATGAACATTTTTATTGATTTTAATTTGAATATCAGTTTGTTTTTATTCTCCCTTTTTTAATTTGAACAATTTAAACATTTTTAACTAAAAAAAAAAATGGGAAAAATAATAGAAAAAAAATAGAAACTGTTTGCTATGTAATAAATAAACCATTAAATATGGCATTTGGGATTTGAAACAAAAAAATTAGCGATTTAAATACGCTTTAATTATAAGAGCAGTTCAATACTCTATGGTACGAATTTAATATGAAGAAGCAAATAAAATAAAAAAAATTAAATTTAAAGATTTAATTATTTTTCAGAAATGGTTTCAAATTAGAGAAAAATTACAAATGGAGATTTCAATTATAATTTACATCAACAAATAAAGTGTATTTTTTTGCAATATATTTTAACATTTTCATTATAAAATCATTATTATACAGATATAGACACTAAATCTGAATGGACGCAAATTCGGAAAATTGGAATAGGGCGGTTAGGTTTTTTGAATATGGCTATTCCTCCAGCAACACTTAATATATATGAGAAACTGTGTACAGTTCCAATTGAGCACGAATTTAGCTTTCAGTGTGTAAGTCCTTGTGAGGTCCTTGAAAGTTTATCAACTGTTAAATCAAAGGCAACGGGATTGGATGCCTTAAAACCTTTATTTCTTGGAGCTCTACTACCAGATATTTTGCCATTCGTTACTCATTTATGTAACACCATTCTCACAAAATCTCATTTTCCTGATGGATGGAAACATTCTAAAATAACTCCTATTCCGAAGCAGAATAACGAATATAGGCCAATTGCAATTCTTCCCTTTTTGTCTAAGGTAATGGAGAAAACTATGTGTAAGCAAATCAATGCTTATTTAACGCGACACAAATTATTATCTGATGTTCAATCTGGGTTTGTGAAAGGGAGAAGCTGTATTACTGCTTTAACGGACGTGGTCGAAAATCTTAGAGGTAGTCTTGACAATAGTATGGCATCATTTCTAATACTGCTTGATCACAGGCCTTCGATACGGTAGACCACTCTATTTTGACAAGGAAACTTGAAAAATTTATTGTTTATTCGAGATATCCATAGCGTGCAAAGTCTGCACTTGGATTCAGGAATAACCTGACTCCCTGAATCTGAGGCACGCTTGCATTGGACACGGTACATTGCTGCAGAAAATGGGCGGACCGATTTTAACACGTCTGACAGATAGGACGTTAACTACTTTGAACTTTGGTGGGACTGACCACAGCGGGATATCTTCTAGAGATGAATGGCATGCTGGATATGTCCTTAGAGATAAAACATTTAAGGCTTATGTCGATGGCTACAGCGTCCTGTCTCTACTCTGATGATCTGGGACTAGCCAATGATTGCACTGCTTTTCGGAAACTAACCTCAAGGTCTTTTATGATATAATTATATAGACAGCCTCGGCGCAATCAGTGCTCTCGACTCGTATGTGATTAAATCGATTTGTATCTTCGGCTGCTCACTGGTCCGACTGGAACGGTATCATGTCGAACTGATTTGAGTTTCGAGTCATGCGGGCATCTTTGTCTCTTGTGCAGGGCGACGTGCATATCGCCTTATGTGCGATGTCGAGGTTGTTAGATAAACGGGCACTGAGCACGATGAAATAAAAGTGGACCAATCACCACAAGTAGAATATCTAGAATGGCTTTTCTCTTTCTATGGAAAGGACTGTTTTACTTCTTAAGTTTGGAAGGTGGGTATTTTATGATAGGCCGCGCACGCCCTGGTCATGGCTACTATAGGAGCTGTCAGGCTGAGGGGAAGGAAGAATCGGTGCAACACCTACTCTTTGATTGGTCCTGTTGTATGGAAGCTTAGACTAAAACACTTGGGTGCATGTCGCTTCCATGATCTTTACTGTCTTCGAAGTGTGTCACATAAAGGTTCCGCCATCTAACGTTTTTTTTTCCAACTAGTGCTTATTTCGTGAATGGTAACACTTAGTTCATGTCTGATTTGACAGATAATTAGTTTTATCCTTCCGCTGAACGAATATGGTTGTGTATACGCTTCGCCTGCGATCGACTTACAGAAGATGCCGATTTAGCCAAAAAAATCATCTTTTCAGAAGAAGCTCATTTTGATCTTGGCGGGCGCAGGCATACATTGAAAAGCCGATACACCCAAGACGAGTCACTGTTTGGTGCGGATTTTGGTCCAGATAATTGGGCCATTTTTCTTCGAAAATGAGCAAGGAGTGGCCGTTACAGACAATGGCGATCGTTATCGGGCATTGTTGAACGAATTTTTGTTCACAAAAATTGAAGAGGAGGATATTAGCAACATTTGGCTTCAAGAGGACGGCGCTACGTGCCACACAGCCGAACATACACACGATGTTTTGCGCCGTGTTTTTGAAGATCGCATTATCAGCCGCATAGCTGATGTTGTTTGGCCAACTCGGAGCTGCGATTTGACACCGCTGGATTATTATTTGTGGGGTGCCTTCAAAGATAAGTGCTACGCCAACAAGCCAGAGACAATTGACGCTTTAAAGGACAATATTCGTGAAGCCATTGATAATTTAGCAAATAAAAATTGTGTTTCATATATAATATTTAAATGTAAAATTAATTTTATGATAATCAAAAAAAGATTCTTTTAATCACCTCATTGAAAATAGTCTATACTTCGTAGCAGATTGAGAGCCATAAACAAAATATAAGGATCTGTAACTCAAGCATTTCATAAATGTTTTTTTCTATTTTATGGTTTATATCTGAGCTAAAAATATTCTGAGAAATGACTATTAGAAGACCTATTACATACTGGGCTTAAGTGAGTGGGTTAGATTATTGTTACATACTACTGCATAGTGTAGATTCCGTATGAGAAGAAAAGGTTGTGAAAAGAATGTTTATTTGCCAGGGGGTGCAGTCTTTCGGGGGACTTAATCCTTAATGGCAAGGAGATATGATATGAAATTGCATTACAAGCATTACTCCCAATGTTATATTGAACATGTGAACCTATTTCTTCTTCTTCTTCTTTATTTAGAATTACATGCTGTTTATATAATAATACACATTTGAAATTCATAACAATAAAAGTCCATTCTCATTATCATCTGTTAAACAGCTTGGGCACGTTTTTCGAACCTTGTATATGAGGCTATAGTTCTTAAAGTGTTCTTCTCGAGAGTTGTATGTATTTTCTGTGTAATACAGATGTTTGCACGAGTTGCGGATGCATACGTATGTTATAACTGGTCGAATGCATGTCTTATACACTCTTAACTTGCAATCCTTGCTCAAACATTTGTTTTGCCATTTCTTAGGCATCCCGACCACGTTGCTGCTCTGTTAGCTGGAGTCATCAATTATTTTTTAACATTTCGGCTGCTCGTAAGGGAGCCCAAATAGTTGATTTTCCAGACTTCTTCGATCGATTTGTTGTTGACTGCTAATCTATATCGCCTTGGTTCTTTTGCTATCACTAGACATTTGGTCTTGCCACAGCATAATGCAAGCTATTCTGCTGTATTTTCAAATCGGTATAAAAGTCTTTGTAAGTTATCTTCAGATTCGGCTACCCCAACTATATCATCTGCATAACATATTACTTTAAATTCCACAGTAAGCAATTTAAAACCCAGGGCTAATATTTTCACCTTCTCGATAATGGCTTCCATTATAACATTAAAAGAGATCTGGCTAAAGCTGCCATTTTGCCTTATTCCTGAATAAATTCCTAGCTTATCTATCAGCATATCATCAAATTTGCTGTAGGTGTTGTTGTTATTATTTACATTTTTAATTACTGGCAATTTTATGTTGCTAATACTTCTCTCTTTCAAAAGCATAATGACGTTTTGTAGTCTTAAACTATCAAACGCCTTTGTTAAATGGACAAAGCACATGTAAGTGGGCTTGTTAAACTTAAAACATTTTTTTACATAATTGTCGTGCAATAAACATGGCATCTACGGTTGATCCATTTCTTGACATGTTAACCTGCTACCACAAAAGTAAGATCACACATTTACGAAGATACATACGATAGAGTATATTCACCGTTTTCGATTATATAATAAGCCTTTGTGTCTGATTGTTTACCTAACTCTGCGTTGAAGTTAGCACTAAAATCAAGACCAACACTATTTGCTGACATTTAGTAAGTCAGTAAGTGTGTGAAGAAAGGTGTATTTCCAAGTATATGGAATAGGTAGAAACTTATTCTAGTAGCCAAACCAGGTAAGATCCTAGGAGAACCTAGCGCGTATAGACCGATCTGGCTATTGGACACTATAGACAAGTACCTTGCAAAAATGGTGTACGACAGACTTCTGACTGCAGTGGCAAGTGTAAATGGCCTCATCGACCGCCAATACGGATTGCACAAGGCGAAGTGCACCATAGATGCTATAAACTTAATGGTAAACAGCGCTAATGAAGCCATAAATGGTAAATGTATACACAAAAAAATATCGTGCTGTCGTCAACCTTGACATCAAAAATGGCTTGTGACAGCGATAAGAAAAATTATTGTTCTGCATTACCCAATAAACATTTTAAGTGATTATTTCTTCAACAGAAATCTGCTGGTGGAAACCTACTGAGGCTTGGTTACATACAATATAGCCTCAGGAGTTCTACAGGCATCAGTAATAGGACCACTACTCTGGAAAATAATGTCTGACGACATATTTAATCTTAATCTCCCGGAGAAGGTAAGCGTCGTTGGCTTTGCAGACGATATTGCAATTATAGTCCGGGGAAGGTACAAGGATGAAGGTATTGGTAAAAATATAAATGCGAACGAGGCTATCAAGGAGATTATTCATTAATCTTTAATTGACAGAGAACAAAAAGGAGCTACTGCTCATTAGCAGGAAGAGTAGAAAGGAAAATTTGAGTGTCAAGGTAGGAAATGTCACAATTTTGTCGTCGGAAGCACTGAAATATTTGGGCGTGATGATCGTTGACCGCCTGAGCTTCAAGAAACATGCAAAATACGCCTGTGAGAAAGCAGCCGGTGTATCAGATGCATTAGCTCGGAAGTTGCAAAATCTTGATATCTCAGGTGACCAATTCCACCGCATTACGCCGCATTCGTAAGGGAGAAGCTAATGAGTAATTAATTATCTCTAAAGGAGAGATAATGGCAATTAGAAGAAGCAATTGCCATGGGTTGTGTAGCGCTTGCTGAACGGTGTCTGGGAAGGCTAAAAGCGTGAGTGATACCAGTAGATATAAATGCTAGAGAGTACTTGAACATATACCACCAGAGATGCACAAACTTAAACATTCCACAAAGTACTATTAAAAGAGATGAAAGAGATAAGTCCTCACTAAAGGGAAAATGGACTTTTAGGCTGATTCCGTAGATAGATAAGTGGATGCGGAGGAAACATGGTGAGGTCAACTGTAATCTAACTCAATTCCTTAGAGGCTATGGGGGCTACAGAAAGTATTTATAACGATGTGGACACGACGACTCTCTAATGTGTTGTTCACTAACCACGCTTTGCCAGGGATTGCTGCATTTTAAAAATATGCATGTGTGATGAACGTGGAGAATATCGTCGATTTTATGCTTGAATCCTAGGTAAACTGGTATACGGTAAATCAATTAATCGGCATACTGAAACGAATACTACGTAAAGCCGAGGTACAGCCAAAATCTGCCCAGAGTAACTGTTCCAAGAGTGAACGAAACGGCGAAATACAGTCATAAAAGGCTTACCAACCCCATGAAGGAGAAATCGAAAGGCAGTTCTATGGGCTCAGAGGTGTTTAAGGGGGTGTGTTTTAGTACTTAAAAAGCGTGCATGCTCTACTGTATGGGCTTATCAAAAAAAAAAAAGACTGTATATTGGCTATCTGTCATTATATAATTAAAAACGCCAGACATATTTTCTTTGTTGGCTGTTGAAGTGATTGGTAATGGGAGTCTTACGGGATGTCTTACGATGGTTTGAAACTGTAAAATGAGTGAATAATTACATCCGGTTGATGATGGAAGTGCAATGCGAATTATGTGAAAATCTTGCTTTATATTAGCCAATACAGTGCAAAAAATATTACAGTGCTACCGTTTGAGCTAACTAACTAACTATAGGCACTTAGAGTGACCTTAACCCCAGAGCAAGGAAGTATTTAGCATCTGGACAGTGGTTCTCTAAATAATAATTTATTTATGTTCTGTTATAAAAGCGTCTAGAATATCTTGAATTTTATAAAAATCTGTCGTTGTGGACACTTTTCTACGACCCCATCGTAGTAACTAAAACGCTTAACATCTTCTTTGTACTAATAAAAGTTTGCAGAAACATACTGACATAAGCCTTAGGTAAGGATGTTTACTATAGTAGTGACAATATTAAATTACTGAAAATAATTAAATAATATTTTATAATTCAATGAGGCTTCGAGTCTACATTTAACTACTGGAGAGGTATACACAATTTCAGTTTTACTACTGAAGTCGTAGCTTTGATTTTTCATTTTTTTCAAGTAAGCAAAAGTTGACAAAAGTGACAAAAGTTTGGTTAAGTTTGGCTTAGAAACTGCTTAAACTCAAAACCTGGCAATTTAATCTGATTATTCTTCTTGCATTTTGGAATTTAACAATTCAGAAATTTACAATAGAAAAACTAACACTGATATCTGTTATTATTGAAAAATTTATTTATATTTTTCGACATATTGGCATATGTGTCATAAGACCCTCTACACCTAAAGCAGTTTTGTTGTATTCATATTTGAAAAGTTATAAATAATTTCAATGGAAATTCAATTTAGTATGACACTGATAATCAATTTTAGACAAAGTATTTGATAATTAAATTCCTTTTTCCCCTAGCAAACAAGAAATATTATATTTAAATTTTGTGAGTGTTACAAGGGTATGATTTTTTCCCATAACATGTCATGGCTGCAGGTGTGTTTAACATTATTTTTAATTCCTATTTTTTTCCATTTAAAGCAACATTTTCAGTTATAGAGTAAAATCTTTTTTTCTATCTATTTATTCATTAATATTTTTTTATTCCAGAGGTTTAAAAATAAAATTGATTTTTTTCCTCCAAAAGTATTCAATTCAATTGAATTTCTATGTTGTTTTTCTTTATTGGGTGACATGCTTTTTATGAAAACCAATAATGGATTCTGCGCTATTCATAAAACATCATGTAACAACATGCAATCAGCTTTAAACTAAAAAAAAAGGAAATTCTTCTGAAAAAAGTAAAACTACGTTGTGTATTGAATTAAAAACTACTGCCACAAGTTGTATACACATACATATCTACTTGCAATGTTATGCATAAAAATAAAATAGTGGCCATATATGATGATATAACATTTTGTCATTGAATTGAATTGAATGTTCTCGCAAATTCAATTTGTAGTGGCTAATCAAATAAAAAATGTGCCAAAGGTAAAAGTGATACAAATTAAATAAAATTTCATGCACTCACACGCTCACTCACTCACACATTCACTCACTTGCTTACAAAGTTGACCAATTGCCACCACTAGCAGCATCGCTTAATCCTTTCCCTCGAAAAATGACCAAGAGATGTTTGAGTTTGAAAAACTAACGAAAGCTTAACAGCAAATGAAATATAAATTTTTTTTCTTTAAACATTAGATTGGCTAAAATCGTATATAAAGAGTATCGTATTACTCAGGTTTGCTATTTATTCGCAAATATTTGCTAAAAAGATTTTATTTAACATTTTGTTTAAAATAATATTTTCATTGTCAATACTTTTTTTTTGTTTGATTTTTTCTAAACCGTAAACATATTTGTTTTTCAAAGTCATTTATAATGTAAAAAAAAAGTTTTCTTATGAGCAACACATGGCGTATAAGTTATTTTTTATATCAAATCAATTGCTTATACTTCATACGACGTGTATTGTTATTAATATCACTCATACGTCTCATGGTGTTTTTGTTGCAAAGTTGACCCTTGAAAATTCCTTTAAAACGCAATAAATTTCAATAGAAACGATGTTTTTTCTTAACAACAAGAGTAATGCCATAATAGATCATAAAATTAATTTTATGTGCCATAAAAGTAAAGAATGAAATGAAAGAAATCCAAGGAACTTTTTGATTTTGATACGCTACAACAACGTAAGGGTATACTGGTTATGTTATGATATGGGAAATACATAAAAACAATAAAATATACTTTCAATTCAAAATGATCGATTCAAAAAGCATACGATTTTTTATCTCTAATGGCGTATATCCATTTTATTTGTTACCGAGGGCTTTGTAGTTATAACAAATTAAGTAATAAGTAGTTTTTTAATATAATAAAAATAGCTGATGAGATATCAGAAGAAAATCTTGTTACCGAATGTTGTTGAACTAAACTGATGCAGTTTTAGCTCTATATACACTCGAGATATCCAGTATCTTGTAGGATGCTGAGGCGCCTTTGACAATACAGGATTTGACTCCATTGCTAGATCTTTGAAACGAAAAGGGGTGGAGAAATCAATTATGGCTTTGATCAGTACCATGTTTAGAAGCAGTTTTATCAGATGGTCTCTTGATTAGGGGAAGCCCACTCCGATGGCGTCAAAAGAGTGCCCTCAAGGTAAAGTACTTTCTCCACCGTTATAGACATAGGAGTGCCAGTGTAATTTCTTAAGTTGTTAACCTCGTTATAGCAGTATTTGAGAAATATGAGAGTATATTGTGTGATCTAATGGAAACGGCTCTGGGCGAGGTGTCAGATTAGTGCATTCAGGAATAGCTCTCAGTGAATCCCTCAAAAAACGTTGTTGTACCTTTTACAAGGAGATATGTTGTCAAGTGACTGTGTTTCTTTTATGTGTACCACCATTAACTTTTCCCTCATTATGGATAGGAGGCTGAGTTGGAACGTAAACATTGGTACCATCCAGTAGAAGACGATAAGAGACTTGCCGCTATTATTCGGCCTATTATCACTTATGAATAAATAATTAAGGCAGGGTATAGAGACTTGCCTGCCTTGGTGTAACTGGCGCAATGAGAAATATCCAACAGTGGACTTGAAGGCCTTGATTGGCTTAACATCGCTTCACATCCATGTGACAATTGGAGCATGTTTGTCGACAGTTTTTTGCTAAATGGTCCGAAATGCGTCCATTCTATATTCAGGGTGGTGGAAAACTATCTTGAGTCCAGGCTGTTATGCCATTGCATCTGTGCTTCGACAGGAGATTCAGGGTTGAATTCCCGGACCGGGATTATTGGTCTAAGGCCTTAGTTCGGAGAGAGTTTGACTTAAACTGCTATACCGATGGCACAAAAATGAGTCACTGTGTCGGTGCTGGTGCGCATAGTCCCAACTAAGGCTTTTCGATTCAACTGGGAAGATCATTGAGTGCCTTCCAGGTTGAAATAATGGCCAACCTGGAAAATGGACTTAAGGTTAAGACCATTAGTATATTCTCTGACAGCCAAGCTGCCTTCAGGGCACTTGGCTAGTATCGTATGACATCTAGACTGGTCAAATATTGCGGCGTTACTTTGCGAAAGCTCCAGTTGCTCTAGATACCTTGACACTGTGAAAAAGATGGTGATAAATGGCGGATGCATTGGCTGGAAGGGGATACATGACATCTTATATCGATCCTGAACCTTGTAGTGCAGCACTTTTCACTACCAGCTTAGTTCTAGAAAATTGTCAGATGCTTGGAGCACTGGAATGCTTAAAGTGGACTTCGCCACTCTAGGGCGAACATCAGTCTGCAATATGGGCGTCCTTCTATAGCAGGCTGGTGCCTCTGAAAAGGATGGAGGATGTCACCGATGTGCATGCTTGTAGACTTTGCTCACACAGGCATCAGAGACAGTGGAAGACACATTATTAGGTAGAGGCTTTTAGGTAAATATAGGATGTCAATTGGGCGACATATCCACCATTGTGGTTTCAAATCTACTGGTTTTCATTCACAAACTATAGACCGGAAAGGGTACAATAGATCATATGAGGTTGCAGTGTTTTGGGCCTGGAAAATATTATAAAAATAATAATACTTATCAAATCTAAAGAGAATATGAAGCTCCTCGGTGGTACATATACAGTTTTCTTGATGTGGGTTCCTGAACGCAGGCACACTTCTGGTGATATAAAGGCTGATGAACTTGCTAGAGGCCCTCAGTGGATGTGGAATCTATCACCTTCTACTCTGACATCTGTTGTCCTATGACTGTAGCCAAGGGAAAGTCTATAGTTTTTTCCGTGAGATGCCACAGAACAAAATGACATAGATTAACATATTCTATTGTGCTATGTCGGGGACTCTGTGGCCTTGGTATGACAGTGGCAGGACATTGAAACTACTGAGAACCATATTTCTAGATTCATTGCGGTGTATATGGTTCATGGGATCATTCGAATGCACGTGAAAAAATAGGTTTTCCATTAAACCTTCACTGCAGAAGCTGCGGAAGCACCTCTGAGAAAGGACAATCATCCAATTTTGACGATTGAGGTATTTTGGTGTACCTTTTCTCGATGGTTTAACACACACAAATCTGGATCACCTTGATCATCTCTACTTCATAATTAGCTCAGAGTAGCTGAAATCTGCTGTTTCCTTTGGTTTTCCTCTAAGGTAGTTATTTACCTGTGGTCTTGATTTGGGATCAAGACGGCACTTTTGTGGTATTTGTAGTTGATCTCTTATTTACTTAAGTAAATAAAACACAATTAAGACAATTATTTTAAAGTTTTGACAAACAAAGATGTTATTTTAAGCGAATTAATAAAAAAACAAAAAATTTTGTCAGATCTGAATATTATAGCAGCTTGAATTTATCTACTAAAAGATAATTTTATAAACTGTACTTATGGTAGACTGGAAAATTTTTTACATATATTTTGATTAACATTTCCATCAAATGGAGATGTGGTGATTGATTTGTAGATTTGTATTACGTTTGTTTAGCGCTGTAGTGCAACTTACAATGAGACTTCACTTAGTAAAATTTCTATTTCTTTCTTTTTCTTTATTTGCTACGATTTTATTGTTAGTGAAAATAAATTGAACGAAAAATAATATTAATTTATTACAACTTTAAGGATCATTTTGTATAAAAATGTACCAAAAAAAGAACAAATCTATATATTATTTACTTTTATGCTATAATAAGAGTATATAGAGTATGTAGTAAAAATAAAGAAAGTACATCAAGCATAAATAAAAGCAGAAAAAAATGCTAAAAAAATTTTTATGTTGCAAGCAAATGTGTTGTATTGTTTCAGAAGGAGGTGTTTGAGAGTAAAAATAAATAATAAGAACTAAAAACATAAAAAAGAATAAATACTTGTGTATTATAAACCATACATTTTAATACAGTGCTGGCTATTGTTATAAGAAGAATGTAGGTGACGATGGTACGTGACATCATTGGTTTATTGAGATTTAACTTCGGTGATAAAGTTATTGCAAGAAATTGATAGCTAAGATGGTTCGAAGTGACGCCAAGAAACCAGAAACACTTGAAAAATAGATGACAGCCTTCTTAAAACATAAATGTAATAGAGTTTTTCTGCAAACAGCATAAATATCTTAATAAAATCTTCAATTTTTTGAAATTCTTTTTTTTTTCCCTTCAATATGCTCACAATATGATATATATACTCTTTTCAATTCTTCAATTTAAATTCTTAATGTCTTCTTATTTTAAATATTACTTCGCTATAAGATTTACTTTTACAAGTTTCACTTAAGCTCATCGACTGTCCTTATTTCTATGTCATAAAACTGTAGTTTTGCTTCATTTACTTGCATAGCGAATAAAGTAGTAAATAAAATAATAATGATGGTGTCATTATCATAAAAACTAATTTACACTTAAAGCGGAAAACACTAAAACCATATACTTTAGCAAATATTTTACACATACACACTCACACATATTTTTGGTCACTATTTTAGTTACGCACTACACATGAAAAAAAAGCAGAAAACTAACATAAGGACGACCTACATAAAATCCAACTGAAACTGTAGTTTTCTGATACTGTTCGCCTTCGCTCATATACAACAACAACATTTGCAATTTATTTGTATGATTTTAACTTTTTTTTTATGTCAACAATGAGAAAACTAAAACGCACATATATGCACACACATGTAGAGAATGTGTCTTATAAACAAAGCGATAATTTCCTTTAAATATCAATGGTCTGCTCATTCCCACAGAAACAAAGACACACACACAACAGCCATTATTATAACGACTACTACTATACTGCTCGTACCACATACATTTTCGTATATACGACAACAACTCGAATACATAGAAGAGTGTTACAGAAAATAACTCAAAATAAAAAAACTGCAAAAAAATAACGATATGAGCAGCAGCAACATATTGAAACCATCATCAACAAAATATTCCTTTTTTTCCAGTTTTTTCTCTTACTTCTGGACAAACTTTAGTAGTTGTTGCCAATGTTATTGCTATGGTGGTAGTATGTGTTGTTTTTGTTTTTGTTAAATTAAATACAACCAAAGAAAGAGAAGCAAAAAGTTCATAAACGAAAGTCAAAACATCTGGTGTCTTAACATTATCGATAAGTGTCAACTTTATACGCTCTCATGTCACTTAAATCTGTTTATGAGAACGCATGAAAACCAAAACGATGAACACTTTCATTTTGTCACCAGATTTTTTGAACGCAGTTTTTGTTGATTTTATTTTTTAATAAACATAAAGGGTGGTTAGTTAAGAGGATTTTTATTTAGAATAATAACTTTATTTTTTAACAAAATTGTGTAGAAATTATAAGGAAACAATTAACGAATTACCAAAACGCTATCAAGCTTTGTTTAGCTTATTTTTCTGAAGCTAAAGCTACAGATTATGGGAGGAGGGTAAACGGAAATACTCTTTATAGACGCTTGATACAAAATTAATTTTGCATTTGGTGAGATAATTTGTTCACAAGGGAGCAATGCAGCTAAAACTAAATATGTCCGTAATGTTTTGTCCGGTTTGCTAAGACAATTGTCTAGAAGTCTGCATAATCTGAGTGGCCATCCAAAACTATATATTATTTATTAAGCATATTTCGTTAAAGTATCGACAAAAGACTGAAGATGTTCCAGTGAAACAATAGTGAACACCTTTGCTCTTTCCTGTAAGCAATCAAAAAGCTTTAAAACATATTTTCTATCTCATAAAGCTGTGGATAATAGTAAACACATCAAGGCATATGAACGATTAGTTTGAGCTAAAAAATATATGCAAATTCCAGGTATTATTATATTGAAGTCTCATATTCAGAACCAATTCTCACGATTCCTTTTTGAAACTGTTAGCAGTTCAAGCGTGAGTCTTTAATTTTTATTTTTCTTTCTCTTCATAATCTCTCCCTTTTAAACTTTTTTGACTGAGCATGTAGAATTTATGAACCTATCCGACTGAAACAGGTCAGGGTATACACAATTTATCTAAACAATCTATGTCTATGCTCATGTTGTAAAAGTTCAAATTAGACGTCTTCTTTGCAACGCAACTAACTAACCTTATGGCCATTGGCCAACAACATTTTCTTTTATTGGTGACACCATAACGCCATAACTACTAGTTGTCAATTTCAAGAAAGTATATGACAAAGGAGTATCCCAAAAAATAATTCGAATAATTAGAGGGTTGTACGAGGATGCAGAACTTTCAGCTCTTCACAACGGGACATCACTCAACTAATCCTCACCAATGCTGGAGTCAAACAAGTATGCCGACTATCACCTCAGCTATTCACCATCGTGCTGGATGATATAATGAGTAAAGTCTGTTCAAAGAGAAGAGGGATAACACCACCAACTCTAAGATTTTACCATGCGAATAACATTGGTGGTGTAGTGGTTAGAGCGCACGCATAATAATACAAACGACCTAGATTTGATGAAGAAAAACCTAATTGCGGTTTCGGCTATTTAATAAAGAGGCTTCAACTTCCTTCACCTGAACTTCCCGCATATGTCTGGCTATGATTACAAACATAAGACGAATGATCAAGAAAACACGCCACCTACTGGAAAAAAATTACAATGCTAAAGTGAAGATCACCTCCATTAAGCAAGAACCTTTACCACTATCAAAATTATATGCAGGAAGCTGCAGCGGATTGATCATCTACTTAGCTGGAAAGATCAAATTGATAAAAGAGACTGAAATAAAGCAATGGTTGCTTTGTGGAAAGCCAATATGCTCCCTAAAAGAGTGGCGAGAAAAAAAAAATATATTCGTCTACTTCGCATAAGAATTCCAATACGCAGTCGAAGCTGGAGGATCCAAAAGAATGGATCGTAATAGAAAACCTAAGCCATCAGAATTAATTATCCTTTTATGGAAAATATCATGCTGCAGGGTTAACTAGACAAGCATGTAAATAGCTTTTGCTATCTAGGAAATAAAATGACTACAAAGCGCAAAAGCGGACGTAGATGATAAGTAAGGAGAAGCTCTCATATATCCAGAAGAACTAAGCTCAGAATATCAACTCTTCACACTTAAACTCCAGGTATTCATTAATAAGTGCATCAGAATCATATGCAGAATGTTCCGGCCTAACACTATAGATAAAACAGAGCTGCAAGACATGACTAATGAGGAGCACATACTGAAGCAGATAAGGAGAAGAAAAAATCTCAATGGTATCACCAGAGTGTCACTCGTGGAATCCTCTAGGCTCAAGAAACCTTGGTCGCACAAGAAGATGAACAATTATGCAGAAAATAAGGCAGAAAAATCTAACATAGGAAGAAGCCAAATAAACCGTGTAAGTTGGAGATGCTTTGTGGAAGCCATATGCTCCCAAGAAGTGTAACGAAAAAAAGAAAAATATTTTTTAACTAAAATTATACATCCATATGGCTCACCCTATAATGTTCTTATTTCGTTATTATTTTCATTTTATTATTTATGTATTATTTGACACTTTTTTGTTTATATTTTTCCTTTCTTTGTTACGCTTTTCTATATTTCTTGGCTATTTTACTTAATAAAATTGAGGAAATTTTAGAAAACGCCTTTTGTTCTCTTAAAAAAAGAGCCCAAAATAAAATATAAAAATAATATTTCTTAAAAAAATAAGGATCAGAAAAAGGCAACATATGCTCTCACTACTAAAAAAGCAGTATAAATCCTTAAAATAAAAAAGTTAAAGAAGACAAAATAAAAGAAAAGAAATAAATACGGCCAATAGCCATAGTAAATTAGCTTTAATGATGTCCTTGAGTGACAACTGGAAAAACTAGAACAAGTGTAAAAGTGAACAAAAGAAAGCATGAAAATATAATCTGAGTAATAAAAATTAAATAGTACTGAGCGACTGTCTATAAATCATAACGACTGTGACCACGAGATATGTGAATGATTTTCTTCAATTTTTTTAATTTTATTTTTTGAAATTTAATATTTTGCTTTGCTTTGTGCTTTAATATTAAACATTATTTGGCTTTTGTTGGCTTAAGAGTTTGATTTAATGGCTTTTATAATTGGCATTATTAAATTCATTTCCTGTTTACCTTGGCTTGTGTTTGTTAATGATTATTACTATTATTTTTTTGTTGTAATTAAAGCCATAAACAGTTGTTATTTAATGGAAAGATAATTTGTTTTCCAGTAGGCCATTATGGAATAACATAGGAGTTTTTACAATTCATTTGTTGACATACTATCAGTGAGAGAAGCTTTGCAAGAAAGTCAGTTTGATGGAAAATCGCTTTAGAGCACTAAAGATCCTTAATGAAATTGTTGGAACTGTAAAAGCTACAAATATATCTTCTTTTTATAAGACCAGCACCCAGGGGATGGCCCCTACTCATGCAGTGCATTGTGCTGGTACTAGAAAAATTGGTTATTGGAAGGAGGAGAGACGGAGAAGTGTTTATGGATGTTAGATTTAAATTTACTCATGTCGTAAGTGGCAGGAAATACTTTCGCTGGAAGATTATTCCACAACCGAACAGTGCGACCAAAGAACGAATTCTCCTTATAATGCGTTGTGCGATTTACTGGAAAATCAACTACAAAGGGATGCGCTCTACGAGAAATACGAGTACTACGTAAAAATATATGATTTTTGGTAATTAATTCCTTCCGATAAAACAATGAAACACACGCCACATTGCGACGGTGCTCCAATGAATCGATAGAGTTGGCTACCCTACCGTCATTGATGAGCATCTTCGCCCTCTCCTGTACGCGGTCGAGAAGCTCCAAAATAGACTTTGAAGCACCGGCCCATACATGAGAGTTGTATTACATTTTGGGACGGATATAGATCTTGTAAATATTAAGGAGATCAGATGGGGTGAAGTATTTCTTGCACCGTCTCAAAAAACCAAGGCACTTGAATGCTTCTTTCGACACTTGAAATATGTGATCATTCCAACGAACGTCACAGTGTATTCTCATGCCCAGAACATCAAGAGCATCTGATTCCTCAATATCCATGTTACCCATTGACACAGATGACAGCACACCACCACGCCTGTGTATTAAAAAGCAACATTGAGTCTTACGTGCATTTGATCAAAAAGTTCCCGGAATTTTTTAAGAAAATTAAATATACAAGTTTGTTCATCTAAATCTATATTGTTTCCTTCAAAGTAATTCCCAGCGACTGCAATGAACTTATGCCAGCTCTTGATCCAATTCTCGAAGCATTTCTTATATTCGGTTTTCGATATGTCCATCAGTGCTTCCTGCGATTTTTCCATTATTTTGACGCGTTCACCGTAAGAGTTTTTTAACTCGATTGAACAGAAAGAAGTCATAGGGGGCCAAATCAGGTGAATTCGGTGGCTGTTGGATAGTGTTTGTTGCATTTTTTTACAAATAATTTCGAATGATGATGGCACTGTGCGACGGTGCGTTATCATGGGGCAAAATTCACGAGTTTTTTGCCCACAATTATGGTCTTTTTCGGGGAACTGCTTCACGCAAACGTCTCATAACGCCCAAATAATACTATTTGTTTACTGCCTGGCCTTCTGGCAAAAATTCATGATACATTACACCGTTGTAATCCATGAAAACTATGAGCATTGCCTTCTTTTTTGACTGGAAATTGTCTCGGCTCATTTGGTGAACGCCATTCACTTGTCTGATGTCTGGATTGAGTGTTGTACTCATAAACCCACGTTTTGTCTTCAGTAATGATCCTTTTGATAAATGTGGGTCCGTATTCAGCCTCGCAAATCACATCTTTTGCGACCTCAACATGGTCTTCTTTTTACATGAAATTGAGATCTTTTGGTAACAACATTAACCAAAATGTCTTGGACAGAACCATAGGCAAAGTTCAAGTCCTCCTCTATCTCTCTGATGGTTAATTTTCTTTTACTTTATCAATGCTCTCAAAGGTTTTCCATGTCGATGGTCAGCCACTGCATTCATCATTTTCGATTAACTCACGACCACTTTTGAACTGCGCTTGCCACTGGTAAACGACCGTGTTCTTTAGAGAATTCTTGCTGGAACACTTTTCCAACATTTTCAAAATTCGTGTACCATTAAATCCGTTTCTTACTCGATTTAATGAAAGTTCGTTATTGCAAATTTAAATTCATTTCTAAAATTGTAAATCACCAACACATACAACGTGTGCCCAGGCTTTTAATTGAAAATAGTCGGAATTTGTCAATTCCTCACGGTTTTCTATCGGTATTTTTAGAGGTTCATAAATTTTAGTTGTCAACACTGTTTTATTTGACAACCGATTTAACAGCATTTCATTATGGATGCACTTATAACAGAGCAACGCTTGCAAATTGTTGAAATTTTTATCAAAATTATGGTTCTGTTCGTCGAACTTGAGAAATCAAAACTTTGTTCTGAAATGAAGCCCAATGTTTTTTTTCTTTTTTTTTTGAATGGTTACATAAATAAGCGAAGTTGTCTTATTTTGAATAAGTCCAATCCAAAACTTTTGTGGAAACACCGTTACATTCACAGAAAATTACTGTTTGGCGCGCTTCATTTGTTGGCGGAGTCATTGGTTCATGTGTCTTCAAAGACGATGATATTCAAAACTTTACTGTCAATGGTGAACGGTATACGGATGATTAGAAATTTGTTCGTACCTCAATTAGCTGGCATTTATCTTGCTGATATGTGGTTCCAACAGAATGCAGCCACATGTCACACAGTGCGTGCTACAATTGATTAACTTATCAGATCACTCAATAAGTCCGTAGGATGACACATAGATGGTGTTACTAGAATTTTTTCTATATGATTTTATGATTTTAGTTCAAACGATGGCTTGATAAACATTATCCGAACTCTGCCTCATCGATAAAAATGTTAGAGGAGTGGTTTGCTAAATTATGCGGAGCTCAGTTGACGCCCAAATGGGTCTGTTTTTCCAGAAAACATCAAAAAAATTCACAATTTAGTTATGAACGATGGCAAATTGAAGATGAACGAGCTAACCGACATTTTAAAGATATCAGATGGTAGTATTTTCACCATTTTGTACGAACATTTGAGTATACAAAAGCTCCGTGCAAAGTAGTTGCCGCGTGAGCTCACAAATCGATGAAAATGATGGCAAAATTTAATGGATTTGGCTTCGAATTGCTAGCCCAGCCAACGTTTTCTTTAAATCTAGTGCCCAGCGACTTCTTCCTGTTTTCAGATATCAAGAGATTGCTTGCTGGAAAGAAATTTGAGTGCAATGATGAAGTAATCGCTGAAACTGAGACCTATCTTGACTAGAAAGAAAAATTGTCTTATAAAAGTGGTATCGAAAGGTTGGAAAATCGCTATACTCGTTGTATCGCCCTCGATGGCAACTATAATAAATCCGAATTTTGTGAAAATAGGACTTATTGAGTGACCTATTGAGGAAACTTTTGATGAAAAGATAATTTTGGGTTTTTCTTTCTCCGAGATTTTTTTTCTCTACGGAGCATATTGGTTTTTACAAAATATTCATTACATTGTTTCAGTTTCAGTAATCAAGACGATTTTCACAGTAAATAGATGATGTAGCTCGCCTCCATATGATTGTGTGCAGTAGTGAAGAAAATTAAGAAGTGACGAGTGGTGGTGGCGTTTTCTCTTAAGCATTTCTTCGCTAGAGGTAAGCTGGAAAGTCAGGTTGGCTTCTTTAGATAGATAAGTCTGGACGGAAGATTGAAGTTTCTTTATGAAAAAGTCGAAACCTCAATTAAATTTTATTTATCATGTCCTTTGCTGGAATTCAAGCCTGAGCCATTTGTGATTTATGCCTGCACTCTAACCACTACACTACGTCATCCCGTTTTACGTAATGATTCAATTAATTGGCCACCAAGATCGTAATATTTAACCCCATTGGACTATTTTCTTTTGGGTTATGTAAAATCGCTTGTCTTCATTGATAAACCAGACACCATTGAACACCTGGAAAACGACGTTCGAAAAGTTATTGGCGAAAAATAGCTTGTGATAATTGGTTTTCCAGATACGCATCCACAAAGCATCCATCATTACTTTGTTTCAATTTCTTTAATCAATTCGATCTTTCAGGTTGAGTAGATTATTAGTCCACTGTAGCTTTCTACATATTATTTTGCGTAGTGGTGAAGATCTTTGCTAGTTGGTGATGATCTTTACTTTAGCATTGTAATTTTTCCTCAATAGGTGGTGTATTTTCCTGATGATTTGCTTGATGCTTGTCATCATCGCCAGAGGTACGCGGGAAGGTCAGGTGGCTTTTTCTTGATTTATTATTAGATTAGACATTAACGTCATACATTTTTATAACCAACAAAGATCGTTTCTTTGATATTCCAAATATAATTCTTTCTTTTATTATGATTTGAGCTTGAGTACCTGCAAAAAAACACCCCACACATCCGTTATGAATATGACAAATTACCTGTAAGTGTTTAGTTGTAAGCGTAACAAAATACAACAAGTGCATAAATTGAAGCCGGTCAACCATTCAATTAGTCGTAGATACACACAATGTATTTAAACAAATTCTCTGGTTTTTTGGGAAAAATACTTTTTTTCGAATGAGTTTTAGCCCACCATTACAAATTCAATGCAATGAAGGTATTAAATGCACCAAAATAATTAATAGATGTTTTCAAATGCAAATATTTAAAATCGTATTTTCTGTGTATTGTACATTACAATTAACATAATACATACATACATACATACTAAATATTCTACACTTTGACATTTGAAAATGTTATTATCCATTCGATTTTATACGTTTTCATTATTGCCATCCAATGAAGAACGGAAATATATTTGCAATGATAACATTTTTTGACACAAGTAAATGGCAACTTAAAAATACACACACACACACACACACACATACACAGTATCGGCCATTTGGTAAAATTTTCTAATTACATTTATTTCATGTTCATTTTCCTGAGCACCAACTGTTTTGATAGACCGACAACACTAAAAAGCACACGGAATTATAGAAAAACAAAAAATCACCCACCCGCCCGCTTAACAATTAATCACAATTCAACAAGTAACAACAACGAACAACAAAACCGTTTTAAACGAACAGTAGTTGAAACGGAAGGAAGGAAACAATGTTAAAATGAAAGAAAACAAAAAGAAAAAGAAAAAAAGTGAAAATGTCTTGAATGTATTTAATCATCGTGCAATGAAATGTAACCATTTTACTGTCCCTTTATTGTGTGAAAACAAGCCACAGGAAAATTCTGCTCGACATTATTGTTGTGAGTGGTGGGGGGCAAGTAAAACACATGCTCACAGCAGGTGATGGCCAAAGAACAAACCAGCTCATCACTCAGTACACAACCAGGCAACCAACAACAATATTTTTATTTTGGCAAAAGTAAAATGTGGCACAAAACACAAACACAGCAAAACGAAAACATGCGCCAAGTAAGTAATGTTGCTGTGCAATGCTTTACAAACAACAAAGAAATTTAAATGAAATAAATTAAAAAATTTGTAAGAAAAGTATATACACGAAAACATACATACTTGCACGTCCGTGCACACAAAGTTATGCACCAAAAGCACTTTCCTATGTAAAGGCTACATGCTAGAGAGAGAGAGAGAGAGAGAGAGAGAGAGAGAGAACAACATGTAAAACACCTGTCTTGTTAACTACAAACAACTTGTCCACCAGACAGCCAAGATGTTGGTTGTATTGGCGTGTCTAACAGACCCCCTGCTTGAACAAAAAGAAAAAAAACTACAAAAAATACTCAACTCAAGTCTAGAAAAAGTACCAAAACTTGCTCGAAACATAAACAACGAAGAGTAAAAAAGAATGTGAAAATATTTCACCTTCAAAAACTAAAGCCAAGATAAAGCATTTCATTCAAAATGAAACATTTTTCTTTCAAAGATGATCTTCAAAGTGGCAACATTGACAGAGAAAAATTGTTACACAAACAATGAACATTAATTTGTTTTATTATTTTTCATTTCTCCCTTTGCTTTTTTGGGATAAAAACTTTTTAGCAGATGCTCGGGCAGGTTGGTTAAACTGGCATTTAAAGCTGCATTGCAATTTGTAGTATACGATCTAATATGTTTTTAAATTCCTTTTTGGACTGTCGATAGTTTAGTTTCGGAAGGTACTCAGCACAAGAATCTCTGTTTCCATTGCTATTGGGCAACAACCCAGAACCTTTTTTCCTAGTGTCAGCATAATGCACTGCATGAGTAGGGTTTGTCCGCTGAGTGCTGGTCTTAAGAGAAAAAAAAAGACGACAAGAACTAGGCTAACATCTGCGTACACTAAGAAATACCATTTACTGATCATTACGGCATTGGATCACTGAGATAATTATGTGTGAACAACAACAATTGACTTGATTTGCACTATAATTTTCATTATGTAGGTCACTGCGACCCCTGGATCTATTGGGCCCCTTCTGGTCTATAGCTTGTTCAGCAGATATGTTGCCTAATGAACATCATAGGATCTGAGTAATAGTGGATATGTTACCCAATGCCTACCTAAACACTTTCGACTAAGCCTATAAAGAAATCTACATTCAAATACCTCGATAAGTACCACGGACACTTATGTCACTTAAATTTGGTATACTGGCCCTTATTGCCAGTTCAGTTACAGGGGTAGAGACAATCATATCTTCTACCGCCTCGTTATTGTCTTCATATTAATGGAACCATGAGAGGCATCGCTCCTTTTTTTGCTGTTGAAAGTCCTCTGGTTTATATTGCTCTGGTCAGAAAGCCACCTGCAGGATTTCAAGGCACGCCAATTGAAACTGGAGGATGCCTGGTATTCAAAGTTCACGTACTAGCGGCCAAGTACTTCTTGATCATTCATCCTTCGAGGTATACTGTTCTACCTTAGATTAGGGTGACCCTTTGCAAGGAGCCTCCATCATCAAGTTTTGATGCACAGTCTAAAGAGACATGTCCATACTAAGATGTGAGCTGAAGTTACCGTAAAAAATAGTAAAGATCACAGTTCTGTTCAGACTACCAAGGAAAGCAGTCCTAATATCCGAAACATTTGGACACTGGCCCACGAAATGCTAGATAGTTTGACATCCCCTAAAGTAGTCAGGATGCGCACCAGCCACTCTGTACCCAGCTATGTAAGCCATCATGATTCGTAGACTACGAGTATGTCGCGGCATCCCCATAATAGACTCTGAACAAGACCGATCGTACGGGAGCTAAACTCGTTGTGACACAGAGCACGTGGGTTAATTTTCACAACATATCTGTAACCTGAGCAGCATGTAGCGCAGAACCAGCAGTCTGCAAGTCGAAAGTGGCATCTCAACTAAATGGGCATTCTCATCGTTACAAAAGAAAAGGCTCTCCCTCGTTAGTTCGTCTGCCACACAGTTCTCCCGGATGTCGGAGTGACCTCTTACCCAGATAATCTCTATGTCTGAATGTCTCGCCATCTCGTTCAGAGATTACCGGCATTCACACGCCAGTCACGATGTGGAGTAGCTATCGGACATCCGTAAGGATTTGCATATCAACATCATATACCATATAGTACATCAGCCAGTAATCTGCCCCCTTTATCGCCGAGACCAGCACCTGTAAGACACTTAAGTGGTCTGGGAGTTTATTTTTAAGCTAAGTAGTATATACTGTAACTCTCCGCCATATGATTGTGTGTGGTGGTGAAGTTCCTTACTAAGTGGTGTTGTCATCTGCGTGTACGTGTATCTTCGCCGTGCGGCATACCCCATGGTGCCCCAATGCCACGAATGAATGCGATGCGTCCACCAACGCCCCCACCTGCGATACCCACAAGTGAATATCACAAGTGAGTACCAATTTGAATACGAGTTGTTAGGGCACTCATAACCTTCACACCTTGGTGGGGAGTCGGAGACTATCAAAACTCCTGCCGTGATATGGGTCACAGCACACGGTTGAGGAGATACAACACCACACCGAGCTCGAGCTCTGTCTGCACTTTAGGTCTAAGCCACAGCCACCACAAAGGTCCCATAAGGTGGCCTGCCCAACAATCGGGCAGAGATCGGAGTTCCTGGGGCTCCCGATTCCCGTGGTACCAGAATAACACGTGCCGCCTCCAGTTTGGGTCACACAACGGCCCCGGAGCGGTCACCGGTAGTGCTAAGTAGTGGTGGTGTAGATCCTTACTGAGCATTGTAATTTTTTCCAGTAGGTCGTGTTGTCTCATAGTCATTCGTCTAATCTTCGTCATCATTGTCAGGGCGAGCTTCTTTAGATGGATTTAAGGCTATAAGACATGTTTATTAGCCTTAGGCTAATAAAGCTTTTAAGTATAAAAATTGATTTAAAAACAAAAAAAAATAAAATAAAGAATTTCTTGAAAATATTTCCCAAAAAAAGTATCTAAAATTCTCTCAATACCAGAAATCTATCCAATACCTGCACTTATATTAGCAATTGCCGTTTCACTTTTTCTTAAACAATGTTTTCCTTTATTTTTTAAGTTATATTTGTTGCGTTGTTGTTTTCATATATTTTGTCGCATTTTTCTTTGCTTTCTCCCTGGATATTACAGTTATGGCGACAATATTTCTTTTGTTTTGCTACCAACGAGTTTTATTTTATTTTTTTGCTGTTATTCTACGATTTTGACAAACTTCTGTAATTTTTTTTGCTTTACAATTTGTACGTTCATTTGTTGTCCTTGTACGGGTTGGTGTATGAAAAAGAATGTCCTTTTTTAAGTTTTTTGTTTTCAAGAAAAAGTGAAACAACATGTTGTTTATTTGTAACTGAAAAAAAACGAGTAAAAAACTATTTATCTTTTGCTGTTAGTTTGTAGCCTTTTTTTTATTAAAAAAAAAAACGAAGGAAAGAGTAACCAAACCTCTCTAGAGCTGAAACTTAAATGAAGACGTTACTTATACGACTACTATTGCCCAACCAGAGCAGAGTTTTAGAAAAATAAAAAATTGAAACAAAAATATTATTTAATAAATTATGGTGAAAGTATTTAAGTTACTCTATAGTATTTCGCGATAAATTTTATTTATGATATAAATTTTTTTAAACTTTGCTTAAATTTAATACATATACACACATACATATTTCCATAATAACTACTCACCTTTGGAAAAGTAATTTAGTAATTGGCAGGAAATGGAATGATGTGCTACCAAAGCTATTGAATGGAATTGTCAATTTTAGCGTATTTGTAACTGGTACGGGTAACCTAAGACACCTCCAAATATCATGAATATTTCAGTGAATAACCAAGAACCAAATCAGTCGTTATAAAGCAACCGAAGCAAGTGAACTTATTTTAAAATCTTCGTTTAGAGGAAGTTCAAGCTTAGCTTCTTACCAAATTTCAGAGCTCTGCTAGAACTATGAATTCGTTTGAATTTTTTATATCCTTCTAATCACAGTTGTAATAGTGATTATGAGAGGATGCTAAGCTCCTCAGATAACTCAAAAATCATCAAAAATCTTTTCTGGTTTACTGTCTTTTAGGTTATAATTAATTAAAACAAGAAACTATTTTTTTAACAATATATTCTTATTACTTACCCACGAATGCTGGTGCCAACCCACGCGTGGCCTCCCGGCGCGCATAGAGATTCACGGAATCTTTTATTGTGACTAAACATAGCGACTTTGAGTGGGTACACAAAATGTCACGTCAAACCTAACTAACTGAGCCTACCTAAGCACGCCCCTTCTCACAGAAGCTCTGGTACAATTGCGGCTTAGCCCGTCAGGTCTACCCATAAGCCGGGTTGCTCTGGGGATTCAGTGGTGGCATCGTCAACATCTGTAACGGCCAAAGCTAAGAATCTAATTCTAACTGGCACCAAGATATTAGAAACCAGGTCGGCAGCATCAGTATCAAGTATCGATCCATCTACCGATACCAACCCTCCCTGCCCTAATTAAGGTCCGTTGACCAGGCTTTTTTATCCGAAGACAAGAGGGGTAGACTAGCCTGGGCTAAGGCCTACGCAGACGAATAACCCCCCGCCTCCTCGAAGCCGGATACTGCTCAGAAAAAGCAAAGATCGGCTGAGCAAACTGCTCAGTCATCGAAGCGGGCATAGACTGCTTCTTAGCTTTTCAAACCTCTTAACGAGGCTGTTAGGGAATTCCTGTCTTGGGCGCGAGAGTCACGGTAGCATATTATCCCCTCGGTGCCCTACTAGTTTCTATCTGAGGAACTCCGAGTCCTGGATGATATGGACTATACTTACCCCATCCGGACCGATGCTGGTTGGTAATATCATTTCTTGATCCCTTGTAAAGATGACTGGACATCTGGTATGGTCATCCTCGGCGATGCGTTGTAGGTCTATACTAACGGCTGTAAATGCGGGAATAAGGTGGGCAGTGCAATTTTTTCCGAAAACTTCAATCGTAAGGTGTTTCTGCGACTTCCGGCCTATTGTAGCGTATTACTGGATATCTACCATGCTGCGAAATTGATTATGAAGGGCGGTGTTCACACGGCTGATATATGCAGCTTCTCTGATAGCTAATTGGCTATAAGATCTCTTTCGGGTGTAACTTTCAGCTCCAGGCTTATTAGGGACTGCCGTTATTCCTTTGGAATACTATCACGACAGTTTGGTGTCCATCTCATTTGTCCCTGGTCGCAGAGACATTCCGGATAATAAGTTTGCTAAGTCGGTTATATTCCTTCTGGACAGTCACCTACCCGCGAATGTTAGTGTTCCACTGTCCTTTTTTAAGCTGTCTATTAGGCATAAGTACTTAGTAGACACTGATATATCGTGGGCAGAGGGGAAGTCTTGCTTCATTGCTAGACTCTCCTGGCCCAGATAGGAAGGTAGGCGTACCAACCACTTGTTTCAATTGGAACGTGGGCTCATCTCCTCTATTGCGTCTATTCTCACTGGGTATTACGTTATGGGTAGACACGCCCAAAGGCTGCGCTTAACCGCGCATGATTTCTGTCGAGGTTGTAGATCGACTGAGGAAGAGGAGAGTGTGTCCATCTCTAACTAAACGTAGATAAACAAACTTGGCTCGCTCTTTCTCGATAGCTCATCGGAACTATTGAGCATTGATGTAAGGTTAATAGCCAGGTTCATTAGACTATGAGGCTGGTTTTCGACTTGATTTGCGGAACTGTGATTCTATATGAGACCTCTGGATGATTGTTAGACTGGTTAACCAGGACTCGGTCGCTATGTGTGCTCAAGTGTGGCTTGCTCTCCTAACCCATCATACCGCTTAATTGATAAATTGTTTGAATTTACATTGTGCACAAGACTTTAGACTTTTCTTAACAACAAAAAGGAGTACTTCTTTTCCAGCCATATCGCTGTAGTGAAAAACCCTGAGCCACTGTGTCATCATAATGTATTAATAAAACTTAAAATCAGTTTAACTGAAATTTCATATAATTTATTAAATACTATTCTATTCAAATTCTTATCAAACAAATTCATTATCTACTCAATAGCTCCACTCATACACTCTCTAAACTTTCAAATTAATACAGATTTCAGTTTCCTACCATATATACACCTGCACATATATATACCATATGATGATAATTATTTGATAAATTTAAATATGTATGTAATTGATTTTTCGATTTGCATAATTTGTTAAAATAAATTTTCCTTTGTTTGCTGTTCTGTTTTTTTTTTCTCGTTAAAAATAATAATTATTTGTAAATCAAAACATATTTTTGATCGAAACAACACAAAAAAAAACAAATATTACGATACAAATTATATGCTCACACCAATGCCCCAATACCATAACAATGGGTAATGCATATG
Organism: Wohlfahrtia magnifica; assembly: GCA_023159175.1. Lineage (NCBI taxonomy): Eukaryota > Metazoa > Arthropoda > Insecta > Diptera > Sarcophagidae > Wohlfahrtia > Wohlfahrtia magnifica. The sequence goes on from JAKWBJ010000537.1 coordinate 5,213,147, forward strand.
CATTTTACAGAGAGACATAACAGTATTGGTATAGAGTATGTGTTGCATGTTGTAAATTTATTTTTAATGCAGTTATACTGCTTGGTTGGTTTGGCTGTTATGGCTGGTTGAATGGCTGGATCGGATTGGATTGGATTGGATGATGATTATCTCCCACGACAATAATTAAAACCGCATTACAAAACAAAACCACCTGCTATGAACACAAAAATAACAAAAACAAAAACAAAAACAAAAGCAAGAAAAAAAAAATCATAAAATCTGATTTTGTTGTTTCGCGCCATGTGAATGTTTTTATTTTCTCTCTACATTTCTATTATTGGTGCTGTTGTTGTTATTGTTGCTGGTAAGAATGTTATTGTTTTTACAAATACCATTACAAACATGCATAAAAGCCGTTCAAAAAAAGTCTAACAACATACGCATAAACCAGAGAAGGAGGGAGAGAGAGAGAGACAGAGCTGTCTGTAAATATGCTGCTCATTTGTATGCAATTACAACATAGTTATGCATACATATTCGTACATACTTATACAATGCATTGATATGTGTAGCTATGTGGGTGTGTCTATGTGTGTGTGCAATGGTGTTGACTGTTATTGGTATAACGCACAATCAGTTTAACAAACTATGTGGCCGAAAGTGTTGGTATTTGTATCTGAATCTGGTTATTTGGGCAATTGTTTGCATGACTGTGTGCGTTTGTGAGCTTTTTTATGTGGTTTTTTGGTTATAGTCCGACAGCAATAACAACAACAACAACACCAATTACAGCTCTAAAGAAATTAAGAGTAATTACAGCAACAACACATTATATAGGCCTTTAATGGTTTTTTGGAAATATGCTGCAATTTTATTATTAATACAGACATATTGTTGTTGTTTCTATAGCTGTTGATATACAACAACAACAACAACAACTACAACAGTTGCTGGTCAATAAACAGAAATAATAGTTTTCTGTTTTTTGGTAAATATTAATGTTGACACCCTTGTTAAGGTATTATGATACCTTATGACAGAGCTTTGAATGTATGTATTGTTTGATTTATAAGTAACTCTGTTGACATTAATGGTGCAACAAATGACTTAAAACAAATATGTGCACATATTAAATTAGTAAATGATTTGATTGGAATTAGACGATAAATTTGAGATTTTGATGTCTTAGTTTTTAATAATTGTGGCCTAAAGGCGAGGGTTCAAAAAATAACACATAAAATAGTTTTGTGTCATCAAATCATACAAACATACGATCAAAATGAATAAATAAAGTCTACTGAAAGATAGATAACCAAGCAATTGAATCGTTAATGTTGTTTGTTTGCCTTTAGATCATATCACTTAGACTTATAGACCAAAACCATTCATTTTTTGTACGGCAAAAAAAGTTGAGTAGAAGACGTAATTTGAAGCTCTGAAGTCCTGAAGTGTTATATTTTGAAAATCCAGGTTGATGAGTTTGGTTTAAGCGCCAAAACATAAACTGCTTAAAGGACGACATTGTTTTTTGGTTATATTTTGTATTATTTGGCCAAATTATTTATATTAAGCGAAGGGTAAGCGGCAGAGGTGGCTAATGCGTATTCGCTATCCACTTTTACTTTAAACGCTTGACAAAAAATTACAAATCAGAAATTCTACATGGGAAACTGAAAGCGATAGAGGTTATCTATCCCTAGGTAATCTAGTGCCCGTATAGGCAAAAAAAAAAAACATAGAATTCTGACAAGCGAATTAATTCCGATACGAAGCCTAAGAAATTTTGGGTTCGATGCTAAAACAAGATTGCAGACTTTCGGATGTATAAGTGGCTTAAATCTAAATTACAGGAAAAGGCTATTGTTTTAATGTGACGGTACAAGTCTGTCAATGGTTCTTCTGAGATTTTTATAGAATTTAATTTTCAAGGGTGGTACTACATTCTGACAGTTTAGCTGTAAACTGCAGCTCGAATTCCGCTTATAATAGACATGTCGTAAGTGCTAACATACAGGTAAAATACCACCTTGATCAAAAAGTAAATATACAAGTTTATTCATCTTAATCTATAATCGACTGTAACACATTTATGCCAGCGCTTGATCCAATCGTCGAAGCATCTTTCATATTGTTTTTGAGTATATCCATCAGTGCTTCCTGAGAGATGTCCATTATTTCCTCTCGACTGATAAAACGCGTTCCCCGTAATAGTTTTTAACTCGATTGAATAGAAAAAATCACAGAGAGTCAAAATAAGGTGAAGTTGGTAGCTGTTGGATGTTATTTGTTGAATTTTTCGTCAAAAAATTTCAAATAATGATGGCACTGCGCAACGATGCCTTTTTTTTACTTTGTCACTCCTCTAGAAAGAATATAGTTTCTTTAATCAATTTGATTTTTCAAGTTAAGCACATGAATAATCCACTGTAGTGGTGAAGATCCTTGCTAATTGGTGGTAATCTTTACTTTAGCATTGTAATTTTTGTTCTTCCCAGTAAGTGGCGTGTTTTCCTGATCATTTATCTGATATTTGTAATCATCGCAAGAGTTTTGCGGGAAGGTCAGGAAGGCTTCTTTTTTAGTTTTTAGATCGAGTTGTCTGGAGGCAAGTTGAAGCCTCTTTATTAAAAATTCGAAGCCCCAATTACATTTTTCTTCATCAAGTCCTCTGCTGGGGCTCGAAACTGGGTCGTTTGTATTATTATGCGTGCGATCTAACCACTACACTACTGCACTGCCATAACGATGTACTGTGCAACGGTGTGTTATCGTGGTGAATTACTTCACGCAAACGTCTCATAACGCACAATTAAAATTTTAATTTAGAGTCTGGCCTTCTGGCAAAAATTCATGATGCACTACACCGTTGTAATCCATGAAAACCGTGAGCAGTGCCTTCTTTTTTTACTTAAAACAACGTGGCTTTCTTTTTTCCCTGCTCATTTGGTAAACGCCATTCACTTGCCTCATGTCTGGATTGCGTGTCTTACTTATAAACCCACGTCTCGTCTCCAGTAATGATCCTTCTGATGAATGTTGGGTCGAATTCAGCCTCGCAAATCATGTCTTTTGCGACCTCAATACGGTTCCTCTTTTGCATGAAATTGCAGTTTTTTGGCACCAACTTTGCTGCTACATGACGGAAACCCAAATCATTAACCAAAATATCTTGGACGGATTCATAGGCAATGTTCAAGCTCTCTGCTAAGTATCTCTCTGATGGTCAATCTGCAGTTATTGACCAACATGTTTTGCTTTATCAAAGTTTTCGTCGGTTTTTAATGTCGATGACTAACGACCACTTTTGAACCGCTCGTGCCACTGTAAACAACCGTTTTCTTAAGAGAATCGTTATCGAAACACTTTTCAAACATTTTCAACGTTCATATACCATTAAATCCGTTTTGTACGCAAAATTTTAAACAAATTCGTTGTTGCAAATATAAATCCATTTCTAAAATTGTGAAAAATTGCCAACACACATAGAGATAGATGTACTCTTGCCTACGTAGCTTTTGCAAATGTCAAGCTATGACGCTTAACTTAACAAAAAAAAAATAGTTAAATCGGATCGATGGGACCGCCACACAGGGGTTATTCCGTATCCATGTCAGCTCTGAAACATGTAGTTCTTCTTATCGCGGACTAGCTGTCTATAAATATTAATGGAATTTCGGAAAAGCTCTCAGTTTAGAAACTTTTCGTATCTATATTGCAAACTTCATAATAATACTCCTCAGCTGTGTATAACACAATTCAACAAAAGCGGGTTTAAACATCAAGGAACTATTTGATTAAGATGTAAACCCTTACTGTAGTGAAGTATTTATTACCTGAAGAACACATTTCTGAAAACTTTTTTTTTGTGGAATTCTTCAGAGCCGAAGTCGTTCAACTGAGGTATGATTAAAGTGTTATCTTTGGCCCAAGTATTTAGATGGGCTTATATTATATGGACTTGGAAACAAAAGCACTTTCCCCATCCCTTGAATAATAATTTAATTAAATGCTTAATTACTTACAAGCCCTGTAATACGGCCTCAGGACTTCAAAGCATTCGTCAACAATGCAAAAAATAAACTCAATTTGATTCAATAGCCAGACAGGCAAACCAAACAAAACAATATACCCGTGATTTTTGGAAATAAAACCCAAAAAATTTCAAAATAATTTTTTTCCAAAACCTTTTCAATAATATTTTGATTCATTTTATGGTTTTGAAAAGCACTTAAAAAGTACCAGATACGATGACGACAACAAATCGCGGTAAATGAGAAATAAAAACGTGAACTTCAAACAGCAATTGCCTGCAACATTGTATGAATGGTGTTGGTAAGAGTACATAAAGTGTGAAAATTATTGGTACAAATGCTGTTATGACTACGGGCTATTTCAAGGTTTTTGTATACGAGTGTTGAGCATACAAGCACATACACACACACACACACACACTAATGGTGTTGTGTGACAATAGAAACTAAAAACCACTGATTTTAACAACAAATCCTGTTTTGGTAAATGACAACTATTTGTACTTTAGTTTGAGTTTTATGTACGGCAGCAACAACAATAACAACAAAAACAGCTACAATAATAATAGTAATGATATGAGCAACAACAATGTAAGCAGTTGTAATAGCTAAAACAGCAACAACAAAACTGTAGATATAAAAATAACAAAATCATTTCATAAACTATACCCATGAGACAGGAACAAAGCGAGGCAGAGAGAGTTTATTAAAACGGTCATTAACTTCCACTTGATCAATATCGTAAATGACAACAACAGCTGCCACATCACCAACAGCAACAGCTACAGCAACAATGACAACAACAATACATGTATGAAAACCACAAAAGTAATTGAAGTTTAATGTGTTCTCGTATATAAAAATTTGCCACTTTGAGTCCATAATTTGTAATAAACAACGGTAGGCGATTGGGTGGCTGAGTTGCTAAATTATAAAAGAATATATGCCGAGGAGCGGGGGGAGGTGCAAACAAATCACTTTCATACTCTTAACCCGTTCCATACAATACGATTACTGACTGCCAATTCTAGCAGGTATATTTACGAGTAAATGTTCATTAAGTGCACGAGTAATAAAGCCCAAAAGAATACAGTTTTTTTTTCGTTTAATTTTTAAATGAATTCAATTGAAGTTTAAACTGTTTTTAAATGTGAGGCAAATAAATAAATTCAAGTACTTTGGCATTTAAAGGAAATACACGAGGGAGAAATTTTATATAATTTTATCAGAATATGTTTAAAAAAAAAACTAAACTTAACTTAATAAAGTGGTCTATTACTAGTGTTAAGGTGAAAATGAAATGACATTTTTTAATAGGTGATTTATTACAACAAAAATTAATAAATCACAACATTTTAAAGATTTAAAGGGCCTTGTTTTCGAACATTTTGTGGATCCTTAACCCTCTCATGCACCAAACTTTGTTAGAGCAGCTATATTTTTTTTTTAACTTTCTTTCCAACTAGATTGTGGCAAATAAGATAAAAACGAATAAAAGTTCAACTTACACTCAAAGCTTAATTTTCAGAAAATGCTGTACACATACAACATGGCGCATAAACGGATTAAAAATGCCAATGTTTTTTCCGCCATCTTACTTATTGTGCTTATTTCGTGAATGGTAACACTTAGCTCATGTCTGATTTGACAGATAATTAGTTGTATCCTTCCGCTAAACGAATATGGTTGTGTATATGCCTGAGCAAGGCTGGTAATCTGGCCCTGCGATCGACTTACAGAAGATGCCGATTTTGCCAAAAAAAATCATCTTTTCAGATGAAGCTCATTTCGATCTTGGCGGGTATGTCGCATTTGTGGCACAGAGAACCCGTATGCATACATTGAAGGGCCAATATACCCAAGACGAGTCACTGTTTGGTGCGGATTTTGGTCCAGAGGCATAATTGGGCCATTTTCCTCCAAAAATGAGCAAGGAGTGGCCGTTACAGTCACTGGCGATCGTCACCGGGCCATGTTGAACGAATTTTTGTTCACAAAAATTGAAGAGGAGGATATTAGCAACATTTGGTTTCAACAGGACGGCGCTACGTGCCACACAGCCGAAGCTACACTCGATGTTTTGCGCCCTGTTTTCCAAAAAGAAAAAAATTATTTGGCGGACGGAGAGGAAAATACGGAACTTTAGGGGAGGTATTTCCTACAATTGCAATACTGTGGATCACTGGCTCCGTTTTCCAGCTTGTTAGCACATCGCAGTATGCGTTGGTTGTTTGGTTGGTTTGAAACCTGTGACGAACTTTGGTTTATCTCTGGCTTCTGACCTGATCGTTCTATTTCTGTTCGCTGTTTGTTAATTTTTGTTTACTGTGTTGCTATTTCCCCTTTTCCTGTTTTCTGGTGATGTTTTCTATTTGCTGTTTTGTGTTTTTCACCTTTATCTTGGTATAAGGCTTAATTCTGATACTACGGCTGTCAGGAGCCTTAGGGAGCTTGGTCCTTGCTTGAATATGGAAAGACCCCCTTGTGAAAGCAACGTGGTGGTTGTAGTTTGTACCCAAATCGCCGTGAGAGCTAGGCTGGATAGTTGTGGATTTACATAATTAACCGGGTACCGTGACCCATAGTTCGGTAGGAGATTAGATAGCCTCCACCACCTCACCAAGGTGGAACTCATGTCCAAACAATATGGCTTTAAACTGGTAATCACTGGTGATTTTAATCATAGGCGAGGTGATTTTAATCATACATCGAGTGTAATGTTTTGCGCCCTTCTTTTTGAAGAGTGCATTACCAGCCGCAGAGCTGATGTCGTTTCGCCACCTCGGAGCTGCGATTTGACACTGTTGGACTATTATTTGTGGGGTGCCGTCAAAGATAAGTGTTACGCCAACAAGCCAGAGACAATTCACGTTTTAAAGGACAATATTCGTGAAGCCATTGGTGAAATACACCTGCACACAATCGATAATATGCTTAAAAATTGAAACGATCGTGTAGGCTACTGGATGGCCAGCCGAAGCAGCCATTTGAATAAAATTATTTTCCATTATTAACCGGAAGGATTGTACTTTCAAATAAAAAAAGAAATTTGAGAAAATATTCAGTAGTTTTTTTTAAACATTTTCAAAAAAAAAAAAAGAATTATTTGGCGGACCCTATACCTTTACATCTTCTTCTAGAGGACTATTTCATAGTTTTCTCTATTTTATATTTTTTAACAGAACTTTCTGATACTCCATCTTAATTCTAGAATCCTCAGAAATTGTATAGTCTATTTCCTTCAGCAGTAAACCCTGATTTTCTAACTCATCGGGCAGCTCAACTCTCTTCACAAAGAATTGCTGGTAAATTCGCTACATCAGCATAAATTTTTATCAAAAATAATATCAGATTATGCCCAAGCATCAGAATTATCTTAATCAAACTCAAGAATTTGTTGCATTCCTCTCGCTCTTTAACACTTCCATCATTGCAAGTTGGCTAAATATCCAAAAAAGTAAGTAAAAGACTGGGAAATAACGCAAAAGTAACAAATATTGCAATAAAAATTATTAAAAAGGAAATACCCCGTCTATGCAACATGTTGTATATATACAACTGATCAAATACAGTCCTAAAATGTTTTTGTTATATTCCATTTGATTATGAACTATTGCAGCCGAAAAAAAATATGCACTGAAGTATCTTCAGATTATAAAATTATCTTCAGGTCAAAAAGACACAAAAAATAGTTAACCGTACTTGCGATTATCTCCAGCTTGCGCATATTGCTTAATAAATACATACATACTTATAAGCATATGTATGTGCTAAGTAAGTACTCGTATGTATGGTAAACAAAAACCAGTATTTTTATTACTTCTTTTGCTTAAGAAAAATGTAAGTAAATTTAAGTATAATTACAACAACAACATTAGTGTATGCGTATGCTGTGATATACTGCGTTTTACACTAGCAACGAAATTTAAAATAATAAAAATATAATTGAAAGGAATAGAAAATAATAAATGTACTCGTACATATGAAAATTATGAAAATAAAATTTATAAATTAAAGTTGTTCACCAACACCTATCCCTACTCATAGAACTTCATTGTGCTGAAGCTCTACTTTCTATTGAATTATTTTGCTAAACTTAAGTGCACACAGTAAAATAAAAAAATAAAAAAAATATAAATTTTTGTTTTTGGATAGGTGGGAAAGGAGGAGAAGGATTCTGCTTTTAATATGTCTGCCATAAAAATAAAGTGGGGAAATAGAAGAAAAAGCTGATTTCCGTTTTATTTCTTTTCACTCTTTTTGTTTAAATATTTTTTTCGGTAAATTTCACTGTAACTGACATTTTTGTTTTACGTTCTTAAAAAAAAAACACTTGACGAAACGAAAATTTATGCGCATAACAAGTGGCTTTAAAAAGAAAATAATACAAAGATTATGGTTATATGCTGCTGCTGATGTTGCCATTGCTGCTGCTGACAAAGTATCATACCTTAGCCTAGAGTTCATAGCCAGCTTATAAGTGGTCATATGGTCTAGTGAAATTTGAAATTTAAAAATAAAATATAAATTAAAGACTTAATACGCTTAACGAAAGCAACGTCTTATTACAAATATTTTCATAACAGCTAAGCAGTGAGTCCCCATATTAAAGCCATTTAATATGTTTTTTTAAATATGTTTAAACATTATGTTGCTGTTGTTGTTTTACATTTATTTTCTTAGTAATACAATATGATTTCCTTTACTTTCTTTTCTTTTGCTTCACATAATAGGCCTTTAAACTGTAAGAGGGTTTTTATTTTATCTTTTAAAACAAAAGACAATTGCTGTTGAATTTATAAAATTTCAAGTCCGCACTTGTATTTTATTTTCATATTTTCCTCTTCAATTTTACTTCTGTCATCTCTCTACCCCGCTTCTCTTAAGGGTGTAAAAATATTTATGAGTTTTCTTCGTTGGCTTAGTATTTGGTTTGGGAAAGTTAGCAGTAATAGCGTTGAGTAGAGATAATGGGGTCTTTAAAATGATAATGAAGGCATCATCGTTGCATCATGTTCGGTATTCAGTACCTCCCATTAAACTGGCTTTTTACAATATGATTATGAATGAATAGCGATAATCACAATCACAATGTTTTAAAAAGTTGCATACATTTTTATTTTCGGCCACTCAATAATCGGGTCAAATAGCATAATATAACAACAACAACAACAACAATAAAAACAACAATAACAACAAAATTTTTGAACAAAAACCAAACCATTTTTGAAGAGGCATACAAGAAAATCAAGGCAAAAAATAACATAAAAGAAAGCGAATAATACCGGAAGAAGAAAGGAATAAAGAAGAAAAGAAAAACTATGATGGCAAAAGCTAAATGCGATATTTTATTTATAATAGAAAATAATATTTCATAAAAACAAAAATACTGATGATACGATTGTCGAGAAAGGCAATGAGGGCGGATTGTGTATTGAGCGAAGTCATAATAATGGTGTGTCTTTGTATGTAAAATATATGACAAAGAAAAGAAAAAACAAAAAATAATAGTAAAAGAAGAAAAGGAAGACAAATGAAACCATAATACTTGAAGGAGTTCCCGTAAAGTATCACATAAATTATTTTAATAATGGACAGTGGAGCCAAAGTAATAGAAAATAGAAAAATTAAAAAAAATAATCGAAAAGTACAAATAAGGAGTGAATACAGAATAAATGTCCTGCTTTTGACGGCACTATTTTTATGAAAATAAAACACTAATTTTTAATGGGATAATAAAAAAAAATTTACTCAAAGTTTTAAACATTGCTGGCTACACATTTTTCCCATCCTTCGGTCAATTTGTGGATTCCACGCCCTTAGTCACCCAATTTTCTACTTCATCGTAGAAATCAAAATGCTGTTCAGCTAGTCCTATCGATTGAAAACAAATAGTAGACGGAAAGAGCTAATTCTGGTGAATAGCGCACGTGGTGTAGCAGCTCACAGTCTAATGCTTTGATTGTGTTCTGAACCCGTTTTGCTTTGTCTGTAGATGAATTGTCATGTTACAAAACTAGCTTGCCACGCCTTGTGGCCCATTCTGATCGTTTTTCGATCAATTCATGATTCAAATTGATCATATGTTGTTGGTAGCGATCTGTATAATATTTTTACCAGGTTTTAGAAGCTCGTGGTACACCACAATTTTCTGATCCCACCAAAAACACAGCATTGTTTTCCATCTAGAATTCTGAATATAAATCAATTTTTTATCGCCAGTAAAACAATTCGATGTAACACTGATTTTCTCTCCTATCTTTGAAGCAAAATTTCACAAGTAATTCTTCAGTTTTCATCTGTCTGTCATTCAGTTCATGTGCTATCGTAGCTTTTAAACGGTCAGAAAATATTTGTTGTGCAATATTGAATATTTCTGCCATTGATTTCTGACACAAAGCGTCATCGTCATCCAATACTGTTTGAAAGAAAGCAGAGACAGGGAGTAAAATCAAGTAAATTCGGTGGCCGTTGGATGGTATTTGTTGCATTTTTTGTTAAGAAATTTCAAATAATGATGGCACTGTGCGAAGGTGCGTTATTATAGTGCAAAATACACGAGTTTTCTGCCAATAATTCTGGTCTCTTTCGGCGAATTGCTTCACGCAATTGTCTCATTACGCCAAAAAAATACTCTTGATTACTGTCTGGCTTTCTGGCAAAAAATTATGATGCATTGCACCGTTTTGATCCATGAAAACCGTGAGTATTGCCTTCTCTTTTGACTGAATACGACGTGGTACTCTTAAACTCACGTTTCGTCTCCAGTAATGATCCTTTTGATGAATGTAGGATCGGATTCAGCCTCGTAAATCATGTCTTTTGCGACCTTAACACGGTCAAAATTGTAAAAATCGCTAAATAGCTTTTGCAAATGTCAAGCTATGTCAATAAGATTTATCTTTATAATTCGTTTAGCTCAGCTGCTAGGTTAGGTTAGGTTAGGTTATAAAACGTTAAGCGCATCCCACCGAGAAACCGAACTGATATCCATTGTGGAAGCCTTTTATGAAAGAAGTGAAAGAAAAGACAAAGGAAAGACAAAGAAGAAGACAGAGAAACGAAAAACGAAGAGAAAAGAAGAAAAGGAAGATTCTAAAACACATAAAAGAAAAATCCTAAGCATAGAAGAAAAACATGACGCTCCTAAACTGGGTGTCACCTTACCAAACTGAAATAAACTTCTTCATGTCAGAGATCCCGCCGAAAGCAACCTCATTAAAAACCTGGCCTAGCAATTTGACCTACGTATCTAGAGAGCTGGTCAAAGACAAATTATATGCTCCACAGTCCCCGACTCGCTTTCATTGCCACACACACGGCATAATTCACTGGTGCCCGCTTCTCATAGCCTAGTCCCGGTCACTGAATTTGGAACTCAGTCAGAAACTAAAAGGTTGAGAATGCTAAAAGGCTTTCCTAATAGTTTCAGGACCCATTCCGTACTCGAGTGTTCGCGTTTAAACCTAAGCAGCTAGAAGACAGTCTTACCAGCCACTCCATGACTCTTCTACTCAGCGCTTGGCGCATTTCTTCACTAAGCCAACGAAGAATCCCAAAGGGGGGGTAAAACAGACAAATTCGCCAGTTCTACACACTTTTCTGCTCCCACATTACAAGTTCATCATCAGTAGCTCAGCTGCTGTCTTTATGAATTCTTTGAAAGCACAGAAGATGGAAATGACGAAATGTGCTACCCCTTGATGTAAATGCAGAGGGTGGTCTTAGGTCTATTACTAAGAAAGTTGCCATTGTAAACGATAAGTCACTGATGACTTTAATAAAACTGCGTAAATACAACAATATTTCTACTCCCTTGAAACCATTTGGCGTTTTTTATGATTCATTTGTTTGATCAGATAGAGTAAAAAAAAACAACTAATTTATATTATTCCTCTTTATCAAAAAATTCTGATCTCTTCACGAGCCGCATATGACGCCCTCAGAAGTAAAAAGTAAACCTACTTTAACATTCCACGCACAAAGCATCCATAAATTAATCAGTCAGCAACAAATCAACTTTTTTGTCGTGACTTCAACTTACGAATCTCTCAGAAAATATTAAATAAATATTCCACGAAGTTGCAAAATATTAGCTCTTAATACATAAAGTCCGTAGAGTGAATCTGAAACTCAATAATCAAGCAATATTTTAACCTTAAATAACGGGTCCGCCATCTAACGTTTTTTTTTTTTCAACTAGTGCTTATTTCGTGAATGGTAACACTTATCTGAGCTTAGCTGATTTGACAGATAATTAGTTGTATTGGTTGTGTATACACTTTTTTCGCTTCGCCAAGTGGGCCTGCGATCGACTTACAGAAGATGCCGATTTTGCCAAAAAAAAAAAAAATCATCTTTTCAGATGAAGCTTATTTTGATCTTGTTGGGTATGTAAACAAGCAAAATTGTCGCATTTGGGGCACAGAAAACCCGCACGCATACTCGTACATTGAAAAGCCGATACACCCAAGACGAGTCACTGTTTGGTGCGGATTTTGGTCCAGAGACATAATTGACCATTTTTCTTCGAAAATGAGCAAAGAGTGGCCGTTACAGTCAATGGCGATCGTTATCGGGCCATGTTGAACGAATTTTTGTTCACGAAAATTAAAGCGGAGGATGTTAGCAAAATTTGGTTTCAACAGGACGGCGCTACGTGCCACACAACCGAAATTACACACGATGTTTTGCGCCATGTTTAAAAAAAAAAAAATTATTTGGCGGACCCTATACAAGGTGGGCAAATTTGAGGTTAGGAAGTAAATTGTCTTAAAAGCAATTTTTTTTTCTTTTTTTTTGTTGACAAATTCAAATTTATAGAATAGAAGACTTCGGCAAACGTCCGCTCTTTACACAAAATTTTGAACCACATTTGGCAACAAAACTTCGCTTATCTCGTCAATGCAGCGCCGATTTTCAGCTTTCAGAGTGTCAGTTGTTTGTGGTTTATTTACGTAAACCTGGTCTTTTAAATGGCCCAGAGAAAATAATCCAGTGGTGTTTTATCACAAGAACGAGGCGGCCAGTTTACATCGCCATATCGAGAAATTATGCGACCAGTAAATTTGTCGTGCTATAACTGAAATATTTGGCTGGCGAATCAAACCACACCGCCGTCCTGCTGAAACCAAAGGTCACTGATGTCAACATTAGCCAATTGTGGCCACAAAAGGCATGATAACCAAGCTTTGGTAGTGCAGAGAACTCACGGTCACGGCATTTCCTTACTCATATTTGAAAAAATACGGGCCGATAACGCCGCCTAACCACAAACCGCACCAGACGGTCACTTTCTTTGGATGTAATGGTTTTTCGACAACTGTTTGCGGATTTTTTGAGCACCATATGCGACAGTTTTGTTTGTTTACATAACCGCCTAATCGAAAATGGATCTCATCACTAAAGATGATTTTCTTGAAGAATGTGGTTCACAAGTTAATCGCCAATATACAAAAAAGAAGCGCTTACATGTTGAAATTGTACAATTAAAAATGTAAATGTGGTACCACTGGAACTTAAAAGTAAAAAATTTAAACAAACTAAAATACAGTATCACAAACCTGTTTTCGTACAACCTTTAAAAATTTATTGATTTAAATTTTGTTATGACTAAAAAAACGTCCTTTTTATTTTCTAGGACATAACGCCTTTTGTTTTTTATAATGTATAAAATATTATTTTTAATTATTTATTTTTTTTTTTTTAAACGATTTTTTAAAAGTTGTACGAATATTGATATTTCATACTGTAAATAAATTAATACACAAGTGGAAAAAAAATTATGAAGATAATTTTTACTTTTTTTATGTGATTGTGGCCTCAAACTGAAGCCTTTACAGGAACCACATAGCTAGCAACATAAGCAGGTTAAAGAAAAAGTATACCAGAGCGCTCAAGTGAGCATTTCATAACACAAACGACAATAAAAAACAAGTGAGTAATTTTGGCATTTGTGTTTGTACGATCGTAAGAAAAACGATATATTGAGACGCGACTTTGTATCAATCGCATTCATTTTCTTACGGCTAGAAGGTATTGGTGTGCGGCAAATCAGCTGTTTGTCGTTTGAAATGATAATTTTCGACATCGTGGGTCAGGCTGTTAATTTTTCGTAACTTTTTCTTTTTTCTTCAATATTTTTTTAAACATAATCTTTTCCTTTATTTTCCACTGTTAATCTCATAATTTAAGCCAAGTTGGCTTATTATTAAGAAAATGAGAGAATTTAAATATGCAAAAATGTGCGTGTGAGTGAGTGCTCCTATAAATATGCTTTACTTATTGCTGTTGTTATAACTGCCACTGCTGCTGTTGTTGTTGTTGCTGTTATTATTGTTCTATAGACAAATGACTAATTAAAATGACGCCCCTATTAACTATCCATGTGTCTGGCCTTAAGTGACCTCTTCGACTCTCAAACTTTCAGTATAAATATTTTTCGTGTGTGTGTGTGTGTGTACGTGAATGCAAACCTAAAAATAAACATATTGTTGGTTCACTTTTTCTTTTGTTATTTTAATGGCGTACATTTTATTTGAGGGGATTACCAAGTATTTCTCGACAATACCCCAATGCCTGTCTTTACTCTCACCTTCTTACGATGCTTGCTTTAAAGGAAGCACATTTCAAAGAGTGTGTAGAACTAAGCTTTACTTTTTTTACTCTGATTCTTTGTTTTCTACCGCATTGTATGCGAGAATTAATGTTTCTTTTTCACTTTTCTCTAAGGTCCTGTTGCTGTCTATTTGTAGCACTTTGTTTGATAGTCGTCACCGTTGTTGCAGCAAAAGATTTTTCGCTATTTTTATCCACAATATCGTGGTTATTTGTTGTGGTAATACACGTGTTAAAACTTTATTGGTAATTTTTTTTTATTTTTTTTACGACTGTACTTGGTATTCTATAGTATAATAGAGTTTAACACTATTGACTCATTTTCGTATGGAGAATTGTGTGGAATTATTAATTATTTTGGCTACAAATCTACAAATTGTTTTTTTTTTCCATTTTTTTGCTTGTGTTGACATTGTTAAAATCAGCGTGAAATTCTGGGGGATTTTCTTATTACATAGACATTTTCACGCACATTTACACATACATACTTATGTACTAGTTTCTTATGTAGAAACGTATATACAGAAATTCTTGGAGGCGAAAGTTATTGACAGATTATTTGATTAAGTGGTTTCATTATAAAAGAAATTAAAGTGAAATGTTGGGTGGGCTGGTGTAATGGTTAAAGCACGCGCATAACAACACAAACAACCCAGATTCGGGTCCCAGCAGAGGACATGACAAAGAAAAAATTTAATTCTGGTATCGAATGTTTAATAATAAGAAAAGGCTTCAACTTCCCTCCAGACAACTCCATCTAAAAAAAAGATAAAGAAAACAGTCCTCCTGACTCTTCTCGCATACCTCTGGCGAATGATCAGGAAAAACTCTTGCTACCTACTGGGAAAAAATTACAATGCTAAAGTAAAGATCACTACCAATTAGCAAGGATCTTCACCACTACACACAACAAAAAAAAAATAAAAAAAAAAACATATGGAGGAAACTACAGCGGATTAATCATCTACTTATCTTGAAATATCGAATTGATTAAAGAAACTGAAACAAAGCAATAGATGTTTTGTGGAAAGCCAATATGCTCCCTAGAGGAGTGACGGAGAAAAAAAAATGGGTGGGCTGTATATCGGCTTAAATTTAAACCAGCGTTTATTTCGAATCTGGCAGCACATATGTCATTCTATTCTGTCACAAAATTCAATATATCATCTTCACTGAACGATACGAGTCGGTTTACGCTTGAACAATGTTGGGATTTATTGGAAATTTATTTCCAAAAAAAAAGACAATTAGTCGGAAACAGTGCCCGGTATACGCAAGCTTATTGCTAACACTCATGAAACTGGTTTCTTTATTGATGCGCCAAGACGAAAACGTGCTTGTACAGTGTGTAAACCAAAAATATCATATTTCACGTATCAGTTTACGTCAAATTTTGCGAAAAGATCTCGGTATGAAGCCTTACAAAGTTTAATTGGTACAAGAGTTGAAACCGCATCACCATCCGCTTCGCTAGATGGGCTAACGAGAAACTGCACGATGATGTCGATTTTGCCAATAAATTCATCTTCCGGACGAAGCTCATTTTCATCTTAGTGGGTACGTTAATAAGCAAAATAACCGTATTTGCCGCTCAAAAAACCCAAACTTGGTCTTACAGAAGCCAATGCACCAATTAAGAGTGACTGTTTGGTGCGGCTTGTGGAGTTGTTGTGCTTCACAGCAAAAAAATTAATTTGGCAAAATTTTAAATCATATTTGTTTTATTGCATTTTTGAATTTAAACTTTCAAATAGTCCACCCGATATTTCTGAAGTTAAAATACTGCATTTACGTTTACAAACAAACAAAAAGTGTTAGTGTAACACTTCTCGTGAAGTTATAGAGAGGGAGAGTGTATTCTCTTATATCCAGAAGGATGGCAGAGGTCCTTCTTACTAGATCTGCGTAAAAGTAATTAGTGCAGGGAACGTCAGTATTAGTGTCAGCACCACTAGTGAGGGTCCTATCGCGCTTAATGTGGAGTCTAGTTGTTAATGAACTTTTAAGGACGCTATCTATGGCAGGTATTGATCGTCAGGGCTATGATAGCAAGAGGCAATTTAGAGGATACACCCGGGCAAAACCAGGTTAATACCATTCACTAGGAAAAGAAAACCACCTAAGTGAAGGAATATTTACTGAACTACTGGGTAAGGAAATACCAACGAGGAAGGAGGTTAAGTATCTAAGAATAATAGTGGATAGTAAGCTGAAGTGGAGTCTATCTCAAGAAAAGCTACGCATAGGCTAATGGCATGTAGGAGGCTTGCAAGGAGATTTTGGGGCTGTAAGCCAAGAATATTCTACTGGGTGTATACCATGATAGTTAGACCGATTGTGACATATGGGACCGTTGCATGGGTGGTTAGAACGAGTTTGGCAGCAAAGCTAATTAAGGTACAAAAATTAGCGTGTATAACCTCTTGAGACCTCGGCTACATATATGTGTACTTTAAAAAACTTTCTAAAACTATCGACGAATGGCATTTTCACCAAAGTTGTCGCCATCTTTTTTTATAATTGGATCATTTAAATAATTTTTCGATAAGATCAGGAGTGTTTTAATAATGACCTGAAGGAAACGGTATATACAAAAATAAACTCTTATCATAATCGCTTCATGTTCAGGACTCAAGAGGATAAGCATGACTGGAGGAATGAGAACTTGTCCCACAGCTGAATCAAGATTCTATTGGACCTCAGTTCGATGCAATTGGCAACGAAAAATAGGGTCATAGAGACAATGACAAGTATAATGGGAGATGAACTTGGCATGAGGCTATCAGAGATCATGCTGGCTATCCTGTGGACAGGATCATGACACTTTATAATTTTCACAAATGCTTTGGAGCAAGACTGGGAAATAGAAGTGAGTGAAGAGGTTTGGAGACTGCATACTCTTTTAGAGAAGGGACCATTTCGACCATTTCTGCTGATTAAAGAACTTCTGCTAACCAATTTTTTAAGAAGATTGAAGCGATTTTCACCGATGCAGATTCTATTACCTTGAGACTTACAAAATTCCTTTTTGGTCTTGGTTTTGATTAACGTTTGAATGTCTTTTATTACTCAGTATATGATCTTAACCTCTTCAAAGTTTTTCGTTATGGTATCAAAGTGCTGAAGCTTTTAAATAGTTTGTAGTGTCACTGTGAAAAAAATTCTTAATTTATAAGCAAATTTAACTTTTTATCTCAAAATTTTAAAGCGGATTGCATAGAATTTTCTGAGACTTAAATATTTTTGATTATTTTATGCTTATTTGGTACATTTTTACTTACTTTATAAAAATAATTTTTTTAAAAAATTCTTTAAATTCTTTGCCTCAAATTCTCAATCTCAATATCTAGTAAATTACACAAAAAGCGTCTTAAAGGAAATTCCTTTAAAATAAACAAAATGTAAGTGAAAGCATATACGAGTATAAGTGCAACTTAAATACAATTTATAGAGGAATTGAATTGAATTTAAACACACATGAATGCGCTCATATTTCCACAAACATTAACAAAATGTTACAACAGGCATTTGAAATAACAGCGACATACTTATAGAGACATATGCATACAATATATATGCAACATGCATGCAGTAACAATGGCAAATACTCGTAGGCAAAGGCATGTGCCACATACAATATATCTGCATACTGTATAAAGAGTTAGACACACACAACCATAAATAGGAATAGGAAACATTAAAGTGCATTTACTTAGTTTTTCTTTTATTTTCTTTCTCCATTGAAAAATTGTCTTTTGTAAAGAGTCGTCTACGCAATTCTGGAAATGCCAAAGACAGCCAAATGCTTAAAAAGCCAAGAAAAGTAAAAATTTATTTGAAAATTTTTTTTGGGGCGTTTGCGACAGTGTATTCGTAGTTCGTAGTTGACAATGATAAAGTCTGTCGGTCTGATAAAAGACATAAAATTGCAAAGTTTAACGGAAACATTAAAACAGAAAGGAAATAAAATAAAAAATTATGCAATTTAAAGGCTAAAAGACAAAAGAATTTGTTGAATGTTGGGTAGAAAGAAACTAAAACAGATATAAAATAGAATTTATTTTTAAATTTTCGTTTATTTAATGCAATTAAAGTTCTGTATTAAATCAACAAATATTTACAAAACTACGTTTGAAGCTGCTTAAGCTGTCTTGCGTCTTCTCTATTTAGGCTGTAATGGAATGTATTTTAGTTGTTTTGTATATTCAAGTTATTTATTTAAAACATTTGCTTAAAATGTTATTGCAGCTGTAATGATGCATTTCAGCCAATAGACACAAGAATAACATGTACACAAAAGAATGGAGTCAGATGTTTACACCCTACTTAATGTGAAATATATTTTAAGGTTGTTTTGAAGGCGGTCTTAACTATTTTGTTGTAAACGTTCTAAAACATTGACAATAAAAGACAACAACTATTCACGCTATATTTGAAACCTTAACTTCTTTAATTAAAAATAAATATGTGCAGAAAAGCATTTTCTAGATGAAAGCACTACGTTGTAGATCGTTAATTATATGGAAGTTTAAACAGAAATTAATCCACATATTTTAAGTTGACACAGGCCACAGAGGCCGACAATAAGAACTGAAAAAATAAGTATACTCTAATCATGATTCACAAATTCTTATACTCATACTTTTTCAAACTTATTTCAATGGCTACCCCTAGGCATTCATATCCTAAAAATTGAAAAACTCATCATACTCATACTTATCAACACTTATGCCGCTACTGATTCAATCTCATTTGTACTCATTGTGCGTAAATGATTCAAAATTAATATGATTCGTATAAGAATATTTGGATACTCATTATAAGGTTATGTGTTGGTGTGTTTTCTTTTTCTTTTGAATATCCAATACTTACATTTATACTCAATCTCATTAGTATTCATGAATCATCGAATCAGTTTGGTGTATTATGATTATTTTCTGAGAAATGAATATATGCTACATGTATGAGTACGACGTTTGATTGATTGTCGTTCCTAGTTGTCCTTATGAATCAACGTCATTTTAAGCGGAAATAAGTATTAGTAGTTGAGTTTGAATGATGTGTATTCACTTATATTTAAAATATTCATGAGTGAGTATGAATAGGAAAAAAGCGATTCATGGCTGATCTATTTTAAATGAATTCCACATAAGTAGTATTGTAGTTGATAAGGCAAAGTTGTGTTGAAAAGCGTAGAGATTCATTTTCGAAACCTTTCAGAAAAAGAAAGAAAAGAATAAGACAGGAGAACAAGAAAGGTAAAAGGAAAAGTAGAAGAAGGATAAAAATTGGATAGAAGAAGGAAAACGAATAGATAGATCCTAAAAAAGAAGAAGGGATGACATCCTGACAAGCAAGCGATGCCCGAAATAAATCCTTTTAGGTTAGAGATGCTGGTACACGCAAACTTATTAAGAAACCCTGGCCTAGCAACTTGAGTCTACCTCTCCTGTGAGTAGGGAAAAGATAAAGGATATGTTTCCGGCTCCCTCTCATTGCCATATACACGCAAAAATCAGTGGTGTCTGCTTTCCATAGCCTAGTCCTAGTCCTTGCATATAGAGCTCAAGTAGAAAATTTATCAGAATCTTAAGAGACTCCCTTCTTGTATTAAGGATCTGTTCTGTGTTAGAGTGGTCAAGCTTAGACCAAAGCAGCCTGGAAACCCTGCAGTCACCCCTAACCCTTCATGACTTCCACTCTGCGGCTGACTCATTTCTCTACTAATCCACAAAGAACTCCAGCGTGGATCTAACAGATTAGATTAGATTATATTAGATTATGTCGGTGATGCCCAACTGGCCATGGCACTGTGTTTTTTAGAAAGATCTGTTGTGTTAAACACTCTGGGGTCAGATCCGCCAGCATGATTGCCGATGGCGTTAGAAATTCCACTGGGTAGATGACTGTAGGGTCTGAAAGCGTTAAACAGAGTAGAGTCCAGAAGAATACCTTCTATCTTGTGTGTGAAGACAGTAATATCTTCAATGGGTAACCGACGAGCCTGTTCATGCCCAATAAAGGGCTCCAAAAAAATTCGTCTCCGAAAGTTTGCCCAGGCATCACATTCACAGGAAATATGCTCTGTCGTCTCCTTCTTCTCCCTACACAGGCAATACTCCGAATCAGTCACCACATTGAGGCCGAAGAGGTGATATCTAAGATAGTAACGGACCGCCAAAAAGCCCATAGATCTCCTAATAAGTTGTCTTGCTCATGTAGCTCAACTCGCTATTGTAGGTGAAGGGTCTCACTAGCTGCTTCGCTTGCCTCAGACACGGGCATTAAACCCAAAATGACGAGCGTAGCCCATGCCAGCTTGAAACAGCTATGGCTATAACAGTATGGATCTGGTCTCACGAAATCAGTGGCCGAGTTCCGCCGTGCCAATTCATCAGCGAACTGGGTCTAATACATCTGCCAATTCCACACACTTTGTTGCAGCCAGCTCATCATCCGTAGCTCAGCTGCTGTATGTATGAATGTGACGAACTGTACTTCAGCTTGATGTAAGTGAAGAGAGTGGTGTTTAGTAATAGGAAAACCGCCATTGTAAACGGTAAGTTACTGCTGACTTTAATGACTCTTTTTGCGCACTTCTTGCTATTCTGCATATCAATTAGCATTTGAAGTTTTTTTTACGATTTTTTTTACTTCGATCAGCTAAAGGGTAAAATTGTTATGTCCAGGGCTGACGTGAAGGCCTTTCCATTGACTATCTTGATAGCAGCCTGACTGTCTACAAAGAAGGCTACACTCTCGTCGGCAGCGACAGACTCATGGATAAGCTTAGCCGCCTTAATGACAGCAAAGACTTCAGCCTGGAAGACACTACACTGGTCCGGAGGTCTATAGAATAGACCATCATTAAGAAAGTAGACAACCGTACCGATGTCTTCTTTTGTCTGCAAGCCATTCATCAAGATCGCCTGGCTATCCAACCTTGATTGATAAAAAAAATTCCAAATTGAGTTTAAAAAATTGTTTTTTTCTATCTATTAAATTAATTTATTTTTTATTTTTTTTTTCATTTTCTTTAGACTTTAGATTAAAAAAAATTATTTTTGTTATTTTTTTATAATTTGATTTTGAAAAGAAAGAAAAAACAAAAATGTTTTCATTGAAATCATCTCTTGCATTGCGGGTATTTAAATCATCTGCAATAAATTGAATTTTACGCGTTAATTGAATTCAATAGATGATGACGTATTTGAAAATTCATAGATAGTTGATAGAACAACAAAGAAATAAATACACGCACACAAACATACGCCCACATTTACAAAATTTGTAAATTTAAATTGTCATTTGAAATTGCGGTTGAATGGATTTCGTCTAAAGGCATAGAGAAAAATGTCACCTGCAAAATTTTTGTTTTTGTTTATGTTTTTGTTTTTGTTTTTAATAAATTTTGAGTGAAATTAAATTTTAAATGATTTTCATTGATTTGCTGAAGCCTTTTTATATTTTGAAACTCAGTGTGTTGTAGGAAGGACATCATTTATTTGCTTTTATTTTTCCTTTTAATTGCATGCTTATTCATCGTTGACGACTTTTTTCAACACTTTTATTGCATGCACGTAATGGACAGTGGGTAAGCCTACAGGAAATCATAGCTAAGGAAAGGTCCTTTGGAGTTATAATTAAATAATTTGTTAAATATGATATTCACCATAGCAATGGTATTGTCCATCACCATATAAATGCTTACTTTGAAGTCTTTGCTAATTAAGCCATAAGCAGTTGAACCTAATGTTTATATATTTAAAAGGTACCAATTATCGGCCAATGTCTTTTACCCTCTCTTTTTGTTTTTATAATTATAAGCAAAGAAAAAAAAAAACACAAATGGAATGGAAATCTACTGTATTTATAAGCCATTTAGAGAAGCCATTAGCATAGTTCGTATATTTTTGTACTCCTTTTTTTGGTTGGCAAAAATATAACAAAAACCCGGACAGACTTTTTATCACAAAAATATAAAAGAAAAACAACAGCGAAATGAAAAATAAAATACAAAACAACTCTTAATAGTGTATTTTGTACCCTTTAGAGGACCATAAATTTATTCTATAATTTCGTCTATTTTTTTTTTCTCTTTTGCTCTTAAATATTTCACCAAAAATTTTATTTGATTGCAAAAGGGTTAAATACGAGAATGTGCGTTAAACGAAACAAGCATGAAAGGAATTTTCATGGAGTCCTTCAATACATGCATTTGGAAATGTATAGATACGTTGTCTCTGCCTAAAGTCCTTAATTGTATGTATGCCTGCGTGTGTGTGTGTGTATGTGTGTTTGTGTGTGCATCAGCTATTAAGTCTGTAAATCACTTGCCAAAAATTTAACTCCATTTTCACATGTTACATCTCTATTAATAATGATTTATTTTATTTTAAAATAATTATTTTGCATAGACCGTAAACGAAGGGGGCAAGAGTAGCTCTTGCTGGATATCTTGTTTTTCTGTATGCCGCCATTAATATCTAGACAAGGACAATGAAAATTTATGATGCTGCATAATATTTATGTCTTAATTACAATATATTTTCTATGTCTATGACTCATTAAGAAACTGTAAAGCATTGTTTAAATCGCTTAAAGTTTTTCGAAAATATTTCTTTACAACGAAATATTAATAAAAAGTTTGTGCATTTTTAAAAAGCTTTTTTTGTGTTACTCTTTTTTGGAATATCTCCATCATATACGAATTATTGCTGTTTATTTTGATTCTTCCCATGTTAAATTACTCTGTCTTAGTACGTCTCCAAATGTTTCTTGTCCGACCAAGATTTCTTGAGCCTTGAGTATTCCATTCGAGTAGTGACATTATCTGCAGTTTTCGGGATGGTGCGACCAATCCATCCCCATTTTATTTTCCTTATCTGTTTCAGTATGAGTTCCTTATGATTCTGAGGCACTTGTTAATTAATACATGAAGTTTTTGTGTGATATTATTCGGTACAAGCCAGTTTTCACTGCCATGCTGAAGAACTGATTTAACACATGAGTTGAATATTCTGAGCTTAGTTCCTCTGGTTGTATGTGAACTTCTTTTTACTGATTGAAGTTGTGCGAATATCACGCTCGTTTTATTGCGTTTGTTATCTGTGTCTGTTTCTGCGTAGCCGTGTGTAATCAGTGTACTCCTAGATAGCAGAAGCTATCTACATACTCGACTGGTTGGCCTTCAAGCATGATGTTCTTTCTCCATGCTAGTATTGCTTATTCTAATGGTCTTGGTTTTGTTAATATTTATATCAAGTCCAACATTGCGAGCCAATCTTTCTATATACCACAGTTTCGACAGCATATTGGAGATCTTATGCGAGAGTGGACAAGTGTCATTCGCGTTGTCGTAAGAGACACCATGTTATTTCTCTTCCCTTTGAACAGACATTGCACTTTGTGTCATCCAACAGTGGGCAACCTTGTTTAACTCCAGCATTGGTGTGGAATGATTGACTGATATTCTCGTTGTGAAGCATTGAAAGTTCTCATCCTCGTATATATATTATAATTTGGGTTACTCCTATTATTCTCCGTGATTTCAATATTGCGGTTAGTCTGATGATAACAAATACTTTATTGAAATCGACGAGAAGTGGAGGTACGTCTATATCATATGGTGGTCTATTTGGCTTTGAACCCTACCCCGTATTATGACTGCATATATGTTATATATGGTGTTAAGTTGAGTAATTTCTCTCCAATTATTACAATCTTTCAAGTCGCCGCTTCTTGGTAACTTTATAATAATGCCCTCATCCACATTGGAAGCAGCCTCCCTTTAAAAGGCTTAACACTTGCAAAACACTTACTATGTGAAAGCCCCATTTGTTGAGAATTTTATGGAATCGATATGTTCGGTTTTTCTTTAAAACTTATGTAGCGAGCAGTTGTCATAGATTTATTGACCAACAGCCATCTCTGAAGAATACGACCGAAGGTTAGATTAGGTTATATGGACCGTTCGTATGAGATAACTTGCCAGCATACTCGAGGCGGAAGCATATGTTCTATTTAACCTAGAGAACAAATATAGGAGACATGGCAAAGCCTTACTATTTGATATTCAGGCAGCCATTCAAACTCTTGGCTCCTATGAGGTTTACTAAGGATTAGCTTGGGAATGTCTGGGTATACTGAACCAGCTGGGCAGGGACAATAGGGTCAGCTTATATTGGGTCCCGGGTCTCGTAGGAATTCCACAGAACGAAAGGGCCGATAAACTGGCTAGAAAAGGAGCTTCCACTCCACTGGTGGGGCCAAAACCCTTTTGTGGACTGGAAATAGAGCCTGCAGCGTCGGGTACTCTTCTCCGGCCATAGGGGTCTGAGACAATCTAAGCTATGGCTGGTTAACTCCAACAAAAGAAGATTTGAATGCTGCTCGGGAATGTCCAGTGACAACCTGAGGATACTGTCCGGGCTTTGGACCAGTCACTGCAGGCTAAATGGACGTCTAAGTAAAATAGGATTAATCTCAAGCCCGATGTGTAGACTTTGTGATGAGGAAATCGAGTCACCAAAGCAAATACCGGGTATATGCACTATAGGAGGAAGTACCAGATACTAGGTAGGAATTTATCGCGGTTGTTGCCAACCGACATCCTGAATTTTTTTAAATATACAAGGTTTGGGGAAATATCATATGGAGGTCGAAGTACTTGCATTATAATAATATCATGGAAGTGACATGCAAAAGGACAGTCACAGAGAAAGTGTTATACCGATTCATCTCACCCCGAGAACTTCTACAGTAGCCATGGCTAGGGCACCCCATGCAATACGATAGTTGTTAGAGCGTTAACTTATGAAGCAGATTTTTTGTATTGAAACACATAATACTTAACAGCAATTTCAAAAACTTATTCTTCTCTTATGTAAACAAGTGAAAAGTCAAAATTGTAATATTTTTTCAATATTTAATTATTGAAAAACAAAGTTCTTCCTTTTTAATATTAATACCTCTTCTTCTTCTTTTTATTTCGTTTTGCTGTTTCTTAATCAATCGTTGTTATGTTAACCAAATAGCCTTTAAATTAACTTCTGTTTATTAAACCAGCCTCTAAGAAGGGATTTTCATTTTATCATGTAAGTTTTAAAGTCTAATTTTCTGAAAGGTTTCCTTTCTTAACATTCAAATCGAATTACACTGCTTGCGTATTATGTTTACCTTACACAAGATTATTGTCTTCTAACCTTGCTTTACAGCCAGCAAGATTTACTCTACTAAAACTATTATTGAAAAAGTTTTTTATATGGCCCTCCAAAGAAAAAAAGGATAAGAAATCGCAGGATACTAAAGCATACAGGAAAAAAAGTCAAATGTTTACAAAGTATTTTTCTTAAATCGATTGGCACTTGTTTTTCTTCTTCTGCTGGTTTTTTTTATTGTTGACTCTCTTGCACAAACAAGGTAATCACCTGGTCTGGCTGGGATTTTTCTCCGGTCTTTACCGATTGCTTTAACTTTAAGAGCGCACAAGTATTTGAATTCTTGTGAAGAAAACTTTATGTTTTTTTTCTTTTTTCTCTCTATCACTTTAACAATAAAACTTTACTTGTCTATATTATTATAAGAAATTTTTTCTTTTGCTTTCTTTCTACTGTTTCTTGTACCCTACACTAGAGTATGGGATATATTGGGGGCATGAATGTCTTAAAAACACTTAAAAGTTAATTTATATCGTTTGACTTAGAATTGTTTATTTGAATGAGTAGACACAAGATGTACTGTCTTGTTGGAGCAAAATGTTTTGATTTTTACGAAAATTTTTTGTGAAATAAGTTTCCTATTCATTCAGACTGTTAAGCAAACGCTGCGAGTAAAGTCAAGTAGCATAAGCCTTCATTAAAAAACGAAACGATATCAATATAGAGATGAAAAGAAGGATGGTTCTGGATATAGATGCCGATTAGGACTGTATAAACAACAAAAGAACAGAGCTTTCTCAGAATATGCATTGTGCTTCTATATGGCACAGCAACTTACGTACTTTCGAAAGCATATGAAGCAGGGTTTAAATCTACGTTTGCAAAGTGTATAGATGACATGAAAGTAGTAAAGCTCATCAAAATATACCAACTGCACTGGCTAGAACCTGTTGGTTGTTAGGAAAACAATGCTTCACCTAAAGAGACGTCAAATAACAACGACTCAGTGAAAGAAGACGTGATGTGATTGTTGGCATTACGAAAGCTAGTAATCGAAGTAGTTTTATATGATTTCAACCCGTTTCAGATATGATTTCAACCCTCATATTTTTATTATTTTTTCAGTTACATGTACCTGTGGTCTGCTCCAGAGATGGATCTTTTATCAATATAAATTAAGGTCAAGTTATAAAGATTCCACACAGTTTCTACAGCTGGTTCTGTCTTGCGCCATATGAAATATCTGTGACTAGCATTGTTTAGCCTTCACTGGTTTCTGGTTGTTAATTGACAGCAAGTCAGTATTGAATAATATGCGTTGAGTTCAATATATTCTATTTATCTTTCCCAGACACTTGTTATAAACACCTACAGTTCCGCTATACCGGGGTTAGTTCCTTCCCTGTGTTGCAACCATATAGGAGAACAGATTATACGCAAACGTTAGATATTCTCATTTGGACTCTTTTCGATATTTGTGATGAGCTCCATACTCTGCCAAGTGAGCAACATATATGCTCATCGTGAACTAATCCAATTTGTTATATCCGCATCCGCCGCACATCATCCGTTTCAATAATGCTTCCAAGATACGTGAAGCGAACTACGTTTTCTTTGTCTTCGAAACATTTATACTCAACCCAACCTATTGCACATTTTCATAGAGCCTATCAAGGTTATTAGGTAGGCCTTCGAGGGTATGCGACATCAAACAGATATCAGTGGCATAATCCAAGTCATATAATCGGTATGTGTATGCATGCACAGATTGAGGTGGTGTGGCGTAGGGTCTAAAGAGCATGCATAGGAGCACAAGCGGCCCAGGTTTGAGCCCCAGCATAAGACCTTACGAAAAAATTTAAATGTGGTATCGAGTGCTGAGCTGAAGTAAAAAGATGTTCAAGCCATTCGTATCGCTTGTGAGTGTGGTGCAGAAGTTGGTGTTGATGTCGCAGTGGACAAGAAGATGATGATCTTGCTCAAGGGCACATTATCAATCGAGCGTCACCAACTCATTAGAATTGGTAATAACAGCATTCGCTATGTGACTCAGATCAGGTACCTTGAAATAGTTATGGGAGAACGTATGAGGCATAAGTTGACGGCAATTGTTGGAAAGGTTAGGCGCAGTAAGGAGTAATTGTGGTCTCGGCAGGCGTGCCGTTCGTATCATATAAACATAATGGGTGGTTCGTTGCTGGTTCAGCGTATGGCTCTTTTGTGTGTTACGAGACGGTCGTGTCTGTTGTTGAGCAGAGCAAGATTCTCACTTTTCAGAGAATTAATCTTTTGGATGTGTTCCGGTGTGTCGAACTGTATCTACCGACGCTATGCAGGATAATAATACTTAGCAGTATTGCCTACAGAATCAATTAAGCACTGCCATTAGACTGGCTTTCTGCTTCTGATATTGAAATGTGTGGGGATAAGTATAAGGCCCTTTTGCATGTGTGCGTTATAGATAGGTGACAGATAGGATGGACGAATAGTGACAGTGGGAGGGTAACATATGAGTTTTTACCGAACGTGACGTTCGTACTGGAACAACCCAGTCTTCGGCTTTGTGTTAAGCCTGGGGTTCATTCTGACGGGACATGGCTCTTTCAATGCATTTTTGCATAGGGTTGGCCAGTCTGAATCTGCTGACTACCGATATGGGTAGAAAACTGAGGACTGAAGCCATGTCATAACTACATGCCCGAACTATACTGACATTAGGATTTTAAATAGTATGGGTATTACTCATACTGGGGGGTTTGCGATTTCAGTAGGGGTGTGCTGGACGATCTTAAGAGGTTGGGTGTTTTTGCGCTTGCTGTTTCTGAAAGAAGAAGAGAGAACGTAATGGGAGGTACCCCTCTATTTCCAATACTGGCGCTCACTGCGTTGCCGTTTTTGCTGTTTTCCAGCTCATTAGCATGTGGCAGTATGCGTTGTTTGTTTGCAGCCTTTGGCGAACCTTGTTTCGTCTCGGCCTCTGCCCATCGTTCTGTTTCTCTTTGCTGGTTTTTGTTTGCTGTGTTGCTGTTTGTTGTGTTCCTGTTAGCCGTTTGGTGTTTTTCACCCTTATCTTAGTTACCAGTACGCAGTCCTTTGGGATTTACACTTGTAGTGGCATTTATGCTACGAAGCCTGACCGGAGACTTAAGTTTGGTAACGCTGGTGTGGTTTAGCCTCAAATCGCGGGGAGAGCTATGCTGGCCCGGTGTGGAGCTTACCCATATATCGGTAGGAGTTTAAATAGTCTTCGATACCTCATCAATGTGAAGGTCATGTCCAAATAACATGGCTACGAATTGGTAGTCACGCATTATATTCACTTGTGCTTTGGCACCCTGGAGTGAAGTCTTAGGACAGGCAATCACGTTATGGTTGCGAGTGTTTAATAAAGAGACTTCCACTTCACGCCAGACAATTACGTCTAAAAATAAATCAATGGCCACTGACTTTCCTCCGTAGCACTGGCGATGATTACAAGTATCAGACGAATTATCCTCTTAGCAAGACTCTCCACCACTACATATTCATATGGAGTAGAGCTGCAGTGGAATACGATCTACTTAGCTTGTACTAAAACAAACCAATTAATGGATACCCAATATGCTCGCTAGAGAAGTAACGGAGAGAAAAAACGCATGCAGGGATTAGATTGCAATATAGGGTATCACTTAGATAACCATGGTTACCATGAGTTGTCTTTTTTATTTCTTAGTTTTATTTTCTGAATAAATTGTGAAAGCAAATAAACTTACATATGCTGACAATGCAATTTTCATACACACAACAATGACAACAACAACAGTCAACTATAACAACACTGAAAACAACAATCATAAAAAATAAATTCAATACACACACAGACACACACACACACATAGCAAACACAAAGTTTTGTCATAAAAAATTCAAATCAACAGAAAAATATTTACATTTTTTGTAGCGTCAACAATTCAAAAGCCCTCCTCCCCTTCAGTTACCGGTTACCTTGACTGTGTGTTGTTACACCAATTTAGTGGCATGGTGAGTGGTTAGTTTTGTTCCGATTAAATTTATACTGAATGTGAATCGATAAAATTGTTACAAACTCGTAAATAGAAAATAAAGTTTGAATTTTTGTTGAACGTTTATACGTTTTAGTTGTACACCATTTGATTTGATTTGAATTCTTGTTTTTTTTAGTTTTTTTTTTTTTTTTATTATTTTTTTTTTAATATTTTGAATACTTTATTGACCTAAATATAGTTCGTTTTTTAAAAAGTTAAAAATAACAAGTTTTCATAGAAATAAAAATTGAATATTAAATGCTTTTTGCCCATTCATTCGCCAGCGAAAAAAAAAAAGAAAAACAGCAACAACAACAAAAAACATGGATTTATTGGCTATACAATTTATAAAAAGCCAAGATTTAGTGAGAGCGAGAGTTTAACAGAGAAATCAAAATAAAAATAAAAAATAAAATTCAAAATAAATTCCCCAATTTAGTTGGATTTTATTTTTGAAATATAAGCTACTGGATTTTCTATATATTTTTTTAAAATCGTTTGTTCTAATTGTATAAACGTGTGTGTATGTTGGTGTGAGAGTTCTTGTAAAAGTACAATTGATGTGGCGTATGAGCGATATTGGAATAAATGAATTTTTCAAATCACTCATACGTTAGAGAGTCCAATTACTTGCAAGGTCATGCCTTTAATAAACTGAAATACAGAGAGAAATTCAAACTCAATTTGTATTTTCGATTTTGTTTAAACGAAATTTATGCAGTTTTTAACAGCAAATCATTTTGAAAAATTGTTGAGAGAGAACTGATATATAGAAATAATTTCAAAAGGATATAATCAAATAATAAAATATAAAATAGTTTACAAAAAATGTTACTTTATTTTGTTATAAAAAGCTAAACACGTTATAATGAACATTTCTGCCAGAAATTGAATGAATTTTTATTGAAATTACTTCAGAGGCTGTACTTACCTGTAAATGAGAGAGAAGGAATGTGTGGTCTGCTTCATCTGCTAGTGTCCGTCTCTGTCTCACTTTATCGATAACTTATCGAAGCTATCCATCCTTGACCTCAGGTTGAAAGTCAGATTTATTAGGCTCTTCGGCTGGTTTTCGACTTGATTTAGGGAATCGTGCTTCTGTGCAGGATCTTTGGTTGATCAGAATGGCCAGTTAGCCCGGACTTTGGTCCAGTGCGTTTAAAACGCACTTCTAAGGAACTAAGCTATGCGGCTATTTCGAGTTCGTTCTAATCGTATTCGACTGTATCTAATTCTGTAAAGTAATAGTTATTTTGAAAGTTTGTAATTTAAAAAATGGCCCAATCAAAACGCACGCTGTTAATTTTAAATACAACAAAAATTTTTCGCAGAACTATTTTAATAATTTCAATTACGACAGAAAGATATATGACAAATATGTGCGAAGCAAACTATCGGCCAAATGCTCGCCACGCCTTCGGTGGCATACCTCTTTCCGTTGGCTAATATTTTCAATTACTCTGAGACATATTTGAGGTCCAATATCGTTAATGTCGTTAATGTGTCGGATGAAATAATGCTTTAGCTTTCCAATTCTTCATCGCTTACGTATGCTTTTTCTTTTAAATAACCCCCCCAAAAAAAAGTCCAACGGTGTCATTCACATGATCGTGACGGTCAATTAACATCTCCACGACATGAGATAACACGGCCATTGAATTTCTCGCTCAAAGGAGCCATTGTTTCGTTAGCTGTGTGGTAAAAGTCACTATCCTATTGGAATCTCAATTTCTGACCACAAGAAGTCTGTTATCATCTCACGACATCGAACACTATTTTCAAAGCAGTACAACCTGATGTTATCGCCAGCCCATAAACCGCACTAAACATTCACTGTATGTCGATGCATCGGCTTTTCAGCCATCACTCTTGGCTTTTCATTGACCCAAATGCCCCAATTCTGCTTGCTAACAAATACATTCACTTCTGTGTGTCCATCTAAGCATTAGGCATATTGACGACGCTTGAAATGAACCTTGTAGGCGTGGAAATTCAAATCTTTATTCAAAATAGGCATCTGTTCGTGAGATGTTCAATTGGTGGTCACGACGACTAGTCGTGGTTGACGGCTCTTCTGCCACACTATCGCCAAAAGCAGTAATGTTTTCCGCAGAACGAACTAGGCGAGTATGCACTGGTGTTACCACAGTTCCTACAGACCCAGTTTGCACAATTCTCTCGATTGTGTACACATTTGGTCAATTATGCTGACGAAAAAATCAAACCAAGTATCCGAAATAAATTTTGATTTGAACGCCCATTTTCGTTAAAGGCTTCAACAATCTTAGCCCGCTGCTCAATTGTGTACCCCTCTATGTTTGAATTGGCCAAACACTGAAATAAAGAAATGTCAAAATTTAACAAAGTGAATTGTGTTAGGACCACCCTTTAGTTACAGTGCCGTTGCAGTGTTACGATAAACATATCAGACACAATTAGACAAATACTAACGAGTTAAAAATGCTTGTAAAAATATTAATTAGACTGACCTGAAGGCTTTTAGACTACAGCCACATTTTTGTTTGATCCATAAACCTAAACATAACTTCCATGCAGTACTCTTACTCTACAAGTTCGCCGAACAGAGCACAAATTTATAAAGTAAATTTGCTAATTATTTGGCATAGAAAAGTTGTTCCAATACAAAACTTAAAAAATACTTTAATGTTTGTTTCAACTTCAACAAGAGCTTATTGAAGTAATTACTAAAATTAAAAAAAAATTATACTTTACACTATTGAAATAGGCCTCGTTTAGACTTAATACACTCTTCAATTTAATTAAATATCCGCTCATGCATTTAATAATCGCTTAAAAGGCTTTTCACCTGATTCAAATCAACGTTTCTTTCCCCATATGATTTCTGATTTAAACGTTTGGCATGTTCTACTGTAATAATAAAATTTAAAAAAAAAAAAAATTATAAGAAATAAAAAACGATTTGCTATAATATTTTTCTTTTATTTAATGATATATTTACAACTGCAACAACAATAATAATACGTGTACTTGTACAGTATTGAGCACAGAGTGCAAGTGAAATATGAAAATGAAAGGCAAAATTGTGGAAAAAGTTTTTCTTATAAAAACAAGCGCTAATAGTCACACTTCCATTCAGTAAATCATTTCTTTTTCTTTTGCTTTTTTCTCTCTATTCATTTGTGTTATTCTTAGTGTCGTTTTTGTTGTTGTTGTTGTTTTTGTTTTAGTTTAAGTTTTATTTGTAACAACAATATATTCAACAATAACATGCAGTTTATAACTTAACAACTGAAACTACATGAGTTCTTATGCATTTCAAAACAGTTTTTGCCACAAAGTCTAGAAAAAAAAATATGAAAATACGTATAAACCGAAACATAAACACACAGATAAAAACATTAATAGGCAGAAAAAATTTAAACGAAAAGAAAAAAGGAATAAAATATGTGGAACCCAGTAAACATGAATTCAAGCAAATCATAAAAGACTGAAGTATCGCATTATTTAGCATGTGCAACCATGTCTCTGCATCACTATCTTATAAGTTATTTATTTTACGGAGTATGTACTACGACTAAGAATCATCACTATGTGAGTCACTCGGTATATCCATGGGTACATTGTAATAAAATTAAATCTCGTTTAACTGTTTAACTTTCATAACAGAAAATACCACTATTGGTTTCTAATTTTACATAAGTTTATCATGGATATTTGGCCCTCATATGACCTACCAATTAAAATATTACATCGATACTATTAATAAAATCTCTTAATATTTTATTGAAGCTCACACATTACGTAATAAGTGAGTCGCTTAACGTGAGTGCCTGTCTTAGGACTTTAACTCACGGTGCCAATGTATGCTCGAATACAATGGGTCCACCAACGCTCCCGCCTATGATTAAAATCACCAGTGATTGCCAGTTTGAAGCCATATTGTTTGGACATGACCTCCACCTTGGTGAGGTGGTAGAGGCTATCTAATCTCCTACTGAACTATGGGTCACGGTACCCGGTTAATAATGTAACTCTCACTGCGATATGGGTACAAACTACAACCACCACGTTGTCCTCACAAGGGGGCCTTTCCATAGTCAGGCAGGGACCAAGCTCCCTACGGCTCCTGAAAGCCGTAGTATCAGAATTAAGCCTAATGCCAAGACGAAGGTGAAAAACACAAAACAGCAAATAGAAAACATTACCAGAAAACAGGAAAAGAGGAAATAGCAACACAGTAAACAATAATTAACAAACAGCGAACAGAAATAGAACGATCAGGTCAGAAGCCAGAGTTAAACCAAAGTTCGCCACAGGTTTCAAACCAACCAAACAACCAACGCATACTGCGATGTGCTAACAAGCTGGAAAACGGAGCCAGTGAGCCACAGTATTGCAATTGTAGGAAATACCTCCCCTAAAGTGCCGTATTTTCCTCTCCGTCCGCCAAATATATATTTTTTTTTTGGAAAATAGGGCGCAGAACATCGATTGTAGCTTCGGCCGTGTGGCACGTAGCGCCGTCCTGTTGAAACCAAATGTTGCCAATATCCTCCTCTTCAATTTTTGTGAACAAAAATTCGTTCAACATGGCCCAATTTTGAATTTTTGCTCATTTTTGAATTATGCCTCTGGACCAAAATCCGCACCAAACAGTGACTCGTCTTGGGTGTATCGTCTTTTCAATGTATGCGTGCGGGTTTTCTGTGCCCCAAGTGCGACAATTTTTCTTGTTTACATATCCGCCAAGATCAAAATGAGCTTCATCTGAAAAGATGATTTTTTTTTGGCAAAATCGGCATCTTCTGTAAGTCGATCGCAGGCCCACTTAGCGAAGCAAAAAAAGCGTATACACAACCATATTCGTTAAGCGGAAGGATAAAACTAATTATCTGTCAAATCAGACATGAGCTAAGTGTTACCATTCACGAAATAAGCACTAGTTGAAAAAAAAAACTTTAGATGGCGGACCCGTTGCAGCAAGCGCAAATGCGCCCAACCTCACATAACCCAGATTGTCCAGCAGAGAGCTATTGTAATTCTAAACACCACAGTATGACTAATACCCATACTATCTAAGTCCCTAATGTCAGTATAGTCCAAGCATGTAGTCAGTACATGCCTTCAGTCCTTAGTTTCTAACACATACCGGCAGTCCACAGATTCAGTCTGGCCAATTCGATGCAAAAATGTATTGAAAGAGCCATGTTTCGTCAGTATGAAGCCCAGACTTAAGCCGAAGCCAGGGTGTTTCAGTTTGAACTCATATGTTACCCCCCAATTGTCACTGTTCGTTCATTTCGTCTGCCACCTAACAAAGGCCTAATACCTACCTCTACCCTCTTTACGTAACAATGACTTTTGATAAAAATTCCAGAGCAAAACTATTGTTGAGAAGTTTTGATATTTTTATATGAAAAACGGCTACGTAAAGTATCTTATCCGCTACCAAAAAAATTCAATTTTAATCTTAATGAGATAAGAAGAGCTGTCTGTCATCATCTAGGCCGTAAGCTGGCTAAGGATTCATGTAACATACGGTCGAAATATACGAATAGTTACTGATCGCTTTAAAGTCTTTTACAAGTGCGTTTCCCATTCAAGTGCTGGGCGAAGAATGTCTGAAGTGTTTCACTTTATTTTTGGCTAAATGTAGACGAGTGGAAATGGCGCTTACTGGGGATCCTAATTACAAATAGTTTGTCAAAAATTAAGGTAAAGTTGGAATATTTTTAGAAGGATTTTATGGCATTTCTTTTTTTTAAGCTGAAACTTTATCGGTGCAGATTTTATGCAGTTGCCTTAAGACATAAGTAATACTAGGTGAACTTTACCAGGTGTACCGGCATTAATCGTGCAAATAAAGCACTAATTTTTAATGGAAAATTAAAAAGTATTTTATTCGAAGTATTGGCCATTGCTGGCTACACCATTTTCCCATCTTTAAGGCAATTTGTGGATTTCACGCCAATAAAACTTTTCGTCTTTAGAAGCAAATTGACTAGTCACCCAATTTCCAACTTACTCACAGAAATCGAAATACTGCTAAGCCAATGCGTGTCGCATCGATTAAAACAAATAGCAGTCGAAAGGAGCCAAGTCTGCTAAGAACGGCGGGTGAGGTGGCTGCTCCCAGCCTAATGCTTTAATTGTATCTTGAATCGGTTTTACTTTGTGTGCACCAGGTGTCATCAGGTTTGTGGAGCTCCTGGAGCACCACACACACAGCATTTTCTTCCTGCCAAATCGATTTGGTTTTGTTCTGGATTGACGCATGATTTTTTTCATTCAGATCTTGATCACCATATGCCTCGAAAAGCATTTAATGCGACCCTATAGCAGCTTACTTCAAAACAAGAAATGAATGCTTTTCTGGTAAAATATGCTCCATTACTAACAGGATGACAAAATATGATGTTGTTTGTTTAATGATTTGATACATACTAAATATGTTGGACAGATGTCATTGCCCAAACCAAAGAAAAAGTACCTTAGCGCTGATTTCATACCGCTACACCTGATATCTTACTTTACGCTCGATTTAATGCTCTTTAACATAGTTTTCTCTTTCCAGTTATTTATTACAAAATACGTTTTAATATATAAAAACAGTAAAATTAGGGGCCTTTCTTCAATACATATACTGTGTCCAGAAACATAGACGCTAAGGCTTACTGGGTAGAGTATACGTATTGATGTGTCCTAATATTGTAATAGAAATGCTTTATGTACATATGCATGTTTTTTGTATGTGTGTGTGAGTACATTTGTTTATGCTTGATTGTGCGAATAGAGGAGGATGTGTGAGAGTATTTGTTTGTTTATTTGTTGATGTAAAGGAATGGAGAGAAAAAAGCCCCTTTTTGAAAAGCATTAGCGTTGTGGTTGTTGTATTTGTTATATATGAACGAATGCATATATGTATGTGTATATGTATGCCTGTGTGAGTGTGTTTATTTTAGAATATAGTTTTGTTTTGAAGCCGTATGACAAGTTATTTTTTATTAGCATTGTGACTGCAGTTATTATTGTTTAACTCTTCTCCTCTTTCTCTCCCTCTCTCTCTCTCTCTCTCTCTCTCTCTCTCTCTGTTTCTTTTCTTCTCTTTCTTTTATATGTTAACCCTTTAACACTTTATGTTTTCTCTTTGTATTCATATTTATAAGGGATATTTTGCTTTATTTATTGCATTTCTTTTTCTGAAATATTTTTCTTTACTGTTGCCACACTGTTTATTATTGTCATTGTTGGTGGTATTGTAGTTGTGGCTTTAGGGAGGCCAACAATGAAAAACTGCATGCAAAACTATAAAAAAACGAGTAATCGTTTATAGTTAAATACTCTTTTACATGGAAAAACACTTTAAGTGAAGGCATATGATGGCATAGAGCCATAGTATTAAACATGTTTTCAACTTAGAAATGACATTTATGACTAAAGCCTTTTGTCAAGGGTCATATTCCGTTTTTATTATTGTTGTTTAAACTGCTGTGTTTCTATTACCAATTCGTCTCATATTTCAAAGAGACTTCAGTTGAAAGTTGGACACCATTAAGCCTAAGACATGTTTAAAAGAGTCTATGAATTAAATGAAGATTTATTTGATTTTTGTTTCTCTCATTTTATATATCATTTTGCGCCATTTGGTCATTACTATAATGCATAAGAGACATTTTCTAAAGCCTCTTTATTAATATAATTTATTGATATGCGAAAGACATTTTCTTTTGAAATTTTTGTTTGCCTTATCCCTTCTTTGTTATCATGGACTGGCTTTGATTAGGCAAAAAACAAATTATTTACAGCTAAAGGCACGCCACAGCCATAGCAGTTATTGGCCTAATTTTTATTATGCTCAGTATTAAATTAACAGAATTAAATGAACAAAAACAACTTAATACCCTGAAAATATTTTCAATAAAATAGGAAAAAAGAAATAAAATATTATTTTTTTATATTTCAAAAGAAATTTCTTTTTTATTCGTTTGTGATTGTGATTCTTTGTATGAAATTTTTAATCGGATTAAAGAAAAAATCAAAAATCTCTTTTTTATGATTTCTTATAATTTCTAATAATTAATTAATTAATTAACAATTTTTACATGATAAAAAGAAGTGGCGTAATTAGAGCGCATGTACAATAATACCAGTCACCCAATTTCGAGTCCCAGCAGAGGACATGATGAAAGAAAATTAAATTGTGGTTTCGACTATTTGATAAAGAAGCTGAGGCTTCAACTTCCCTCTAGACAACTCCATCTATAAAAAAAGTGCGCGACCTACCAGCTCTCCTCCGACGATTATGACAAGCATCAGACAAATGATCAAAAAAAAAACCCACCTAATTGGGAAAAATTACAATGCCAAAGTAAAGATCACCACTTAAACAATCATATGAAGAGGGCTATAGTGGATTAATTATCTACTTAGCTCGAAGGACCAAATTGATTAATGAAACGGAAACAAACTAAAGGATGCTTCGTGAAAAGCCAATATGCTCCCTAGAGCAATGACCAATCAATAACGAAAGTGCTTAGAAATTATGTTTCCTTGGGAAACAAAAGCTTTTTAAAACCGTTTTGCAATAAAAATCATCAAATTACCTGTAGCTTAACTTCGACAGGAGATTTGGACCAGTTCTGAATGGAACCGTGGCGATTAACTCAATGATTTCACTATTAAGGTCTCAGGTGTAGTGTTGGATGCGGTGTAGTTCCAGATGGCTCAAGTGTTTTTCACCACCTTGATCAAACAGTTCCCGGAAAAACCCGCGTGTGGCAGTCCCATCCTTCCGTTTGAGCTTTTTTTGTTCAGTACATATATCTGTTGTGTATTATCCCACTAAGTCATAGCTTGTCTTTGCAAAAGCTACGTAGCCAATCTGTGTGTGTGTTGGCGATTTTTTAGAATTTTAGAAATGGATCCATATTTGAAACAAGGAATTTGTTTTAAATTTTGCGCGAATTTGTTTTAAATTTTGGTCCGCAAACGTTGAAAATGTTGGCAAAGTATTTCAGCAACGATTCTCTAGAGAAAACGGTCGTTTACCAGTGGCACGAGCG
The DNA here is from genome assembly GCA_023159175.1 of Wohlfahrtia magnifica. Classification (NCBI taxonomy): domain Eukaryota; kingdom Metazoa; phylum Arthropoda; class Insecta; order Diptera; family Sarcophagidae; genus Wohlfahrtia; species Wohlfahrtia magnifica. Next base: position 5,252,023 of record JAKWBJ010000537.1, read on the forward strand.
GTTCAAAAGTGGTCGTGAGATAATCGAAAATGATGAACGCAGTAGCTGACCAACGACATCGAAGACCGACGAAAACATTGAAATGTTGGTCAGTAACCGCAAATTAACCATCAAAGAGATAGCGTAGGTCTTGAACATTGCCTATGGATCCATTAAAGACATTTTGGTTAATGATTTAAGTTTTCGTCGTGCAGCAGCAAAGTTGGTGCCAAAAAACCTCAATTTCGTGCAAAAAAGAGACCGTATTGAGGTAGCAAAGGACATGATTTGCGAGGCTGAATCCGATCCCACATTCATCAAAAGGATCATTACTGGAGACGAGGCATGGATTTATGAGTATGACATGCATTCTAGACATCAGGCAAGTGAATGGCGTTCACCAAATGAGCGGAGACCAAAAAAACCACGTCGTTTCCAGATAAAAAAGAGAGCAATATTCACGGTTTTCATGGATTACAACCACAACGGTGTAGTGCATCATGATTTTTTGCCAGAAGGCCAGACAGTAAACAAAGAATATTATCAGGGCATTATGAAATGTTTGCGTGAAGCAATACGCACCGTCGCAAAGTGCCATCATTATTCGAAATTTGTTGACATAAAATGCAACAAATACCATCCAACAGCCACCGAATTGACCTGATTTGGCTCCCTGTGACTTCTAGCTGTTCAATCGAGTTAAAAAACCATTACGAGGCACTCGCTTCAGCAGCCGAGAGAAAATAGTGGAAAAATCACAGTAAGCACTGATGGACATACCGAAAACCGAATATAAAAAATGCTTCGAGAATTGAATCAAGCGCTGGCATAAGTGTGTTGTAGTCTATGGGGATTACTTCGAAGGGCACAGTATAGATTTTGATGAATTAACTTGTATTTTTAAATTTCTGAATAAATTCCGAGAACTTTTTGATCAAGGTGGTATTGGCAATAAGAGAAGCATGTTCAGTACTGCCTCAAGGTGGGGCTAGATAATGTATCTGCATTGGTGTGAACCGTCCTAGTGTTCATCGCGCTGATATCACACTTTACTAACGCCCGATGGGTGAGAGAGTATGGGAATTCATTGAACACCCTTAGCTATTCTTCTCAGACGACCCTGGTTTAGATTCCTGATCACTGTGTCTTTTATAGGAATGAGCGACCGAACGAGTTTGCTTGCGGGCAGACTCCATGTGAACGTTTACGGGTTCTACAGAATCACGAAGCTGACTTGGCCTGAGAGAAGTACTCGATCGCTCATTGATCGTGGTAGAAGAAATGTGCTCAGACTTGTGTTTATGCTTACCGGGCACTACTGGACGGTTGGAAGCCACGTCCGCAAGATAGACTTACTGTACAGCAACCACTTTGGCAAGTTGAAGGATGAGGAGACTATTGTAGTAGTGGGTGTGAGGTTTTCCCGACATCGTGCGGTTTGTCGGTGTTCGAGGACACTACTTAACATTCGTAGTAGCTACGGCTGGTCACGTGAACCAACCAGCCACCAATTACCCGCAGTGTATATAACTCTACAATCCATAAAATTATTTTAATAAATATTTCATTATTTAAACTGAACTAAAATTTTAAATAAACGAATTTATCCATTACCTGTGCGGGTATATACGTATGTATGCCGGAAACAAAATAAATAATTTTAAAATATTTTTTTATTTTTGTAATATATTTAACAATAAATATCAGCTATAAAAATTTGTGTAAAAAATGTATTGCGATTTTATGCATCAATAACAAGAACAAAAAAAAAATAATAATAATCTGCATGAAATTTAAATATTTTTATACTTGTAGTCAGCATGAGTGAAAATGCGAGTAAATTAAAAAAAAAAATAAATATTTTTTTAAATTAAAAGTGTTATTTGAGATTGGCTAATGGAAAATTGTTTTAATTAAAAAAAGTTTTGCAAAATTTTAATCAATAAATTTTAATTAATAATCTATAATTAAATCAAAACAATTTTATTTAATGTTTAGATTCGATTTCACTATAATACATATGGTTGCCGTAATTTTATTTAAAAGTTGTATTACAAATTTTAGCACTGAAAACATTGTTTTGAATAATTTTAACAACCACACACCGTAAGCCTGCACAAAATGTAAAATCTCTTCTAAACCTGTTCTAAATACCCAGCAAGTGTTATTAAAATTTTTTTAAAGCTTAAAATGTATAAAACGTTTAACAAATTTAATAAATTATAAAAATTATCTCTCTTAAGCGCTTTTTAAATTGTATGATATGATTATCTGTTGAAATAAATACCCACATTTATAGCCATTAAATACGAGCATACTTTGTAGGTGATATAGAAAATAATAAAAATTATAAAAATTGCAACAAAAAAAAAAAAAAAAAAAAAAAACGGTAAGCATAGTATAGGTGGTCGAAAACGACTACATGATAACCCATGCCATGATATTTATTTTTTCGAATCATATTTAAAGTTATTTTTATAATGGGTCCGCCAAATAAACTTTTTTTTTGAAAATGCTGTAAAAAAAAAACTACTGAATATTTTCTCAAAATTCTTTTTTTATTTAAAAGTACAATCCTTCCGGTTAATAATGGAAAATAATTTCATTCAAATGGCTGCCTCGGCTGGCCATGCAGTAGCCTACACGATCAGTCAAATTTTTAAGCACATTATGGGTTGTGTGCAGCTGTATTTCACCAATGTCCTTTAAAGCGTCAGTTGTCTCTGGCTTGTTAGCGTAACACTTATCTTTGACGCCACCCCACAATAATAGTCCAACGGTGTCAAATCGCAGCTCCGCAGCTCCGCCAAATGACATCAGTTCTGCGGCTCATAATGCGATCTTCAAAAACAGGGGGCAAAACATCGAGTGTAGCTTCGGCTGTGTGGCACGTAGCGCCGTGCTATTGAAACCAAATGTTGCTAATATCCTCCTGTTCAATTTTTGTAAACAAAAATTCGTTCAACATAGCCCGATAATGATCGCCATAGACTGTAACCGCCACCTCTTGCTCATTTTCGAAGAAAAATGGTCCAATTATGCCTCTGTACCAAAATTCGCACCAAACAGTGACTCGTTTTGGGTGTATCGGCTTTTCAATGTATGCGTGCGGGTTTTTTATACCCCAAATACCACAATTTTGCTTATTTACATACCCGCCAAGATCAAAAATAAACTTCATCTGAAAAGATGATTTTTGATTTTGCAACATTACCATGATTTTCAAAGTAATGTCGCAATATTTCCCAGCGTTGCTGAAGCGTATACACAACCATGTTCGTTCAGCGGAAGGATAAAACTAATTATCTGTCAAATCAGACATGAGCTAAGTGTTACCATTCACGAAATAAGCACTAGTTGAAAAAAAAACCTTAAATGGCGGACCTTACTAAAGAGAATCCTTATATATGTTAAGGGTAATCCACAATACCATTTTAATTACCTAAAAAGTGGTTTACTTTTTGGAAAAGTTACATTAAAGTTGCCTTAACAAGTTTTTCATGTCAGACTTAGTCTATAAAAGTCTTTTAGTTGCGTCAATTTGCTGAGTCTTTATAGGCATCAAAACCTAGCGCCTGCATCACGTATTGCATGAATATTTCTGCGATTGGTGAAACATTAGCTTTAATTCGTTCATAAACGCCACCATGCGATCACTTCAATGGAGTGTTTAGCCTTAATTGGCCACAATTTTGATATGTGTGATGAAACACAGTTTCCTTCTAATATACCAAAGGCTAAAGAGCAAGCGAATTTGTCATATTCTTCGGGTGAAAATGCAACAAATAAGGCAAATATTCTAGTAGACAGATTTAGGGCCACAAGTGCGATGTTTTTATCGTTTACCTTAAAAGATGAATTTTTTTTTGGCAAAATCGGCATCTTCTGTTAGTCGATCGCAGGCCCACTTAGCGAAGCGATAAAAGCGTATACATAACCATATTCGTTCAGCGGAAGGATAAGACTAATTATCTGTCAAATCAGACATGAGCTAAGGCTTAACATTCACGAAATAAGCACTAGTTGAAAAAAAAACTTTAGATGGCGGACCCGTTATATCTGCCGTTCGGAACCGGCGTTTGTGTGTTTAAGGGCTTTTAAAGAGTCTAGTGGATCATTTTCCATATATAAAAATCAATATTTATTTACAGAAGATGAGACAAAAGCGCATATCTTTTCGGTCTACCTTGGTTTTCACGTTCTTTGTGAGACGTTCATTGTTGCCACGTAACAAAAAATAACTAAATTTATACAAATGGTTAAACGATGAGCATATTTTCATTAAAAAAATACAAACAAATTTAAGTTAAGCGGTTATTTGTGTTAAATTAACCGGTTTATACGGTATTCGAGAAATGAAGATTTTGAAAAAACCGTATTCGGCCGGTCGAATAATAACCGTCCGATTTCCCTAGTCGTGTAGCAGGGCATAATGCTGGTGTAACGCGTAATCAGTATTTAAGATGCAAAACATTTCGTTTATGTTTTACGTTCTTTTAAGAGGGTTCTTATTAAACATTTTGCGTTTTTTTTTTTTTTCTCTAAACATTGAAAACTACCCATACTATTGACAGCAAAGCACAGTGGCTTACTGTAGTGGATAGTGTAGATTATGAAGTTTAATTTCATTAACAAATCTTTATCATGAAGAAAATATTTAATAACCAAAAATGTTTCAAGAAATGAGTTGAATTAATAAGTTTTTCAATTTTCTTTTGTACAAGCAATTGTGTAGTTTGCAAGCCATTGTGCAATACCTCCGCTTTTACTTGAAGACTTCAATATTATTTTATATATACGAGTAAGCGGTGTTATTTTTTAAAATATTTTTTGTTCTTTTTTTAAGTGTAACCTTATCGCTCTGTTAATTTTTCTAATTTTTAAATGGCTGTATATAATTCAACAAGGGAATTTTGATACGTGGGTCTTGTGAATAATTTTTATTATTTTTATTTTTTTTTTTGTTGTTTGCAAAAATATGTAATAACGAGGGAGTAAGGAGAAGCAAATGTTTACCAATTCCTTTGTTTAATGCAGACAGTATGTAGAAATAAAGCAAAATATGAACGAATACCTCCCCAGAATAAAGCGAACAGAGACGATGTAGAAAAAAAAAAGGAAAAATTATATTCATATTTTAATTATACTGGAGATAGGAATGAAGTACACTGAAAAAAATTATATTTTTTATGTTTTTTCTTCTAAGTAATGTGTTCATATGGTTTTATAAAATACAATAAAAACTTATAAGTCGTAGGCTTAAAGACTCTTTAAGTACATAGTTTGTTTACAAAGTTCTCAGTTAAATTATTATTTTTCTCAGTGTATTTATAATTTAATTTCTTCACTTTCTTAACAGGAGATGCGTGTTTCGACTTCATTCTGTGCGAGATTTTTTTTTTTTTTTCTTTTAATAGTACTTTTTTGAAATATTTATCGCGACATGTAAATCTTTGTATGTGAGCAGCAGCAATACAAGGACAATATAAATTCTTATACAGGAGTAAAGACTTTATAAATTTTAATACGTACTTTTTTATATTTAACCTGATTTTTCTTTTTTAAACGTTATTATACAAAAAATATTTTTAGTATTATATTTTTTGACGTGAATCACAAAAACGTTCCTTTTCTTTCGTTGTTAAACTAATTTTTTTTCTTCTTTTGATGCAGACTAATTGTTACATCAAAAACTAATTTCAAAGATTAATTTATTTTTACTGCTTAAATGTTACAAGAATTGCAAATAAGCAATTAAAATTTGTTAACCTTTATCTACACAGAAAAAAAAAACATATAATTCTGCGAGATAAGGTATCCTAAATACTATTATTACTTAAATATTTTTGTAAAAAAAAACTGTTACATGTTAACCTTTTTCAAAACGTTTGACTTCTTTTTAATTGCGTCAAAATAAAATAAACACAACTTTGTTGTTCTTTTACAGATTTTATTTTCTCAGTTTTTACAGTATACAATTATACTCTACAGTCGCCTTATTATCTTGCACTTAATATTGGTATATACAACACTTTTATTTACGCCTAAACACGACTTTACTATCTCACAAAACGAAATGCGCCATCTTTTATAGCAATTCATTATCAATTTCGCATACTTCTGTAGTTATTACAAATTTATATTTATCTGCGATAAATTCAAAGGTTGTAAAATTATAATACACAAAAAGGATTTTAAATGCCAACACTGTTAAGCATATGGTAGCACTTTTAATAGCACAGACAATAATAGCAGTAACAGACACAGAGTCTTCACACAAACCAATAAAGTTTATAGCTAAAATCTCACCATACAGTCCCTGATGTGGTGCATTTTCTTTTTAGGCATTTTTATTAATTAGTAGCAATACTATTGAGATTATTATCATATATTACTTTCCCGTCACTTAAAAACCGCAATGTAGCCTACTAACACATGGGCTGAAGAGACCCGGGCCTAACAAATTCACCACTTTTTTTTTGTAAAAAATTTGTTTTATTTGTCAAAATTAGTTATTGTAGAACGATTAACCTTTTGCTCAAAATAGGCCTCACTTTCAGCGATAACCTCTTCATTCGTGCGAAATCCCTTACCGGCGAGTATTTTTTTGAGGTCTGAGTTGCTGGGAACCAAATCTGGCAAATGCGGTGGAAGTCGAAGTTCAATTTAATTGCAATTGTTTTCAAAATCGTCAACACGTTCTTGTTTCTGTCAAAAGTGTGCAAATGAAACACCCACTTTTAAAATAGCTTTCCTATAGTCAACTGCTCATGCGATATAAAACCAACACGTTCTTTTAATAATCTTGCGATGTCAGTTCACTCACTCAACTTCACTTTTGGATCACTCAAAATAGTTTTGTGGACTTTTTGTGATGTTTTCAGGTGTTACCGGTGTTAGTAGTGTCTCTACAACCACGTTTGAAGTCAGCAAGCCAAAGTTTTACTGTCGTTTCCGATGGAGTGACGTCCCCATAACACTTTTCAACCCATTGCTTAGCTTTGCTCTTCAAGAAAGTGTTTTTGATCCATTGTTCTGAAAATAACAAAAGTAACGTCACTCTTAGCACTATAACTCACAAACTAGTTTTTTTTCTTTTTTTTTCTCCTAAAACCAGTACTCAGGGTATAACCCCTACTCATGCAGTGCTTTGTGCTGGTACTAGAAAAATAGGTTGTGGGAAGAAGGACAGTAGAGTAGAGTATGTTGTAACTAGCAGGGAAGACAATCGTAGGAAGGTTGTTCCAGAAACGAATAGTGCGATCGAAAAACGAATTTTCCCTATAATGCGTTGTGCGATTTACTGGACAATCAATTACAAAGGAATGTGCTCTACGCAAAGTACGGGCACTACTTAAAAATATATGATTTTTAGGAATCAGTTCCTAAATTTTATCAGAACACATTTCATTATAGTACCGATAGAACAATGAAACACACGCCACATTGCGACGATGCTCTAATGAATCGATAGAGCTGGCTACCCTACCGTCGTTAATAAGAACCTTCGTCCTCTCCTGTACGCGGTGGAAAAGTTCCAAAATAGACTTTGAAGCACCGGCCCGTACATGAGAGTTGTATTCCAATTTGAGTCGAATATAGGTCGTCTAAATATTAAGGAGATCAGATGGAATGAAGTAATTCTTGCACCGTTTTAAAAGACCAAGGCACTTGAATGCCTCTTTTGACACTCAAAATATGTGGTCGTTCCAACGAACGTTACAGTGAATTCTGATGCCCAGAACATCAAGTGCATCTGATTCCTTAATATCTACATTATCTATTGATGACAGCACACTAACACGTTTGTGTGTCGGAAAACAACATTGAGTCCTGTGCGCATTAAAGTCGATCCTGTTCGCCCGAGTTGTTTGTAAGTGTCTCGTTCATATTCCGCCTTTTCGCCTTAATCTCCAAAAGGCTCGGGCTGCGATCAAAAGAATATAAATGACAAATGTTGCTGTTATTTGCATAAGAGTAGATAGGATTAGAAGTGAGAAAAGAAAGTCGTTAAGAAATATTAGAATTAGAGTTGGAGAAAGAACAGAGCCTTGCGGTACCCCTGAATTTATCCTGAACTCGTCGGATGAAATCCCAGCGTTTTCTCCTAATCATTGCTCTGATGTTTGTCATTATCGCCACAGGTAAGCTGGAAAGTTAGGTGGGCTAATTTAAATGGAATTGACTGGAGGGTGTTTGAAGTCTCTTTACTAAACGCTCAAAATCACAGTCACATTTTTTTTCGTCATGTCCTCTACACTGATGCTATTGAATGGATTACGGCGGAAGATCATCAACATAAGCCAAGTCAGTTGTGGTATCTTTACTTGTTCAAAAAAAAAAAAATTATCACCAAAAATATAGGTGAGAATAGAAATGCAGTCATGTAAAATAACATTGAAGTGGTTGCAAAGCTCCCCTCTATGCAAGACTGCATAAGACTTATTTATTGGGAATTCCAGATTCACTGATGTTTAACGCACACCAGGTGCAGTTTGCTGATTTGTTGCAGTACGATTCGGTGACATGCAATATGGTTCACCCAAAAATGTTGACATTTTAATTGATTTAAAGATTAAAATATTTTTGCGTGGTATACAAGACCACGATGACAACACTACACAATGCAATAAATAATGCAAAAACGCAAAAAAAAAGTATTTTAATGTTTCTGTGCAACCCACTTTGGCTATTTTCTAGTTTAATGTTCCGAGAAAAACAAATTCGAAAAACCGGTTTTGTAACTTTAATAACTTAATTGATGGTGGCAAACACTAAACTTGTAATAATGGTCTCATAGCCCTAAGAAGGAAAGGGAAATATCTTGTTAATATTTAAGTCAACGCAAAATGTTTTTGCTTTTCAGGCGTTTCTAGCAACAACACAAAAAGGAAAAACTGAACATGTTGGTGTAATAAAATAAATAAAAAAATAAACGAAAAGAAAATATTTAAAAAATAGTTGTTAATCAAGCTATTAAATCTAAACTTATACCCTCGGCTCATATACATATGCCGGTAATATTAACAATTTGAAGCAAACAAAATTCCACGTATTTATTAGAAATAATTGTAGGTTGGCTGTCAAATAATTTGTTTATATTTTAAATATTGACATTAACATGCTAAGGTGTTGGTAATCAGTGACTTTGAGAATCAAATTAAGCTGTTAAATGTAAAAAAATAAAAAGTTAATAACTGCTTTATTGCTACCAGTGGTTTAATGATATACAATTCTTACAACTTTTCATTCAACACAAAAGTGTCAGAAGGCAACCACAAAGTTTCAGGGTTGCAGCTTATCTTTCAGTTTTTCCAACATATTGATGAAACATTTTTGGAAAATGGATACGATAATAATGTGAATAAGGAAGACGTTGTTGGTAGAATAGGAGGAGTTGAAACTACAGTGTTTTCAAAAATTGTTGTTTAGTCTGCTAAAATCGTTCTCACGCTAAATGAACTTGATGGAAAGCTTAAGTGGATAGTGATGCGAAAACCTTACTTATTGATGTAAAAACTGATAATTAAAGTGGTTGACCTTCCATAGAAAAAGAAAAGAAAAAGTTGTGCCAGTCACCCCCTAGTATTAAAGATAATGTAAAACCATGCCACGCCTATAAATACCGCCCTTTTAGTATTCTGTTCACTCTGTCGCCATTTTTAGTCCGTTGTTGCTACCGTGCTGTGATAACATATTTTTCTGTTTTGACCAAAATGGAAGAGCTGGACTTGACTGACATGTCGATTCAACAAAATGGTGCCACATGTCACGCAAGGCGTTAAACAATGTCCTATTTGAAAGGTGAGTTCGGTGAAGAGCTTATTTCACGTTTGATGACGGTCAACTGGCCGTCTAGATCGTGCGATTTAACGGCTTTAGACTATTTTTTGTGGGGCTATGTTGAAGTTCATATCTATAGGGACAAGCCTGTAACGGTTGACGGACTCGAAGCCAATATTGAAGAATTTTTTCGTGAGATACCGGTCGATATGTTTGAGAGAGTGTGCCAAAATTGAACCCAGCGTATGAACCATTTGAGACATAGCCGCGGTCAACATTTACATGGGATATCATCTTTAAACATTGTCTCTTTTTTTAATCAAATCCGAAAGCTCTCAAAAAATCACCCGATTCTTTTACTAATATACATATATATTGTGCTCTTGTTCCTACAAAGAGCATAGGGCCACAACAAATTTGCTCTTTTCAGGTCTGTTTAATACCAGAGTCTGCAGCTCATAGCATCTATGTATGTCGTTCAGGGATATACGGGCGAGTGACCGACTCATAGCCTTTTGCGTCGTTTAATCTCCACCTATTATCGCTCATAGATGTTAATTGCTTATGGTGTTTTCCTAGTAAATGTTTAGTATTTTATGTAGGCAACGATTCACAAATACTTGCTATGCCCGTAAATCCTGACAAGTCTTGCAAACATACCACCTTGATCAGAAAGTTGCGGAATTTATTCAGAAAATTAAAAATGCAAGTTTATAAATTTAAACCTTTTTTACATTCGGTTTTCGGTATGTCCATTAGTGCTTCCTGCGATTTTTCCATTATTTCCTCTCGGCTGCCGAAACGCGTACCCCGTAATAGATTTTTTAATCGATTGAACGGATAGAAGTCACAGGTAGCCAAATCAGGTAAATTCGGTGGCTGTTGGATGGTATTTGTTTAATTTTGTGCCAAAAAGATATCAAATATTAATGACACTATGCGACGATGCGTTATAAGGGTGCAAAATTCACTAGTTTTCTGCCCACAATTCTGGTCTCTTTCGGCCAATTGCTTCACGCAAACATCTCATAACGCCCAAATAACACTCTTTGTTTACAGTCTGGCATTCTGGTAAAAAATCATGATGCACTATACCGTTGTAATCCATGAAAACCGAGTGCATTGCCCTCTTTTCCGGCTGAAAACGACTTGGTTTTTTTTTTGGTCTTGGCTCATTTGGTAAATGCCATTCACTTGCCTGATGTCTGGATTGCGTGACGTACTCATAAACTCACGTTTCGTCTCCAGTAATGATCCTTCTGATGAATGTGGGATCGGATTCAGCCTCGTAAAATAACGTTTTTTGTGACCTCAACGCGGTCTCTTTTTTGCACGATTTTGAGGTCTTTTGGCACCAACTTTGCTGCTATACGTCGGAAATGCAAATCATGAACCAAAATTTCTTAGACGGATCCATAGGCAATGTTCAAATAATCCGTTATCTCTGTGATAGTTAATTTGCAGTTATTTACCAATAGTTCCGTTTAGTTTATCAATGTTTTCGTCGGTTTTCAATGGTCTGCCACTGCGTTCATTATCTTCGAAAATCCGTTAAATCCGTTTTTTACGCACAATTTAGTGCAAGTTGGTTGTTGCAAATTTAAATCCAATTCTAAAATTGTAAAAAATCGCCAACACAGATAGAGATAGATGGACTCATGGCTACGTAGCTCTTGCAGATTTTAAGCTATGATGCTAAGATTTAGCGGCAACATGAACAACTTAACAAAAAAAAAAAAAAAACTCAAATTAATATTTTCGTCGGTTTTCGATATCGATGGTCTGCCACTGCGTTCATCATCTTCGATTGACTCACTGGTACTTTTGAATCGTTCGTGCAACTGGTAAACGACCGTTTTCTCTAGAGAATCGTTGCTGACACACTTTTCCTACATGGAATTTTTCGATCAAGGTAATATAACACCACAGATTTCACACAAAGATGTTACATTTAAAGCGTATAGAGATGTAACTGGATCCCCATATCATGTTCATTTGGCAGAATGACTTTTTATTTCTCTTTATTTTGCTCAGTACATCTCGCTGGGAACCACCTGATTTTGTAATTATACTACCGAGGTAGCTGAATGACTCAACTTTGTCAAGGGTTTGTTGGTAAATAGTGAGAGGTTAAGAGTTGGATGTATTATTCGCTTGATCTTGGTTTTGGGGATGCTCATTTAAGACCATATTTAGCTGCCTCGGTTACTAGCCTATCCAGCTTGAGGTGCATGTCCGAGTGATTATGTGCCAGTAAACAGATATCATCTGCATGAATAGACGATTAGAGGGCTATTCAGGCCCCAGACAAAGGTCGGTCGTTCTGATGTGACGTGTTTCATCCCATCGCCAATAGAGATCATCCTTGTCTTCTACCGATCTGAAAGCCAATTTGTTGGCTTAGTATCTCCAGTATGTGCAATGCAGCAACTGACGTTGCCATATATGGCCTGCAAAAGAGAAATTATCTCGCCACCTCTGCACATGAGCTGCCTGGTTTACAGTGTCGAATGCATTTTCGAAGTCGACAAAGGTATAATGAAGAGTAGATTGTCACACGCTTGTATATCTTTTGAGAGTTTCTTTTACAAATAAACTTTTAACCAAGAATATGTCTGAATAAATATTTAATTTCAGAATAAATTTTTCCATTAAAAAAAAAGAAAAAAAATATGACAACACTTAGCCTATCTCTGCCGCTGTTTTTAAAAATTGTGTTTTTCATTTTTAAACCATATTTCATAAGTGATTATCACACATATTTGTATGTGTATATACATATGTGGTAAACACATACATACGAGTATGTATATATTCCTCTGCAATAAAATTTAAATAGAAGCTGCCATTTTAAATATTACTTTAAACAAATCAAAAGATTAAATTTGCAATTTAGAAACAATTTTCATTTTCAATAAAATAAAATCGATTTTAAAACGACTTTCAATATCATGTTTCTCAGAATTCAAGGGAGAAATTGAAAACAGAAGAAGAAGAAGAAAAAAAACAGAACAAATCCAGCGATTATAATGAAAAAAGTATTGAAAGTAATTGTATAGGATTTCATCCTTTTTTTTCTTCAATAAATTCTACTCTTCTACCATTTGACTTGTTTCACTTATTTTGTATTCGTTTATTGAAAGAGGACATTCAAATTGATTTGTAGTCGTTGCGTTAAATTTTATTTTATCAAATAAAAAAATGTAATGAAATAAAAAAATATGATGAGTATGACGGAGAAGATGACGTTGAAGATGATGGTGAAGGTAAGTTTGATGGGAACTTTTCAGAGTAAGAAAATATAAAAGAAATCGGGATGCTTTAGAAGTTCAAGTGTATGGCGTTGACATTGTGCCAACATGTTTTAAGAAAATCAAGAAAATCAAAAAGAAAAAAAAAATATTCAAGAAGACTTAGAAAATTGTATGTTGCTTTGTACCTTTGCCAGGATTTAAAAGGTATCCCTTGTTCGCTTTATGAAAAAGGTAACTTTGGTGGAAACGGTAATTTTATTAAATTATTTTCTATTTAATGTAAATACGAATATACATTTACGAGCATATACTCGTATGGGAAAAACCTTGATGGCTTTTTAGAAATCGTACGTATTGTATTCCTTAACAACTTTATCCTTTTCTTGCCGCTGCTTATGTTTCCTTTGCAACAGATTTCTTGAGTATGTGTGCCTCTTCTTATTGTTGCAGAGAGAGAGAGAGAGAGAGAGAGAGAGAGAAATATGAAAAGGTTTATCTCTTTTTGCTGCTGCTTGAAAAATGTTTATTTTCATTTTTTTTGTTCTTTCTTTACAAATTAAAAAGACATTTTCTGCCTTACATGCCTGATGACGATGACAATGACGATGACGATGATGATGATTATGAAGAGTAGAGAGTAAATGGAACAGGTAATGGTAATGGTTGCTGTGTATTCTCATAATCTAACAAGTCATCAATCTTAAATCAGTTAAATATTATTTAATAGAGTAAAACGGAAAAACAAGCCGGAATACAAATTTGAGCTGCTAAATTATATTTGATGTAAAACATTCTTCTTTCTTCCTCGTATAGGAAAAATGATTTTAAAAGCAAATTAGATTAAGTTAATGGATTTTAAATTAAAAGGGAACACCTACTAATACCGAAAGAAAACATATTGTTCGAGTGTGTCAGTATATGTACATATGTCACGAACTTATTGACTAATATTTTTAGGATCTATATCATTTCACAAAAATATATAACAAATATTAAAGCCACTGTAGGGAAAAATATCACAGGTTTCCTTAAGTATGTATTATAATAACCTTAATTATATCCTTTTTAAGTTATATTTTCATATTTTCAACCTGTCAATTTAATCATGATGACTACGGAACAACAACAACATGTGTAAACACATTACCCACATTAATCTCTAAATAAAATATATGATTAACACACTAGTACAAAAACTAACAGACATATATACATAAATATGGTACATATATCATTATATATATTGATAGACATAGTATTCTATATATTACATATATATATTTATAAAGGGTCCGCCATCTAACGCTTTCTTTTTCAACTAGTGCTTATTTCATTAATGGTAACACTTAGCTCATGTCTTATTTGACAGATAATTAGTTTTATCCTTCCGCTGAACGAATATGGTTGTGTATACGCTTGAACAACGCTTGGAATCTGGGACTGCGATCGACTTACAGAAGATGCCGATTTTGCGAAGAAAATCACCTTTTCAGATGAAGCCCATTTTGATCTTGGCGGGTATGTAAGTCAACAAACAAAATTGTCGCATTTGGGGCACAGAAAACCCGCACGCATACTCGTACATTGAAAAGCCGATGCACCCAAGACGAGTCACTGTTTGGTGCTGATTTTGATCCAGAGGTATAATTGAGCCATTTTTCTTCAAAAATGAGCAAGGAGTGGCCGTTACAGTCAATGGCGATCGTTATCGGGCCATGTTGAACGAATTTTTGTTCGCAAAAATTGAAGAGGAGGATATTAGCAACATTTGGGTGCCGTCAAAGATAAGTGTTACGCCAACAAGCCACGCTTTAAAGGACAATATTCGTGAAGCCATTGGTGAAATACAGCTGCAAACAATCGATAATGTGCTTAAAAATTGGACCCATCGTGTAGGCTACTGCATGGTCAGCCGAGGCAGCCGGTTTTTTGTTGTGAAGAGAATCGTATTCCAGTAAGGGCGTTCTGCATCGATCGAAACAAATGTTCAGAAGGAGCACGGTCTGGGCTATAAGATGGGTAGGCCAAAACTTCTAATCCACAGTTTTCCAAATAGTTTTTGACCGGTCTTGCAACATGTGGCCGAGCGTTGTCATGATGGAAAATTATGGCCTCGTGTCTGCCCGAATATTCTACTCGTTATTCGTTGATTGATCTATTCAAACAAATTAATTGTGATCGTCTGATCTAATTTCAACAGCACTTAATACAAAGCACCCTTCTGATCCCACCAAATCCAGAGCATTACCTTGGCATCATGGATATTCGGCTTCGGCGTTGGTTTAACTGGTTGGCAGGGCTTTACATATGACTTTTTGCACTTGGGGTTATCGTAATGTATTCATTTCATATTACCAGTAATGATATCACGCAAAAATGACTTCGTTTTGTATCGTGCAAGCATCATCTCTTATATGCAAAATCGTCCTTCAACGTCTCTCGGCTTCAATTCATATGACCAATTTTCTTGGTTTTGAATGAATACCAAGGGAAACGGCTTTTCGTGTTCTTCTGGTGTTTGAGAGCCATCATCGTCGAGTATTGCCTCCAATTCCTCATACTCAATATTTTTCGACTAACCAGGCCTCCCCTTGTCTTCTGTGTCGACATCACCACTTTTAAATCACGCAAACTATCGTTCACAAGTTTTTTAAGTTAGTGCATGTTGACCGTAAGCTTCTACCAACAATCGGTAACTTTCAGCAGCTGTTTTCTTCAAATGAAAGAGGCTTATCAGACTTTCCAGCAAAATATCATTTTCATAGGGATTGAAAAAATGTGTGTTTACATTTTGGCGTCTATCGAATACTGACTTATAATGACAGATATTTACCCTCCAAAGCACCATATTTGTTATTATTGACTTAAACCATATGCGATAATTATATCATATGTTGTCTAAATCGACACTATTAACTTGTATACCCAATATTACACAATTTGAAGATTTCCTAGAGTGTTTTATTGTATATGTTCTACAGAACATCTATTTTGTCATTGCCATGCATTAGATAACTTAAAGCTATCCTTGTTTGGTCGGAGATGCTTTTCAAATAGGAACAGTCTAGTCAAATGCAAGAGCATGTAAGCAATTCAAATACATAATGTGGCAAAATAGAATGAAGTCGAAGTACCTAGACAGTGATGATTTATTTCTGATTGGCGCTGTCCAGTACCTCCAAAATCTTAATTTGTAAGTAAGAAATTGTGGCAGCCTCGCTGAGACAAGGCACACTTGAGCGCCGTTGTGATACCACAAATAAAGCGAGATCTCCGTACCGACCACCAGGCCCGGTGGTAACCGGTCTTGAGCGCCAGCCAGAGGTTCCACATAGAAGCACATTCCCGGAAATCAAGTCGGAAACCAACCCGACAATTTAATTTAATGAATGTGGCTATAAGCCCGACATCAATGGTCGATAGTTCCGATAAACTATCGAGAAAGGGCAAACCTAGTTTGATCAGTCTACGTCTAGCTAGAGACGGACATTGGCAAATGAAATGGGTCACACTTTCGTTTTCCTCAATCGATCCTCTGTCGCAGCCTCTGCGCGTGTCTATCCATAATGAAATGCCCCGTGAGGATAGACACCATAGAAGAGATGCTCCCGCGATCCAATTTAAAAAGTTGATTGGTATGCCTACCATCCAATCTGGGCCAGGTGAGTCTAGCAATAAAGCAAGAATCAGCATTCAATGAGTACTTACGCCTGATAGAGAGTCTAACGGTGGACAGCGGTACACCAACCTCTACAAGCAGATGACTGTCCGGAAGGAGTGTGCTTTCTTTAGCAAGTTCGTCAGCCACACAGTTACCCGGAATGTCCCTGTGACCAGGGACCCAAATTGTAAGCTAATAACTCAGCTGAATATTAAACCAAGAGAAATTGAAGAGAAATCGATTTTTTTTTTATAAAACATATTCTGAGATATATTTACTCATTATATTTATCATATGTTCGACACGATGACTAGAGTCGAACGCTAGACAGGCTAGCTCACAGACTAGCACATTATGTATTAGCCTCTTGGGGCACCCTATTTTCATTTATAACATTTGCATATTCTGTGCAAAACTCTTCGCGTTAATTATCAACACAACTGCTTTTGTTAATAATTACACATTGAAATTGTCATTTTCAAATGTATCGTTTAATCTTTTTGTTTCCATTGTGCTTACACTCTAATCAGACATAAACACTTGATATTAACATTTAACAAAATAATAACAAAAAAATCGCTGTAACATTATAAAACAAGAGATTTGTTTAATCATTAAACAGGCGGTAGGTAACACATAATACAAGCCTGACGAATCACTCACACACACATACACATACACACATATATACACAGATGTAAAATTGTTTAATTGTATGCAATATGACAACAACGACAACGAGAGCAGCAATATAATTTCAATGTATACTACATATTAGATGTAAACATTAGAATATAAGGCGTTGCCCTGGGAAATGTAATTGTTGTTTTTGTGTTTAATTATAAAATAGTAACAACAAGTGGTTTGTTATTGTTGTTGCTGCTAGTTATTACTAGTTATTGCCACAGTTAATTGTATTCGTACAACAATAATATATCGTTTCAAAAGTAGGGAAAAACAACATCATCAATTATTAAACACTTAATATTAAAACACACTGAGTTAAAATGTTTATTATAATGAAATTAATAAATACACACACATAAACAGAAGTAACGAAACAAACACACACATACACACACACTCGTAGGCTTTTTTATATACATATGTAAGTGTTCATAGGAAAATAGTACATTATTTAAGTCTAATTACATGCTATATGTGTGCAAGTGAATCTATTTCTAATTTAATGCTTTAAAATATAAACTTTTCAATTACACTCACACTCACCAATACATATAGTATACATGTACATAGGCATACGTACAAGCAGACATAAACACTGGTAGTAGCGTCATGTAGTAATAAACACATGTTTTGTAGTCATTTTTAGTACTTTTACATACTCATCCTCTCTCTCTCTCTCTCACTCTCCCACTTTAATACGATATCTCTTCACTATTACTCTTTATTATGTTAATAACTGTATCATTACCATTTAAATGCACACACACTCACATACACTTATTTACGTGCATTCTAGTTGCTCGTATAATGCTTGTAATGGTGTTAGTTTAAGTATTATTACGTTTTAGGTGGATTTGGTTACAATCAAATTTTATTTTATTTTATTTCATTCAATTTCATTTTATTTTATTGTTGTTTCATTATGTGCATGTGTGTGTGTGTGTGTGTGGGTGTGTATGCATTTAAAATACTTCTCTTTGTTTAACAACATCTGTTTGAAGCTTTTTGTGTATGTTTATGTAGCTTATGAGCTTACTACAATAACACACTACAATCAAAGTGTCATTTGTTGCCTTTAGGTTGCAACCGTTGCACTGTGGGGTAGGATTTCACAATTTTTGGAATCAATTAAATCACTTAGGTTATGATAGGAAAGGTCATGGGCTTGGTATTATGAATCGATCGAAAAAAAAATTTCGTTTTTATTGAAAAACATGAATAAAAAAATAATTTCGTTTTGTTAAAACCATTAAGCTTAAGCAAATAATCATAAATATTTCGAAGATTACAACACTTCGTATTGCATCAGTATCTTGTTCACTGCTTACGTTAAAATCCAACTTATTAGATGATGAAAGAAACAGACAGACACTTTGCTTCTTTATGCACAACAATTTGCTTTGTCTTGGCAGTCCTGCGAGTTCTGCGAGTTGTCCTGACCACTGTTTTTGAATTTATTAAAAGAAAGTTAAAGATATTTTCTAAATTATCAATCCTATTACATGTTTCTGCATTACACTCCCTAACTTTTGCAAATATTTTATGATTAGACTCTTGCGCTTCTTCTGACAACAGACCAATAGGTAATTTTGAATTTTGAACAATTTCCCAACTGCTAAACAACAATTTGAGTAGCGTTGGCGACATTACTAAAACCACTGATAGTATTTTACGAATTTTTTACATAAACACAAGCATATATTTTTATATGATCGACATTAATCCAGAATATCTTTGCTGACATTTCGTACTGCCTAATAAATACTCTGAAAGTACATTTATCACTGTAATTACCACCACCAGACTTTGGTTGATCTGTATACGTAACGAAACGTTTTCTCAACTTTTATTAATTCTTTTTAATTATCTTCCACCAATTGCTTGAGAAATACTATAACCAGATATTCCTGTTTCTCTTCTTCCCAAACTTAATAGTGGATAATTATCGAATAATTTATAAACTCGTAAGTTCATGAATGTACGATAAACCGGTTTTTTACCCGTATCTCTAGATTTTGGATATGTTTCAAAAATTTCGAACACAGATGCTTGTTGTACTCGGTAGCGCATATCAGAAAAATATTATCAACTCCCAGGTGTTTATTTGTCGCACCGTGTTAGTTACTTGCATCAAACAAAATCAAGCAAAACAAAATTTCTAATGGAGCAGGTCTGAAATTTCAAAAAGTGTTCTGGTAAGCAGCGTTGAACAGAACGAAACTACTATAACTGGAAACTACACACTTTGGGCTAAATAGGCCATATAAACATATGCCTGCAAACCCTTGTCGAAGAAAGATCCAAGCCTTGATTTTTTTTTTTTTTTTTTTGATAAAAAAATCCGATTTTTGTAAATTGGTCGTACAGCCATCGTATTATTTGAATTTATGTAATTTATGATGTCATTCATATTTTACAACCGTTTGAAATTTTGTAAATATTTTTTTTAAGTTTAAAGTTTGTAATTTGAAGGTCAGCCGTTAGTCAAATGCGAAGTAATTTAAAAAGACTTAAATGCAGTTCAACTAATAAAAGTGTAAGCCAATAATCAGCATAAATATTTTCCCCCAATTCTCATTTTTAAAATTTGACTTTTTTTCAAAAATTTGTGCGGACTGCCCCAACGTGCATGGTTTTAAATATTTATGAATACGGTTTATGAAAAAAAAAGCTCATATACACTGAGCAATAAAAGTGAGTGATTATAGACTGATTATACAGGAACCATTTTTCAAGTGACAGCTAAAAAGTTATAAAAAACAACTAAAAGCGAAGAAATGTCATTGTTCCTTTAAACAGCAAAATAGCTGTCTATCTCGACCACGTATACAGGTGTCAAAAAGACAAAGTTTTAAATCATATTTTAATCACATTTATATCACAAATTTATAATTGCAAGGCTGCTATCGATTCGATTAGTTCTGTGTTAGCTTTATATTTCACATTGGTTGGTAGGTAAGCTGGCTAGTTAACCAAGACGAGATCAATTACAATTTGCGACAAGGTGCTGTTTTGAGACCAAGCCAGTTCACAGGTAAGGAAACAGTTAAAAGGATAATAAACGGCAAAAGGGAACATCCGCTGTTTTTGAAGTACAGAAAATCAAGGGGATCCAGATCTTCGCACTACGCCAAACCATTGAAGAAAGGTACGTCAAGGCCTGCTAGCCAGACCTGGACATTCACGTAGAATGTGAGTGATTGTGTTCCTCTCAGAAGTCCTTTTACAGTTTCAGCAGAGAAGGGTGAAGGGTAAGACCATTTTCTCAGCATGCGTTCCCATCAGACGATAAGCCGTGTACACCGCAATCAGTTAGAAAATAAAGTGGCCTGAAGTTTTCAGTAGTATCAGTGTCCTGCCATTGACATATCGAAACCGCATCGTCGTCGAGATGGCGCAATAGGAGTGAGTACTCCACCTGTTCTGTGCACTCTCATTGAATACAGCCAGAGGGCAGCAGATGTCAGAATAGGAGTTGATAGATTCAACATCCGTCTTGGGCCTCCTAGTAAGCTCATCAGCTTTCTCATTACCAACGATGTCGTTGTGTCCAGGAACCCAAATCATATAAATAGAACATATAGCATCAAGTAGCTTCACCTTCTCTTTACATTGGTGAGCTAAAGTCGCGACATTACGGTTCTGAAAACAGGCTGTCTATGAGAAAAAATTCTTATCCTTCCTGGAGACCCCCGATCTCTCAGCATCCTGCAATTCTGATTCGGTAGCTTCAAGTGTCATATGAAATCAAGAAATTTGATTTGTAATAACTCATGTGGTGTCGATAGCCCATCACCAATAATACCACAACATTTATTTGATAGCATCACTCGCAAAAGTGATCTAACGACTGTAATCACATTTCAAAATTAAAATATTGTGAAATGAATTCAATAAATCTGTGACAAACTATATGGTTATTAACATAATACCTACCAAGCACACTTGCAGAACACTGCGATGCATGGAATCTATGTAGCCCTTCCGGTGTGTAGTTTATTCTCTGTTGCTTTCCTAATGAACAGCAGCAGATTTAATACCATAATGGTGGATATGAACCTGTGTCTCCCTAAATTCTATCCATCTAATTCTATCAAGAACCCTACATTCACGCAATATATGTTCCGCCGTCTCTGATGCTTGTGAGCACAATCTAGAAATATTCTCATCTGTGACCGCCATATATAATTAAAAACCTCAGAGCAGTGCCGAAATTGCGGACTGATCGCCTGCCTATTGTGGTAAAGTACCCTTTGAGCGTTTCAGTGTTCCAGGCATCGCTACCCAATCCTTGATTAGACTAAGTATTGTCTCGGCTGAGCCATCTATCGGCTACAATTTGAATCTGGTAATACTTATGTTATTCTATTCTATCACAAACTTCAGTATATTACTCCACTGAACGAAATGAATCGATTTACGACTAAGCAACGATAGGATTTATGGGAAATTTATATCCAAAACAAAGACAATTGGTCGGAAATTGCAAGAATTTAAAAACAAATGGTCTGTGAAGCTCATTTTTATCTTGGTGGGTACGTTAATAAGCAAAATTGCTGTATTAGGGGAACCCCTAATTTTGAACAAAAACCCAAACGTGGTCTTACAGAAGCCATACATTACGAGTGACAGTTTGGTGCGGCTTGTGGAGCGGTCCATATTGGCCCATATTTCTTTAAAAATGAGTACGGCGTAACCGTTGAGACACGTATCGCATCATGATAACCGATTTTTTTGTGCCCACTCTACATGGTACTGATGTGAACGATGTTTGATTTCAGCAGAATGGTGCAACTTGCAATACATCCCATGCCACAATCGATTTATTTCGTTAAACGGTTGATGGCCGAAATGGTGGTGTCATTTGGCTGCCAAGAAGCTGCAATTTGACACCGTTGTACTATTTTCTCTGGGGCGCCGTTAAAAACAAGTGTTTTGCCGACAAACCAGAGACAATTGAGCATTTGAAGGCCAACATTCGTGTTGCTATTGCCGAGATACGTCCCCGTACACTTTATGGGGTAGTGTGAGGACAGCTGCGGCAGCCATATGAATGAAATAATATAACATTTCTAACCGGAACAATTGTACTTCACAACAAAAAAAAAAAAAAAAAAAAAAATTTGGCAAAATTTCAAACCGTTTTTGTTTTATTGCATTTTTAAATACAAACTTTTAAATGGCCCATATACCACCATAATAGTGAGTGGTGCTGCACAGTAAGGTTTCGGGCCATACTCGTATTAAGGTGTCACTGAACTTTTATGCACGAATGGTTAATGCGCTTCAATTTATAAAGCAATTGCACCTCGCAAGATCAATAAGTTATTGAGAAACGCAATAAAGTCATTTACAGTTACACAGTTATGCGTTGTTTACTCTTTACAATTTTAGTTGGCTTCTAAAAATGAATTGACACATGGAATTAAAAAAACGCAACAATCAAAAGGAAAGGTCCTATGTTACTTAAAAGAAATTCTAAGGTAGCAGATACATCAAAGCAAGCCTAAAGTATAGTATTTAGGATTAAGTTTTCAATTTCCTCTAAACAAATGTATTAATTCGTACTTTTGTTCTGCACTTTACCAATGAATATGCACCACACATGACAACCTGTCTCTTTGCAACATGTATTACGTATGTATGCCACAACAGTAATTACATGATCGGTGTGTACATGTTACATCCCTTTTGGAATGCTTTCTAATGTTAATTTATAAGCATATTCAGACAAAACATCCTTAAATGTTTATTAAGTCATGTAATATTTTATTATTCCTTTGGTTTTTTTCCTCTGCAACAAATTAAAAATATAATCTGTAATGTTGTTGTTGCAGTTGTTCTTATTGTTAAATAATTGTTATACAAACAGTACAATTAAAAATAATTTTTGTTTTTAATTTAATTTCTTATGAAATTGTATAAATCGGGATTAAAATTGTTTTGAAACAACAAACAAAGAAGCAAACGAACGAACGAACCAACCGACTTAAACCTATCCAATGCGTAGAGGGAAAAAACTTGAAATTATGCAAGAAGTTAAGAAAGAAAGTTTTCAAAAAGAATTTTTAATTTCTTTGTTAAATGTATTTTTCTAAAAAAATATTTTCTAAATTTATAATCTCTTTCTAAGCGTTTGTATTTGCATTGTCATTTAGTATTCAAATTAATGATGAATTTCCTGATTATGCCAAATGTCACATGTAGTAGTAAAGCTATTAAAAATTAAAAAAAGCAAGAAAACTTTTTGCAGATAAGCACGAGTAACAGAAAGCACATGATAAATCTCTTGAAAAATATTAAAATAATCATCTTCATGAGACAAAGGTCTTAATTATCATTATGATTATGAGTAACTCTAGTGAAAAAAAATTGCTGTTTTCATCACAGAAGAACAAAACCAGGCAAAAGCCATTAAAAATCTGCCTTCTTCTGCCTATAAAATATTACCTGCCATTACAGCCAAAACATACCAGACAAACATCATAGAAAAGAAATCATTAAAACTCTCAAGAATATGGAATGGGGAAGTTGGATGTGGAAATGTAAATTACGGTAATTACATAGGCTCAATTATATCCAGAAGACATAATGGTAATCACACAAAAGTCTGACGAACATGCCTATTATTATGAATTAAAACATTAAAAAAAGACAAATAAATAAATAAATAAAAATGTCAATATGATTGTGTACTAACAGAATTGGAATGAAACCTTTAACTTTCTTTTTTTTCGGAAGTTTAAACAAAACTGACTGATATGCATACAAGTAAACAATTTTCCAAAGATGTACGAATAAAGACTTCTCATACTGTCGATTTATCTAATTGTGATTTAATATTAAACAACCGATTTTACTGAATTGGACCTTCATTAGTGCAAACACTGGTTCAATAAAGGGTGGCCCAATCACAACGCACGATGTCTATCTATATATATATATATATATATATATATATATATACAGTTAGTGTCATTAATATTCGGTTTTTAAGTTTATCGATAAAAACACCCTGGCATTGGCGAAATGGATAGGTAATCAGAAGAATAGCAAAAACTTAAATAAATGTTGTCAGTATGAGTATTCAAATATATGGAAAAAATGGCTCTATGGTAACTCTGCAACCGTGATGAATCGATCAAAGTTTGTCAACCCTGTTTATTAAGCGCCATTAATATTCGGTTTTTCCCCTATTTATAAGCTATTTGCAAAAAAACATGTTATTCAGCTACTTTTCCAGCAATATAGAGATACGTTTTAATAAAAGAGCATAACACTTCCTTTCTTCTCTATCCAAAATTCTACTTCACTGCAAATTATAGAAATGAGGCGCAAAGGAAAAAACACTCCTTTAGAACAGCGAAAACTTGTTATTTTCCATTATGAAAAAGGTAAAAAGTACAAAAAGATTGCTGAAATTCTGAATATGAAACCAACTACAGTTGGGGACATTGTCAGAAGGCACAAAAATGAAGGAAGAATACACTTTATAAAGCAGACAGGTCAGCCAAAAAAATTTACCGAACGGGAAGAAAGTTCAATTGTGCGAAAAATAAAATCCAAGCCACGCTTAAGTGCTCCCAAATTAGTCACAGAGTTGCTCAATGAGTTTAAAAAGAAAATATCTGCATCTGCTATACGAAGAACCATAAGAAAAAAAAAAGGTTTTCATGGCCGAGTAGCACGTCGTAAGCCATTGGTTAATTTACGCAACCGAGAAGCTCGTTTGAGTTTGGACAGGGAGTACATTAAGAAGCCTGAAACTTGGTGGGATAACGTTATGTTTGCGGACGAGAGCAAGTATAACGTATTTGGATCCGATGGGCGTGTAATGGTGTGGCGGAAGCCAAATCAGGAGCTACAACCACAAAATTTAAAACCAACCGTTAAACATGGAAATGGACATGTTATGGTGTGCGATTGTATGGTAGCTAAAGGGACGGGAAAATTAGTTTTTATCAGTGGAGTTATGAATAAGGAATCATATTTGAATATCCTCCGTCAAAATTTGAAAGAAAGTGCAAATAAGCTGGGCGCTTTAGATTCTTTTAAATTCTACCAAGATAACGACCCAAAGCACAAGTCGCGTTTAATTCAAGAATGGTTGCTCTATAACTGCCCTAAGGTTCTCCATCCACCTGCACAATCCCCAGACCTCAATCTGATTGAGAATTTATGGGATGAGCTGGACCGGCGAATCCGCAGCTACAAAATAACATCCATTGAAGACTTGAAATTGCGGCTTCAAGAAGAATGGGATCGTATTCCTGCAGCTTATACAGCTAAAATAGTAAAAAACATGTCAAACCGTCTAAGTGAAGTTATAAAACCAACAAAATTATCCAACAAAATACTGAATTTTATATAAAACCATTTTTCTAATGCTTTATTTGTTACCTTTCAAAGAAAACCGAATATTATTGACGCGCAATATATTATGTCACCTGAATTAATTTAGTTTTTATTGTTATATAGTTATTCTTTTTTTCTAATACAAATGTGAACTTTCATGTGTCTAAATAAACTATTAATGAAAAGAAAAAAATGTTGAAAAAGATGTACATTTAGCTTAAGACGAATCAGTTAAACATATCTCTTTAATAAAACCGAATATTAATGGCACTAACTGTACATAACTGTATCTTCGTGATCGCTAAACTCAAAAACTACAAGACCGATTTCGAACAAACTTAATACACATGCTCTATGGGGCGTGAGGAGTGTTTCTGTGTAGCTTGAAGTTCGTCCGACAGATGGCGCAATATTTAGTTGTTTTGTGTTTTTGCACTGTAACTCAAGAACTACTGCACCGATTTCGACCAAACTGTATATACATGCTCTATGGGGCGTGAGCAGTGTTTCTGTGTAGTTTGTAGTTCGTCCGACAGATGGCGCAATATTTAGTTTTTTTGGATTTTTGCACTGTAACTCAAGAACTACTGCACCGATTTCGACCAAACTGTATATACATGCTCTATGGCGCGTGAGGAGTGTTTCTGTGTAGCTTGAAGTTCGTCCGACAGATGGCGCAATATTTAGTTTTTTTGTGTTTTTGCACTGTAACTCAAGAACTACTGCACCGATTTCGACCAAACTGTATATGCATGCTCTATGGGGAGTAAGGAGTGTTTCTGTGTAGTTTGAAATTCGTCCGACAGATGGCGCAATATTTATTTTTTTGTGTGTTTGCACCGTAACTAAAGAACTACTGCACTATGCTGTGTTTCGTTGAAGGCGTTGGTTCGTTAATCAGCATTCAGTGGCGTTAATTAGCCTGGTACCGACTGAAACCTAACATCTTTTTGTGAAAAAAAAATATTAAAATACAAAGTAAATAGATATCTATCACCCTTTTTTAAACTCTATTTGCGCAATAAGCCTATTTTATGTTTTGCTGAAGGCGTTAGGTGCTTGATCGACGTGTGGCAGCGTGTACCGGCGTTAAGTATCCCGACACCGACTCATACATAACCTCTATTCCCCTCATTTTCCAGGAACTCCACCTCACATGCTGCAGTTAAAAGTTGGTGTACCAATAATTCTATTACACAATTTAAATCCACCACAGCTTTGTAATGGAACAAGATTAGCTATAAATTAATTATTAAATAACATTAAAGAAGCAACTGTATTAACTGGTAGCTACAAAGGTGAAGTTGTATTGATTCCACGTATACCAATAATGCCCGCAGATATGCCGTTTTCATTTAAACGCATACAATTTCCAGTACTATGACCATAAATAAATCTCAAATTCAATCGCTGCAAGTATGTGGATTGTATCTTGAAACACCATGCTTCTCACATGGACAACTATACGTTGGATGCTCAAGTTTTGGTAACCCATCATCATTATTCGTATTCGCTAATGAAGGCAAAACCAAAAACTTAGTCTATCAAAAAACATTGCAATGAATAAATAGTTATAATTCAAATAAAATATGTAAAACATAATTTATAATTATAAAAATTTTAATTTAAGCATTTTGAAACATGTACATAAAATATATAAAAAAAAATAAATAAACTGTGTGCGTTATTCCAATTCTGACTTTTGAATAAAACATTATTTTCTATTATCAATAACTAAGAACACTGATTTGATTTTCTTCGAGAGGCAATTCAACGTAAAAGAAACATGTGAGGCCAGCAACGGAGATCGGGCCCAGCTATCAAAAATATATAATTCCATTTGAACAATAATTGCTATGTCGACTTAGTGCACCTTTCATTCTTCTTCTAAATATCAATCAGCCATGACTTCGCATGCAAACCAGACTTACAGAGAAAATAAAATTCGAAGGCAAAACAACGTTTGCCCGGGTTTGCTAGTTATAAATAAAACAAAATTTTTTCAGAGATTATATCAATATTTTTATTATGCTACAAGGATAAATAAATAAATAAATACACGCCACGGCACATGTCTTACCGTTGGTCCATATATTCAAAGACTCCGATACATAATTGAGGTTCAATGTGCCGAATTATCTCATCCTTTAGCACTTCACTAGTGTTGACTATTTGATGCATACTTTTTATTTTACTAGTAAATATCCCCAAAGAAGGAAGTCCAACGGTGTCAAATCACATGATCGTGACGGCCAATTAACATCGGCCATTGTGTTTCGTTAGCTGTGAAATCGTGCGAAAAAGGTTAATTTTAATGCATGCAAGACCCAATGTTGTTTTCTGACACACAGATGTGGTGGTATGTAGTCATCTGTATCTATGGGTAATTGAGATACTGAGGAATCGAATGCTCTTGACGTTTTGGTTATGAGATTTCACTGTAACGTTCGTTGGAACAATCACATATTCCGAGTGTCGAAAGAAGCTTTCAAGTGTCTCAGTTTTTTAAGACGGTGCAAGAAATACTTCATGCCATCTCATCTCCTTAATATATACCAGACCTCTATCCGCTCCAAATTGAATACAACTCTCATGTATGGCCCTGTGCTTCAAAGTCTCCAGAGAAAGAGCGAAGGTGCTTATTAATGACGATAGTGTAGCCAACTCTATCGATTCATTAGAACATCGTCGCCATGTGACGTGTGTTTCATTGTACTATCGGTACAATAACAGAATGTGCTCTGACGAAATAAGGAATCAATTCCCATTAATCATATATTCTTAAGTAGTACTCGTATTTTTCGTAAAGCGCATACCTTTGTAGTTGATTTTCCATTGAATCTCACAACGCATTATAGAGAAAAGATATTCTTTGGTCGCACTGTTCGTTTGTGGAACAATCTTACAGCGAATGTCCTCCCTGCCACCTACGAATATGTGTAAATTAAAAACTAAAAACGAACCTCCATAGACACGACTCTCTACATCCTCCTTCATTACCATCCTGGCACCATCATGTTGGGAACACATATCGTTCAGGTTCATATCATCAATTTCTGGTCATAACTCACGGGTAGATATTTACGCCTCTTCTGGCACACTATCGCAAACAACAGCAATGTTTTCCGCTGAACGAACTGGACGAACATGCGCAGGTATTTCCACATTTCCTACAGACTAGATTTGCTGAAATTTGCGCATAATTCTCCCGATTGTGGACACGTATGGTCGATTATGCCGACCAATAAATCTCTAGGTGCACGAAATGCATTTTGATTTGAGCACACGTTTTCGTAAAAGGCTTCAGCAATCTTAACGCTCCGCTGAATTCCTCTCCAGAGTGGAATTTGTCAAACACTGAAACTAAATAGTGTTAAATTAAGTTGGGCAAAAAACCTAATGTTAAGGTTAACGTTATGATAACAGATAACGAATTTACAGAGTCGCGTTGTTGAAGCTTTACCTAACCACTTGTCGTATGATTAATACGAAAACTAAATAAAACTAAATATTACTCATACGCTGTAGAATGTTGTTAAAATAATTTATGCGCAACAAAGCTGTCGTACCAATTTTGACTTTTACGCCAATACTTAAAAATACTTTTTTTTCGTCCTATATTCTCTGTAAAATAAATTCGCTTTTTATTTTCAACAGACACTCATTTCAACTCACCCATTCATACAGTCTTAGTTCATAAAATTTACGTTTTTGCAATTACAATTATGCCTTTATCATGATGATGTTCTATTCTAAATGTATGATTACTTGTGTTTTAGTATGTGTGTGTGTGTGTTTGTGTGAGTAAATACAAGTGTATGTGTTTGTTTAGCTTAACAAAAAACAGATCACAAAGATATTAAGTAACATCAACAGACGTGTTCCACAAATTGCAATTATAACGCTAAAGTGGCCAAAACGTTTGCCAACAACAGCCAACAATTCATAAGAATAATAGCAGTGTTACTACTACAGGTATACAAATCATTTACAATACACTTACACAAGAGTATACACGAACAAACACACACACTCTCTCTCTCTCTCTGTATATAAAGCGAGTAAATTGTATAAAATTATTAAAAAAAAAAATTAAATGAAAAATAAAAACGACACATAAATGAAGCAAAGACAGCAACGGCAGTAGCAGCAATTGCTATGCTATTGCTATTGCTATTGCTATGATGGCAGCAGTATAAATTGCAAAATATTTTTTATATTTTTCTCTTTTATATTACAAAAGCAATATTGTTGCTACAGTTGATGGCGAGGTAATGGCTGGTCGATTGGTTAGTCGGTTAGTCGCGCAATTTGTTTGTTTGGTTTTGTTAACTGGTTGGTGATTGTGTTGGCGATTTCTACTCCTTCTCATCCATTGCTTCAACGTTAGTTTTTCTTCCTTCGTTCTCTCTCTTTTGTTTTTTGTTTTTTTTCTAGCACAACAGCAGTTGAATTGTGCACAAAGACAGAGTGAAGTGAAACAAGGTAGATGGGTGGGCAAAAAATTTATTGTAAAGCATTAAAGTTGAGTTCAAAGGTTTTCTTGTGTAATAAAAATTGAACACAGTCCATTAAGATTTGTCGTACCTGAGTGCGCACATAATCTAGAGATTTTGTGGCATTTGTAATGGGTGACCTCTTACCTTAACAGGAGAGTATTTTATACATTTTAAACGTTATTATTTTAAACTAAAAAGAACAGTGGGTTTGAAAGTAAAGTTATAGGAAATACTTTTACTTTTTTCTTGTTTAGAATCTTTAAAGGGTTGGTGCCGTATGGCGTTATTGATGCTTGAGACTTTTGCACTGACAATGAGCTCTATCGAATGAAGATAATCAACTTCTTTTATTTGAAATTGACGACAATATGTTTCCACCATATGGCATACAGTTGATCGATTGGTAAACGAGGCTTTAACAAATTCTTTCTCATATTGTTTTGTGTGATATTTTGTTTAGTATATAGTGCAACATATATATGTGATAGCGTCAAGGGTGTGCCCTTTGGGGCGGAGTCCTTTCTCCATTGTTATGGACGGTATTAGTTGATGGCTTGCTCACCGTGTTGGCTCATAGGTGTGCCAATAACCGTTATAACCCTCCGTGGGAATTATGGTAGTACATTGTGTAATCTCATGAGGACGGCTTTGAGCGATATGTCGAATTGGTGCACTTTTACAACGAGATAAAAGTTATCATGTGACTATAGGATGCTTGGTTGGAACTCGCACATTGATGCCGTCAAGAATAAAGCGATAACAGCAGTTGGAGACCTTGATTGGCTTGACACCTCTTTAAATCCCTGTGATAACTGTGACTACATTGTCGGCGACATAGTTTTTCGCCAAGGGAACCCCAACTGCATCGGCAAGTCTCTTCGTTCTACGCAGAGTGGTTGGAGACCCGTCTTCGGTCCTGGATGTTACGTCTTTGAATCTGTGCTTTAGAAGAAGATACAGGGTTGTAAATTCGGACCGGGATGTTGGTCTCAGGACGCTCTAAGTCGAAGTGAGTTTGATATAAGCTTGTATACCGAAGCTGATGTCTATGGACCCAACCGAAACTTATCCAACGCACTGGGAATATTGCTGAGTATCTTCCAGGCTGAGATCATGGAAATTGCTATGTGTGCGGAGATCAACCTGGACAGAGGGACCAAAAGTAAGACCATTAATATATACTCTTATGGTCAAGTTGAATTAAGGATACTGGGCTCGAAACGTATGACATCTGGACTGATCAAATATTGCTACGATATATTGCAAAAGCTTCCGCTTGGTAATAACCTGGGTCTGTGGGATAGATGGTTGTGAAATGGCGTATTCATTGGCCAAAAAGGTTTCTCAGCAGCCTTACTGTGCGATATCACTTACTACCAACCTCAATATAAACAATCATTCGGAAATTGCTAGATTCTTGGAACATTGGAATGATATAAGGCAGCGATCAGTTCTCAATTTGGCAGATCAAACTTTAAACTCCTAACATTATTTCATACGGGCCATTGAGGACTGGGAGCGCATCTGAACAGAATGGCGATCACAGATCTGGCATCAGAAATGGCGGAACACATGTTGTGTGAATGTGGGGATCTTGATTGGTTTAGATGGAAATGTTTAGGGAGACGTAGGATCTTATTGGAAGACATTTCCACCATTATGGTTTCAGATCTACTGGTTTTCATTAGGAAGGCAGCAGATCTGCTGAAAGAACTGTGAAGTGACGCAATAGATACCATGAGCAGTAGTGTGCTGCAAGATTGCATGGTAAGCAGTAAACATTCAGGCCATGAGGCACTTTGTTATGTAGCCAAAAGCCATAGTTCTTTTGGCTACTTATTTGGATCTCCCACTAACACATTAAGTGTCGACCCACGACTATGAATTCCAACGTCTCGTTCAATTCATATATATGTAGAATATTGTCAAGTCCGCAAAATAGATAAGTAGACTTCTTCAGATGATTGGATTTCACTCCAAAATGAATCTTTTTTTTCTGAAATTTTTTTCTTTTTTAAATTAATTTCTCAAAGCACGTTGTTAAGAGGGTGGTATGGGTTATGACACCTCTTGTTTTTTTCAGTTTTCTCTTATATCTGTCTAAGGTAATTTGTTGCTGAATGGCTTACATTTGTCGTTAGAAAAAAATATTTTTCTTAGAAACCATTTTATCCATTTTCTGCTCTGCTTTTGGCCAACATTCGCTTAGCGCTGTACACCTTTTTATTGGTTAGAGTTTGATCTTCGGTTAATAGAGACCTTTTTATTTTTGGGTTATTTTCTGTTTTTTCTATTTTTTAAAAACGTGTCTGTTTTTGTTATATTTTATTTCTTGATTGTTGGTGTGATTATTAAATAAACTTTTTTAAAAAATAAAATTTTTCTGTTGGTTGGTTGTAAGCATTTCAATAGCAAAAAAAAAAAAAATTGCAAACATTTTTTGCTTTGCTACAGACAAGATGTTCTTATCAGTATAAGCGGTGGTAATGGCAATTGGCTGCTGTCTTTTTTTTCAGGTAATGGACTGAAAGAAATAAAATTAATAATAAGTTTGAAAGTTTTAGAAATGATCATCAATTACAAACATAAATGATGAAAATAGTTTGTAATGATTATATGAATTATGGGAACTGTAATTGGGCAAAGGTTATTATATGAAGTTTTTATGTGAACAGTATATGAAAAAAAAGTCTTTAAGTTCAACAACAATTTGTTAAAAAAAAAATTATGCAAAAATTCAATATTAACTAGTGATTGCTTTACTAAATTTTAAGTTTTCATACTGGCAATACAATGATTTTTTTGAGTCAGCGATGCATAAAAGCAAATACCACACATATGAGTAGTCGAACCAAAAAAATTTTTTTTTATTAATTTAATAAGTCTTGCAGACGTAGCAAACCTAGAATATCTGCTACATTTTGCTGCGTCACAGCAATAAATTACATGAAAGAGGCATTTGCTACACAAAAAATCATTGCAAGTTTTTTTAGTTTGTTTACAATGCACAAAACACTTAAACCTGTCTTTACACGGTAGATACATTCCAAACTATACTGCGTAAATAATCAAGTAAGGACAGGCTTAGGTGTAAAATAAATAAAATATTGAAAAATATTTATTTTTTGACAAAATTTTTAAAAAATACTTATTATTTGTTTCTTTTAACAGGTTTCATTTGCTAAAGTTTCTATAAAAGAAACACACTCTTTGTTGCTGAAATGCAGAGCATATGCAGTAAATTGCAAATTTACACCAAAGAGTGATTTCCGCTAATATAATATCATATCCTTTTTTAACCAATCTGTTTCAGTTTTCATTACCTTTTTATATTTTATTTAATATTATACAGATTTATTGCAAAAATTCTTTAAATCCTATAAGATTAAGACAATTATTTTATTAATGGAATAATAGATACCCGAAAAACGAGCTTTGTATAGTTGTTTTGATTTTATGTACATCACTAAGGGAGAAATGGCTTTATTGTGCTTAAATAAAAAATTGTAGTTGAAAAACATTTATTTTAAAAGAAAAGGGTTCGAAAATTGGACCGAGGATGATAAAGTGTGTGTATAAATTTATATACATACAGTGTGGTGCAAAACCAACTACATGCTTTAAAGTTGAATAGAAAATTTCCTATAAAAACTTAAATGCTCAATCAAATAAAACAAAACTTCATAAATTTATTCACTGTTAAGTCCTTTAAAAAAAAAAAAAACATTAACAAAAGATATGATATTCAAATACTGGAGTAAGAGAAGGGCTATGATATAAAATAATCCGCATGCACTTAGTTTTGAACTTTTCGCTTAAAACTCATATTTTTAACACTATTCTTAGAATTGATTTTTGTAGCGTTTATTAAGACTTCGGATGTACTCTCTAAAATTTTACCCAAAAACATAAAAAAAGATAAAGGCTCCGGCAAATAATTTTTTTTTTTAATGCCATAAAAAAAATACTGAATATTTTCTAAAATTTCTTTTTTTATTTGAAAGTACAATCCTTCCGGTTAATGACGGAAAATAATTTCATTCAAATGGCTGCCTCGGCTGGCCATGCAGTAGCCTACACCATCGGTCCAATTTTTAAACACATTATCGATTGTGTGCAGCTGTATTTCACCAATGGCTTCACGAATATTGTCCTTTAAAGCGTCAATTGTCTCTCGCTTGTTGGCGTAACACTTATCTTTGACGACACCCCACAAATAATAGTCCAACAGTGTCAAATCGCAGCTCCGAGGTGGCCAAACGACATCAACTCTGCGGCTGATAATGCGATCTTCAAAAACAGGGCGCAAATCATCGAGTGCAGATTCGGCTGTGTGGCACGTAGCGCCGTCCTGTTAAAACCAAATGTTGCTTATATCCTCCTCTTCAATTTTTGTGAACAGAAATTCGTTCAATATGGCCCGATAACAATCGCCATTGACAGTAACGGCCACTCCTTGCTCATTTTCGAAGAAAAATGGCCCAATTATGCCTCTGGACCAAAATCCGCACCAAACAGTGACTCGTCTTGGGTGTATCGGCTTTCAATGTATGCGTGCGGGTTTTCTGTGTCCCAAATGCGACAATTTTGCTCGTTTACATACCCGCCAAGATCAAAATGAGCTTCATCTGAAAAGATGATTTTTTTGGCAAAATCGGCATCTTCTGTAAGTCGATCGCAGGCCCACTTAGCGAAGCGTATACACAACCATATTCGTTCAGCGGAAGGAGAAAACTAATTATCTGTCATATCAGACATAAGCTAAGTGTTACTTACCATTCACGAAATAAGCACTAGTTGAAAAAAACGTTAGATGGCGGTCCCTATATAAGATATAGCTTTAACATGTTCCAGGAGTTTTTTACTATTCTCCAAAAACTCTCCATTGAACTGGAGTTAGGGCTTTACGGTGATCATAGCCATTCTTTGCCAATTATAAAAGACTGCCTCGGATCACCATCTCACTAAAAGATGACTTTTTCTTTTGGGTAAGTTTATGCCTCCATAAATTTTCCCTTTAAGCCAAAACATTCTAATTTTATACTAAATGTTCATAACTTAAATGTCTCTTAAAGTGGGTAGCTTCCTACTCTAAATTTAAAGTTAACGTTTTTGCCAGTAACATTAGGAAATTTTGCTTAATAAAGGTTGAGCAAGCCTTGTTAATTTTATTTTTTTGCATATGACCGCAAATATATAAGAAAATTTTAGACTATTTATTTACTTGGAGTATAAAAATTCTGTTTATATTCCAACTAAACTTTTGTTATGAAATCTAAATTTTACTTTTTTAAACTTTTACCATATGTTTTATGTTTTAAAGAAATACTCTCTTTATTGTTTTATTAAAATTACCCCCAAAAATATCTCTGCAGTTTTAAATTAATCATATTTTTAGCATGATTTTTTCAAGGAAAAATTCCCAGAAATTTAAAAAAAATATTAAATCGTTTTTATTTCTTGTTATTTTCATTTTATTCTTCAACTTTTTCCCCTAAGTTTTTCACTACATATTAAGGGTGTCAAGTAAAACACACGGAAGTTGCTTGTAAACACGATTTTCATTTTTTAATTTTTTTTTCTATTTTTTCCCAGACTTGTTTTCTTTTTAATAATTTTCTTTTTTTCATATATATTTTCCGTTCATTGTTTTATCGTGTAAATATGAAATTTATTTTATTTCAGTTTATATTTACAATAGTATGGAGTAAACTAACACTGGAAGTAAGTTTACACAGTAATTTACTACAGTGTTCGACCTTAAATTAACACGCCCGCATATTTATTTTCAAAAATGTTTTCACATCTTTATTCCAAGAAAGAAGCCCATCGCTGCATTAAACTGCAGTTGGTTTGATTAAAAGAGATTGATAATTGCTCTAGGCCAGCTATAATATTTACACATAAAACATCAAAATTTTATGAATTTTTGACTAACGAGGGTTATAAGATTGTATATGATATTTTTAATAAAATTAAATTACAGAATAAGATCAATATCTGTAGTTTTCTCCTGATTGCAAATTTCACAAGGTAGTGCATCATATATTCGATGGTTACCCATAATTCTCTTTATGAAGAAAAAAACGAATTGAATTACATGACGAGTTTCTTGAAATGAGGTTGTTTATGACGTTAAATTGAGACATTTTATTATAAAATAACAACAAAAATAACAACTTACAACAAAAACAATAACAAATTTATAAAACACAAAATCAACTTTGTTTTATTTGATTTTTTTATTCTTCAACTTTTTCAGTGGAAATGTTCCCTTTTCCTAATAAAAAGTAAATGTTATGTTTTATTTATTAATAAATTTTTTAAGCAGCTTAGTTGAATATGCTATTGATTTTAGTTTTGGCAGTTATTGTAAATAAATGTCTAGGGTGACCAGCCTTTGAAATATTATTAAAATCTGAAAGAGGTTTTCCATCGTTTTTTAACTTAAACTAAGCTTAGATCCCTTATAAAATACCAGATTTCCAAAGATAATCTAAACACTAGGTCGTACGTAAATGTTTTCACATTGTTACTTTCACTTATGATCAGTGTTACCATAATGTATTTTTTTAGAAGAAATGAAAATATAAAAGAAAAAACTGATTTTTACGCAAAAAAGTATATATACACGAGTATGTTCTGTAAGCCGAAAACTAGCGAAATTCAAATCGGGTAAATGTTTAAGGGCAAATAAAACTTAAGTGCTTCAATTACTTTGAAATTTTCATAATCAAAGGAAATTAATAAGAATAAATAACGAAATCTTGCCTGACTTCAACATAATAGACATTTGAAGTATCATTCCATTTCAATTTTACTCGATGTGGATTTACAGAAAATACCTTATATTTCATAGTGTGTTTTTTCTACTACACAACAAATTAAATCTTATATACACAAATTTTATAGTAAAATGATGTTGTGCTCGAATTTAACGCTTTTTCCCGACAAGTGTGGCACTCAGCGGGTAAACCAAATTTGAAAACGCTGCATCCAGTGACGTTAAGCATTTTCTTAGGTTAGCTTTTGTTTTCAATATATACCGTTAAATCTTATATACACAAATTTTATAGTAAAATGATGTTGTGCTCGAATTTAACGCTTTTTCCCGACAAGTGTGACACTCAGCGGGTAAACCAGATTTGAAAACGCTGCATCCAGTGGCGCTAATCATTTTCTTAGGTTAGCTTTTGTTTTCAATATATACCGTTATTTCGAGAAACAAGGACAAAAAATATATTCGAGTAACTAAAAAATGCTTTAGATTATTGAATAAACTAAATAATCTAAAATTCTTTAAAACTCTTTTTTTAATCTACGCAGTCGTAGAAACTTAGGTAGTAAGGAGATCCAACTGTTCTTTCGCCCAAAAAAATTATATTTCTAAAACGACTGCGCAGAAAAACTCAATTTTCTCTCGATGAATATCACATACTCTGTGAATTTTCTTTACCTTTGTGATCAGTGGTAGAAAAGGGGATAATTACCTGGTCGCAATACAATAGATACGAGTAAACCTCATCATTATGTTTATTGAGCAAATGGGGTAAATTTCTTACTTCAAAAGTTGTAATTAAAATAAAAAAATTGAAAGTAAAAAAACTAAAAAACTGCACAATTTACATAAAAAACTGCAAAATACAGAGAAATCTGCTTATTTGGCAACGTTGTTTATGAGACAGAATGTAGAAATAAATTCCTACAATAGTAACTTCATCTTCATTGCCAACATTATCATCATATTCATTCTCAATATTGTATCAAAATTTACAGGCAATAGTTTTGTACTGGCCCATAAAAATGTGAAATGCATTTAACAAATGCGGGCCTATTTTCGTAACGAAACACGTAAAATGACAACAAGAGAATAAACAATAAAATCATCACCTAAAAATATAAAAGGAAAATAAAGGCTGATATTAGATAAACGTTCGTTGCAACATTAAATTGTAAGCCGCTAATATAATACGCAACAGCTTATGAATACATAGGGTGTGGAATAAAATCAAAAAGAAAGTATGTATTATTTTTTAAATTTAATAAAAACTATCTATTTAAAGTGCCTTAAAAATTTTTTTACAAGGCTTTATTTTAATGGGACACACTATTGTGAATTGAGTAAATTGTTTCTTTTCAGTAAAGTGTTCTTTGGTTTGCATAAACGGTTCCATGCAGAATTTACTGAAATTGGAAGGTACAAAACATCAATGGTAAAAATTAACTGCATGTGCCCTATATGAACCCCTTCTTCATAACACCCTTTCTGTCTCTATTCAGTTTAAACGAATATAAATGATTGTTTCAAGTTATAATCCTGTTTTCAAGTACAAAAATACTACACACTACACACTTTATAATCATTATTTTACCAACAATAACAAGAACAACAATAGCAACAAGCGGTGACAACATAAACACAATGAACAACAACAACATTTTATATACGCATCAATACGAAAATTTCATTCATTTTTGTAAATTTCTTTTTTTTCAATAATGAGAGGAAATTGTTGCATCAATTGTCGCCAGTTTTATAAACATTCATTGGGGAGTGAGTAAGACTTTACTTTAGTGCAGAATTTTTGATCGTCTGCTTTTACAAATTGCAACATTTATTCCACGACACTGTCAGTGGCATGCAAATTTGTTACCATTGGTTACTATATGGAGGGTTTTTACTGTAGTTTTGAAAAAAAAAACATAAATAAATTAGCGGATATGTGCATAACGATTTTTAATTTTCATTTACTGCTGCTGCTGCTGCTGAACAAGAGCAAAAAATTTTATGAGCATCGCTTCCTGAAAATGTTTAAGTAGTTAATCAACCATAACACGGTTGTATAAATTATTGGTTTATCATTATAGGATTGCTTTTAATTGTTGCAAATGATTTTCAAATAATTACTTTGAAATGAGATTTATTTGTAAGAAATTTTTACATAAACTTGTATAAAAAATAATAATAAAAAATATAAAAATATTTTTGCAAAAAAGCTTTAAAAACTTTGTCAAATCTTACCAGAGTTATACCCCATATTTACAATGGGAAGATATTGGTCTAGCAAAATCAGTATATTTTGCTATATTCACTATATTCAAAAGCCTTAAAAGTCTCCATAATGTCTAGGGAAACCAGAAATATGCAAATGCATGTTTTTTCTCATTCAAAAAATCGAATCGGAAGTAAGATACTTATCCGTTTTATGAATTTTTATGAATTCTGGCATAAATTTGTTAGTGCATATTTTTGCATATTTTGCTTATAACAGCATTTTTTTGCATCTTTTTTCATTTTTAAGAGCATGTTTTTGAAATTTTTTTTCGTATTTAAGGAGCATCTTAAACCTTTATAGGATATTTCTGGGTCTTTTGTGTTCTAAAATATTTTTAAATTCTAATCAAATCATGGCCTTTTTGAATTATCTGTCAATTGAAATTTATTGCGCCATCAAGATCTCAGTTAAGTTTATTACTGCTTATCAGGTTCTTAAAAAATTGTTGGAAACCAAAACTAACTACAAAGAGCGATTAGAAAGCGCTTAACGTTCAACATATGTTTGTATAGGGTGGGCAATTTAAAAGTTTAAATTTGAACCAGCAGTTATGTCGAATCTGGCAATACTTATGTCATTTTATTCTGTCATAAAATTCGGTATATTATCTAAACTGAATGAAATGAATCGATTTACGCTTGAGCTATGTTGGGATTTTTTTTGGAAATTTATTATCATTTGAAATCATTTTCTCGGATAAAGCTCAATTTCATCTTGGTGGGTATATAATAAGCAAAATTGCCGTATTTGGGGCTTAGAAAACCCACGTGGTTAATTGCAGTAATTATGTCGATATGATAAATTTAGATAACGATGGCATTCTTTCGAAGCCACCATTCACAGCAAACATATCCTATGACCATTTGCTCGAATACATAAAATTTGACGATTCACCGCTTCCTTATCCACAAATTCCTCCACAATTCAAAGAACCGAGCGGTTTCTGCAACTACTGACTAAAGTTGAAGTCGAAAAAAATGTATATAAAATACGCAACGAAAAGCTTCTCGTTAAAAATGGGAAGTTTGATTTTGTTTTTAGACCCATGGTTTCTTTAGCAAACCTTTCAAATTCATTGCAGATTATGGTTCTGATAACCGCTTGGTGAATTGTTTTTGTTACATAAGAACTGACCCACTCTAATGTACATATACTTGAAAGATATTAAACTGCTGAGTAATTCATTTTTTATATGAACAAAGCAAGAATTTTATTGTTACGAAAATAAAAATACAACTCTTCACTTATGGTATTTTGTTATATGTGAAGTTAGCAGCACTGTCACATTGCATATCTCTACGCTACATTTGAATTAGTGGATATGGAAATAGAAGGGGGTCGATATTTCCTGGAGCTTCCAAAATGCAGACAATTACTCGTTGGTATATAAAGGGCTGTTTTACCTACATGTCAGTTAGTTATCATTTGGCTGTTGATAAATAAAGACGTGTTAGAGCGGAAATAAAAGTGTTGTATAGTGAATAGTAAGTTGCTGTAAACGGTATAAAAGTTATTGTATAGTAAATAGAAGATAACAGTAATAAACAAGAAAATAAAAACGGTATTTATTTTACTTGAAACACAATTTAAGCGAACTTAAGCGTCTTAAAAAGGTTAAAACGTAACAATATTTTTAAATGTTTAAAGCATATTTTCGGATTTTAAGTGCATATTTTAGGCGTATAAAACACCCTTTAAGTGCATATTTCTGGTTTCCCTGAAAATGACTTATATCTTTTAATGGAGTAGATAAATACAATTTTAATCAATATGCGTGTTTTGCTTAGAGGGCATTAAAACAAATTAAACGAATGATAATTGACATGAAATCAAACTGGAAGCAGTATTTGAAAAAATACATAATTTTTAAAATTTAAAAAAAAGTCTTAGTGCCTAGTGCAGTTTACTGTTTTTAAAAGAAGAAGATGAGGAAAAAACCAAGTCCTTAATTAACACAATATTTAGTTAAAACTTAATATTTGTGGCAAACCCATATCTATACTTAAATATTTTTAACTTTTCACTTCTTCTAGCCAAACAGAAGAACATTAGAACTCAACTTTATAGTTTTAAGTTTTCTTTCTGTTTTATTTTTCATCTTACAAAACATTAATTTCTTTTGTATTTCATCCAAGAAAATACTACCAGAAGATATTTTGTTAGAAAATGTAAAAAGTTTTAAGCATTTTTTGTTTTTATTGTTTTTATAGTTTGAGCATTAGTTTCATTTGGTATATATACACGACGAGTACAACAACACATTCCTCTGTTACAAGTTTTAGTTTAAATTTTTTTACTTTTTGTTCATTCTTTACTATGACATTAGAAACTTATGATAATGATGACACTGATGATGACGATAATGATGATGACTTTAATAAGAAAAACTTCTTAAACATGCTTGGTTGCATACAACCATGCAACAATTACAAATAACGACCACAAAAGCAAAGCAAAGCCTGTGCTAATGCTATATACTACTCTTTTAAGGAAGCAAAACAACAAAATCAAAAATCTAACCTTCATTTCATTAATAAAACATGGTGTTAGATAGGAGACAAAAGCAATACTCCTTTACTTGGCCCTTTCTTCTCTTAACTCTTCATATGATTAATATAATTTCCTTGAAATCTCTTAAGGAATTTACTTTTTTACATTTAATTATTTAAGTATGTATGTGTTATATAGTATACAACAACATTTTAACAACTACAATAGCTAGTGGCAACAACGTGGCATACAACTAAGTAACTTACATACAAAGCAAAAGAGTTTCCATCTAATGCCTGCTAAGTGCAACATAAGAAGGCAAAATGAAGGCTTTAATTTCAAAAAGTCAACGAAAATTAACAAAACTTTTTCGTTTCGAAACACAATAACGAAAACAGTGTGTAATATTATTGTATGTAAATGTATGAGTGGAAGTTAGTGTGTATGTGTATAGCCTGCTACCAAAACTCTTTTACAACAACCGCATGATGGCAAATATCTGTTTTCTTTGCTCTCTTGTTACTCATTAAACCAATATACACACTTGTACACATACTCTGCATTAATATTTGCACTTAACGGTTAAAAATTCTCTTTCTCTCGATATCCTACACAAACACACACACACTTATACAAACATACACTTGCACAACCATCTTTAAAACACATCATCTTTGCAAATAAAAAGCTTTTTGCCTCATTAGAGATTTTAACAGAAATTTAAGAAAAAATTATGCTCAACTACCATAAATGGAAATAAAATTAACACACAGCCATACTTACCAATATTCCTATACATTTTTCTCGTTCTCTCTCACATACACAAACTTGCAATAACGAGTTGAATGTTGAGTTTCCATTTAATACAGCTCATCCACAGCATGTTAACGTTGACGTTGACAAATGTCGGCAGCGTTTTTCAACATTTTCTTACGTTTTTTGTTTTAATTTTTCTTTCTTATTCACGTTAAAGATATTATTTCTGCATTCATTTGAAAACCTAAGAACTGCGTACTGTAGGCAAGACACTCATGCTTTTATGACTGATTTAATGATTGAAAGTCAATTAAAATATATGCCGATAGTTGGAAGGAAAATGGCGTGTTATGTTAAATTTTCTATAAAATGGAATTTTAAAGAAAAATTGAAATCAAAATTGCTTAAAAATTTAAAATGATTTTGTAGGGCAATGCATGTATGAAATGGCTTTAGTATTTGACTTAAATATTGAGAAGAAATTTATTTTGCAAGCTTTAGACGAACGTCTGATTTATGGGTGAAATAAACATATTTTTGCCTACGATTTTAAGTATGGATCTGTACCATAATTTTTTTTTTTTTTTTTGTTTCCATTGAATGAAACATATGTTTTTTAAGAAAAACTACCTTCCCACCCTCTGGGATGGAGTCCCACTTAGGCCAGAGATTTGGCCCATTGTAATGCCACAAGCATAAATGCTAACCCGAGAATCAAACCGTCTCCATAGGAAACAATTTTGACTCCAAAAAAGTTCAGAGAAAGATGGTAAGAAAAAAATTTCGCCGTCTGGTAGCAAGTGCCGGACACTGACACATTAAATGAAAAACAGTCGCCTCTTCCGTGAGGAGCGCAATTGTGCGTTGGATGGCCATGCGACTTAGGGAAAGAAGAAATTTAGTCTTTTTTTTATTGAGGTCGATCCAGCAGAGCCTGGCGATACCACACGTGCCACCATGCGGCCAGCAAGATTGCATCGCCATACACTGACCGGAAAATATCCCGATTAACCGAGGCAATCAGGACACCAATGATAGGCCCTCGTTCGAAAATATCGAGCTCAGTTCTAGCCTAGGCCAGTTCGTTAGCAACGCAATTCCTGAGAAAATCTCTCTTTCTCGGAATCTATATGAGAGTTATATTCGAAGGAGCCGAGGACTCTATGAGAAACCTGCGGCTTTCATGGACTAGGATAGACGTCGAGGTGACGCTGGAAAAGGACCTAATCGCAGCCCGACTATACGAATAAATCAGAAGATTCTTGGGAAAAATCCAGCCATTTAACAAGCATTGCACGACGTTCAGTATAGCCTTGATCTCCGTCTGGAATACACTGCAGTGGTCCGCTAACCTACAAGACAGTCATTTCTTACGAATATACCACAATCCACCATGCCCTGTATTTTAGAGCCATCGGCAACCTATGATGGTTACTTATCCCTTTTTGTTTCTAGACTTTGGAGAAGAAAAAACCGATGTTTCAAGACTTAGGCATTACTTTCGAATCTTTTCGAGTCCTCAAAGTAAGAAAATGTTTATTGATTTAAAATTTTGGAGTCCCTCAGCAGGCGACAAGTGCCCTGCTTCGAGATCTCTAAAACTACAAGTTGCGAAAATATTTTTGCTGGTTTACAGAAGAAATTCGAAAGGATGTGTATGTCCCTAAAAATTAATTTTTACATTTCAGTTTGGACTTTTTCTCGAAACGTTGCAAATATGAGTGACGAGCATGGTAAACGGTTTCACTAAAATTTAAAATTCTTTGAGCGATTTTTTGGAACCAACATGTGCTAAGTGACTATTATTTGAGTGTCATAGGGGAAACGATTAAAAATTTATATAAAAAAGAGCTTAAACTTTTCATTTTCCGTTTCTTGTTCTTGAACTAATGCTACTCTTACTTTTTGCATTCTTTATAAAGAAGTTTGACTTTCTAAATTTTTTTCACTATTTTTCTCAAGGGCACACAACCTAAATTAACAACCCCACGCTTGTTTTAAACTATGAACGAAAACCTTGTAAACTAGTGTTAATAGAGAAACAATAGAATAATTTCTGCTGTTGTCTATTATAGGACTGTGTCGGATATACTCACACTTATACTTTAAGATTTTGACCCGGCGACTATTTCCTGTGTTAAAATATGTAAAAGCGAATACATTGCAAAGCATTTCAGGCACATATTTAAAGAAATTAAACTTTTTTCCCAAAACTGCCGTAATCAAATTGCTTTCGCAAATTGCAATGTGTTATATCATATAGTCGACTTCGAACCACTTACTTTTTTTCATGTTTGTTGTATTTTATGAATTTTCTGTCATCGCAATCCTAGACAAAAAATTTTAGATGGCCACTACATCGCACCTCAACTGGTTGATCATTCGCAACAATAATGCTT
The DNA here is from genome assembly GCA_023159175.1 of Wohlfahrtia magnifica. Lineage (NCBI taxonomy): Eukaryota > Metazoa > Arthropoda > Insecta > Diptera > Sarcophagidae > Wohlfahrtia > Wohlfahrtia magnifica. Next base: position 5,296,942 of record JAKWBJ010000537.1, read on the forward strand.
TCTTGATGAAGAAGCGTGATATCAAAGAACCATTCAGCACCGGTCCTATAAGGTCTTTAAAGAAATTTAGAAATCTTTTGACTGCCGAAAAATAACGCAAAGACTTGACCCAGGCTGCTTAGCATCGAGCCTCTGCTGTGATGCGCTCCCAAAAGGCCAAAGAACCAGAAACTGTAAGTATTTAGAAAATAGGTTTTTAATTGAATAAAAAATAACAACTGAAAGAATTACGGCGCCGCCAAATAGTGAAATGAAAATACCCACAAAGATTTAAGCGTACCGTACCTCTGGTTCAAAGGCATTTAGAGATGATCGACAGGCGTATAAGTACACTAGACCGTGTTATGTTATATGCATATAAAAATGAATGTGTGCTTGTATGTTTGCTGGTTTATTGGTTTTTTTGTGCCTTATAGACAGCTAAACGGATAAATTAATTTACTTCAGATTTTAACAGTACCTCTCTGTATATCTGGAAGGAACGATAGGCTGTATAAGTTTTAAAAACTCCAACTGGGCGGTGACATGTCCATACACACTGCATATATCTTCAAAATGGTAACAGAATTATTCTCAAAATTTGTCCCAAATAGATTCATAGTCAAGACAAATCATCAATCAAAAGTAGGCGGCATTAAACAAGTGGGCGTGTTATCTCGGATATAAAGTAAATATTGATTTTAATATATCTTGAGAACGGTTAAGGTTAAAGTTTCAGATTTTGGTTTGACTGATCTTATAGTCAATACAAATCATCAGGAAAAAGTAGGCGGAATTTGATAAGTGGGCGTGGTACATCCCTTACAAACTAAATGTTGATTTCTGTATATCTTGATTACGGTTAAAGAAAAGCTTATGAATTGCTTCTGAATGACTTCTTAAGCAATGAAAATCATCAGGAAAAAAATGGGCGTGGTACCTCTCTCTTTAAGGTAATTAATTAATTAATTTTTGTATGTCTTGACAACGGCACTAGAAGTAGTTTATAAATTAGGTTCAAGCAACGTCGTGAACAATACACATCATCAGTCAGTAACTGAGCGAGATTTGATAAATGGGCGTGGCTGCGACCATTTATTGGATTTTGTATATGTGGAAAACGACAATCACAACAGCTTCGTTATCTATCCATATCAGCCAAAAGGAAGAGTCAAACTGAATAAAAGTTGTCTATGTCATATACGTATCTTATATATAAAAGTGAATGTTTGTTTGTTTAAAGACTGTATATAGCTAAACAGCAAAACCTACCGTGCTTTTCTGAAACCAGAAGGGACAAAATGAGGAGAGAGGGTAAAAAATTTAACTAAGATAGCATCTAAGGTAATAATTAAATGGGGGTAGTGAAGAACATCGGGTTTAAGTATTGATCGCTATGCTCTACTGTGTACAAAGCATATCTTTGCATTTAGGGAAAGAGTTGATTAGTTAGATGAACGTGGTCTCAGTAGTTAATTACGTGCATTATTTTCTGATTTATTTTTAGTTCACTTTGCCATATTTTGTGCACCATGACGTATAAGCGTTATGTATTTGTATTGGAATGTTGTTAATATTACTTATACGTCTAAGTAGCTACGAGTAAATTACAATATTCTTCAGTAATAAAAGCAGTTGTCGTCTAAAAAGATTTTTTGTTAAATTTTTAAAATTATTTTAAAAATTGTTATGAAAATCTACGAAACTATAACTATAAAATAATAATAATAATTAAAACGCTCTCTGTAATACATAACTTTATATATAAAGATTGCGCCTGCTGTTGCTGTTATTTCTCAAGTGATATTTTAGTGCCACTAGAATTTAGCAATAAAATTATAGAACAAAGCAAAAAATAGCACAAGAATGAGCTATAAAAGCTGGTAGTAAAAAGTGTAAATTGTAAAAACTTTTCATACTTTACCCATTTTCTTTATGTCCCTTGCTCTCTCACTCTCTTTCTTTCTCATTAGTTTTATACTCGTATATGAAAAGAAAATGTCAATTTTGTTGCTGTTCTTATGTTGCTGCTCTTGGCTGCTATTGCTGTTATCATTTTTTTTCTTTATTTTTTTCTTTTTTTTAATTTCAGTCCAGAAAGAAAAAAATTCATAATTAAGAGCAAAACATTAATTAACATAAAAATAATGTTTTGGCCATGATTATACTCTCGTTCTCTTTCATTTCTTTACATCTTGTTCTTATTAAAGTTAAAAAATGTAAAAAAAATACAAAAGTTTTAAGGAAAGAGCAAGAAAATCAGCATAAAAAAAACAAAATAATTATCAAGTCTGTTCTAAGTGTGAAAACCATGGTGAATAATGCTTAAAAATATTATTATTAATTCCTTATTCAGATTTTCTTTTTTCTTTTATTCCCACTCTAAGGATACTATACTATTGGTTTTGCTTTTAAGAAATTATAAACTTATAAGACAACCTTGGGAGAGCCCAAGGAATTTTTTAAATTATTGAAAATTTAAAAATAGGAAATGCATTCAAAATTAAAAAAAAAAATATTTTGCTTTTCTAATCAATATCCAATTTATTACAAGATTCACTTTGTCAGAATATTTTTATTTTTTTAGATGAAAATCAGGAGAAAAATAATGGACCTGAAAGTGAAAATTGTACCAAATATTCTAAGAACCCTTTTTACCGATTGTGAGAATTACTTTTTTATAGCCAACATAAGTACACACCTCCTTGATCAGAAAGTTCCGGAACAACCCCTTTGTGGTGATACCATCGTTCCGATTTGAGTTTTTTTTTGTTTAGTTGGTACATCTGTTTTTGATATTCCTGCTAAATCTTGGCATCATGGATTGAGATTTGCAAAAGCTATGTAGCCAAGAGTACGTCTAGAAATAGACGTTTAGAAATGGATTTAAATTTGCAGCAACGAACTTGTATTAAATTTTGCGTAAAAAATGGATTTAATGTTGCGCAAACGTTGTAAAAGTTTCTCAGCAGGGTTTCTCTAAAGAAAATGGTCATTTACCAGTGGCAGGAGCGGTTCAAAAGCGGTCGTGAGTCAATAAAAGATGATGATGCAGTGGCAGACCATCGACATCGAAAACCTACGAAAACATTGATAAAGTAAAAGAAATGTTGGTCAATAACCGCAAATAAACCTTCAGAGAAAGAGAGAGGGAAAGAGCGGAGGACTTGAACATTGCCTCTGGATCCGTTCAAGACACTTTGGTTAAGGATTAGGGTTTCCGTCGTGTAGCAGCAAAGTTGGTACAAAAATACCACAATTAGATACAAAAAAGATACCGTTTCTAGGTCGCCAAAGACATGATTTGTGAGGCTGATTTCAATACCACATTCATCAAAATGATCATTACTGATGGCGAGACTTGTGTTTATGAAGTCGACACACAATCCGGTCATCAGGCCAGTAAGTGGCGTTCACCAAATGAGCCGAGATCAAAAAGCACCACGTCGTTTTCATTAAAAAAAAGAAGACCATGCTCTGGGTTTTCATGGATCACAATGATGTAGTGCATCATGAATTTTAGCCAAAAGCCAGACAGAGCAATTTGCCGAAAGAGAAGAACTGTGGGCAGAAAAATCGTGCATTTTGCTCCATGATAACGCACCGTCGCACAGTGCCATCACCATTCGAAATTTGTTGACAAAAATACCATCAAACAGCCACCCTATGACTTCTTTCTATTCAATCGATTTAAAAACATCATTATGGGGAACGTGCTCCAGCAGCCGCCGGGAAATAATGGAAAGATCGCAGGAAGCACTGATGGACATACCGGAAACCGAATATAAAAAATGCTTCGAGCATAATGTGTTGAAGTCGATGGGGGTTACTTAGATGAATAAATTTATTTTTTTAATTTTTTGAATAAATTCCGGGAACTTTTTGATCAAAGTGGTATACTGGGAACACGCTTAAAAAAATTTTTTTGTTGTTATTTATTCAAACTAAAGTCTGGTCTACTTTCCTGTACCCAAAGAGATGCTTCAGCTGTCTTGACTTTGGCCATGTGGCCAGAAATTGTCGAGGTGAGAGAGACTGGTCCGGAAGTTGCTACAAGTGCGGCGGACCGAACCACACCGCTAGAGCCTCACCTTTGCACTATGTCTACTTTGTAGAATTGAAAATTCGTGTTTTATTTATGGCTCACAATTGGTTACTCGTTAAACACTGATAACAATTACACTGTAAAATAATGATGGTGTTGTTGCTGTAGTATTGTGGCAACAGTAAATGTGGCAATCATTGAAGCATGTGGATGTGGTCGGTTAATAGTAGCGCAGTAACAGAGACCAGTCATCAATGTTGGCAGCTGCATATAAAAAGAAATACTTGATGGCTAAATGACAGACTGACGGGTTTTTAACAACTGTCACTTTGTCTGTCTATATATGTAGTTGCTATAAATGTACAACAACATTTTGTGTTTGCACTGTTGTTCACTTAATAATGAAAGCGTTGTAAGTAACACACTTACTTAATAAAATATATTTACATTCACACATACATTCCTACCTCTACGTACAAGTGCATAAATTTTAAGTTGTCGCATGTGTCATGATAGTGGTGGTGGTACGACATAAAATTTATGCCCCTCCACCTCATCCATTTTCATCATCGCCATTGTCATTGGCATTGCCATCATCGACATTTACATCATTCCCGCTGCTGCTGTGAATTGATTTTCACTCGTTATGCAGTAACGAACAAATGATTGAAGCTGGAGTGGCAAAATTGTCTGCGGCAATAAGCGGCTTTAATCCATCCACACACCGCAATTAAATTGCAACACATGTAGCAGAGATCTCACTGGCTACACGACAACTCTAATGCTTCTCTTGTTTCGTGGAGTACATTTGTTTTTTTTTATTGATGGAGGTTACAGTTTTGCGATTTATGTACTTTTAACATCATAATATTGTTGTGTAATGAACTTTTGCGGTTTTTGTTTTTATTGGCTTTTTATTTCCTTTTTGTCTTTTGGTCTTGTTGATTTATTTTTTATTGAAAACACAACATATATTATAACCTTGAAATTTAAACGATGTGGGTGTATTTATATGTTATTCGATTATTTAGCATCAAATTTTTATTTATGTGATAACAACAAAATCAAAATCAATTGTAAGATGAAGAGTTTCATGTACCACTGTCGATTAAAGCTTAAACACTATTGGTTGGGGTATATAAGACGATTACTCTAAAAAATGTGAAAAATCAGTTTTTAAAGTCAAAAACTTTTTTTTTTTATAAAAAAAAAATAATTTTTAATTCTTTTCATAAAAGCTTCTTATAAATTTTAACAGAATATAGAAAAAACTGGTCTTTTAGAAAGGTAGGAAGCTGTCACTCCAGCAACCTCGCTTAATAAAGGTACACTGGTTCACTGATGGCGGCCAGTTGTGATACCACATAACTCGCTGTCCCAGGCTTAGTCACCAGAGTCCGAAATTCTCGAATTTAGGTCGGAAACCAGCCCACCCTGTTCTTAAGCCTTGAGCTGTCCGTATAGGCCTACACTGAATTGCCGAGGATCATAGAGCCAGAGGTCTAATCCTCCCTACTATGAAACACAACACGGAGTTCGCTATGCCGTTCAGATCCAGATGAGACATAGTCGATACCACCTAGTGTTTCGGGTTCCTTAGAGAGAATAGAGGAGTGTCTCCAGGCAATAATATGCCAGCGCGATAGGGTGTTTAGTTCCACCGCTACAAGTAGGACCTGTTGCCTGACGAGTACTTCATATGAAAGCCAGCCAAGTATAAAAAAGGGCCTTGTAGGGGTGCTTCGTAACTCAGCTATGATTTTTATAAAAGGCGGTCCACCAGAAGACCACTCCGTAAAGAAGATAAGGTTCAATAACTGTTGAATTGATCCAGCGAATAACGACTGGACTAAGTCCTCATTTTGCACCCACTGCACCTCTATAAGAGTAGCACAGTCGCTTTACGTTCTCCCTCAGTCAAGTTTGCTTGGGGTCGTGAATAAGTACAATATATTTGACAGTAGGACTCATACTAAGCCTAGTTCCATCTATACTAGGCAAAGTAAACGGAGGTATCTTGTACCTCCTAGTGAAGAACATTGTATCGGTTTTACGAAGGGTTTACTCAAAGGTTCCTGCACCATCCAGATACAATCCTCAGCGAAAAATTGAGCTTATGCGACAGTGTCTGTGGACAAATACCAGACACTGCAATGTCGATGTCATCCGCATAAACGACCACTGTATCACCAGAGTATTAAGGAGCATGTTGACCGCGGGATTCCAAAGAAGTGGAGACAGGCCCCCTGTACACCTGTGGAGTACCATTGGGAACAACTACTCTCTGGCGCTGTTCGTTTGCGAAAGAGAAGTTAACAAGACGTGATTTAAGAATAAGGTCTGTCAACCCAACCAAGCTAACATCGATCACCATACCTCGCAGAGCGCTAACATTATTGAAAGCCCCTTTAATATCAAGAAAGTCAGCCCTCATCTGCTAGATCAAGGAATGGAGTGCTGTTTCTATTAATCTATTTGTCGTATATGCATGCTGATACGTTGATAAGAGTGAAGGACAGATCAAGTTCCTTATATGTCAGCCAAGAACCATCTACAGTTTCGTTAATAGGAAGTACCTGAGACTAATGGATCTGAAGTCCTTTGGACAAGTGTCTCATTCCTTTCCGATTTTGTGAATGAACAACACCTTAACATTTTCCCACACAAAGGAGTGTAAATAAGACCGATACATGCATTGTCGACAGCCAACAACAATGGAATAACTAGTCCCGGTGATTGAAAAGGTTCGAAGTAACGAATAGCTCAGTGTAACCAATCGGAAGTTTTTAGAACCCATATGGAATTTTTTTTAAAAGATTAACAAATTAACTGCAGTCAAGAGGATATTATAATGGGTCCGCCAAATAATTTCTTTTTTTTGTTGATAACAGGGCGCAAAACATCGAGTGTAGCTTCGGCTGTGTGGCACGTAGCGCCGTCCTATTGAAACCAAGTGTTGATAATATCCTCCTCTTCAATTTTTGTGAACAACAATTCGTTCAACATGGTCCGATAACGGCCACTCCTTGCTCATTTTCGAATTATGCCTCTGGACTAACATCCACACCAAACAGTGACTCGTCTTGGGTGTATCGGCTTTTCAATGTATGCGTACGGGTTTTCTGTGTCCCAAATGCGACAATTTTGCTTGTATACATACCCGCCAATTTCAAAATGATCTTTATCTGAAAAGATGATTTTTTTGGCAAAATCGGCATCTTCTGTAAGTCGATCGCAGGCCCACTTAGCGAAGCAAAAAAAGCGCATACACAACAATATTCATTCAGCGGAAGGATAAAACTAATTATCTGTCAAATCAGACATGAGCTAAGTATTACCATTCACGAAATAAGCACTAGTTGAAAAAAAAACGTTAGATGGCGGACCCGTTACATATTGTGAAAAAGTACTTTGAATACTATATAAAACTACTCCAAATCATGAATTGACGGCAAACAAGATTGTATTCCGTATTTGAAGGAAATGCAAGGATCTCATCTAATCTGAGTTGCTATTTAAAATCTGTTCAAAATTCATTTCAACGAAGTAAACAAGAAAAACCGACTAGATATGTCCAATAGGCCATGCACTGTCTTAATATGCGATTTGATGTTAGCAAAACCTTCTTGGTGGTAAAAAATTTTCGAAGATAAGAACTGCTGAAAATGAATTGTCAAATTTTCTATTTGGTACAGCATCCTAGCGCAACTTTATTTCAGGACAAAAGTGAATAACCAAAGAATAAGGCAAATTTCAAGGAATACTTAAGAAGCTAAGATTAAGGAAAGCCATGTTATATATATCTTATGATTACTGCAGCAGCTTTAATGATTAGGAAGATGAAAGAAATCCAACGCCTAGAATACTTGTGGAACGGACATACCCTAAAAAAGGCTCATAATGGCATCACGTGTACGACTCTTCGTATCCGCAGCGTAGACGCAGTAGAAGAAGACTGGCAAATACATGGAGACGACTGGTAGAAATTCAAAAAGCTGACTATACAGGGCGTGAGATAAAATATTTAGCTACGGATAAGCTCAAATGGAATGAATTTGTAACAACCCCCTGTTTCTCCTACAAACTATGGGAGAATATATACATTTAGTATATGTAAGTTGCATTAATCTTTGCAGCGGTTTTATTTTGGCTAAAAAATTTTATTTGGCCATGATTGACAAACAAGTTTAAAACTGAGAATGAGAAAATCGCTCTCAAATTCTGCAACATACAGTAATAACATGCTTGCCTTATAGATGTATTTTGTACTGTTTATTATTTACATGTATGTGTGTCTGTTTGTATATAAAAACCAAATTACCGCCTGTAACAAAACTGTACGTTAGTCTGTACGTGTGTGTGTGTGTAACATTTATGAATGTTCTCTTCCTTTTCCGTTTCGTTACATTACATTGCGCTCAGTCATAGTTATTAATATTATTGTTATTGTGCCTTTATGTTTGCAGTTTGTTGTTTATTTTGTTAATAATGGTGGACAGTATACACATAAGCTCTGTTGCTGCTGCTACCATTCTGTTTCCGCTGTTTATTACTGACTGTTTTACCCTTCTTTTATTTTGTATTATAAATGTTTGTTGTTATTGAAATTTTTATACGCGAGTATCTGAATTACACAAATAATATATATTTGGTTTTAATGCGTGTATTTACCAATATTATAAAAGCTACCATATCTGTCTGCCTCCCTTGGTCTGTCTGTTACATATCCTTTACAAAAAAAAAAAAAAAAAATAATTCATAACCAGCCTTTTATTTAATATTCTACAAAAGGTTAAAGCGGATGTTAAAAGTTATTTTAACAGATTTATTGTTATTATTTTTGACTTGTTTTTTTTTAATTTTATTTTGATGCAGCATACTCGTAAGTGCAACACCCATTTCAACTTTATTCTTCTTTTACGAGCATACGTTCGTATAATAAATGTTTATTTCAATATTTGAGTATTTGATTGGAATGTTTTTATGTTGTTATTGATCACCTTATGGCTTTTGAATTCCTTATAAAATATTATATGAATGAGATTTTTTCTTTTTTTGCTGAACGATGCACCAAATGGCACATAAAGAATTCCATTATATAACTAATATTTATTTAATTTTATGATATTTTATTGTGCTGTGGAATAAAGAAAATAAATCTCAGGTGCTTTTGCGAAACTGAAAACTATTAAAATGCTAAAATACTAGAAAATATATATGCTTTTCTAAACCAAGCATATAATCTATGGATCAAATTCCGTTTTAATTTCTGTATTTAGCCCAACTGTATCTAAAATAATATTGACTTAATGCTTATACATCGACTTATGTCCTTGTTTCACCTCGGATTAGTGCCTGTTTTCTATAATTTAATTATTCGTTTATTGTTGGCACTCAAATGTTACTTAACTTCATTAAAAACTTGCATTAAAAGTAAAGATAAATTGTTAGAAACTCTTTTTGAAGTAACACAATAAAGAAAACTTTTTTTACATTTTTTATTTGTTGCTTGTTTTTACAGCATTTGTTGTAAAGATAAATATTTACAACATGTCCTCTTGTCTTATTTTATTTTTTAATCTTTCAGCAGACAACCCAAATGTAGCATAAAAACCCTTTAAAATATTTCTACAAAATTTTAAACGTAAAAGAAGTGAAAAATATTAAAAAAATACTGCCATACTTTCTCCTTTCTTTGGCGTCTTAAAAAAAGTTTGAGTTTGTATGTGACACATTTGAAATAGCAAATCATATAAATCCATTTACACCAAGGAATTTATCTTTAAGATCCTGACATTTGGAATTCTTACACTGTTATTTTATTACGAAATTAAGTGATTATTTCATAAGATGAACATTTGAAAAAGTCTTCTTTTTACATTTTAAATAGCAAAAGGATTAAAAGGCCTATTTACCGATTAGTTAAGGCAGGCGTACAGTACAAACGGCCTGGGTTCGACTTACAGAAGAGGAAATAGCAGGCAAAAAACCTATTTGAGGTTTCCCGTGTAAAAATAAAGAGACTTCAACCTCTTCCTGACAATCCCTTCCAATCCAAAGCCTTCGTGACCTTCCAGCTTATCTCTGGCGATGATGACAAACATCTAAGTAAGCCTCACCACCTCTAGCAATGATCTTCACCACTACGTGCAATCATATGTAGGCAAGCTACAGAAGATTTATCATCTACTAAGCTTGAAAATCAGCTTGATGAATGAAACTGAACGAATTGAAGCTGAGTAGATCCTGCTAGCACTTTACGGATGCTCATGGAATGATCTACAGAACAGCGTACCCACTTGTATCTACTGTTCTTCGGTTTCAAGGGAGCATTTGATATCTTCATAAGAACCGCAATATGAAAAGCACTATGAACAAAGTGCTATTTGGGTTTACGTGAGTCTTCGCGCTGGCGTACTCCACAATGCCCCAATAGCGCAGGTGAATATTATGCGTCCATCAACGCCCCTACCTATGATAAAAACAAGTGAATATCATAAGTGAGTACCAATTCAAAGGCGTGTTGTTAGGACACTCATAACCTTCATACCTTGAGGCGGAGTCGGAGACTATCTAAACTTCTGTCGTGATATAGGTCACAGCATCCGCCTGCTCTTTTAGACTAAACCACAGCCACCACGAATCTCCCACAAGAGGGTCTATCCAACAATCGGGCAGAGATCGGAATCCCTTAGGCTCTCGATTCCCGTGGCACCAGAATACATCCGGTCAGGCTTAGTGGCATGTGAGTGCAAATAAAAACAGTTTCAGTCCCACAACGGCCACGGACTGGTGGCCGGTAAAGCACTACGGAGAAGGGAAGTACCCTGGAGGATGCTTGGGATAATATGTCCGATGTACGAGGATGCAGAATTTTCAGTTCTTCACAACGGGAACATCGACCAACCATTTCACACCAATGATGGAATCAAACAAGAACGACTCAGCTATTCACTGTCATGCAGGATATCATAATAAGCAAAGTCTGTTAAAAAAGAAGAGTGATAACATGGAGTCTCTCATGAAAACTCGAAGTTATGGACTATGCGGATGACATTTATCCACTCTCACATAAGATCGCCAATATGCAGTCGAAACTGGAGGATCTATAAAAATTGACTCGCAATGTTGGACGTGAGATAAATATCACGAAAACTAAGGCCATGGGATTAAACAATACTAGCATGGAAAACGTCCTCTCACAAGGAAGATATATTCTGCTATCTAGGAAGTACAATGAGTACAGACGTTGGCGCGGGAACGGACATGGGTAACAGGCTCTATAGGGCGGGTGCGTTAGTCGGACGACTAAAGTCGGTATGGGAAGTTCACATATATCCAGACGAATCAAACGTATGTATCAAACAACATCACGTGAAAACTCCAACTACTCATTAACAGATGTCACGGAATTATATGCTGGATATCCTGGCCTAACACCACAAGTAACATAGAATTTTTGTATATGACTAATGTGGGAGCCAAACTGGGGCAGATAGGGAAAGGAAATAGGGATGATACTGTTTTTTTTTTTGCAACACTGTTTTTGGCCGCTCAGTTCAGTTTTTGTGTAACATGTTACTGTCAAACATGTTCAGTTTGGTCTATAATTTAATCATGAATCGACTTGCAAACGAACAACGCTTGCAAAATAATTGAATTTTATTATAAAAATTCCTGCTGTTTGTGTTCCTATGGCAAATTTGTTTTTAACGATGAAGCTCATTTCTGGTTGAATGAATAAGTGAACGAGAATAAATTTTCGTGTTTGGTGTGAAGACAAAATGCACTGTTTGGTATGGATTAGGTGACGGTGGCATCATTGGAACGTACTTTTTCAAAGACGACGAAGGTAGGAACGTTACTGTGAATGGCGAGCGCTACCGTGCGATAATTACATTTTTTTTAATTTTTGCCGAAATGGAAGAGCTGGACTTGGCTGACATGTGGTTTCAACAAGATGGTGCCACCTGCCACATAGCACGCGAAACAATGGCCCAATTGTAAGTAGAGTTTGGTGAACAGTTTATTTAGCGTTTGTGGCCGGTAAATTAGGCGCCTAGATCGTGCGATTTAATAGCTTTAGACTATTTTTTGTGGGGCTATGGGAAAAGGCGTTAAACCGATTAGAATGGATACACTTTGTGGAAACTATAAGCAGCAAAGAGAAGTAACGGAAGAACAAAAACTGAAACTAAAACAGAAACAATGTAATGAATACTTTGTGGAAAGCTAATATGCTCCCTAGAGAAATGATGGAAAAAATTACTTATTAGTGTGCAGTTAAAGATAGTAAACAATTACAGGATGAAGATGTGGTCTACATGGAGATCAAGTTCATAATTTATTTTTTTTAACAAATATATACATAAATATATATTCTATTCATTTTTCATTTTTTTATAAAAAAAAATAAATTTTATTATCGCAGGTTAAACGCTTAAACATTTTCAACAATATAATGAATAGACAATAACGGAAAGAAAGCTTATTTTTACTTTCTATAGCTTTCCCCTCCCCCTTAGTTTTTGCAAATGCTACAAAGCCAAGCTATTAATCATCAAACTTGCAACCAAATTTCTAAAAGTATTATTCATTCGTTTCTTTTTTCCTTTTATTTTTGCAGCAACAGTAGAGAAAAGCAACAGCTTGGACATAGAAATCTAAAACATTCAGAACGAAATCGGACTGAAACAAAAAAAATTTAAAAACAAAATACGAGACAATTAGACAGATACACAGGCTGATAGACCAAGAATATTTGGAATGGAAACAAAATTCTTGCAGAAAGAATTAAGCCAAAAATGATCAATAACCTCCCATAATAAAAATGTTTTATGCACCCTGCAGTTAAATGTTAAATATGTCAGGATAACTGTCAAACAATGCAAAAAAAAAAACTCGTTTTCTACGCTTTTATAGGGAGAGCATCGGAAAAAGAATAAACAAACACTGGCAATAGCACTGTCAACGTAGGGATGAAAAGAAGTTTGAAGGCAAAAACATAAAGGAAACCATGATTAGACCATACGAGCAGAGTTAAAGAGAAAGTATCTACAAAAGAAAAAAAAAATGAATTAAACGACCACAAAATGTATTTCAGTATTTGGCCAAATAATGATGAATGTCTTTCGGTCTCTGCCTCTCTCTCTCACTGTCCCTCTGTCCCTTTGTTTAGTTTTAGTTGTTGTCTTGTAATGCTTTTGTTTTTTGTGTTTTTGCTTCTGAAGTTGGGTTTCTTTTTTACGACTTTGTCTATGGAAAGCAATAAATAAAGGGCAGGAATGTTAAGGTTCCCTGAAAAGAATATTTTTTGTTCATAAAAAAAGGAGTTTAAAGGATTTCTTATTGGAAATTTTAATAAATGTTTTGTTTAGGCAACTCCCTCAGGGGCCATTGCAAAGTGAATGTTAAGGATTGTGGCTTGAAACAATAAAGTTCTTTTGGATTTTTAATTAAGATTGTTGGGCACATATTCTTTTAATTTGTTTTTATTTTAAATTTTATGACTTAAATACTAAGAGAATCTGAATTGTTTTAAAGATCATTTACACTTAAAATTCATTTACATCACTACACTGACTATTAGTTACTAAATTTATTAATTATTATTATTTATTAATTTGTATTATTTGTTATTATTTTCTGTTGGTTTTCTTGGCAATCAGAGTACAGGGGCTCTTATTTTTACAGAAACTGAAGCATTAAATTTATTGTGCAGCCTACATATAAATCAAGGATCAACCAACAACACCTATTCGCCTCGATCTTAATTAGAACCTTTCTCATATGTTTACAAACGATTTTGAGTAAATGATCATTCAATCGAATAATCGTTGTTCGATTAAGCGAAGAATTTTTTGGTCATTGTTTGATCGAATAATGAAAATGGCGAATTTCGAGAAACAAATAACTCGAACAATATGTGTCAATTAATCAAACAACTTTTGCATGTAAAATTTGGGGTGTAAAATAGCAAATAGGGCGGATTGACATTGAACCTACCTAGCGCTAGATGGCAGCACAAACACAAAACTTTTTCTTTCTTAGAAATTACGATCTGCCAAACGTCAGCTGTTAAAATATTAGCCAAATTCATCGATTAGTTTATTTGTTGTAATCGCTTGAAGTAAGTAACTTTTGTGTTTCTTGGAAACTGGAAAAAAGTGAATTTTGTGTAGTGATTAACACTATTATTTGAAAGGCAAAACGGTGAAAGAGACCAAAGAAAAGCTTGATAAATATTACGGCGAAACTGCTCCGTCAGATTATATGGTCAAATATTGGGTTGCTGAATTTAAAAGGGGCCGAACAAGCACTGCAACAATACCATCAACAGGAAGGCCAAAAGAGGTGGTTACTGAAGAAAATATCAAGAAAATTTTCGATATCGTTATGAATGATCGCCGGGTCAAAATACGTAAGATTGCTGAAATGGTAAGCATATCATATGAACGGGTGTTCAACATTTTGCATGAACATATCGGCAAGATAGGTGTGCCGCGTTTGCTCAGTGTTGAACAAAAACAAGTTCGACAGATCACTTCACAGCGGTGTTTGGACATGATAAATCACAATCCTGCTAGTTTTTGGCGTAGATTAATAACTGTTGATGAAACGTGGGTCCACCACTACACACCTGAAATCAAAAATCAATAGAAGCAATGGGTGGAAGCTGGTGGAAGTGCAACGAAGAAGGCGAAGACAGCGAAATCGGCTGGCAAGGTTGTGGCCACTGAATTTTGGGATACACACGGAATATTGCTCATCGATTATCTTGAAAAGGGTTGCACAATCACAGGAAAGTATTATCGTGCATTACTGGATCAATTTGTTGATGCAATCAAGGAAAAACGTTCACATATAAAGAAGAAAAAGTGATCTTTCTTCAAGACAACGCACCGGTTCACACAGCATTAGATACGATGCTAAAACTACGAGAAATCCACTTCGAATTGGTTGATCATCCACCTCATAGTCCAGATTTAGCCCCTGGTGACTCTTTCCTGTTTCCAAACTTGAAAAAATGGCTCGCACGAAAAAGATTCATCTCAAACGAAGAAGTGATTACCGAAACTAATGCTTATTTTGAGGAGTTTCCAAAATCGTATTATTCAGATGGTATAAAAAAGTTGGAAAATCGCCTTACTAAGTGTATTGAGCTAAAAAGAGACTATGTTAAGAAATGAATGGTTTTTGAAAAAAAGTGCTTTTTTCCTACTTAGCTTCGGAGCTTCAATATCAATCCGCCCTTTTATACCTCTTAAAATTGTATTAAAAATAGTCACTACACAGTTTACGAATATAATTTTGCTTGCTTTCAGATCAGCTATTACTGATTTGTTAGACATTTTATTTACAGTTTTTAAAATCCAACTCAATTTCGCAAGGTTCTCCAATAGCGATAACTTTTTAACATAAATTTCTAAAACCAAAACAAAAGAGTTTCCAATCAAATCGTGTAATCAATTGTTTAATATTGAACCTGAGCGAAATGTACTAGACTATGATCTTTAAGTAGAAGAAAATGTAAATCTAAACGAAAACAATCTTCTAGACGAGTTCAACAAAACAATACAAAGTACTGCACATTGTAAAAAATCTTACACAAAAGGTATCAGTAGAATAGACGCGACAAAGAGAAGATCAGAAACAACATCAACATCGCACCGCAAGGTTCTGTTTTTTCTCCTACGCCATTTCTAATATTTCTTAACATCTGTCTTCTTCTTACTTTCAATCCTATCTACTCTTTCAGATGGCAGTAACATTTGCTATTCATATTCCTTTGATCATAGGCCGTGCCTCATGGAGATTAGAAAAAAAATGAATCTGAACGACAGTGAACTCAAGCGACCTGACGAAAACCCCGCGTAGGTTCGTGCGAACAGCCAATGTTGTCTTTTAATACTCAGACGTGATAATGTGTTGTCATCTGTGACGTTCGTTTGAACGATCATATATTTCATGTGTCGAAAAAAGCATTCAAGCTTGAAGACAAGGAATACTTCACTCCATCTGACATCTTTAATATATACCAGACCTAAAACCGACCCAAAATGGAATATAACTCTCATATATGGGCCGGTGCTTCAAAGTCTATTTTGGAGCTTCTGTACCGCGTACAGGATAGGGCGAAAATACTTATTAATGACGGTACAGTAGTCAACTCTATCGATTCCTTAGAGCATCGTCGCAATGTGGTGTGTGTTTCATTGTTCTATCGGTACTATAACTGAAGGTAATCTGACGAAATAAGGGAATTAATTCCTAATAATCAAAGAATAATCAATTCACGTATTACACGTTTTTCTCGTAGAGCGTATCCCTTTGTACTTGTAGTTGGTTGTCCAATGAATCGAACAACGCATTATAGAGAGAATTTGCTTTTGTCGCACCGTTCGTCTGTGGAACGATCTTCCCTCGACAGCTTACTCTGCCACTTACGACATAAATAAATTTAAATCAAACGTTCATACTGGACGCACAATGCACTAAATGAGTAGGGGCTATCCCCTGAGTGCTACACTCAAAAGAAAATGAACATCGATCTAGTTTTGAGTAAAAAAAAACAAAAAAAAAAAACAAATAATCATGCTTTTCCATTCGATTAAAGCTTTTGGATAATTTTTCGAGTTATTCGAACAATTTGAAAACCTTACTCGATTAATCGAGCAATCATAGAAATTTAAAATAAATTAATATCTTCCTGGAATGAAAGCAAAAGTCGAATAATTGCATACACAAGCTTGCACTAATATGACTCCAATGAAATTCAGTGCACTATATACTAAACGCTACAATTGATAGTAATTATACCTTAGACTTGTACAAGTTATTTCCGTTTAAACAGTCTCTTTTCTATTAAAGGCCTACTAAGAGTCTTTTCATTATAACCCTTTAAGTTTCTTTAAATTTTTCTTCTTAATTATCAATTACTCGTACTTGCCCATAGTGGTGTGAGACTCAATTGGTTTATGGCCAACAAATATTTTCCTACACACTTAACTGACGTTTTATACGTTAATTTATATGCAACATGTACGTGTATGTATGTGTATGCTTGCGTGTAGGTATATGTCTCGCTGTGTGTGTGTGTGTAATAACAACATTTTTTTCTTGTTTTGCATTTGTTAGTAGAATAAGAAGAAGTAGGTGGATGACTTAAATTGGTCAACAAATTTGTTTGTGTTTTTGTCCACTGTTGGTGGAATATTTCTACAATGACAGTAAATCTATCAAGTCATGACTAAAACAAGTCACAAACATGACACGTGAGACATGCATTTACTCGCAGAGTTACAATACACGAACATTTCAATACACCCACACACACACAGAGAGAGAGACACATACACACACTCCCCTAACGTAAAGGCTCAATACTCTATTGTGTATGGGTAATACACAAAAGGACAATAAAAATGAAACAAAAACAAAATTTAAACACAAATTCGCATAAACTAAACCAAATACTGCCGAAAAAATAAAACCGAAAAAATCATTAAAAAAAACGTTACGAATGTGTTGAGCTGTTAGAATCGGAGTAAAATTTCAAATTTCCTTCGGAAAAAAATTTTCCCAAAACAAGAGAAGATGTGAGAGCGTGAGAGTCGTTGCCTTAAATGGTGAAGAAATTTTCGTATTGAACTCACCTCTAACGCTTTTGCGCTTTAATTCTGTTTCTCTTTTTGACTGACTCTCTTATCCAAAAAGACCGAATACTGAAATTAAGTATTCAGTTGGAATTCTACTAAACAATTCAACGAACAACGAAAAGAATGCAAAAAATTTCAAATTTACAAGAATAAAATAAAAACAATTTGGATTTTTCTTATAAATTTTAAGCATTTGAGTTCAATGAAATTAAATAGGATAAAAGCATCAGGTGGAGAGAATAGAAGGTTGTTTTTTCCCTAAAGCAGGAAAACACTCAATCTCTACCGCGAAGGATTTTAATGCCATAAGTCTGACATCACTCCTTTTGAAAACCTTAGCAAGGTTTCAGGATAACGAGTTAAGGTCCACTTATTTTCCAATTCTTGTTGAATAGTGCTGAACACGCCTACACGAAGGCTCGGTCTACTGAGGCAGCACTGAGTTCCCTGGTGGGCTCTGTTAAAAAGACTTTAGCGAACAAACTTTACTCACTGGCGGAAATTATCGATGTGAAGGGGGCTTTCAACAATATCCATTTATTGACGATTGTTAGTGACTCAGACCGCGTAATGCTAGTACATATTAAGGTTTGTGCGGGGACTCTTGACCGAAAGTTTTTTTACTGCCTCTATTGGGGAGACTAACCTGGTAAATGCAGTGAATAGAGGAACCTCATAAGGGGGCTCTTTCGACCTTATTGTGGAGCACCGTTTTAGAAGGGCTTGGAAGATGTGAAGCGATGTGGTCTTAGGGTCCTTAACTATGCGGATGAGGTTCTTAATTTGGCGAGTTGAAGTGGTTAGAGCGCGCACATAACAACAAAAACGACACAGAGTCGAGCCCCAGCAGAG
Source organism: Wohlfahrtia magnifica (assembly GCA_023159175.1). Lineage (NCBI taxonomy): Eukaryota > Metazoa > Arthropoda > Insecta > Diptera > Sarcophagidae > Wohlfahrtia > Wohlfahrtia magnifica. The sequence continues at coordinate 5,315,476 of JAKWBJ010000537.1, forward strand.
GACATGACGAAAAAAATTTAATTGTGGTTTTAAATGTTAAATAAAGAGGCTTCAACCTCCCTCCAAAAAACTCAATTTAAAAAAATATTGAAGTCGCCCCCCCGACCTTCCCGCATACCACTTCTGGCGATGATGACAAGCATCAGATGAGTGACCAAAAAAACACGCTTCCTACTGGGAAGAAATTGCAATGCTAAAGTAAAGATCACCACTAATTAGCAAGGATTTTCACCACTACGTAAGATCATATAGAGGAAGCTACAGTGGATTAATCATCAACTTAGCTTGAAAGATCAAATTGAAACTGAAACAAAGCATTAGATGCTTTGTGGAAAACCAAAATGCCTCCTTAGAGGAGTGACGAAGAAAAAAAAATTATGCGGATGACCTGGCGATATTGGTGTCAGATATTGATGCGCACATCCTTTCCTCGAGGTGTAATCAGGCCTGTGAACTAGTTAGGGAATAGTGTTTGTCTTGCGATCTATGCATCAACCCTCACAAAACGGTGTTGATGCTCTTTATCAGACGATATTCAGGAAACCAGTATTTAATGAGCCAAGACGCGGTGGCGTTCAACTCTCTCTGTCTGCAAAGGTTAAGTATCTGGGGGTTATTCTCGATGCCGAGCTCGCCTAGAGGAGGAACAAAATGGAAAGGCTACCATAGGGCTTTACACATATAAGAGAAGCATAGGCCAGATATGGGAGATCAAGCCTGCCACCACCTACTGGCTCTATCAGACCATAATAGAACCCACCCCACTTTGCGATGCTCATATTTGGTGGACGGTGTTTAAGTGCCAGTGTCATTCTTAACTGCTAGACAGGGTGTGCAGGCAGGCAGCTGTCCTGAGCACCAGTGCGTTTTGTTTCACTACAACCAAAGCATTCTTTGCTATACATAACTGGCTCCCCCCACCGATATTCTAAGCAGAGGGCTAAGATGGTGGCCGTAAAGCTACATGCAGTTAACTCCTGGCCTAATCTGAACTATGGATTGCTGCGATTATTGCGGAGCACGGAGATCTTCGGATCGATTGCATAGTCCCTCATAATTTTCTCGATAGGAGATTTGACTTCGATATAACCACTGGTCTGGCATAGAGGAGTTTCCACAAAATGCCCTTTAGGTTTATGATGCTGAGCAGAATGAGTTGTGGTATAAAGAATTCTGATACTGGACTCTTTTATAGGTTGCCTGAGCAACTATTGAGTATTCCAGGCGGAGGTCATGGCTATACGGAGGGCTGTGTAATGCTTGCTATATAACCGGATTTTTCCTTAAAATATTCTGATTTATTCGGACAGTAGAGCTGCGATCAGGTCCATTGCGAGCGTCATCTTGACGTCTATCCTCGTTTATGATTGCCGCAGGTTTCTCATGAAAATATCATTTGCTCCCCGATAACCTCAGTTATGCTGGATATTCTCCGGTTAGTGCATGGCGATGCTTAATCTCATTGGCGGCGGCGTAACGCCAAGCACTGTTCTGCCGACCTCGATGAAAGTGGGACTAAATCTCTTCTCTCCCTGAGTCGCACAGCCATCCATTCGCGCAAATGCAGTCTTCACATGTAACTGTGTGATTGGGAGGCATGCCGATAGACTCAGCACTGCCTCTGCATGATTTTTGCAGGAGTTGTGGTTCTGAAGAGGAGGAGAAGACTGTTTTTCTAGGTATCCATCCCTTGCTATCAGATGACGAAAGTGGATGGCCTTCTATTTCTTGCCACTTTGACTGAAATCTCAAGAACAATGGTCACCGTAAATGCGAAATTTATTTTGAAGTCAAAATTATTTCCAAGACTATTTGCTCCCAGGGTTAGCTTCTATGCTTGTGGCTTTACAATGGACCAAATATCTCTGGCCTTTGGACACATTGTCAGACGACCGGGCAAGATAGAAAGGCTAATAGTTGAAGGAATGTTGGAGGGTACGAGAAGAAGAGGAAGGTCTCCAAGACGATGGACAGACCAGCTCAGACCACCGGTTGGAACTACACTCAGCCAGTCGATTCTTATAGGAAACAATAAAGCGGAATGGTGACAGAGCAGGAGATTGAGTAGCCGTTCTTATTTGTACTTATGTAACAACTATATTTTTAAATTAATTACCACGTATTGTAAATTTGTAATCACCTGTCAGGGGATATGGAATAAAGAGAGAGAGAGAGAGAGAGAGAGAGAGAGATGGAGTACAAAAGAGATTTTTGAAGGTCTGACACTAAGTCCGCACTTATGGCCCTGCAACACTATTATTGCCATTACTTTAGTATTGTCTACTACTTTCTCTATTAGTTTGTTTTAGAAAGCTATTGATTGGAGGCTAGGTCGCGGTGTCATTCACATCAAATAGCATATTAAATATATTCATTTTAGTACTCTTGGACAGATTTAATTAACATTGTTTAGAAGAAAAAATGACCAAATAAAGCTGAAAAATCTATACTGATCCATTAAAAAAATAAGAAACTTCAATTCGGACAGTCTTTAGACTTACACCCTGCCGTTTATTTTCTAACAGCTAAAATTAGAAAAACGTCTATATGGTAAGATATTTGGCTAAAACAAAGAAGTCGACATTAAAAAAAAGAAAAATAAAAAAATAATTTATTACAAAATCAAAAAGCAGTTCATGAGTCATATTAAACTGATTTCCTGCTGGTACGATTCGTTAAAATAAAAGCCAAAATAGCAAAACACCGGTATAAGTAAAGCTAAAACCATAGAATAGCAAATCACAACACTAGCAAAAGTACTTTTCAAGTACAACCAGTACTCTTATACTTTCTCTTTCTCTCTTACATTCTCTTCGAATGGCTAGACATTTAATAAAGGTATACCAAGAAATATTAAAGCAAAACTCTTATACTTGGATTTATTTAAATAAAAATCTCTCTCTCTCTCTCTCGTTGGTAAAATTCACCATTTCTCTACTTATTGGGTAGAAAATAACGGTTCATAAAAACCACTATTTTCACTCGTATATCATAAGTTATGGAGTAGAGCATAAAATAACGACAAAAAAAGATTGAAAAGAAAAAAAGAAAATTCCTTTAGACGATGATGACGACGGTATTCTATGCCAAACGAACTTTTACCGTTCCAAATCAGTTAACTCGGAAACGTGGTCATGTCAGTTGTAAGCGAATAAACGAAGCGGCAATATAGAAATATGATTTTGCAAAAAATATTTGGAAAAAAAAGCTGCTAAATTTCTAAGCAAACAAAATAAATATAAAAAAATTTCAATATTAATTAAAAAAATAAACGAAAACGAAACAAATAGTAATAAAAAGAAAATTATATACAAAACAAATTTTCAATTAAAATATTATATGAAAAACAACACGAAAATATGTTCAATTTGAAATGGAAACATAGGCAGAGAAACAAGCCAAAGAAGCTTTAGCAGTGATTTCAACCAATTTTCGGTGTAAAACTGTAACGTAAAAAGAAATTAATGAATGAATACACAAAATAAAATAAAAGTAATAACGAAATACAACAAATGGTAATATGATGGCTTAAACAGGTACAACCTACCCTACACAATACAGCAGCTATAATGGCAATAATAACGTCAAGAATCTCATGTAATTTGTTGGTATAATTTGTAACAAAAAAAACCAAAAAAATGAATGAAAAAAATGTCAAATGTAAACGAACAAATCTACACATATATGTACACACATACATACACGCACATTTACTCTCTTTAGTAGCATAAACTCACACACCTACGCATACAAATGCCATCAACTCCTGCTCTTCTTCGTATGAAACAACATTTTAATAGAATTTGTTTGTGCATTTTGGTTTCTTTGGCTGGTTGCAAGAAATAAATGTGCAAATAAAATAAAATTTGAATGTTTGTATAGGTACGAGTATGAGTTTATGTGGGTGTGTGTGTATGTGTGTGTATGTGTCTGCTTGTAAAGGGAATGAGAAAACAGAAGAACAAAAGTGCATATAAACATACATGCACTTAAATTTTAAACATACAAAATATTTACATATGAGAAGGAGTAAATGTATGTGTGTGTGTGTGTGTGTGTAAGAGCATAAATGTGGTTTTGTTGCAAATGAAAAAAGAAACAATAGTTACAGCTACAACAACAACAAAAACAACGACAAAAGTGTGCAAATGTTAACCTGATTTTTTATTAAATATTTTGATGAGTTCTTTTGTTTCAACTTGTTTTGTTTTAATGTTCTGCTCTTTAAGCATAAGCATATGTGCATGTGCAAGCATGCTTATGTGTATTTTGTCATTCATAAATACTCATATGTAAAGAAAGTGTATGTCTCGTACGATTGTAAGATTATTTAAATATAAAAAACCTATGTAATAGCAACGCATCTAGTACAGCCATCGTTAGTAGTGCAGCAGCAGAAATCAAAATTAAATTTATAAAAAAAAAAAATTATTAAAAATAAGAGAGTGAAAAAAAATGTTTAAAATTTTATGCATGACAGATGAAAAGTGTAAGTTAATGAAAAATAAATAAATAAATAAATTAATAAAATTTAATAAAACATACATACATATGTACATATCTTAGAAGAAATCTTAAAAATTAAAAGAAAAATCAAACAAAAATTATTGCCGTTAAATTTGAAAATTAATTTAAAAAATCAAAATATAATCACATAATAATATAAGTCTACATTATACATAAATAAATCAGCTGCTTCATCTATATAGTAGAGGTAAGTAAAGTATATGACATATAACATTGGTATTAAATAATTAATACAAAATAATAATTTAAAACAAAACAGATTTATAATGTTTAACATAAAATCAGTCGTATGATAGAAATTTTAAATTTTTATTAGAAAGTTTTTCAATTTTGAAAATTATAAATATATGCCACAGACTTTTATCGTATTCTACAATGTAGAATCTATACTGCTTGTAATCATAGTTGTTACACATTACAGTATATTAGTCTAAGAGCGTTATCTTATAATGATTGACCAAAAATTTTTTCAAAATAACATTTCGCATATCTGATCATCATCTGTCTTTTCATATCACAACTTTCACAAGAGTTCTATAGATTTGTAGCATACTTATGAATAAAAATAAACCCTTTTGTTACAAATTAAAGCTGTTACAAGAATGCGGGTACTTTCCTAATGTACATCCAAAAAATATATATTTATTTCCTTATTTTAAGCCTTAACTAATACCCTTTATCCTTTTTCTCCATTTTACCGTTTTTCAGTTCAATTCCAAGCCTTTAAGACAGCCCTTAGTTCCTTCTGGAAAGACACAGTAGAATCTGATTTATAGCTAAAGTTATATAGTCATCAAAACAACACATGTTTAGTCTTATATGTGCTTATATGGTGTGCTGTGTGTAGCGTTGCCAGATGGCCTTGATTTTGCTTGATTTACAAGAATTTTTACAGCTCGTCAAGAATGAAGTTAAAATATATTTTGTAAAGATTTTTTTAAAGATATCTTTAAAAAAAATTTTTATGAAAAGCTATTAAAACTTTTAGTGAACTAATATCGTTAAGCGTTTTAAGTGTATTTGTTTCTTAGTTAGTTAGTTTATCTTAAAACATAACAATAACATTTTTATGACAGATGTTCAAAAAGTTCGTTCAAATATTTGTCCAAAAATGTATATCTGAAACGAGCTTTATTAAACCAAACACATTCGGTTTTGTGTTTTCTGAACGAAAAGCTGATCCAATTGCGTTTTGCAAGCCTCTATGGAATTTAAATTCGCTCAGAGAATGTGCAAGGTATAGGCTTTATTGTGGAAGCATCCATCTCAATTTCTATCGGGCCATCAGAGATGTGTGTGGTGTTATTTTGATGGAGTACAATACCTATTCGGTTGATCAATTCTAACGCTTTAATTGCTTTCTTCAATTTCGTTAATTGTTGATCAGATTATAAAAGCCCATAATGAACAATTGCCTTCCAATCCCACCATATATCAGCATTACCTTTTTTGGTTTAATCCTGCTTTTGCTACCATCTACGAAGCTTTGCTCTGCTTCGTCCATAAGCTTTTTTGCACATAATTGTCGCATGTGATCAATTTTTCAACGCCCGTATTCATTCGAACCTATCAAATGACCTATAGTGTTGTCAGACGAACTTATGACTACCAGATATGTTACACCGACAATTTTAAACCGAAGTATTCGAACTCCCAATATTTTTGACTGTCAAGATTTTTTCCTATAAATCTCAAGAATTCTGCAATGGTGAATCTGGCAACCCTAGCTTTGTGTAATAATCCACTATATAGGGTGTCCGCCGGGAAGGCGTCATTTTGGTAAACATTTTGACAGTTCATATTTGTCTGTCGTGAAGTAGAGACGTAACAAATTTATTATTGAAAAATATTCAGTGAACCAACGTGTTATAAACGTTAAAACAGTTCGCCCATGACAACCTCGATTTTCATGAAAAAATCATAATGAGTGACGAGGCACATTTTCATTTGAATGGTTATGTGAATAAACAGAATAATCGGTTCTGGGCGATGAAAAACCCCCAAATTATTCATCAGTCACCTTAGCAGCCATTAAAAGTGACATTCTGGTGTGCAATTTGGTCAGGAGGTATCATTAAGTCTTACTTCGTTGAAACTGAAAACGGTGTAACAGTAACTGTCAATTGGGAGCGTTATCGTGATATGATTGAAAAATTTTTAACGCCACAACTGCATGTGGCTTGAACAAGACGGTGCCACATCGCATAGAGCCAGGATTACAAGGGAATTACTGCGAGACCTCTTTCCACAACAAATTATTTCAAGGAATGGTGATGTTGATTGGCCTCCACGGTCATTTGATTTGACTGCTTCGTACTTCTTTTTGTGTGGATATCCGAAAAGCCAGGTTTATGCAAACAATATAGAAACGCTGGAGCAACTTTAACAAAATATTCGTAATGAAATTAATGAAATACGCGTGAAATGTGTGAGAATGTAATGAAAAATATGCTTAAAAGGGATCGCATTTGTGAGGCTAACAAAGGCGGCCATTTATCTGACATTGCCGATATTAAATAAAAAATTTATCAATACAAGACCCATTCTCTTTCATACAATCAAAAATTATAAGCAAAAAAAGTAGTATACTGTCCCGACGGACACCCTGTACAACCTATGCTGCTTATTGTCTAATGTGGATACAAAACGTTCTCCATACATAACAGTTCAATATTTAATATGAATGGTAGGTCCCAAGCCCAGTTATCCAACGTCGCCCAGTTCTCGTCGCCCGCTCTCAAGATACACAGAAATTATTATTTACTATCTATTGGTGAAGCCACGCCCACTTAAATAATTCCGCCAATTTTTTGACTAATAATTAACTACAAACTCATTTAAGCAAAATTTAGAAGCTTTAGCATTAACCTTTCTAAAGATGTACAAAAATTAATATTAAGCTGGAATGGAAGGAACCATGCCGAATTGTCCAATTATGCCCATTTATGCCTGATAATTTGTATTGACTATGAATTCATTCAGACTGAATTGAGAAACTTTAGCTTTGATTATTCTCAAGATATACAAAATTAGTATTTGACTTGGTACCATCATCACTTACCTGATTTTGCCCACTTTTTGATTGGTGATTTTATTGACTATTAAGATGTTTGGACTAAATTTAAGGACTCCTACTGTTAACATTTTGAAGGTATAGAAAAATCACTATTTCCTTTGTAGGGGCGTGGCACCGCCCAGTTGGAAAATTTTGTGCTGCCGGACATATAGAGAGAATACTATAAAAATGTCAAAAATTGGTTTGGACTTCAAGCACACCTACACACAAAAACGCATTCACTTTTATATACGAGTATAAGATTAAAGCAAAAATATTTTTACAAAATGCATCTTTCGAAAATAGAAAACAACAAATCAATATTTAAGTCAAAATTCTGGTATTGTGTCTTATTGTTACATTTTTTTTTGTTGTCGATTGATAAAGACTAGAACTATCTCTGAAACAGACAGCACTTAAGCAAATTATATTTCCCAAAAAATCATAGATTTTTACCATATTCATCAGTTCCTATGTACTTAAGTGTCTATATCACAATCTTCTGAAATTTCTGGCAAAGATGGCATAACCTTATTAGAAACAAGAAACTTACGAGGAATTCTGACTTATTCTTCTGCAAAATACAAACCCACATAAAATAAAATTACTCAAATCGCTTGTGGCTTAGTAGTCTACATTAAAAAAATAAGCTCATTCCATATCATAAAAAGTTTTTTATACTCGTGCTGTAATGATTTGTACGTATATTTAGCAATATTTTATATCCGTTACTACTCTTGGAAGCATATGGCTCCCACAAAGCATCTCCATCTAACACTGTCGATTTTACTTTTTTCAATGTAAGACTGTTCTGTCTTAGTTCCTGGATAATTGTCGTGGATAATTCTCCAAGTGTTTTTTGGTCGACCACGATTTCTTGAGCTTTGAAGATTCCTCTCGAGTGACATTCTGGTGATACCATCTGGATTTTTCGGATAGTGTGACCAATTCATTTCAATTTTCTTTTCCTTAGCAGTTTCAGTATGGGTTCAACATGAGTCTTACTACACAGTTCTGGGTTGCTTATGGTGTTAGGCCAGAATAATCTGCACATAATTCTGGCGCACTTGTTAATCAATACCAGGAGTTTCCGATTAATGTTGTTCGAAACAAGATAGTTTTCACTGCCATAATCAGAACAGATTTAACAGATTTAGTCCGTCTGGATATATATGAGCTTCTCCATACCAACTGCAGTCGTCCGATTGCCACTTTCGCTTTATTGAGCCTGTTTTGTCTACCTCTGTTCATGGGTCGCTGTTTGTTGTCATTGTACTTCCTTGATAGCAAAGGCTACCAAAATACTCGCTTGGTTGACTCTGCAGCATGATGTTTTGCGTGCTAGTAATGTTTATCCCCATAGCCTGGGTCTTCGTGATAGTTATCTTAGGTCCAACATCGCAAGCCAATCTTTTTAGGTCCTCCAGTTTCGACTGCATATTGGAAATCTTATGTGAGGGCAGACATATATCGTTCGCATAGCTGAAAACATCGAGTTGGCTTAAGAGACTCCATATTATCCCACTTCTCTTTGATGGTAAATAGCTGAGGTGATAGCGGGCATCGTTGGTGTGGAATGGTTGGCTAATGTTTCCATATTTAGCAAAATTAATTTTTCTATTAAAAATTTAACTTTCATAAGTATGTCATGCTTCAAATTTCGGTCTTCATAAGCATCTGTATGCATTAGAACTGATCTTATGAGCAATAAAAGTTAAAAAAGTATGAATTAATGAATAAATAAATAAATAAATACTTTAGAGAATCTGCAGCCATGTGAAAAATAATAGGGACACATTGAGGTTTTCCTTAATGAATTAAGAGAAAACTGAACTAAAACTGTCAAACGGTAGAAAATTTGTTCCAGCAGACAATTTTTAATATGTTACTGATAAGTGTTTAAATATTAAAACAGAGGTAGATTCTGATTTATTTTTATATAGGTTTCTGCTATTATTTTTCACATGACTGTATGCTCAAAATTATATAGAACGTATAATAAGTAAAAACAAGTAAGTGCACTTGTAAGCACCATTCGACGAGAAAGGGTTAATGATTAAAAGTTTTGCGCTTTGGTTCATACTGAACTATATATTAAAACCAAAAGGATACTACATAATCTATGTTCGTGAAGGCAGGAAATTTTTAAAATCTTTTTAATGCTTTGGCCCCACTAATTATACAAATCAGGTGATTTGATTAAAATCATTAAACTTTTACTTGTAATTTAAATTCTAATTTTAATTTAAAAAGTTTTCTCTTTTCATGAACTTTTTTGTATTCTTTTTTTTGTTTTTCTTATTAATGTACTCTTAAGTCTAGGCTACAGAATTTTATAATTCAATTTCGAATATCTCATTCGAAGAAAAATCTTAGCAACAGCAAACAAAATCTTTAAACAAAGTTTTCTTCTCATTTTTTTTTGTTTTTTTTTAATTTTTTGTTGAGCAGTATTTTGTAACAAAAGCTATGAAATTTAAAATTCTAGGAAAGTTATTCTTCCATTACGAATATTTTTTTTTGTTTTTTTTTACTTAAATATATTGTTGTTTTTCTAACTGGATTTTCAAGCAAATTTTTAAAAGTTGAAAAAATAAATTATTTCTGGGATTTTGAGAAAATTCATTTAAAATCTTTCAAATTTTAAAAGACATAATGTTTTTTGAAATTTGTTTTTGTTACCAAATCAAAGGAATTTAAAAGCATACAATGAAATGCAAATGAATTAAATGTGATGAATTCAAAATGACTTCACTGTGGTGACTAATCAAGGAAATTGATGTTGTGCTTTAATTAGTTTTATTAATGGAAAATATATTTCTATAAAAGGGATTACCAAGAGTTTTTAATCAATAATGTATTGTACTAATGAAGTTTAATTATTTATACTTAAAATTTAATATTCTCACTTCTTTATATAGTTTTTAATATAACATATTTTTGTAAATAGTTGAGTGTTTAAAAAACTTTCCGGCATTTAAAAAGGAAGACTGCTAAATAGTAGTATTGCCAGACAGTATGTAGAGATGTGGGTTTTAAGACCGTTAAACAAAGCATATGTGTGTAGATAAGTGAGTTTGTGGGTTAATAAACGAATATTTTAAATAAAGAATTTTTTACACACACATTAGAAGTATTAAATTAAATATAGGGTTCGCCAAATAATTTTTTTTTTTTGAAAATGCCATAAAAAAAAACTACTAAATATTTTCTCAAATTTCTTTTTTTATTTGAAAGTACAATTCTTTCGGTGAATAATGGAAAATATTTTCATTCAAATGGCTGCCCCGGCTGGCCATGCAGTAGCCTACACGATCGGTCCTATTTTTTGAGCACATTATCGATTGTATGCAGCTGTATTTCACCAATGGCTTCACGAATATTGGCCTTTAAAGCGTCAATTGTTCCTGGCTTGTTGGCGTAACACTTATCTTTGACGGCGCCCCACAAATAATAGTCCAACGGTGTCAAATCGCAGCTCCGAGGTGGCCAAACGACATCAGCTCTGCGGCTGATAAAGCGATCTTAAAAAACAGCGCGCAAACGGTCGAGTGTAGCTTCGGCTGTGTGGCACGTAGCACCGTCCTCTTGAAACCAAATGTTGCTAGTATACTCCTCTTCAATTTTTGTGAACAAAACTTCGTTCAACATGGACCGATAACGACCGCCATTGACTGTAACGGCCACTCCTTGCTCATTTTCGAAGAAAAATGGCTCAATTATGCTTCTGGACCAAAATCCGCGCCAAACAGTGACTCGTCTTGGGTTTATCGGCTTTTCAATGTATGCCTGCGGGTTTTCTGTGCCCTAAAGGCGACAATTTTGCTTGTTTAAATACCCGCCAAGATCAAAATGAGCTTCATCTGAAATATAATTTTTTTTGGCAAAATCGGCATCATCTGTAAGTCGATCGCAGGCCCAGATTTTCAGCGTTGTTCAAGCGTATACACAATTATATTCGTTCAGCAGAAGGATAAAACTAATTACATATCTGTCAAATCAGACATGAGCTAAGTGTTACCATTCACGAAATAAGCACTAGTTGAAAAAAACGTTAGATGGCGGACCCTATATTTTCACTGAACTATGTAAATTAAAATTTTTTATTTTAAAATATTACAAATATTGCCACACAAAATATCAAAAAAATGGCCAAACTTGTTGCCGTTACAACAAGTTCTTTGAGAGCCTTTAAGGAACTTCAGATGATAATATTGTAAATACTTATGTACTATCAATACCGAAGGATATATTGTAGAGCACAGAAGCGCTATTAATATGCGATGCTTTAATTGTAGATGATAGCAATATTCAGCATTTTATTTTGATACCCTACATCGTCAATATTGGTTAGCGTTAATCATTTGTGTTGAGATTTGAAATGTCAATTGTTTCAGAATAATTTTCTAAATAAAATTTGCCCCTCCATCCACCAGTCAAATGTATATCTAAGTATTGTTTTTAAACGCCTTTTAAGTTTAAGAGTAAATTTATTAAATATTGTTGCGAGCAACTTTTCGGCTTAGAGATAAAGCTAAAGGATTTTGGCATAAATCAGTCATAACCTAAAATTTTTTACGAGGTACTTACTTTTGAAAGAAACTAGCTGGCCAAAGTTATTTGCTGACATATTGTATTTTAATTTTAACGCATTTCTTATTGATGTCGATACTGACTTCAACTGTTTTCTGAACTAGATTTTGACAAAAAAACAAAATTATTTACCAAAAAAATATATTTTTCATTACTAAATACACGAGCAAGTAAATAAAGAAAGAAAACTTGAAAGCAAGCAGCACGTTGTGGTTGGCAGCATTTGCTGCTCTGCTATCGACTTCATAAATATTGTGAAAGCAGCAGCAGCAGTAAAATTAGGTATCATTTGCAGCTGTTTTATTTGTCATAAAAATATATTTTTATAGAAACATACTTTTCAGTGTTGACACTCAAGCTTTTCAAATCCACAAAAAAAAAAAATTGCTTTTTTAAAATATTACTCAAAAATTTAAAAATTAATAAAATTATGTGCCTAAAACTGTTTAGTTATTAACATAAATGTTGTTTTATCACATATTTTTATGTTATACTGTTGTTTTCTGACAAAAAAAAAAAAATATTTTTGCTTTTTTTATTTAAAGATTTACATTGTATTGGTATCACAAATTTTTGTTTTTCTGCTTAAAGCAATATAAATTATTTCATGTCTAGCAGCAGCAGCAAAGGTTGTTGTCTAGGCTTTGGCTGTGTTCTCTTTAATACAATTGAATGTGCAATTTCGAAAAGGGCACATATCCGTATATTTAAAGTTTAGAGAAAATCAAAAAAAAAAAAAAAAAATTATTTTAATGAAATATAATAGTTCATGCAATTGTATAGGGATTATACTTTGGGCAAATTTGTTACCGAAAATTACAGAAATATTTGAATATTGACTTTTGAGAATTAAATATAATTTGTAATTATATTCCAATTTAAATAAATAAATATGTTATATTATATAAATATTTTAGTGAACTAATGTTTTCACATATGACCATCAATGGCCCTTCTTGTGATCCAATCTCTGACCCACACACTTCTTTCCTTTTTTTTATTTGTTCACTAAATGACCTCAATATATGTAAATAAAGATGACGCTATTTTTTTCTTAAAGAACGAATCATTTTGAACACAAAAAAAAATAATTTTATTTACCACAACAGCTGGCTTACACAGTTGTCATAAACTAGAACAATCGTGTGACAGCGTTGGGACACTTACTGTCAATACATAGTTTCGCGCCATCTTCTGACAATAAATTTTGTATAAAATAAGACAACCGTGTGAATACAGAATTTTTAATTGGAACAATTATTATTATGCGCTAAGTTGTTACCATAAAATTTGTATCACATTGATGTATTTGAGGCAAACGTGTGATCCCAGCTTTAGACGTACTTTTTAGAGTATTACACTCATTAGTTCGTCTTTGTTATGACTTGAAAAATCAATGAAAAATATTTTAAATCAATTTTGGCTTTTCAAATGTGGTTCAGTATGACATCAGCTGGACTTCAGCTGATGTTATGAGTTACTACTAAGCAACATTTATGAAACTTATCTCTAAAGCATAAACTTCTTTTGCTTTTACTGTAAAAAACAGAGGAATAAAATGTATTTTAAATTCAAAAAACGAATATTAATTATTAAGTTCAAAAAACTATTCAGTCATTTTCATAATTTAGGGCAAATGTCATAATTCGTTAAGGTTTTAGCTGTACTCTGACTTAATAAACAACTTTATGACAGCGAGTTAAAGAGATTCTGACTAAAATAATTATTATTTTGCAAATAAAATGCGAAAACAAGCAACGAAAATTAAATATTTTTATTAAAAGAAAAAGAAAAAGAAAACGCTGAAATAAAATGAAGCTCGACGTGAAATATTAAATATATTTAAGAAATTATATGTGTATGTATGTATGTATGTATGTATGTATATAAGAAATACATAGCAAAGTAAAACGAAATTATGAAAATACTTTTAAATGAAATACTCAGGAGAAATAAACAGAAAAACGAGCCAACACATCATTTTTCCATACCATGTAGCAGTAGCAGGATTTCTTTGTTTTTTGCTTTTCTAACTCAAAACCTTCTCTGATAAAAAAAAAACAGAACAAAAATATATCTTTTTTTGCAAAAAAATACTTCATAAATTTTCAACTGAAATTTATATAAAAAAAACAAAACAAAAACAACATACAAATAAAAATAACAACAACCATTTGCAAGTAAACAAACAATTCTACAAATAAAAACAAAACAAAAACAAGAAAAACAGAAAAAATAAAATAATTGAAGAAAAAAAAAAAACGAAGTGGAAAAAAATGGAGTGGAACAGAATGAATCAGAAAATGTGCTGGAAATGAAAGAACTAAAAACGAAAAACGTGCAAATTATGCAAATATTTAAATAACCAGACTCCACACATACCACACTATCCCTCTTCCACTTTGCCAACATATAGCCAAGGCTTTGGCCACATAGTATAGCATATAGAAGAAGATGGCTGGCTAAACCAAATCGTGCCACAAAACAGTGTAGAGCGTAGCCAGCAAAAACACACACATATCCATTCGCCACAACCGCCAGCAGCAGTAGTACATAGCAGCAGCCATCATGCCAAGCATCATTATACCGCAAAACGGTTGTGAAATATTGAATTTTTTTTGTTCTACATTTCTCTTTCTCTCTCTCTCTCTCCTTCTCTTTTCCTACCAAAAGTCTGGCATATAATTTTTGTTCTTTTTTGTTTTTTTTTTTCCTCTAACTTTGATGTTTAATAAGTGCGAAGAAAAATACCATTAAAATTGTAGAATTTCCTTAAAAAGGAAGAGAAACGTTCAGACGAAATGAAAAACAAATTCATTTTCTATTTTGGCAATAAAGAAAATCATTTACTGTGTTAAACGTTTAAGAAAGTGATGTGAAAAACGAAATGAGCGTAAATTGAAATATTTTTATTCATTGAATTTCAGTTTCTATGTTTCTTTATGTAAAACAAATACCAATAAATTAAAGGTCCAATAATATTTGGGAGCTCTACTACCAGTAGTCTGAGGTTTTTGCTTTATTTTTTTATATTACAAGGCCTTATTTATATTTATGTATTAGCTAAAGATGTTGGACTTGGAAATTAAACGTTCTTTCATTCTGTTTTCATAAACAATTTATCGGGTGGGTCTTTTATCGGCTTAAATTTGAAGCAGTGGTTATTTCGAATCTGGCAATACTTATGTCATTCTGTTCTGTCACAAAACTCAGCATATGATCTCCACTGAACGAAATCAATCGATTTACGATTGAGCAACGTTGGGATTTATTGGAAATTTATTTTCAAAACAAAGACAAAAAAAATTATCTTTTTGGATGAAGTTCATTTTCATTTTGGTTGATACGTTAATAAGCCAAATTGCCGTATTTGGGGCTCAGAAAATTAAAATGTGGTCTTACAGAAGTCAGTGCATCCATTACGAGTGTCTGTTTGGTGCGGCTTGTAGAGCGAAGGCATCATTGGCCCATAACTCTTGGAAAATAAGGACGGCGCAACCATTACAGTCAATGGAGACACCTATCGCAACATGATAACTGATTTTTTGTGTCCGTTCTTCAGAATGCTAGCCACACATCTCGTGTCACAATCGGTTTATGGCGTCAAACGTTTAATGGTCGTTTAATTAGACGAAATGATAATGTCAGTTAGCCGCCAGGAAACTTCGATTTGACACCGTTGGACTATTTTCTATGGAGCGCCGTTAAAGATAAGTATTATGCCGACAAACCAGAGACAATTAAGCATTTTAAGGTCGATATTCGTGATGCCATTGCCGAGTTCTGACCCCATACACTCGAAAAAGTTGTGGGGCCAGCCACGGCGGACATACAAATGAAGTATCATAACATTTCTTACCGGAAAAATAAATTTGAAAAAATTCAAAACGTTTTTGTTTTATGGAATTTTTAACTTTAAGCTCATAAATGGCTTAAAAATATCTCATTTTCTACCTTTCATGCTGAAACATTATAGGTTACATACTGAGGGTGAATCACATTTAAGGTAATAATCATAAGAAAAAAAAAAAAAAAAGAAAATGAGTGAAAATATAAAAATTTTAAAAATATGTTACTTTTCTTACAGAAGTATAGGGTATAACATAGTCAAGCTTGACCAACAACTATTTAAATTTGCTTATCGTTATCCTTTAATTTTTATACTTTAACAGAATTTTCGTAATTTTTAAATTAAAATAACATTTAAAGTAAAATGAAGTGAATGAAATAGCAATCAGGATATAACCATCATGTTAAATGAAGTGTCTTTCAAAGTGCTGTCAAACAAACAATTTTGCATTTTTGTTACCCAATAGGCAATTATACCAGTAGTCCTACACTTTTGATTATTTTTTTTTTCACTAAGAATCACTATACTATTTTCAAACAAACTATTTCTTCGCGCACATTATAATTCCCATAAAAGAGAATCTATTGCATAAATGATCCTCACCGAAACTTCACTATTTACTCCTTTTCTGTAATAAAAACTAAAACTTTTCTCATCTGTTTCTGCCTCCCACTAAACGCTATTTCTATAGTAATATTCTTTTAAGAAAAAAACCAAATAAAAGCCTTGTACGTTAGTAATGCACACGCTGGATTATAAAGTGTAATTAAAAAAGGGGATTCCCCATTCTTAATAATGTTAGTTTTATTTCATTAGACCGTGGTTCGTCCTATAAACAAATATTTCAATGAAAGTTTCTCAACAGTTTCAATTGACCAAAGGATTTCTGTAGATGAGCACATATGCTCCACAAAGGTGGCCCACTTCTTAAAACATTATCTTCCCAATAAACCGCACAAGTAGGACTTGAAGCTGTATGTGTTTTGTAACTTGATGGGCTGTGATCATAAGTTTGAAGTTTATTCAAGAACAAGAAAACTTAAAAAAGGCTACCAGATCTGGACGCTACAGGAAATGTTGTAGTTCGTTTGATTCGAGAAGTTCCAACAATGCGAAACAGTACTATATATTTTGATAACTTTTATACGTCGCTACGTATAGTGTATTATTAAGCAATGAAAGGCATTTATGCTGTTGGAACTGTGCAACAAGATTTCATAAAAAGATCTACACCAAGGGGAAGTTATGAAGAAAGAGTGTCCACCTTTATCGATATAGAAATAAGATGTGTTGCTGGGAAGGAAAACAAGGTGGTGACTCTCTTATCTACATATGCTGGAGCATTGCCATTATAAAGAAACAAAATTAGCATAACCTGTCCATTTGTTGTTCAAGAATATAATAAACACATGGGCGGTGTGAACCTCATAGATATCTTTTTGGGAAGCAGCTATAAATTCTTGGAGAATTTATAAAAAAAAAAATGATAGGGAAAGAAATGTGCTTCAATAGAATATCCTAATATTGAGTGAGTTGACGTTTGTTCTATGCAATAAAGGAACGAATACTAAGCGCGGACATCTAAGCAGCAGTTCCATTGAGCAAGAATTGCAATCAAAAAGGAAAAAAGGCCCTGCAACTCCTGCTTCTCCAAAGAATATAAGGACAGATGATTTTGAACGTTGGCCAGAAGTAGGTAGATCACTCAGAGGCCAATATCCAAAATGCAAAGGCTATTCAACAATTCAATATTTTATGGCAACTGTGGTGTTAATTTGTGTCTAAATAAAAATAATAACTGTTTCTATAATAATCATATGGAATAAAAATTATATAAATATATTTTTTACTTCCTATCTTCTTTATGATGATGAAAATTTCCATCATATGACATTTTACCTATTTTCCACTATTTACTTAAAATAACAAATTTTTTAATATGTTTTCCCTAATATGGTGCTTGAATTATATCAGTTTCATTCGTTTCACAAAAACGTAAAAAATCATGCATACTGGGTCTTCAATGTAAACGCATAACCAACGCTAAATGCCAAGAAGCTTCTTAAGATATTTTTTTTCCATAGAATATATGAAAAAAAAGAAAATGAAAAACATAAGGATCAGGAATTTGACGCGACGAATAGGAAAGATGAAATACGAAAATAAGGAATTTATTAAGACAATATTTGCATTTATTATCAGACTTATTTACATTTTTTCTTCTTCTTCACTTCAAGTTCCACTCTACCCATTCTACTCTTTACTCTACTCTTCACTGCGTTGTCTTTATAAAATAGCTGAGATGTTGTTTTTTTTTTCTTGTTGTATTATATTCACTCAGTTGCTTACAGTTTTTTTTTATTGTTTATCCAGTAATTAACCTTTAACAATAGATATGGATGGATGGATAGATGGATGGGCGAATAGATTGTGGGCTAACTGGCTGCCTGGCTTACTAACTGGTTGGCTGACTTAACGCTGTTGGGCTGTTTGACTGCAGCGAGTGAAGTAAATAAAATATTTTCGCCTTAAAAGTGTGGCTCATTAGAGCAGAAAAATAAAATACAAGTAAATACCCAGCTAAAGAAAGTTAAAGTGCTGAAATAAAAAATAAAAAATAAAAAATAAAAAATTCTAGTCGAATAGAATCTATAGAATTGTAGAAGAAGAGTATTAAGAAATGACTGAAGGGTTTTACAAATTAATTGAGCGTATGTACAAAAGAATTTATTTATTGAGTGAAGGGCACAAAACTTTCTACAGCAAAAATTTTATCAATAAATTTTATTACAAAAAATAATATAAAAGAGTGTATGAGTATTGTCTTGTGTCTTTTTTTAGGAATAATTTTTATTTTTTTTTTTTTTTTCTAACCTTATTTGTGATATGAGTTTGTTTTCAAGTTTTTAAGGATTAGAAGTTGGCTGATAAATTTTGCTAAATTAAGAAAATCAAATGATTAATTTTTATTTCATTTGATAGATACATAGTTTTATTTCATTAAATATTTTTAATGGTTTTTACAAATAAATGATTTTAAATAGGATCCACACTGAGACACTCATGTGTGATAGCATTTTATTAAAGCTGTTAATGATTGCCTGCAGATTTGATTGATTGAATCATCTGTTTTAAGTCATTTAAAATCATTTGATTATTACACTTTCTGTTTAGTATCACACCACCAGAAAAAATCTGCTGCATTTGATGTGGAGACCAGGAAGGCCACAGAGTTGTTAAGTTTTTTAAAGTAATTTTATTTGAAAAATTTCCGGTGGAACTATCTTTTAGAGCAAAAAAAAAACCTGAAACATTTTTAAATAACAATATGCAGTTACAGTACCTTTTTCAAAGAAGTATGGCCCGACAATACAGTTTGGATGATACTGCACACTACACTGTAAGTCGAGCTTAGTGTAATGCTCTGTTCTGAAGAATTTGTGGAATAAAGTCGAGGGTTAAGAAATCTCAGAAAAGAAAAGTAAAAATATTTTAAAATTTAAAAATCAACTTTTAGTAGCTTCTTCTGTTCATAGTTGGAACAAACTAAAAAATTATCGTTATAAAACCATGGTGCTTTGTAAATAACATTTCTATTGGGCAAATACAAATTATCAATATTCGCCTAAAGAGAAATACATTTACTATTATCAATAGACCAGCTGATAAGACAATGTCATTAAAACCACTCCCGAATGCCAAAACATCAGTGATTTTTTATCAACTATTTGACGATACGATATACCTGTAACGTATTCCTTTAACATTTTTATCCACTGTTGAGTTGCTGGGGTAGTTCTTAGGCTCCGTTGAGAGAGAAGTTACTTATTCTTGCTTTTCACGTTACCTTATCAGAAATAACTTTTAATTCTTTTTTTTTAATTCCTACGTTTATAAAGGGTCTGCCAAATAATTTTTTTTTTTTTGAAAACAGGACGCAAAACATCGAGTGTGGCACGTAGCGCCGTCCTGTTGGAATGTTGCTAATATCCTCCTCTTCAATTTTTGTGAACAAAAATTACTTCAACAGGGTCCGATAACGATCGCCATTGACTGTAACGGCCACTCCTTGCTCATTTTCGAAGAAAAATGGCCCAATTATGCCTCTGGACCAAAATCCGCACCAAACAGTGACTCGTCTGGGGTGTATCGGCTTTTCAATGTACGAGTATGCGTGCGGGTTTTCTGTGCCCCAAATGCGACAATTTTGCTTGTTTACATACACGCCACGATCAAAATGAGCTTCATCTGAAAAGATGATTTTTTTTGGCATAATCGGCTACTTAGCGAAGCGAAAAAAGCGTGTACACAACCATATTCGTTCAGCGGAAGGATAAAACTAATTATCTGTCAAATCAGACATGAGCTAAGTGTTACCATTCGCGAAACAAGCACTAGTTGAAGAAAAAACGTTAGATGGCGGATCCTTTAGAAACATATTCATAATAAGAATAAACGATATTATAAATCTTATTTTGCAGAAGAGTACTAAAATCCCTTAAACATTTATTTCTGCTATTCACCTTTCTCTCACATCTACGAGACTTAAAACAACACGGTGTGACAAAAAAGAACGAACTGCAAATACCTGGGAAATAATACTACTTTTCTGATAAGCGCTATCGAGTGTAACAAGCATCTGTTTTTGCAATTTTCGAAACACCTACAAAATCTCGATGAATATATAATCTCGTAACTCGAGATTTTGAAAAAGAGATCCTTGTTATACTCGATAGAGCCTATCAGAATAATATTATCACTTGCCAGGTTTTTTTTTATCGCACCGTGTATTTTTATTTTTTTTTTTTACTTAAAGGAAATTGTGTTTAAAAACAAACAAAACTTTTGCTGGTCGTATAGCCATCAGTAAAATATGCTCATAGGGTGTTTCTTAAGAGCTTAAGAACTTAAAATGATAACAAAAGACAGAAATATTGTGGCAAAGAAGTTTTATTTATTTATTTTAATCTGGTAGATAATATCATGGCATTTATTTTTTAAATGTGATTTCCGTCATATGTCCGCCGTGGTTGCGATTTACCTGGTCCATTCTATCAGTCTATTTTTAGCTACTTTTTCCAATAAATCTGGCAGTATGGCGTCAATGGTGGCTTGAATATTGGCTGCCAATGCTTCAAGAGTTGCTGGTTGGAGGAGATATATCGCACAAACGAGGTGAGCAGTAACAGTAACACTTCTGGCAATAAAGTTGTCACAAAATTGATTTTGCAATAAATCGATTCTTAAGCGCGCTGTATGGTAAGTTCCGCCGTCTTATTGGAATCAAAAGACATCGATGTTTGGCTGATGATTTTTTCCAAAAACTAATCAGTGTGGTACGATGGCGCTCGCCATTCACCGTAACTGCAGCTTCTTAGCCATTTCGGATGAAATGAGGAGCGATGATGCCGACAGTGTGTAAACCACAAAAAATAAACAATTTTAATAAATGAAATAGCGATTCGTTAACGGCTGAAGGATTGTCTTCGCTCCAATTTTGCTTATTGACGTAGCCATGTAACCGGAAATAAGCTGGACAGAGTCCTCTATGAAATTCACTAACAGATTTATTTTTTTCAAGGCAAATTTCCACAATTCGGAAGATTTATATTCTGGCGTTAAACCTTACTTAACAAAAACTTCAACACAGTTTGCTATTCTCTGTTGTCAAGACACAGTAATCGATATCGATAGTTTTCATGCAACTAAAAGAACACCCTATATTTGAAAGTTAATTACATACGAAATGTCATTTGTGTTTTTCAATTAAGATACCATAGACTCTTATATAGATCTCAATCAAATATGTATAAGAAGAGGGGAAACCAAAATAACAAGTTGTGTAGGAAGTTTTTGTTTTCATCTATTGATTTGCTAACAATCTTAAGAGTCTTTAAGTGCTGCTTGTATATGTTTTTCCTTTTGTAAATGATAAGAATGTCTTTATTTGTATTCGTTTATATTGTAAAAAATAATTATTTAAATAAAATAAATTTGTGTTAATTTTCATAGGAAATATAAATACAGTGATATGTTGTTGCCCCTCATTTCGTTTGTAAAGAAGTCTAAGTAATAAGTATTTTATTTAAATTGAAAATAAAAAAGCAGGTATTATTGAGTCTTAGAAATTATTTTTAACAAAATGAGTACCTTTGTCAAGTATTTTTAGACGTTAAAGAAAAAAACACAATATCTTTGACACTTCAAAGGAAAAGTTTAGTGTTTGCTAGGCCGTGGCAATTGTAAATAGATTTACATAAATTTGCTATAGTACGCCTACACAAGTATCATTTTTTTATTACTTTTAGAATAAAATAAATTTTATTGTTTAATTTTTCTAATTTGTTTCAAAGTTCTTATACATTTTTAAATAACAAGATTTCCAAAGGCGCAAAAGCTAATTTGATTTGCATCGAAACATTACCAAAAATTCCTTGAAGTATTCACACGCTTAAGCTTATATAGGGTCCGGCAAATAATTTTTTTTTTTGAAAATGCTATAAAAAAAACTACTGAATATTTTCTCAAATTTATTTTTTTATTTGAAAGTACAATCCTTCCGGTTAATAATGGAAAATAATTTCAGTCAAATGGCTGCCTCGGCTGGCCATGCAGTAGCCTATACTATCGGTCCAATTTTTAAGCACATTATCGATTGTCTGCAGCTGTATTTCACCAATGGCTTCACGATTATTATCCTCTAAAGCGTCAATTGTCTCTGGTTAATTGGCGTAAGACTTATCTTTGCAGTACCCCACAAATAATAGTCCAACGGTGTCAAATCGCAGCTCCGAGGTGGCCAAACGACATCAGTTCTGCGGCTGATAATGCGATCTTTAAAAACAGGGCGCAAAACATCGAGTGTAGCTTTGGCTGTGTGGCACGTAGCGTCGTCCTGTTGAAACCAAATGTTGCTAATACCCTCCTCTTCAATTTTTGTAATCAAAAATTCGTTCAACATGGCCCCATAACGATCGCCATTGACTGTAACGGGCACTCCTTGCTCATTTTCGAAGAAAAGTGGCCCAATTATGGCCCTGGACCAAAATCCGCATCAAACAGTGACTCGTCCTGGGTGCGTGCTGGTTTTCTGGGCCCCAAATGCGTCACTTTTGCTTGTTTGCATACCCGTCAACATCAAAATGAGATTTATCTGCAACATTACCATGATTTTCAAAGTAATGTCGCATTATTTCCCAGCGTTGTTCAAGCGTATACACAACCATATTCGTTCAGCGGGAGGATACAACTAATTATCTCTCAAATCGGACATGAGCTAAGTGTTACCATTCACGAAATAAGCATTAGTTGAAAAAAAAAACGTTAGATGGCGGATCCTTTAGTTGAGTGATAACAGTCACGATAGCACAGTTTTTTCAAAATATTCGTACAAAATATAATGTTTCTTTTCGATTGAGTTTTGCCAATGTGAGTTTCTTGTCCAATGTGAATACATAGGTTTCATAATTTTTTACTATTCAATCTGAATATGAGAAAGAAAATTTGTTGTCGAAACTGATAATCTGTAAAACTAAAAATGATTTCTCTTGAAATCCCATAAGAATACTTTTAAAACCATGCTTTTAAACTCAATTTCAAATAATTTTTAAAAGCCAAGATTTGCTTTTAAAACTCTTAAAAGCTTTTTTTTCAGTTATATTTTTCACACAGTTTTTGTGCTGATGACACATATTGTATGTATGTGAACGTTTATAATATTAGACAAGAATACTAAATGATAATCATCATAATGATAATTAACGAGGCTTAAAGTAAAGTTTTCCTATAAATGTTTTTGCCATTTCCTAACAAACCAGCAAAAAAAAAAGACAAAAAAGAAAATATTTTCCATTTTAATTCGTTTTGTTGAAGAGTTTTTGCTTTCGTTCAACTTAAGTATAGAAAATAATTTTCTGTAACACTTTTCTTATATTTAAAAAAAGGAAATAAAATGTGTCCTTCCCTCTTTACAACACCACTCCCTTTATTATTACATTTCTATCGAATTAGAGCACACACAGGCTCTTCGTCAGCATGCTCATCTACAATTGAAATCGATATTTTCAACAATATTTTTGTTCTAAAGACTCTTATGTCTACATCGAAAGAAGATAAGGCTGAACCATAGTTTTTTTGTGTTTTAAATACAAAGCGACGACGACGACCACAACTCCCTGGGCTGTTTTGGTAAAAATGGCAACAAGGCTGTAAAATTTAAAACCATTAGTAAAAATCAGTCGTGCTTGTAAAACTGGGTTGCACACAGAAAATAACATTTTTCATCCATATGTTGCTATAAAAAGTAAAGTAAAAAAATAGACAAAAAAAAATCATATTCTCTTATGGTTAGAGAAACAAACAAACAATCATTCATATAATTGTTCATATACATACCGCACTCGTAGCGTTAAAGTGGTGGATCAACTGAAAATTTACAAATTTGCTGTAAAGACAAAAAAGTGTTTTTTTTTTTTTAAGAAAAACAGTAAAGAAAATGATGCCAGATTTTCTTGCAAAAAGTTAAAAATGAAATATTTTGATTCAACTCAATTTAGCGGTGCAAGTGCGATATACACACTACATACTTGTTCGTATATCCATTCATTTATGCACAAACAGTCTTCTATTTGAATTTTGTTTTCATAAATTCTCAAAATAGATACGTATGTGTTTCCTTTTTCTTTTTTTTTAAATTTTACAAATTTTCATTCAAGTTTTTGGAATACTATTCGGAAGTAAAGTGGCATTGTTGATGACGATAA
Organism: Wohlfahrtia magnifica; assembly: GCA_023159175.1. Taxonomy (NCBI): domain Eukaryota; kingdom Metazoa; phylum Arthropoda; class Insecta; order Diptera; family Sarcophagidae; genus Wohlfahrtia; species Wohlfahrtia magnifica. The sequence goes on from JAKWBJ010000537.1 coordinate 5,340,263, forward strand.
TGGTGTGAGTAAACAAAAAAATCATTAAAAACTTGTATGAAATTCAGGAAATATTCATACATCATAACCCAATAAACAATTTGTTGTTTACTATACCAGGCTGGCAGGAGAATACTGCAAGGACTTAAAGCTGGAGAAAATACTAGACAGCATTTCAGTGGTAGAATTTTGCTCAAAGTGACTACACTTGTGTGTATCACTGCATTGCCAAGGTGAAAATCACTTTTTTTTTTGATCGATAAGCTCGGTTTTGGTGGGATGAATACAAAGTCTGTCCAAAACTCTGTGATATATTCATTGATAATAGTTTTTAGCCTTTCTAAGTAAGCGATGCTAGTAACACTGCATGTTAGTGTTTTAAAATGAGTTCATGTTTCGGAAAAACTCTTTCGACTTGTAACTAAACGTCAAAAAATAATCATTTGATAGTATCATACAGTGGCGCTTAAGGTGGTATATTAGCATCCAATAAACCTATGGCATGAATAATACTTTTGTATCAAAGTAGTCAGGCAAAATTAAAAGACTGACCCAACTATCTCAAGTACTTTTATTATTGAAACAGTTGGCATCAATTTATGGGTTGTAGCGAATATTGTTGAAGTGACGAACAGTTGTAAGTTATGATTAACTTTATTCGAATAATAACAAAGGAGCTCAATAAACCACTTTTCAGCTATTGAAATTGATGATGCGGAGGGCAAAATAGTTTTATATAAAAAACAAAAATTGCTAAATTAACTCTTGAACTCTTACCCTGAATTGGGAAGACGTATCAAGTTGTGGCAATAATTTTTGTTTTAGTATAGTGTTTTGCTGAAAATTTTTGCAATCGGGCTACATTTTCTAAATAAATGCTGCTTGAAAGCTCCAGAGCATAAAAAAGGTGCAGACGGAGTTCACAAAAATCTCCACTGAAACCAAACGGTCGCTGGATTTATTTTACATTTCACATAAAAGTTCTGAAATTAGTTCATCAATTGCATTTTAATTAATACAGAATAAGAGCATAGTTTGCTGATTGTGCTGTGCCGTCTGTAGACGGTCTTAGATGTTTAAGGGTTCAAAGTAATTTTCATTTTTTGACCACTTTTAATTGAAAAACTCTGTTTAGTTAGGAATAAAATGAGACTTAAGGCTTAAAAGTCCGTTTGAAGTTGACGGAGTTATTAAGCTTTTTAGCAATACAACTCAACCACGTTCTTTTTTGTCGCACCGTGTTATCAATGTGAATACAAAATTTTAAACGATGATAGTCAGTGGCCAAGACAAATTTTATACCTACGATAGTGACTGAATCACTTAAGGTGAAAGTGCATAACACGCGTTCTTCAAAAGAGTAAAGAAAGTTACAAGCAACACTTCTAACGCAAAAAAGTGAGCCAAAAGTAAGCTCCCGGCATTAATTCGCACGGTACTTCGTGCAATGTTTTCTCAAAAAACTAAAGTTTCATTAATTCTATGGTTCGTAAGAGATTTTCGAGTATGTATGTGTGTATTGAAGCTAAAAGTTATTAATGTCTATCTCATTGATTCACAGGGACAAGAATTCATAGAACATATCGAGCCATGACTGCCAAAACGATGTAAGCGAAAAAAAACTAAATTTACAGGAGAAGATTGTCTTTTTAACATTTTTTGTTTTAGTGCAGTACAAAAGTCCTTTTTATACATTAGAGCATATCGAGCCATAACCGCCAAAAAGACGTAAGCGCCATGATTATCGATTTTTGATTTTTTTCTAATGCAAATAATATTCGATTATTCCCACCAGCATACAAAATTGTATAACTGTAAAATCACAATGGTATTGTTACGTTTTAACCTTTTTAAAACGTTTGAGTTCGTTTATATTGCGTTAAAATACAATAAAACTCTATTTTATTTTAGTTGTTTGACAAACTGTCACTTTTTATTAATTCCACTGTACTTTCATACTCTATTTCTAAATACACCAAATTCTCTTTTACAACACTTTTTATTTGCTCCTTACACAGACTTTATTTCTTGACAGCCAATTCAAGACAAACTGACTCATCAGCCGCAATTCGCCGCTTTTATAGTATTTCATCTTAGTTTAGAATGTTCTAGTACGGACATAAATCTTCGATTTTCGCCGTTAAAGCAAATGTTCTAAAATAACACAAAAAGGAACAGAGCCATGCACTTGGCAGCACTCTTTATTAGTGCAGATAATTTTAGAAGTTTTTAAGCCTTGACAGAAGCCAATACATTTTTTTGCTAAAAGCTCATAACAAGCTCTGACGTGGTGAATGGGGTCTTTAGCATTTTTATTTACGGCTATAAAATACTTTCGATTTTTATTAAAAAAAAAAAAAATCGCAAATCGATAATCATGGCGCTTACGTCTTTTTGTGATTTTGGCTCGATATGCTCATTAGCCATAGACTAATGATCCTCACTAAATAGTTAATTTTTGTGGATGCCATGGTGTCGTGCCACTTGTAATTGCTTTGGATTGCTTTTACTTCATATTCTGAAATTTTAATGGTACGTATTCATTGAAAAAATGAGTTTCGGTAACAATTCACAAACTGCTCATCGAACAGAGCTCTGATATTTAAAATAAGTTTTCATAATTTATAAGTATTCCTATGGCGTAGTATTATGCATGGGGATTTTCCAAAACATATATGAAAGAAAAAACACCCTTTTCTTTTATGCCTTTGCAAAAATTTATGTTCAAACTCTTTAATACTTTTTATAAAAGAATTCTTTGTTTAAGAAAATAACTTTCATCCTGCTAGTATTTTGACCCATTGTGCATTGCTGTTGTATTTTGTATTTAATATGCAAACACTGAACACGTTTTTCTACTTAAAAATGATGAAGAAAACCAAACATGTTTTTATTATATAACACTGTGCGACAAAAAAAAAAATAGAAAAAAAAAACTTTGAAATACTTACCTGGGAAATGATATCGAGTAGAGCAAGGATATACATATTTTTTGAATTTTTAAAAAACCTTCAAAATCTCTAGTTATGAATAAAAGATCGGGTTATCGCACCTTCGTGCACTTAGAAGCTAACAACTTTACTAAATATTGTCCGATTGTAAACAACCAGGGTATTATTTCAAAATTTAAATTTTTTTCAAAGTTATAAAAAGAACACACAAATTTGTTAAAAATGTTATGATTTTTTCATGAGTTGTTTTACTAGAAAGCTAACTAACTCCGTTATTTTCAACAGAATTTTAAGTCTTAATTCTCATTTTATTCATAGTATGACTCCTGTATGAAACAAAATGCTACTGAACTTAGAACATGTGAAAGAAAATGGGTGAATAATGTGTTTGCTTGAGAAATATAGCCATATTCTTAAAAACTACTTAAAAGACTTCTACAACTTTTAAAAGGTCTGCTTATATTCTTTTTAAATTTGAAAAAAATTTTAAATCGGCTGAGCTGTTAGCTTATAGATCCATTGAGGTACGAAAAATCGATTTTTTGAATCCGTAACTCAACTTCTTAGAGGTAAGGAATGTCCATAATTGAGGTGTCATTTTAATTTTATAAAAAAAACTCTTTTTTTTCAGATCTTAAAAAATGTTATTTTACAGTTTGTTATAAGTAAGGTCCGGGTTAAAAATGAAATATTATGTCGGGCAAGTGATCCCTTTACTGGCTTGGCAGGCTCCCAATCTTTTACCATAATTATCGCTCACGTTTTTCAATAAACTGTGGCCAATGGTTGATAACTGCTGTGTTGGTTTTAGACTCTTGAACTGCTATAGAATTATTGCTGTACACCTGCGATTTTAAAAACCCCACTAAAAAATCCAAAGATGTCAAATCGCATGATATTGGTGGCCAATTACTCCTCGCTTACGAGATATAATGCGATTTTCGAACTTTACTGTCAAAATATAAGATAAACAATAGATCTTGCAGTGTAACATCCTGTTTAAAACACATATTAGAAGCCTTCAAACTATCTCCCTGTAGTGATTTTCATCACATTTTTCAACACTTCTGTTCACAGCTGTTATATTCGCGACCACTACGTTGATAAGTTCTGTTTCTGTCATCATGAACGGATACCGTTGCTTCAAATTTCTCAACCATCAGCTTGATGGCACCACTTATTGGATTATTTTCTCCATAATATTTCGTTTTAAATTTCTTTTCTAATTACATATTGAAAACTTTTCAAATTTTCAAGAAAAGTTTTAAAAATCACAACACGTGTTGTGTTCCGTATTAACTAACTGGAACGTATCTATAATCTAAAAATTACAAGTAGAAAAAAAATGGCAGCAAAATTCAAATGATACCTCAATTTTGGACACCCTTTATTCTGAAAATTCAAAAAACAGATCTCTGTTCTGATCGATAGCGCTTATAAGAAAAATAGTAATACCACATAATGCCAGATAATGCTTTTTTTGTGGCACAGTGTAATACAGTCGATGAAATCCGAAATTCTAAAATAGGAACAGCAAAATATTATTAAAAACAAAAACATTTGAATGCTTAATGTTAGGCTTTCAGATATTATCATAGAAGCTTCTATAGAGTGGGAAATTTAAAAGTTTAAATTCAAAAAGGCAAAAAAACAAAAATGGTTTGAAATTTTGCCAAAATTATTGTTATTGTTTTTTTTTGTTGTGAAGTACAGTTATTCCGGTTTGAAATAAAATATTATTTCATTCATATGACTGCCACGACTGGCCACATAGTATTCCATTTCGAGAACTTTTTTTTTTGTGGTCGTATCTTGGCAATGGCATTACGAATGTTGGCTTGTAAATAATCAAATATCTCTGGTTAGTCGGCATAATACCTGACTATAATGTCGTCAAACAGAAAATAGTCCAACGGTGTCAAGTCACAGCTTCTTGGCAGCCAACTGACATCACAATTTCGGTTAATTAAACGGCCATCAAACGTTTGACGCAATAACTCGATTGTGGCATAAGCTGTGTTGCAAGTTGCATCACCCTATTCAAACTAAACATCATTCGCGTCAATACCATGAAGAGCGGGCACAAAAAAATCGGTTATCATGGTGCAATAAGTGTCTTGATTGACCATAATGGTTGCGATATATTACATCGATCCATAACCGCCAAAAAGACTTAAGCGACAAAAAACAAATTATTCAAGAGAAGGTTTTTTTTTTCAATATATTTTGTTCTAGAGTAGTACATAAGACTCTTTTGTTTTTGCTGTAAAATCACAAAAGTACATTTTAGAGCTACAAAATTTTGTATGCTGGTGGGAATGATCGAAATCTATCGATTTTTATCAAAAAACGAAAATCGATAATCATGGCGCTTACGTCTTTTTGGCGGTTATGGCTCGATATATGAAATATGGGCCGCACCAAACAGTCACTCGTAATGGGTACATTGGCTTCTGTAAGACAACGTTTGGGTTTTCTGAGCCCAAAAATATGGGCACCAAGACGAAAATGAGCTTCATCCGAAAAGATATTTTTAAGTGATGATTAATTTTCAATAAATCGATTCATTTCGTTCAGTGGAAATAATATATTGCAACAGAATAGAATGACAGTATTGCCAGATTCGAAATAACCGCTGGTTCAAATTTAAATTTTCAAATTGCTCACCCTATAAATTATCATTCATTAATACCTTAAATCAGATATGTTTATAATGAAAAAAATTTAAAACAAAAATTTCAATTATTTTTCGGTTTTTTTTTTAATTTTTAATTTATACCAAAAGTGTTTAACTCTTTTATTTATTCGAAGATAATGAACCAGTTTCTTCCACTTTCAGTTTTTGAACTCTGCCTTTTGCTAAAGATTTTAATCATTTAAGTAGAAAATTTGTTGGAAATAAAAGAGATTTTTTATTGAACATCTGCTGAGTATTTTCATCAATAAATCTTTCCAAGTGAATAAATCTTTATTAAAACCTAGCAAAACAAGTGGTAAAAATGCTTAAAAATTCTTAAAACATTATTTAGTTTTCACTTTTTGTCTAAGGAATGTTGGAAATCCCTACTCTTGTGTTCATTATTGAGTGTATGGATGTTTGCTTTCTCTCGGAAGGGATGGGTGGGGGTAGAATTTTAAAACTCAGGCAAGCTATACTCGTATTTAATTTGCTTTTTAATATTTCGATTGTTGTTGGTTTTATTTTACTTTCAAATGTTGATTTTAATGTTGTTGCTTTTGCTCTCATTTCAAAAAAAAAAAAAATTGTTTGTTGGTTTTAAGGGTTTATTTTTACTTTTCATTCCGGCTCAATCTGATTACGACCACATCAATTAGTTTAAGCTCTTGTTTGATGATTTTATTAAATATTCATGTTGCCCTGTTTTGGATATCCTTTTTTTTTTTGTACAACTACAGCTACCACCAGCAGCGTCAATAACAACAACTTCAACAATAAAAATATTTGTTAATAATTAAATGAAAATATTTTAGACTGAAAGTTTTTCGAAGCAGAAAACACAAAAAAAAATATGTTTTTTGATTAAAATATTTTGTATAGAAAATTGAAAAAATATTTTATTGATTGAAAAATATTTTTATTTTGGACGTCGCATATTTTACATGCCGTAGTTGTTGTTGCTGTTGCTGTTGTTGCTGTTTTCGAAAAGTACTTTGTAAAGGATTATATTTCAATGAATTTCAAATTGACTGTTTGTGCAAGACTGTCTGTAATTTAAACCAATGGAAAATAAATTATTTAAATAATTTAAATGTCAAAATAAATGAAAATGTCAGCTTATAAATAAGAAATAAGCTTTAATACATTTAATAGAAGTTTATAAATTTAAAAAGAGTACAGGGAAACCAACCGCTAAGGGTTTTGGCCTACAAAATAGTACTTATTTATAAAATGGCCAAGTTAAATATTGAAATTAAAAGAAAGTACATATATAGGGTCCGCCATCTAACGTTTTTTTTCAACTAGTGCTTATTTCGTGAATGGCAACACTTAGCTCATGTCTGATTTGACAGATAATATGGTTGTGAATACGCTTCGCTAAGTGGGCCTGAGATCGACTTACAGAAGACGCCGATTTCGCCAAAAAAATCATCTTTTCAGATGAAGTTCATTTTGATCTTGGCGGGTATGTAAACAAGCAAAATTGTCGCATTTGGGGCACAGACAACCCGCCCGCATACCCTGAAAAGCCGATACACCCAAGACGAGTCACTGTTTGGTGCGGATTTTGATCAAGAGGCATAATTGGGCCATTTTTCTTCGAAAATGAGCAAGGAGAGGCCGTTACAGTCAATGGCGGTCGTTATCGGGCAATGTTGAAAGAATTTTTGTTCACAAAAATTGAAGAGGAGGATGTTAGCAACATTTGGTTTCAACAGGACGGCGTTACGTGCCACGCAGCCGAAGCTACACTCGATGTTTTGCGCCCTGTTTTTGAAGATCGCATTATCAGCCGCAGAGCTAATGTCGTTTGGCCACCTCGAAGCTGCGATTTGACACCGTTGGACTATTATTTGTGGGGTGCCGTCAAAGGTAAGTGTTACGCCAACAAGCCAGAGACAATTGACACTTTGAAGGACAATATTCGTGAAGCCATGGGTGAAATACAGCTGCACACAATCGATAATGTGCTTAAACATTGGCCAGCCGAGGCAGCCCTTTCAATGAAATTATTATCCATTATTAACCAGAAATAAGTACAATCTTACAAATAGAAAAAGAAATTTGAAAAATATTCAGTATTTTTTTTTATAACATTTTCAAAAAAATAAAAAATAAAATAAAGGGTCCGCCATTATTAGTACATCAAAATGTCATGCTTGTATCAGTTATCTGTAGATATCAATTACACGGTGCGCTAAAAAGAGACTTCAGGTACAACAATGCTAGAGTTACGGATAAAAAAAAAAGATTTTTGGTACCTTGTATCACTGGGTTATCTCTCAGTCCCTCCAGGTTCGAAACCAAAGATCTGCTTTCTTTAAACAAAAACACGATTATTTATTTCCGTGTTTAATATTAGAACAAAGCTTATTTATTAATAAAACCTTAAAGTTAACTTACTGTCTATCTTAATTACGAAACTAATTTAAGATGTACTGCGGCAGCATTGTGTGCTATAGTTAACGTCTGGTAACAAACTTTCTGTGCTGGAAACAGCTTCTGGTAAGCGAGTACTGTACTGAAGACAGCTTCTGGTAAGCACAAAATGTACTAGAGACGATTGTAAGAGAAATACGGTTGCACTTATAATCAACGGTGGCAAAAAAAAAAAATAAATTCGCGGGCTCTTTTTACAGCTTCTGGTGAATAATGAGTGTAAGAAAAATAATAAGAAAACGACTACAAGAATAATGTGAGAGCTCTTGTGATCAAAAACGGATAAACGGCAAATGCCAGAGAAATTCGGGGCCTCTTGCACTGACAAAACAAAAATATTATGCGATTATAAGAAAATTTCGAGAGCTTTTATAATCACCGGTAAGCAACAGGTAGACCACTTTTTCGATCGAACAAATCTCCAAGCTATTAATCAAATAATTATGTGAGCTCAATGAGAATTACCTATATTTTTACTAAAAGAACTTAAAAGCATTACACATTCTTCACAATTCTCTTTTATGCCATATTCGTTTAATGTACACACATAAGTTCCAACCGTAATATGCGTAGGCTAGCTTTAACGACTGTACGAATACACAGAATCAAATGTGTATAACTATAATATGCTTCGCTCAATTTGATTTTCTTACGTTTTGGGAGAACCTAATCGCATTATTATATGCAAAACAACAACGAAAGAAACACCTTGTGCAATGGATGCTATTACTTTTATTCGTCACTGAAACAGCGACGATTGAACATGCGTGGCGGATGTAAGCAGATTTTTTTTTTATTGTTTATTTCAAATAATTAAATTCTTATAAATTCATCCAGATACTAATAATACTAATTATCTATTCAACTCAACTCTCAAATCGTAATTTTAATATTCTCCCTAGCAAGACGATTCCAAAAGTACATTATAGCCAGCGTCCTCAACTCAGTGCTTTAAGCGCTTTTTAAATTTTTCGACGCAAAAAATGCAGTTTCAGAGTGAAAAAAGGCCAGTTTACTAGGAATTGTATGATTTTATTTTAAAGGCATTGTTGTTAGCGATGTGTATTTAGTTGAGGTTTTTTTCAGTTTTCATAATTGTAGATGTTCACTGATTAAAGTGTCGCGTCGAACTTGTAATTTTCCTGTATTAACTCCAGCTAAATTCTCAATTTTAGCAATTAAGTGGGCTGTATTTGAATTACTATAGGGTTTAACGATTTTTTTGGAAAAATTCATTAACACTTTGTGGCTTTATCCGATGTTTTGTTTTAGCGATTTTTCGTTAAAAATGTCCTTCAAAATGGTAAACAATATTTCTTACCATTTTCAAAGAGTTTTTTTAATTTAATGAACTGTTGTGAGTAATTTGAGCTTTAATTTTACTTAGTTTTTATTAAAGTTTGTCGCAACCAACAACTGATCTTAATGAATAACTGAAAGGGGATCTATCCTGTCGAACCAAAAAAAAATTTTATGTTTGACTGCAAACATGAAACGAAAAGTGCCAATACAATGAACTTGGTTTTATTCCTTTGTTGCCTCTTTATTCGAAATTAAGGCTCTATCTTAATGAACCAGAGTATAGTTAAAGTTATTTTGTAATATACGTCTCTCTCTAAAACATTTCAATGAAATTTTCGTTAAATTTTTTTTTATTTCTCCAGAAATGTAAGAATTTACAACCACAGACAAAAATAAAATGAAATTTTTTTGAAAAGTAATTTCATTTTTTTTTGTAAAATTTTTTTATTTTTGTGGTAAATATTGCCAGAAGACAAGCTTGTTGAACAACAAGTATGTGGTTTTAATTTAAAGAAAAATTAACAATAAAACAACATCAATATAATGTTTTCAGGCTTTTAAGTTTGATTAAAGATGGAAACAATTTCTGAAGTAGCAGTAACAGCAGCAACAGCACATTGATCACAATGTCAACAGCAATCTTTTGAGTTGAATTCAGTTGCAAAAACCTGAAATAAAGTGGATATATAAAGAAAAGAGAGTGACAGGGAAAGAGAGAGTGAGAGAGAGAGAGAGAGAAAATGACATGAAATAAATGTTTAAATACTGAATTACTTTAAGTTTAATACTCGTACATACATTGTAACATTGCCAATGCGTGAGGTTGTAAGAGAGTAAGTAAGTGTTTGTAAGTTGGGTATTAAAATTGTTTTTTAAGTAAAATATATAGAACATTTTTAAAACAAACACACACACACACACACACATACTAAGTTCTATATCCACCTTTGTCGCCTCCTGCAAAGTATTTGGTTTCGGCAAGTTGTCAAGGACACTGATTTCTTCTGTTTTTGTACTTGTTTTTCGACTGGCTTTTATCACAATTTTGTTGCTGTTGCTTTCAAAAGTGCTTACAACACACCAGCATCGTCTTATTCTCCCTTCTCCCCCGTTTATTTTACCTTTCATACCTTCCCTCTAATGTTGCCTACAAATGAAAATAAAACATTTTAATTACTTAACTTTGCTTTTCGTACTTTTTTGTTGCTTTTTATTAAATATACATACATATATACGAGGAGTGATTGATAATTTCATAATTTTTTAAATGATTTTTTTTGTTTTTTTTTTGTTTTTGTAAAAATTTTAGGAATTAAGCAAATTTTTTTTTTTGTCTAAAATTTGATTTAATGTGCAGAAACGGGAAGTAGTTCGTACTTTAATTCATGAGTTTTTGACAAAATGACTGTACACGTGCGAGTCCGTCTCATACATGGAATTTGTCAATTCCTTGAGGTTCTTAACAATGTTCATATGGTAAAATGGCGCAGGATTTAAAGACAAACGAACACTCACTTCGACTTTTGTTTTATTTTCCAGCAAAATTTCGGTGATAGTTTTTTGTTTACTTAAAACCAAGCGAGATTTATTATATTCCGATTTCATTGAAATTATCGAAACTGTCAGCTTACAGTGACTGTCAAAAATATAGTCCAGTAATAGTAATTGGCCTAAATATTCAAAATTCACGAAATTTTTAAACTGCCCACGAGCACGTCTTACATCTTTCTAGGGCACAATGTTTCTTTAAGGTGTGTGTTGCATTAAAAAAATCATTTTTATTTTAAGTTGTATTTGTACTTAAAACATACTCTATATACTGCAACTACACACACACACATATGTATACACTTGCAAAGTACATTTAATATCTACTCTTTCTTAATTTTATTTTACAATTTCGTATACGAACAAACCTGTTTTACCTTGAGTATGTGTATGAATACTCACTCAGTCATTTCCTATATATGAGTAGTTTTTCACCTACACATACTCTCATCCAAACACTCCCCTACAAATACATTTATAAAACCATGTGCTTAAATCTTAAATTATTTTTGTTACTTAAGTAAAATGCAAAGAGCATAAGCAGCAACGACAACAATTACAAATACTAGCACTACTAATACCAACCAACAAACAATAAAACAAATTTACGAAAAAAATGACACAAAAACAAAAAATTACTACAGAGCTCTAAAGAAAACGAGATTCTATTTAAGCTCTTAAACACCTTTAATGTCATTCTAGAGTTAAAAACAATTTTTATTATAAATTTTCTAAAAAACACTCTGCAATTGTTGGAGAGAGAGTGTATGCCTGTATGAGGGAGGAGTAGTCATGTACTGTATGCATATAGAAACATAGATTCATACATACATCCTTGTAAGGATTTAAGTATTTCTAGTGAATATAAGTAAAGTTTGTTTTGTCATTGTTATACCTTTTAAACGTGTTTATACACGCGTATATACTTATTTACTCGTACGTATGTATGGATATTATATATTGTACTCATGTACTTATATATATATTACATGTTATTATTTAAGTTGTTGTTGCTATTGTTGTTGTTGTTGTTTTGTTATTTGGCTTTACATAATACATAGCCATTGTTATTATTTTGTCAGCAGGTGTAAAAATGGTTTTACTTTCTTTTTCGTATTAAAATTATGTCAAATACATTTCCTTCAGTTTATTTACTTTTTGAGTGAGAAAAGAAAAAATGTCGAAAAATTATTTATTTATTTTGTAAATTTTTATGTCAAGTCTTTAATTTGCTTGGATTTTCATTTTATTTTTTTGTTTTGCAAAATGAATTGGTTCTCTACCTTTTTGAGATATTTTTTTTATAACCATTTTTGAAATAAGTATATATCGGGCGATTATTTAGCAAACTTCTTTTCGACAACAAGTCAATTCATGGTTTTGGCGAGAGTAAGGTTGTGGCTCTGGATATCTCAAAGGCGTTTGATAGAGTTTGGCACGAGGCTCTCATTTCGAAACTTAATGCTTTTGTTGTCATTAGTCACTTTTCTCGATTTATATAGAGCTTTCTCAGAGATCGCTCTATAAGAGTGGTTATAGATGTGGTCTCATCCGACGAGTTCAGGGTAAACTCAGGGGTACCGCAAGGCTCTGTTCTTTCTCCTACTCTTTTTCTAATATTTCTTAACGACTTTCCTCTTCCCACTTCTAATCCTATCTACTCTTTTGCGGATGACAGCAACATTTGTCACTCATATTCCTTTGATCGTAGACCGAGCATTTTGGAGGTTGGGGTAAGAAGGATGAATATGAACCTCACACTCACAAGTGACCTGGTGAAGCTCTCCGAGTGGGGTCGTGCGAACAGGGTCGGTTTTAATGCACGTAAGACTCAATGTTGTTTTTTAACACACAGGCGTGGTGGTGTGCTGTCATCTGTGTCAATGGGTAATGTGGATATTGAGGAATCAGATGCTCTTGATGTTCTGGACATGAGAATTCACTGTGACGTTCGTTGGAATGATCACATATTTCAAGTGTCGAAAGAAGCATTCAAGTGGCTTGGTTTTTTGAGACGGTGCAAGAAATACTTCACCCCATCTGATCTCCTTAATATTTACAAGACCTTTATCCGTCCCAAAATGGAATACAACTCTCATGTATGGGACGGTGGAGCTTCTCGACCGCGTACAGGAGAAGGCGAAGATGCTCATCAATGTGTTCTAACGAAATTGAGGAATTAATTCCCAAAAGTCATATATTTTTACGTAGTACTCGTATTTCTCGTAGAGCGCATCCCTTTGTAGTTGATTGTCCAGTGAATCGCACAACGCACTATAGGGAGAATTCGTTCTTTGGTCGCACTGTTCGGTTGTGGAATAATCTTCCAGCGAAAGTATTTCCTACCACTTACGACATGAGTTAATTTAAATCTAATGTCCATAAACACTACTCCCTCTGTCCTCCTCCCAATAACCTATTTTCCTAGTACCAGCACAATGCACAGCATGAGTAGGGGCCATCCCCTGGGTGCTGGTCTTATATAAAAAAATACACTGTTTTTGGTAATTAAGCTATTTTCGTGTAACATTTTACTATCAAACATGTTCAGCTTGTTCTATAATTTAACCATGAAGCGACGAAGCATGAAAATAATTGAATTTTATTATCAAAAATCATCCTTTTTTATTAATTACCGGTTGAATGGATACGTGAATAAACAGAACTGTGGTACCTGGTTTGGAGAGCAGGCAGAAGCATTGCTCGAACTGTCAATACATCCCAAACAATAAAGTGTTTTGTGTGTATTGTGGGCCGTTGGCTTCACGGAACCGTACTTTTTCAAGACAACGTAGGCAGAAACGTTACTGTGAATGGCGAGCGTTACTGTACGTTTATAGTTTTTAATTTATTTTGCCCAAAATGAGAGAGCCGGACTTGGCTGATATGTAATTCTATTTATTTCGAGTTTGGGGCCGGTCAATTGGCCGCCTAGATCATGCGATTTAACGCCTTTAGACTAATTTATGTGGGGCTATGTTAAGGCTCATGCTTGTAGGGACAAGCCCACCAGGGCTAACGCACTGGAAACCAATATTGAAAAATTTATTGCATATGTTGAAGAAAGTATGCCAATATGGACGCAGCATATTAACCGTTTGAGACGTAGCGGCAATCATCATTTACAAGAAATCATCTTTAAACGTTGACTTATTGTAGATCGTGCGACTCAACGACTCAAAAAAGATTTCAAACATTTCTCTAAATTCTATGCGTCTGTTTTTAAATCAAATCCGAAAGGTGTTAACAGATCACTCGATACATACGAGGTGTATGTACGTATGTACATATGCACACATTTTTATTAGCTCGTATAAAAAGCTTACGCGTTTTTTTGTTTTTTTTTTGATAAATTTTGTAACTAAACTTTACGTTAATGGAAGTCAATTTGAATAAACTACATATTCGTCACTTATATGTGTCATCTCTTGCCATCTTTGGTGCAATACCATAATTTTATCGTTGCAGTGTTTCTGCGATTTACTGAACAAATTCTTAATCAAGTTATTGTTTAAATAAAAAACTTTTTAATCCCCAAAGCCTTTTCAGACTGACTATATGAACTTAAGGTTACATAGCGGGTGCAGCAAAACTTAACAGTGAAGAGTAATTAATTTTTGTGTGTATCCTGGCATTCTCGTTGTGCAAGACAACACCTTTCTTATTGGCCAATTCCGGTTGCTATTTCTTGATTGTTCTATTCCACCGGTCAAGTTATGTTCATTTGGAGTAATTACCTGCAACACAACCATGTCTAGACTTTAGAATAGTTCTGGAGGGTCATTAGTTTCGTTTAGGTTCAGTTAACAAAAAATTTTGTCATATAAGAGTTTTGTAACATTCCACTGCTATATTTCACTCAAAGATTGTTTTGCACTCTACCGCTTTAAATAGTAAAGTAGATGCCCCACAAATCTGAACCCAAAAAATTTAAGAAAATAACCCCCGTGTGGCGGTTCCATGGTTTCGATTTGAGTTTTTGTTTTTTTAAATGGGTACATCTGTTGTTGATAAATCTTAGCGCCCAAGAGTGCATCTATCTCTTTGTACGTTGGCGAATTTTTACGGTCTTAGAAAGGGATTTAAATTTACAAAAACGAACTTCTATTAAATTTGGCGTAAAAAACTGATTTAAGGGTGCGCAAACGTTGAAAGTGTTGGAAAAGTGTTTCGGCAACGATTCTCCTTTAAAAAAAAACGATCGTTTATCTGTGGCAGGAGCGATTCAAACGTTCATCGAAGATGATGAATGAAGTGGCAAACGAAAACATTGAGAAAGTAAAAGAAATTTTGGTCAATAACCGAAAATTAACTTGAATTAAATAGCGGAGGACTTGAAAATTGCCTATGGATCCGTCCAAAATGTTACGGTTAATCGTTTGAGTTTCGGTCGTGTAGCAGGAAAGTTGGTGCCAAAAGGCCTCAATTTCATGCAAAAAAGAACAAAGACATGATTGCGAGACTGAATCCGATCCCTCATTCATCATAAGAATCATTACTGAAGGCGAGACGTGGGTTTATGACTATGTCACGCAATCCAGACATCAAGCAAGTGAATGGCGTTCACCAAATGAGTCAAGACCAAAAAACCACGTCTCTCTCAGTCACAAAAGAAGGCAATGATTATTTTTTTGCATGGATTAGAAGCGTGTAGGGCATCATGAATTTTGTCAGAAGGCCAGACAGTAAACAAAGAGTTTTATTTAGGCATTATGAGACGTTTCCGTGAAGCAATTCGCCAAAAGAGACCAGAATTGTAGGCAGAAAACGCGTGGATTTTGCACATTGACAACGCACCGTCATACTTTGCTAAATTTTTTACGAAAAATTCAATAAATACCGTCAAACAGCCACCGAATTAACCTGATTTGGCTCCCTGTGACTTCTTTCTGTTCAATCGAGTTAAAAAACCATTACGGGGAATGATTTTCAGCTGCAGAGAGTAAATAATGGAAAATCGCAGGAAGCATTTAGTGGCATATCGAAAAACGAATATAAAAAATGCAAATGCTCAGCTATGAAGCAAAGATTTAGCGGGAGTATCAACAGCAGATGTACCATCTTAAAGAAAAGAACTCAAGTCGGAACGATGGGACAGCCACACGGGGGTTATTCCGGAAACTTCTTGATCAAGGAAGTAAACGAAATACAACTTTTAAATTCTTTGTGTAGCCCCGTAAAACATTTGTGCGGCTTGCATATATGCATTAAGAAACTTATCATTTGGAAGAAAATTTTTTTTTTTTAGTGTAACCTTTTACCAGTTCTATTTTCGCCCCAAATACAAATATTTGTCAGGCTCTGAGAATAGAATTGTATTTCTATATTCAATAACGATCGTTCATTTTGATTAAAAAATTTTACTTTGCAGCTATTTCTTTACATTTGTGATCAAATGAATTAACAATTTGTAATACAATTCATAGACTTTATCATTGTGATACTACATATGTACACCCATAAACTAAATGAGATCTTTTGTTTGCTGTATAATATATTAAAAATCTGTTGTAAAACTCTAAATAATATGAACGAGTTATCATTTTAAATTTTTATTTTTGTTTCCAGCATAGTTTTAAGTTTAATACTTCTGCGAATCAAATTTAAACCACCTTGTTTAACAAAGATATTAAATAATTGATAAGTAAAACCGTGTAATGCTTTATTATTTATAAAGACAAGGTATTATATGGCACATGATTTATGAGATTTTTGATTAAAATAAATTATGCGTCTTCGTTACATTTAAAAGCGGAATTTATTATAATCTCTTATGAAAATAAGAGTATAAATTTCCGCAAGAGAAACCATAGAATATGATAAAAATATATAATAAAGTATAGCACAAGCGAAACAGCAAAAAGATTTGAAAGCAATTGGTTAAGATATTAAAGCAATAAAATAACAAGATTAGAATGAAAAAAAAATATGTAAAATAAGAAACCAAAAAAAATAGTTGAAAGCTGATTTACACTTTTAATTAATTTGTTCACAAAATATTTAAAAAATTATTTAAATTATATAATTGCTAGAGAAATTTTTAGAGTCTTTTTATTTAGAGACATTTTATACCTTTGAAGAGGCTTTAAACTAAGCTCCACAAGCCTCTAAATGCTTAGCAGTCTCAATAAGCAATTCAACGACAATTTAAGAAGAGAAAACTTGTTTAGCATATCACAATTCTAAGCCATAATTAACTCTGTTTTTCTTTTCTTTATTCAAAAACATATATATATAGGGTTCGCCAGGGTTCTTGTGACACAGCTAAAAAAAATCTGTTGCACATAGATTGTGTCATAATAAAATAAAGCGATTGACTGTCACATATTCATAGAACAATGGCATTCTCCAACGCCTGTCAAAGTACATACGCATTCGAGGGAGTTTTAGACAATTCATCGTTCATTGGAATTGGACGACTTGAAGAATGATGACTTGAATTTGTTATAAAAATTTATCATTAAAATATTTTTGGAAGTATTGAAACGGAGTTTCTAAACCATTATTAGCATTAGCGGAAAAAATTACGCTTGAGCCTAGTTTTCCGTGACTTATTTTTTTAGTCATTTGAATTGTTTTAAGTTTCGAGGAACTAAATGTATCAAGTTTTTTTTTCTCCGTCACTCCTCTAAGGAGCATATTGGCTTTCCACAAAGCATCTATTGCTTTGTTTCAGTTTCTTTAATCAATTTGATATTTCAGACTAAGTAGATGATTAATCCGCTGTAGCTTCCTCCATATGATTTTTGTGTGTGTAGTGGTGAAGATCCTTGAACATCCTAATTGGTGGTGATCTTTACTTTAGCATTGTAATTTTTCCCAGTAGGTGGCGTGTTTTTCCCGATCATTCGTCTGATGTTTGTCATCAACGCCAGAGGTATGCGGGAAGGTCAGGGGGACTTTTTTTCTTTATTTTTTAGATGGAGTTGTTTTTTTTCTGTTTTTTTTTTTTGTGTAGTGGTGAAGATCATTGCTAATTGGTGGCGATCTTTACTTTAGCATTACAATTTTTTCCCAGTAGGTGGCGTGTTTTTCCTGATCATTGATCTGATGTTTGTCAACATCGCCAGAGGTATGCGAGAAGGGTCAGGGCGGCGTTTTTTTTATTTTTTTTTTTTAGATGGAGTTGTCTGGAGGGAAGAAGTTGAAGCCTTCTTTTATTATTAAAAATGCGAAGCCACAATTAAATTTTTTCTTCGTCATGTCCTCTGCTGGTGCTTATGCGTGCGCTCTAACTACTACACCACGCCACCCCCAAATGTACCAAGTATCTGAGTCTTAAATTCAATTTCTAATATATTAGCCTCTCCCCTAAAACTTCTTAGCGTTCCATTGATGGTCAGCATCACTTATATCTGAAGTTTTCTTTAAGTGTTTAAAGATTTCCTCACTTAATTTAACAAGAAAAAATCAAATGTTTTAATCACATATTTACAAAGTAAACTCTCTTTTGATAACGGTATTAACTATAAAAAAATGTTTATTAGAGTCAACGCTACCTCATTTCAAAAAGAAAAAAGGAAATATCCATTGTAACGGGTCCGCCATCTAACATTTTTTTTTCAACTAGTGCTTATTTCGTGAATGGCAACACTTAGCTCATGTCTGATTTGACAGATAATTAGTTTTATCCTTTCTGCTGAACGAATATTGTTGTGTTTACGCTTGAACAACGCTGGGAAATATTGCGTGCGATGGACTTACACAAGATGCTGATTTTGCCAAATAAAATCATCTTTTCAGATGAAGCTCATTTTAATCTTGGCGGGTATGTAAACAAGCAAACTGAGGCATAATTGGACCATTTTTTTTCGAAAATGAGCAAAGAGTGGCCGTTAAAATCAATGGCGATCATTATCGGGCCATGTTGAACGAATTTTTGTTCACAATAATTGAAGAGAAGGATATTAACATTTGGTTTCAACAGGACGGCGCTACGTGCCACACAGCGTGAAGATCGCATTATTGGCCGCAGAGCTGATGTCGTGTGGCCACCTCGGAGCTGTGATTTGACACTGTTGGACTATTATTTGTGGGATACCTTCAAAGATAAGTGTTACGCCGACAAGCCAGAGACCATTGAGGCTTTTAAGGACAATATACGTAAAGCCATTGGTGAAATACAGCTGTACACAATCGATAATGTGCTTAAAAATTGGACCAAACGTGTAGGCTACTGCATGGCCAGCCGGGCAGTCATTTGAATGAAATTATTTTCCATTATTAACCGGAAGGATTGTACTTTGAAATAAAAAGGAAATTTGAGAAAATATTCAGTAGTTTTTTTATAGCATTTTCAAAAAGATAATAAATATTTGGCAGACCCTTTATTTCGCCACAATGAAGCATATATACATGTATATAGAAATGCAAGGAAAAAGGGCTTGTAATCCACAAGAGCTGTACGCTACTGGTTATCAGATAAAAAGTTTTTCATGAAAATATAACACAAAAATGTCAATAGAATTGTAAAGAAAAATGAAACTCATGTAACAAAATCAACCATAACCCTCGTCATTATTCAATAATTCTTTGAAATATTTCATAGTTTTCATTTTTTTTTAATTTTACTAAGCAAAAATGGGTCATTTTGACAACATCTAGACAAAAGGGTTGTCATAGCAAACTAATTTTGTATCCCATTATTCCATTATTCCGTTACAAACAGATATAAAGGATTCATTAATTTTTTAGTTAATACTCTAAGCAAAGATAGCGAGCGAATACATGCAATATGATACTTTTAATCCCAATGCAGTGGATTAAAAAAGATTCTCTTAAATTAAAACAAAAAAGAAAGAAAAATGTCATATTTTGTTATTTTTAAAACATATTTAATTATATTTTTATTTATAATTTTTATAGTCAAGTCTTTAATAAAAGTTTCCTAAATAATATCTAATAACATGGCGTATGATTAACATGATTTATGATAAACATAAATCATACGCCTTCATTAAAAATATTTTATCGCTATCAGGTTCTGCTGTAAAGATGGTATACCAACAGCTTCCGCTAAGGAAACAACATATTCTTCTGTAAAGGAAATAAAGCAAAATATAACAAATACACATAATTAGCTTAAAAGCCTGAAATATAAACGGTGTCTATGTTAAGCAGATAAAAATATTAAATTTCAACAAATTTTTAAAAGAAAAGTAACGAAAAAATTAAGCAAATTATTGACAATATACACTGACTGTATGAGAAGCTATACTACAATATATTAAGAGAAATAAACTGAGTTTTGAGTTGAAATTGTATTATGTCCTCATTCGCTATGATAAGACTTTTTAAAAGGACAGTTTTAGTAAGACAATCAAGTTTTTTAGGCATATGAATAATGCCCATATCGATAAGTTTGGTCTGACAGCTGAGAAAGTCAAATTGTGTTAAAATTTCTGTTCAGTAATGTTTGGCAAATTATCATGAATCGTTTAATGTTATAACAAAGCTTCCAAATTGTGAGAATTTACTTTTAAAAATAAATCTATACGCCAAGCTTACACCTGGTTAAATGGCTACGTCTATAAGCAAAATTGTCGTAATTGGAACGAATACAATATTCAAACCCTTAACATATCTACAAGCCATCCGTTAAAATTGATTGCTTGGAAAGGTTTGCACGCGGGCGGCATCATCTGCACTTGTTTCATTTGAAATGAGCATGCAACTGCTGCAACGAAGTATTACGAGCAATATTGAAAGATGTTGACTGAATTTTAGTTTCCCAAGACTACTCAACTTGACATATAGCGCGCTTAACAATCGATTTAATACATATTCAATTTGTTGACAATTTTCTTCCCAGAAGAGGTGCTGTTTGTTCACTGGCTCCTTCATTAAATCGACATAATGTCTTTGGATTACCATTTATAGGGCTGTGTTAAGTTATTGGCTTATGCCAGCAGACCAAAAACTTTAAAAGTATTGGAAGCCATTATTCAAGCTACCAAATTTGTAAGTTCTAGCCGCAGCGGACATATATCGGAAATCATATAAAAATATTTTTTTTCTCCGTCATTCCTCTAAGGAGTATATTGGCTTTCCACAAAGTATATATTGCTTTGTTTCAGTTTCTTTAATCAATTTGACCTTTCAAGCCAAGTAGATGATTAAACCGTTGTAGCTTCCTCCATATGATTTTTGTGTGTGTAGTGGTGAAGATCCTTGCTAATTGGTGGTGATCTTTACTTTAGCATTGTAATTTTTTCCAGTAGGTGGCGTGTTTTTCCTGATCATTCGTCTGATGTTTGTCATCAACGCCAGAGGTATGCGGGAAGGTCAGGGGGACCTTTTTTCTTTATTTTTTAGATGGAGTTGTCTGGAGGGAAGTTGAAGCGTTTTTTTATTATTAAATATTCAAGATCACAATTAAATTTTTTCATCGTCATATCCTCTGCTGGGGCTCGAACCTGGATCGTTTGTTTTGTTATGCGTGCGCTCTAACCACTACACCAAATGCCATAAAATTACACTATGCAACAAATAAAAAAAATTTTCTGACCATGGATAACCACTAAATATTTTTGATGCACTATGATTGCCTAACTTAAAAAATCATCAGCATTTCAGATTCTATGGATAAGTTCTTTTAAAAAATTTTTTTTTAGAAAAAAACTTCTAGAAAAAACTGATCCATAGAATCTGATATACTGATGGTTTTTGAAGTTAGGCGACCATAGTGCATCAAAAAAATATATTAAGTATCTAATGTATTTTTGCTTGTTGCATAGTGTTATCTACCAAATAATAATAATAAAGAAAAATTTCATCATCAATTTCATTATCATCTTAAGTTCTCAAGCTCTTAAAAAGCACCTTGTACGACATCGAAGATAAATTTCTTTCGTATGCTGTAAGCTCCAATGGAGTAATATCATATAATATTGTTACGAAAATAAGGTTGGGCATCCCAGCGTTTATTACATCGCCAAATAAATAAACCAAAGCTGAACGAATAACTATACCTGCTGTTTGCAAATAACCAATTCTACAACAACAAACATTAGCAGCGATAAAGTAAATAAAAATAACATGGCAACAGCAATAATTAAGCAGCAAAGAAAACAAGTAACAGACAATAAACAAGCAACAACAAATACTAAGAGCTGAAAGAGGTTGATGTTTACATACGTATAACTACAAAAGAAGTAAAAAGAAATTAAAAGAAATAAATGGAATCTACCTGAAATATCGAGAGCTTCGAGTGCTTTAGATGTATTGTTTACTCAGCCATATAAAAAGTACATCGATGCGAACAACAAGCAGTTTTAGTAAAGTAAGCTCAGCGAGTACAGTTTGTGTGAAGTGTGAGTTTATAAGGAGTAAACTCGTGATATGAATCGTGAAGTAACAAGCCAGTTTTGTTGGAGATAACTCAGTAAAGAGAGTTAAGTGTGGATAATCTCAGGTTGAAAAGGTTGTGCTCGAACCTAAGTAATAATTACGATCGGGTTGGAAGATCTTTAAGTATAAAGATCTGTCGAGTAGTTGTTGTTGTTTATAAGATTGTAAACAGACGGAGTAATTAAGAATAGAAAATTGTTATTGCCTGTAAAAAGTTCACAAGCAGTGGTGCGCAAAACTGCGTTGAATAAAGATTTAAAGATTTATTTTATTTTAACTACAAACTACGAACTCATAAATACACGTTTTTAAAAAGGCAAAAACATAACAATTGATAGCATTTTTATTGACTAGAAAAAAACCGTTAAATTAATAGTGTATTTTATACCGCACAAAACTCGCTGTACCAGTATTTACAAGTACTAGCGTAGGGTATAACCACAGAAATTCTTTTTAGTTTATTGTTAAATACGAAATATTTTCAGTTCTAAATTCGAGTTGTTTTTTTTTCAATTATTTTATATGTTAAAAGAAATTAACAGCAACCATTCGGAAAAATAAAATTTATAGTTGAAAAAGCAAGAGACAAGGACGAATACAAGCAGAGAATGGAAACACACAAAAAAAGGAATTAAGACTCATACACGCACGTAAACTAGACCAACACTCCATTAAAAAGGAGAAGAGAACGAATTTTTTTACATAAAAAAAATAAATAAACGAATATTGAGCATATTTTTCATGCTTTAATTAACAGAGTTGAGAAGCAAAAACAAAAACAACCATTAACCAACACAAATACTTGTTTATCCCATACCAACATGAGCAAAATGGAAAACAAAAAAGATAAACTGACAGCAAAGTAAGTGGAGAAATGATAAAGAGGAATATCATGAGAATAGACATGTTTAAAAGGATACGAATGCAAAAAAAAGAAAAATTAAAAAATAAAAAAATAAACAAGAGGAAGCCGTATTACTGGAAAAAAAAAATAAGGAATGAAAAAGAACAAACCGTAAAGAATGGTTAAAAAACTGTTAAATAAATAGAAAAAAAAATAAAACATTCCTTTCATCACATGCCTACTTATTTTTTTTTTTTTGTCAGAAATTGTCTTTGAGCTTCAAATTATAGTTTTATTTGTATACCTTTTTATTTAATGCCTTTATAAACGTAAAAACTAAATCCTATATAAACTATTGTGAACAAAATTATTGTAATAAATTTGGAAGGAGATTAGTGAGAAATCATAGTCCTGTGTTTGTTGATCACATTTGCCCGAATTTTTTTTTTTCTCCGTCACTGCTCTAGGGAGTATATTAGCTTTCCACAAAGCATCCATTACTTTCAAGCTCAATAGATGACTTATCTACTGTAGCTCGACTCTATATGATTATGTGTAATGGTGAAGATCCTTGCTAAGTTGTGGTAATGGTGATCCTTACTTAGCCTTGTAATTTTTTGCCAATAAGTGGTGTTTTCTCCAGATGTTTGTCATCATCGACATAGGTAAGCTGGAAGGTCAGCGAGGTTTCTTTACATGGATTTGTCTGGAAGGAGGTTGAAGTCTTTTCATTGAACATTTGAAGCCGAATAGAAGCCACTTAAGTCCCACACGGTTTTGTCCAGTTGCACTCCCCAATAGCTAGTTTTTCTAAATAAAGTCGGTCAAAAGCCTTGTGGTATATATGTATGTAACACTAACCATACTGATATTAATTACACACATAGATTCCCGACAAGGGTACCAGACTAACCGTCGGTACTTGCAGCAGATATTGCAGTTTTAAAGGTGAAACCTTGCAAATTTTGTTTGATTTCTGTAGAAGAACTTGATGGGTATTTCTGTGAAATTTCACGTACGATCATGGGTGTAAATGTTACCAGCGATTATTCTACTTAAGATCTTGGGGTATAGTACGGCCCTCCATTACAGGAATCAGCGTTAAGTTGCTTTTGATTTCGGCAAAGAGTAATACGTTTTGGCAATACTTTTAAAAGATCAGCACGTAAGCAAACATACAAAGCAAAGCCATTCCAATCTTTAATATTTAAAGTATGTCGATGGACTAGCAGTTACTTCCATTTAAACATTGTGTAATACAGCCAATAGTTATCTATTGAATGGAAACATTTACTGGTGGTCAGCAACAGGTAAGTATATTTACAGGCAATACGGAATAAATGCGATAACAGTACTCTTAGGCAAAACTAGGCATATATTCCAAAAGAACTACAGCCAAATATAATGGAAGACATAGTTAGAGCCCAGTATGATTTCAACAAATTCTGAATTTGTCTGTCGTAACCAAAGAGATGCAGAGTGTGAACTTTCTATCAACAATGCATTTAATCAAAGGGAGCCAATTTTGCATAATGGAAGGGAAGAGGTAAATGACTGCTAGAATAAAACAAAATGCCAAAGTTGCTGTTATAGATCAGATATCCAAATACAGCACCACTTGCAAAGCAAATAGATGGGCATTGACATTAATGTGGCCACATTGAGCGCATTTTGTGCATGCTCTTGCCTTATCTTAAGCGCCAAAAAAAAGAAAAAAAAATGGCGAATTGTTGCTATCACTTGGCGTGTGGTTGACAACTAAAATATTAATCGAATAACATGTTATGCTAAAGTTCGGTCAGCTCTAGAGCTAATGATGAATAAAGCCATACCTAAAGAAGTTTGCCAGGATGCTATAGGCTCATCAGACACTCATTAGCGGAATCATACTAGTCGGTTGCCAATAAAGGGTAAATGTTATCTGTATAATTTAATGGAGAAACAGCAAAATTAATCCATGTCTGTAAGTATCCAAGTTGCAAGACGCATAGCAAAATAATTGCTCTTCCAAAACATACTAAAGTTCTTACTTCTTTCATCATATACATAAAAATGAATGTGTGTTTGTTTGAAGACTGTCTAAAGCTAAAAATTAGGTTCTACAGTGTCGTTCTCGAGGGAACTTAGGCGATCTTAAAGGTTTGGATTTAAAAAATAAGGTAATAATTAATTAAACAAATACGATAGGAGTAGCGAACCATGCCGGGTTTCAACTAGTACAGAATATAATAAAATATAACTTAGCCAACCCAAATAAATCAGGAAAGCTAAGGATGACAAAAACTTAAAATAATGTTTTGCTGAAGAAACTTACGGAGCTTCGAATCAAATTTGACTTTAAAAAATGTTCGAGTAACGTGGTATCCACGTTAGGAGGGTTAGGCTTAGAAAATTTATTACTCCTGATACTATAACGTTAATGACCAAACTTATCTGAGCTTAAGGATCAATATAATTTCACAAAAATAAACAAAAATTTTTTCCAACAATTCGACTGAGTCTTTATTCCTTTCCAACCGTTTTATAGAGTCTATTATGCTTTTAAATTGTTATTGTTTTTCCGTAAATAAGCAGGCTTGAATACAGCAAAAACCATTAAAAAAAAAATAACCCCAGAAAAATATTCTACAGTTGAAGTGACGGTTGTTGGCGTTGCAAATGTTTTTGTGTATTTGTACAGACATCTGTTAAAAACTATTTTTGTAGGTTAACAAACATTTCTTTTTAATGTTTTTTTCTTTTCTTTTTTTTTAAGTTGTTAAGGTACCAAGTAGCCAATCTAAATAAACTCTACAACCCTTCATTTTGCTTTTATTGAAAACGTGAAATAAGTTTGTTTTTAAATCTTTTTGAACGCGTTTTTATATAAAGGGTCCGCCAAATAAATTTTTTTTGAAAAGGCGATAAAAAAAAAACTACTGAATATTTTCTTAAATTTATTTTTTTATTTGAAAGTACAATCCTTTCGGTTAATAATGGAAAATAATTTCATTCAAATGGCTGCCTCGGCTGGCCATGCAGTAGCCTACACGATAGGTCCAATTTTTAAGCACATTATCGATTGTGTGCAGCTGTATTTCACTAATGGCTTCACGAATATTGTTTTTTAAAGCGTCAATTGTCTCTGGATTGTTGGCGTAACACTTATCTTTGACGGCACCGCACAAATAATAGTCCAACGGTGTCAAATGGCAGCTCCGAGGTAGCCAAACGACATCAGCTCTGCGGCTGATAATGCGATCTTCAAAAACAGGGCGCAAAACACCGAGTGTAGCTTCGGCTGTGTGGCACGTAGCGCCGTCCTGTTGAAACCAAATGTTGCTAATATCCTCTTCTTCAATTTTTGTGAACAAAAATTCGTTCAACATGGCTCGATAACGATCGGCATTGACTGTAACGGCCACTCCTTGCTCATTTTCGAAGAAAAATGGCCCAATTATGCTTCTAGACCAAAATCCGCACGAAACAGTGACTCGTCTTGGGTGTATCGGCTTTTCGATGTATGCGTGCGGGTTTTCTGTGCCCCAAATGCGACAATTTTGCTTGTTTACATACCCGCCAAGACTAAAATGAGCTTCATCTGAAAAGATGATTTTTGATTCTGCAACATTACCATGATTTTCAAAGTAATGTCGCAATATTTCCCAGCGTTGTTCAAGCGTATACGCAACCATATTCGTTCAACGGAAGGATAAAACTAATTATCTGCCAAATCAGACATAAGCTAAGTATTACCATTCACGAAATAAGCACTAGTTGAAAAAAAAACGTTAGATGGCGGACCCGATATATATTTTATAGTGCAAAGAGAGTTAATGTAAAGGCATGAATGACTTTGAATTTCTTTTGCCCGTTAAGGCTTAAATGCTTTTAACAAATAACGCCCGCATAAAATGATGTCAGAAAAAAAGTTGTAACAAAACCTTGTGCCATATAAACATTTTTCAGTTTTACTTTAACCATTTTTACCTTTTGTGAACTTATAGTCTGGTGGTTTATTTTTTAAGAGAGAAAAAATTTACAAAAAATAAAAAATAGTTTTTAAATAAAATTTTTTCTTCTGGCCTTTTAGCATTTAATGCAGGTTTCACTATAAACTATGGAAAAGTCTTGATAAAAAAAAAAAAAAAAAATATTATAAAAATCTAGTTGACATTGCATGTTTTTTAATACCCTACATCATGATAATCAAATGGTTTGCAAGGCTTGAAGGAGTGGGACTTTGAACCACTCCTGATTCTATCCGATAGCTCTTTTGGTTTAATTGAAACCAATTGAAAACAGAAGAGTTTTTTTATTGGAATTAATCGATAATTTTGAGTGTCTTTCATACAGGCTAGCATCTCTTTGTCTATATGGAACTGAGCAAAACGATACTTAAAAAAAAACTGAATAAAATTTTTCAAACTTTGTATGTTAATTGAACGTTCTTATATGCAACACGAAAGCTTTAAAATTTCCTAAAATCATGCTTGTAAATCGAATTGAAGGGTATCACTTCATCAGACTTGAGTGACTATGACTATCTTACTTTTTAGAAAAAAAATGTGGGCGAAAAAAAATAGTTTTATTTAAATGCTTAACCGAGTTTTTGTCTCTTAATTCACATACAAATATGTGGGTTTTTTCTCTTTTTTTTCTCGTTTTTTTTTTCTTTTTTTTTTTTTTTTTGTTAAATGTGTGGAAAAAAGAAAGCAACACGAGCCCCACTTGTGTTTAGATAAAAATGCAAAAAAAAGCTGAAAAAAAATAGAAAAATAAAGAATCAGTACAAAAACCATAAAATATGTCCTTGACTTAATAAGTATGATACTTTAGTTTATTAAGGGGATTTTTCGTTTTTTTTTATTTTTTATTTTTTACTTTTTGCATGTGTTTTTTCATTTGTTGAATTTTTCTGTTAAAATTTTTCGTTTTCTTTTTTTTTTTGTTTTGCTTTCGAAACTTTTATATTTTGTTAAATAAACTTATTTCTGTTATATTTTGTTTGACTTTTTTTCGTTGGCTTCATTTTAAACAGCAGTTTGTGTTTGTGTTTAAATCAGCACAAAAGCATGTAAATTGTGTTAAAACATAAAATGGAAAAAAGCATAAAATATATTTGTTTTTTAAAAAAGATAAAAAACTACAAGAATTTCATGGTTTTTGTTTAATTTTTTTTATAATAATTCTTCATCGTACTACGTGTTTGGGCTATAATTCTGAGTTGGTTTCATTAAAAATTTAAAGATTTCTGTGAAACGTCTGCTGTAATCCGTGATCATGCAGCACTTGCACATAGTGAAAAGAAAGGATTTCTTGGCCCCATAACGGAGGACTTGAGCAATCTATTGCTACTTGCTAATCTAATTTTTCCTGGGTACCAATAGCACATTCGATATTATCCGTGGCCAACGAAGATTTTGCTCAAGCTTTTGACTGTTATTTTGCTAAATCGAAGGTACTTAGTTACAGCGATTAACCAGACACTGGTCCAGCTTAACTAAGTCCAATACTGCCCCACTGTGCTGCTCATGGAAAATCCAAGCAGACTTACATGTCCGTACCCCCATCCGAAACGAACCAACCAGACGCATGTACACATCAGCTAGGTCCGATATTGCATTCAGAAATGTACTGTCACTGACACAGAAAATGCTCTACAGTCTATTGGTCTCACTCCTACAGTTATTATTGAACGGTAGACCCATGCTTTTAGCATACGCATCAGCTACCAGGATTCGCAGTCTAGGTCGCGGCAACCTTAAGATAGACTCCGAACGACCCTAATCGTATCGGGGCCAGGTTTGCCTTGATATAGAGCACGGGGGTTCATTCTCGTACAGTAACTGTGCTCTGCCCAGCATTTGTCGCAGAACCAAAAGGAAACTTGATGGTCAATCTTCTCATTTCCAAGAAGAGAGCCTTCTTTCGCCAGTTTGTCTGCCACACAATTCTACCGGGTGTCGGAATGACCCCTTACCAAGATAATCTCACTTAGAGATGCCCGGCATTCACATATCAGTCGCGATGTCGAGCATACAATGAAGAGCGCCCTGATCACAGCCCAAGTGACCAAACCAGAGCTGGCAATCAAATTTAGCTCGCAGCTTATTAACAACAAAATTAATTAATTCGATCCTTTTTTGGCACAAAACATATAATGGACTTATAAATTTATCAAAATCAAATCACTGCTTACATCTTTTCCGCACCTCTGAGCCAATTTCGGAATACTGTTTCAGAAAAACTTTTTAGCCGATTTTTCTTTCTTTTTTCTTGAAAAGAAGTTCGTTCGTTGAAAATATTCGTTGACATGCTAAAAGATAATGTGTACGTCGAAACAGCCAATAGTTAGAGGATCTGATGTTGGGATTATATGGCGGGTGCGACTTTTGATTGTTTCTGACAACAGTTTCTGATAGAGTTGTCATGCAAAAGAGAAACTAATCATTTCTGTCTTGCTACTCCTGCCATTTTTCTCATAATGCATAGTTTAAATGAAGTAATTGCAGTCTGCTTTAGCAGCCTATAGTACACAACGCCGCCTTGATCGGGTCACAAGTGCAAAATAGTATAATAAGTATTGATTCTAAGAAACAAAAAAATATTGTCTATTGAACGAAATTAGAAAGCAAAAAAGGCAACCAAAAAACAAAAAAAACCCGGTTGGTTGTGTCTTCTTTTTAACGAAAAGCCGGGTTTTTGCAACCCTGGTCCGTAAAGAACCGTAAGTCGACATCAAATATCCCATAGTACATCTACCAGTGTGCTACCCTCTTTATCGCCGAGACATACGCTTGTACGACAGTGCATTGGTACGGAAGTTTAAATGATACTCTCACCCCATACGCAGAAATAATACAAACGGCCCCGATTCTTTCCGTGGATTTCGTCCATCTTACCAATGAGTTCTCTTTGGTGAAATTCACACAGAGAATATTCTATCCACAAAGGGTTTGGCTGTACAGTTATCCACCCCATCACGAATCGTATCCAATCGCCGCAATATGGTCGGATGTCCATGACCATTGTCAGACGATGCCTTCGTCATTTCCAAACTTATCGCAGACATAATCACCATCTGCTTAGCCATCAGATCCATCGGAAGCCATTTCAGCACTACAAACAAGGACTTCGAATGGGTGGAACTGAACTAGCGTGTAATTACCAATGCCTCGCTTAGCAGCACTCTGTCAATGGTTTCGCTATGTATGGAATTTTCTAGTGATTTCCACCACACAACAGCACCATACACAAGTATGGACTTAACCACCATGTCAAAAATCCACTCGGAATTCGTAGGCCCTATGACAAGTATACAGCGCAACGTTTTACTTTGGGGTGTGAAATAAATTTTTCTTTTTTGTGCATCTCCCAAAAGAATTAAAGAACCAAAAATGCTTTTACTTTTAAAAATAAAAATTTTATTAGACTTCTTAAGAACTTTTTTTTTGGCTTTCAAGACCAATAAGCTCTATAAACAACTTCTATTTAAAAATAAATTAAGTACACAGGTACCTGACTGGCAGCCATCTACAAATCTTGCTCATACGTCCAAGCGAGCTAGTTCATTCGAGTACATTATTTAGCTCTAAATAGAGGCACTCAATCACCAAAAACATAGAAACCTGACGCATTGCACTGAAAATAAAAAATATGCAGGAAAATAATTTCTTATAGAAATAGTGCGACCAAATGAAAATTCTCTGTATGAATCATGCTTTTACTGCAAAAATGCATTTATTAAAAGCAAATATTTCACAAGAGCAGAATTCACTGTTTAGTAAATAGAACAGTG
Source organism: Wohlfahrtia magnifica (assembly GCA_023159175.1). NCBI lineage: Eukaryota > Metazoa > Arthropoda > Insecta > Diptera > Sarcophagidae > Wohlfahrtia > Wohlfahrtia magnifica. The sequence continues at coordinate 5,371,135 of JAKWBJ010000537.1, forward strand.
TAAGAGAGGTCATATTGCGGAACTAAACACATTATGTTGTTAATGTTGAATAGCTTTTATGTCACTAATAAGTGCTATCTTGTCAATAAGTTTAGAAAGAAGGCTATTGGAGTGTTTAATGTCTTTCGAATGATTAATTTTTTTTTTCTATTCTTTCTAGACATATAAGAACCGATTTAAAATGTCATAGTACTTTAATTGTAAGTATCGTAACAACCAAAATTTATTTTTATTATGCACGCAGTTACACGAAACTGTGTTTTAAAAATCACTTTGTGTTTGCAGTGTAGTTTATTTGTTTCAGCTGATTTGGTTTTTATTATTTCAGAAAAAAGGTAAGCATGCAATACACGAAAATTTCCAAAATTAAAAAATAAATAAAAAAAAAATTATATAAAAAAGTAGTAAAATCCATCAGTTTACATTGTTTATAACAAAAAACAAAACCCGTTTTACTATGAAAACAATTCATTTGTCTTATGAAAACATTACTTATGGCTGTAGTTTGATATGGTTTTACATGTTTGGCTTTTGGAGGAAAAACGAAAAACAAACGTTAAAAGAATAATAAATTTAAACCCCAGCAAGTACAAGAAATACATTCAGTAGCAGCAGCAGCTTTACTTTACACTTTTTCTACAACTTTTAGTTGCATTTGCAACTACGGTATATGTTGAAAGTAAAGAAACCATTATGCGGTAAGACAACATTTTATCTTGTTGCACAAGTTTTTTTTTTCGTTTGCTTCTTAAAAGTTTTTGTGTGGCACAATGTGAAAATATTTTCAACCGAAAAAGTGCGGCATTAAAAGTTCACAAATTGTAACATATAACTTATGGTGATGGCATACGAAAGATTTTTAGTTGCAACAAAATACTCACGCGTTCTATAGTTGTATGTCTTAGCAATGGCATATAAAGAGCATATGCATGTGCGTAAGCTTTCAATATTTTAAGAAAGTTTTTTATTTCTGCTTCTTTTTTGTCTCTTCTAAAGCATAAAATCTTCAACTTAACGTTGCTTTTGATTGTGTAGTTCCTTAGCATACACAGCCTGACAGTTTTTAATTTAATATTTTTGGCCATAGAAGTTTATATGTTTCGTGCAGAACTTATAGAAACTGCCTGAGAACATCGGATTTTCTTGGGGCAATAGCTTTTAAAGTAACATAATTATCTTTTTCTTGTTGTCAGAAACATCATTAATGTTGTAAAATTTTTCTTATGGTTTTTATAATTTTCATGTTTCATTAAAAGTCATTAAAAAAGTCATAGAAAAAATAATATTAATTGATATGTTACTATTGGTGGAAAAATTAGAATTTTCCAAGCGTACTAACTTTTTATACAGGGTGTGCGCCGGGAAGGTATGCAACTTTGTTTGTTTATAATTCTTGATTATATGAAAGTGAATGGGTCTTATTTTTGATAAATGTTTTATTTAATGCCCGCTTCTGTTAGCCTCTCACACATTTTACGTGGTATTTCATTAATGTCATCACGAATATTTTGTTTGAGTTGCTCTAGCGTTTCTTTTTTGCATGCATAAGCCTTGCTTTTCAGATATCCCCACAAAAATAAGTCCGGAGCAGTTATATCAGGCGACCGTGGAGGCCCATCAACATCACCATTCCTTGAAATAATTTGTTGTGGAAAGAGGTCTTGCAGAAATGTCATTGTAATCCTGTCTATATACGGTGTGTCACCGTCTTTTTTAAGCCACATGTTAGTCAAGCCCACAGCATGAAGTCGTGGCGTTAAAAAGTTTTCAATCATATCACGATATCGCTCCCCATTGACAGTTACCGTTACGCCGTTTTCAGTTTCAAAGAATTGAGGTACAATGATGCCTCCTGACCAAATTGCACACCAGACTGTCACTTTTAATGGATGTAAAGTTGGAGGGTTATTCACATAACCCACATTCAAATGAAAATATGCCTCGTCACTCATTATGATTTTTTTATGAAAATCGATGATTAATTTTGATAAAATGTTTAAAAGATTAAAAGACGTTGGTTTACTGAATATTTTTTTATAATAAATTACGTGGCTCTACTTCACGACTGCCAAATATGAACTATCAAGACTAATGTTTACCAAAGTGGCGGCAAAACCAAGTAGTATATCTTCCCAGCCGACACCCTGTATATAAAAATGAGTATGTGTATGTATGTCTTTTATTTGTATTTAATAAGCAGCTAATGGCTGAACCGATTTTCTTGAAATTTCGACAATATCTCTCAGCATGTTGAAAGTAAATATTTATTTGTCCCATAGCTTCGTTTAAATAGATTCATAGTCAATACAAATCATCAGTAAGAAATTGGACGGAATGGCATAAGTGGTTATGGTACCTACCATACAAAGTAAATATTGATTTTGGTCTATCTTAAGAATGGTTTAAGACAAAGTTTTTGGATTGAGTCTTAATGTCTTCATAGTGAATGCAAATCATCAGTCAAAAAATGGGTGCAAAGTAAACATAAATTTTTGTTTATCTAGAGCTCTGTAATAGTAGCGGTTTATAAATTTGGTTCAAGCAACGTCGAACAGTGCGTTGTGGCATAGACAAAAATCAAAAAACCACTCCTCACAGATATTGATAAGACGTATAATTTTTGAAAGCTAATTATCGGCTGAGTATAATACTGAAAGATTTTTTTTTTCAATTACTTCTCTATATTGTCTGAATAGGACTAATTTATAATAACAATTACTCTGAAAAAAATTCATTTGTAGGCGCTTCAGAAAAATAGCTATAAAATCTCTGTTTATTTTAGAAATTGTTTAAGGTGTGGATTTTTAATTACTCTACGATACTGTAAAGAAAATAGGGGAAAAACCTTCTAAATTTTGTTTATTGCTTTTATTTTTGACTGCTTCGAAGAACGCACTTAATTCAATAAAAATTTTAAAATTTTTTAAATTTTATCAAATTGTGAGCGATTTAAAAAAAATATATAAAGAAATATATACTTATTTATTTATATTTTTGAGACTATATAGTATGTTCCTTTAGATAAAAAAAAAAAATTGGTGTCAACTTTGTCCCAAAATTTTAAAAATTTTGAAAACTTAAAAATGTGTTTTTTTAGAAAAATTTTATATGTTGCTTGAGACAAATCAAAAGTCAAAAACAGTTCGTGTTATCATTTTATATCGAATATATTAAACCAGACGTAAATAAACTTATTAGTCAAACTCAAAATTTGCAGCACAGCATTGAATTTTCGCCAGATTACAATACATTTTAAATTTTTTTAAGTCCATAAAATTCCATGCGTTCAAAACTTTTCTTTACTCATACCAGTTACTAACACAACACAACCTTTATTTATTAAAAAAAAATTAAATAAAAAAGATAGTAACTTAAGGTAGGTTTTTTGGGTTTTAAGTATATGTGGGCGGAGGGCGTGTCCGTTGTCCTATTTTGTAAAAACTTCCCTTGTATCTATATGTAGCCTTAATTAATATCTGCACGAAATTTCATTTATCTACAACGACCAGTCCGAAGTTGTTTGGGACTTACACTGGTAGTAGCATTTATGCTACGAGGCCTGACCGGAGGCTTAATTCTGGTGGCACGGGTGTCGGGAGCCCCAGGAATTTCGGTTCCTGCCCGACTATGGTGAGGCCCCCTTTGTGGGAGCAACGTGGTGGCTGTGGTTTAAACCCAAATCGCGGGGAGAGCTATGCTGGCTCGGTGTGGAGTTACATTTTTAACCGGGTGCCGTGACCCATAGATCGGTAGGAGTTTAGATAGTCTCCGGCAATTTACCAAGGTGTGAGGTCATGTCCAAATAACATGGCTTTAAATTGGTACTCACTGGTGATTTTGATCATAGGTGGGGGCGTTGGTGGACGCATTGTATTCACTCGTGCTTTGGCACCGTGAGGTAACGTCCTAGGGCAGGTACTCACGTTAAACCACAGACTTAATTTACAACGACTCCTTCTAATTTTGTCCATTCGCGCTAAGTGATCGATGCACTCTGCGCCGTCTTGCTGGAACAAAATGTCGTTGATCTTTACATGATTAACTTCTGGAAATAAAAATTCAATTAGAATGGCTCGATAACACACGACATCAATATTTTGGCGTCTGTTTCAAGACTTCGCGCTAGCGACGAAGTATAACGGGTGAGTCATTTAAAAATGTAAATTTTAAAATGCAATAAAACAAAAACGGCTTAAAATTTTGCCAAATTTAGTTCCTCGTTGTGAAGTACAATTGCTTCGTTTAGAAATGAAATATTATTTCGTTCATATGGCTGTCGCGGCTGGCCTCACAGTACTCCATTCGATCGAAGCAATTTTCAAGAACTTTTTCAAGTGTATGGGATCGTATATCGACAATGACATAACGAATCGTGCTCAATTGTCTCTAATTTGTAGAGATAACACTTGCCATTAACAGCGCCTCACAGAAAATAGTCCAGTGATGTCAAATTGCAGCTTCTTGGCGGCAAATTGACTTCACCATTTCGGCTAATCCTTAACGGCCATCAAATGTTTGAAGCAATTAATCGATGGTGGCATGAAATGTGTGGCAAGTTGTATCATTCTGTTGAAACCAAAAACCGTTCACATGAAGAGCAGGCATAAAAAATCTGTTATCATGGAGCGATAAGTTTCTCCATTTACCGTAATAGCTGGGACGTCCTCAATGATGCCTTCGCTTCACAAGCCGCATCAAACAGTCCCTCGTAATGAATGCATTGGCTTCTGCAACCACGTTATGGTATTTTGAGCCCCAAATATGGCAATTTTGCTTATTAGCGTATCTACCAATACGAAAATGAACTTCGTCCGAAAAGACGATTTTTTTTTTCAAAATCTACACTACCGTGCAGCTTCTCACTGGCCCATTTAGCGAAGAGAAAAAGAAGTGGATGATCATGCGGCTTCAACTCTTGAATCAATATAGCTTTATAAGGCATCATACCGAGATCTTTTCGCAAAATTCTTATGAACGTTGACGAGTTGATGCTGATGTTGATGGATTTTCAGCCACACTCTCAGACACAGCTTCGATATTTTCGAGAGTACGCATTGTACGAGCTCGCTTACGTCTTGGCGCAGCAACAATAAACCCAGTTTTACAAACTTTCGTAATAAACTAGCGTATACCGGACACTGTTGGTTCTTCTCCGTGAACAAATTCCGTTTTACATTTTCATGCACTTTCCAGCCAATTGTCTTTGTTTTGGAAATAAAGTTCCAATAAAGCCCAACGTTGCTCAAGCGTAAATTGATTAATTTCGTTCAGTGGAGATAATATACCAAATTTTAGGATAGAATAGAAGGACATAAGTATTGCCAGATTCGAAATAAACGCTATTTCAATTTTAAGTCCATAGATGGCCCACCTGATAATATACGGTTCTCTGATTTCTTTACTTGTTGATGGCTTTGACACGAGAAGGCTATGTTGATCGATTATGTTGACCCTAAATAAACAAAGTGCTCTTTGGACTTCGAGAACAGATTTATTTTTTTGTTCAAACTCAATCTACACCATTTGTAAGCATTGTTCTGGTGTTAAATGGTTGATGATAAATTGCGAGACCTTACTGAACAGATAGGTGACAGTTTGACATTCCCAGCTGGGAATATAGATGGGAGTTTTTTATAGAGGTATAAAGCTTTAATTTGGCAAAAACTTTTTAAACTGGCGTCCATTTTGTCAGCTTTCAAGTGATTTATGTTTAGTTTGACTTGGCATTTCAACATGAATAGAGTGACGTCTGAACGACGCTTTCGAATAGGCCCAAAGCGAGATTGCCGTTGATCCCGATTCTCATGAGCGAATTTTGTTTAGCGATGAAGCTCACTTTTGTTTGAATGGATACGTCAATAAACGAAGCTGCCGTAATTGGAACGATGTTAATCCTCAAGTGTATGTCGAGACACCGTTACATCCAGAAAAACTGACTGTTTGATGTGCTTTGGGGGCTAGTGGACTCTTTGGTCCGTACTTCTTTAAAAAAGATGCTGGTCAGAATATAACAGTCAATGGTGACCGCTATAGAGCCATGATCACTGACTTTTTCGTTCATTAATTGAACAACCATGCTGTGCAGGAGCTGTGGTTTCAACAAGAGGGCGCAACATGTCACACAGCTCGTGCCACAAATGATTTATTGAGGGAAATGCTTGGTAACCCCATAGTTTCTTGTTTCGGACCCGTGAATTAGCCTCCAAGGTCGTGCGATTTAACGCCGCTAGACTATTATCTGTGCGGATATGTGAAGTCGCTAGACTTAGTCTACAAGTGCGAAACGATTAACCACTTTCAGCATAACATGCGCCGCGTTATTACCGATATACGGCCACAAATGTTGGAAAAAATCATTTCAAATTGGACCTCCTGATTGGAATACGTTCTAGCCAGCCGTGGCGGTCATATGCCAGAAGTCATATTTAAATTATAGTGCCAGAAGACTATCATTTGAATTTGAATTTCATGTCAATTCAAAAAAGTTATTTTTGTTTTATTCCATTCAAAGTTTTATAAGTTTATAAAACCACCCATGCAACAACTCATGCAACTAAATAGCACCCGATATCTCTTAAGGCGTCATAAAAAAAGTCATACAAATTATGTTGATTTAGTTGGTGTGTTATCATTGGTGGAAAAATTATAATTTCCCAAGCGTATTAAATGAAATAAAGATAACTTTTGTTTGGCCAACACAGCTTTGTGACAAAAAAAAAAAAAAAAATCAATAAAATTATCTCCCTCATTGCTAACAAAAGAATCTATTTTTCCCTCTCCTTTGTAGATACGTGTTTCTGTTGTATTAAATAAAATTTATATTCATTTCGAAATGTTTTTATAGCAATTTATTAAGTTTAAATAATTTATGATTTTTTTTATTTTATTTTTCTATTTTCAATTTACTTTTAACAAGATACGTAGCTTAGGAAATTTGTTAGAAAAAAGCAAATCCATATCAGGTGTTAAATAGCAGAAAAACATTTGTAAATATATTTCACAACGCTGAGCACACAGAGGGTGGTGGGTGGCATAATACATATCATTTGCTTTTTTTACACGTGATGTCAAATATTGAAATAAAATATTTATAACAATTCTAAATAACTCTCTGTATATACGTATAGGGTCCGCCAAATAAATTTTTTTTTTTTTTGAAAATGTTATAAAAAAAACTACTGAATATTTTCTCAAATTTCTTTTTTTCTTCCGGTTAATAATGGAAACTAATTTCATTCAAATGGCTGCCTCGGCTGGCCATTCTGTAGCCTACACGATCGGTCCTATTTTTAAGCACATTATTGATTATGTGCAGCTGAATTTCACCAATGGCTGCACGAATATTGTCCTTTAAAGCGTCAATTGTCTCTGGCTTGTTGGCGTCACACTTATCTTTGACGGCACCCCACAAATAATAGTCCAACTGTGTCAAATCGCAGCTCCGAGGTGGCCAAACGACATCAGCTCTGCGGCTGATAATAATGCGATCTTCAAAGCGCAAAACATCGAGTGTAGCTTCGGCTGTGTGGCATGTAACGCCGTCCTGTTGTAACCAAATGTTGCTAATATCCTACTCTTCAATTTTTGTGAACAAAATTTCGTTCGACATGGGCCGATAATGATCACCATTGACTGTAACGGCCACTACTTGCTCATTTTCGAAGAAAAACGGCCCAATTATGCCTCTGGACCAAAATCCGCACCAAACAGTGACTCGTCTTGGGTGTATCGGCTTTTCAATGTATGCGTGCGGGTTTTGCTTGTTTACATACCCGCCAAGATCAAAATGAGCTTCATCTGAAAATATGATTTTTTGGCAAAATCGGCATCTTCTGTAAGTCGATCGCAGGTCCACTTAGCGAAGCGTATATACAACCATATTCGTTCTGCGGAAGCATAAAACTAAGTATCTGTCAAATGAGACATAAGCTAAGTGTTACCATTCGCGAAATAAGCACTAGTTGAAAAAAAACGTTAGATGGCGGACCCTTTACATACTGATATATGTAGTACTTGATTATGTATTGATATTGTGTGTGTGTGTTTGTGAGTGTGTCTATTTGTTATAATATTTTATTGAATTTATTTAAAGGCTTATTTGCATATTTAATTGATCTGAATTGAATATGATTGCGAAATTGATTTTTACTGATTAACAATGTTATGAATTTTGAATATATTTTTCATTCTTTCTTTCCCTTCTTTTAATAATGCCAATACAAAATGTAAGCGAGAAAAAAGAGAGAGAGGGGGAGAGAGAGAGGGAGAAAGTATAAATTATTCATGAAGGCAAAATGTAGTAATTGAATACAAAAAATTTTTTCTTAATAAAAATTTACAAAAATCTTTACAAACAAAATAATGAAATGATGTGTTTTAAAGAATAAGTGGCCATTTTTAAGTCGCCTAGAAACGATTGAGCCTACGAAACTGTAATAGGGAGCGTATGATCGTTGCTGATTAAGGACTTCAATTAAATATAACTCATACTCCACCATGTACTAACTTTTAAAATTTTTTAACTTGAAAAACTAGTTTATTCAACCAACATTTCAATATAAGACAACTTTAATGTCTTGTTTAAGAAAAAATGAAAATATTTTTATTCTGCGCAGAATTTTTTTATTCCGAAAAGGCGTTGAGACTATTTTGTGTCTCTTTTTTTGTTTGGCTCAACAAATGTTCTCATACTTAAATGCACACATGCATTTATGAGCAGTAACAGAATACTATTGAAATACTTTTTTACATAAAAAAGAAAAAAAATATATTTTAAATGGAATTGTTTGCATTCATTTTAAATATAAAAAAATAAAAAAATAAAAACAACAATAGCCACTACTACCACTAAAGTAAGGGGACGTTTTAATATATTTCCCATTTTCCTCTTCTCCCTTTTTTATATTAAAATGTATTTTTCTTTAAAAATTTTTTTTCTAATATTCATAGCATGTCATATGGCTGCTGGTTATTCATGTGTGGGTTTTGTTGTTCACTATCTTTCGCTCTCTTACATTGTTTGGCTGTTCATTTGTGCATAGGAATGTCCTTTTTTCCTTCCAACAGTAACTGCAGCCATACCAGTTTAAGTTTTAATAAAAAAAGAACATAATTTTTTTCCAACATGACTGTAGAGCACATAAAGCCAACCAAACTACTATATTTTGTTTGAAGGAAGCCATGATACCACTCGGCAAGTGAGTCTTTTTGTAAAGCAAAGAAAATTGGGGGAAAAAAACACTAAGAATGGTAGTGAAACAATTTACATGAAAATATTTTTTTTTTATTTTAATTTTGTAACAAAAATTATGCTAAAAAATATGTAAGAAATTAAGGATGACAAACAAATTTAAGGACATTGCTGTACACAGTGATGGCCAAGGAAATTCACTCAGCAAAATGGAAATTTTAATGTTCAAGCTTTTCTTTCAAGGGCATTTAAATAGTTTTGGAATATTTTAAATTGTGAATTTTTTATATTAGAAACTATGTGTGGTATTAATGCCATAGTACCTACTTACTGAGTGCTTTTGACTGGTTATGAGTTGTTGATATTGTTTCTTTTTTATGGATGTGAAACGTTGAAGATAACAGAGTTCATATCGTTAAAACAACAAGTGTTTGCGGAAAATAAATAAAATATAGTGACCCAACCGTACAACAAACTCTAACCTGTTATCGTCTAACAACCATGTCCCTATCGCAACTGAAATCCATCGCTTAAAGTGTGCTTGAATTACACGGTGCGACAAAAATGAACGAAGTAATCAAAACCCACCTGTTTGCTGAAATTTTATGATTTTTCATAGGTTGCATTACGAAAAAGCTTAATAATTCCTTCAGTTTCCAAAGGATTTCTAAACCGTAATACTCATTTTATTCATAACTTAAAATCGTTTAATATTTAGCTAAGTTATTAACTAAAAAGTGCATAGACATCAGAAAAACCGTAACTCCGTATTCGTAACTCGAGCTTTTGAAGGTGTTTCGATAATTTCAAAAACAGATCCTTAGTCTGCTCGGTAGCGTCTATCGGAAAAATGGTATCATTTGCCAGGTATTTTTTTCACGCACCGTGTTATGCCTACATAATGCAATGGAATCGTTATGAGAGAAGGAATGTTGAGGATCAGAAGACAACATGAAGAAGACCAGTAGAGGTAGAGTTGCAACAACGAGGGCTCACACAGATTCGTCATATGGCGTAAAATAGAAATAGATGGAAAGCTTTCGTGAATACGTTTCCCAGATAACAAACTTTTATTCTTATATCAGTTACAAAAGTAACACTGCCTGCGTTGTATTATATACCTATAAAATGTATTGCTAATAAAAACAATTTAAAGAGATGCATTAAAATTAATGGTTTGTATTGAGTACCAAAACATTTAAATTAAATTCAGGAACTGCCAATCATACCGTTTTCTAGTTATACAAAAATTCTTGTTTACTTTGTACTGGAGGTGCCACACCAACTTATTAAATTCGCCCATATTTCGACTGATGATGTGTATTGACTACAAAGTTATTTAGACGAAATTCAGAAACTTTCACAATAACCGTTCTAAAGATATACAAAAATAAACATGGGGGATGAAACTCCCACTTTTCCAATTTCGCTCAATTTTTGAGTGATGGTTTATAATGAGCGCAAATTTATTTCGATCAAATTTCGAAACTTTCTCTATTACCGATCTCTAAATATAAAAAAATAAATATTTTCTTTGTATAAGAGGTGCCACTCACACCTATCCAATTCCACCCACTTTTTGACTGGTAATTTGTGTTGAACACAAAGGTATTTGGGCCAAAGTTAACAATTTTTCCATTACCGTTTGAAAGATATACGCATACTAATAAAAATTTTATGTGGGCATGGTACCGCCCAGTTAAGCAGAAAGCATCAGTATAGGTACACCTTTCCAACGCAAGTATTGATTTTTCAATCGATTTTTTGTTTCTCGAGTTATGAACTGACAAACATTGAATTTAATGCCAACTCTGATTTAAAACGAAAAATTCCAAAATCCCTCCAAAGGATATACCTCTTACACTTTGAGCGAACTTGTTAACTCTTCATCAGGTTTTTGAGGTATTTTTTGAAAAGTTATCTATGTTCGAACATAATTTGTCGAAATTATTATCTTCGTATTGTAACCAATTTAAAAAGATATGCTTCAAAAAAGACTTGATTTCATAGCATTTCGGTAGTATTTCACTGCCGGTAATTCGCTTAGTCAATTTTTTTTTTGAGATCCAAACATTAAGCTTCTTTGAGAAGTCAGCCTTTGATTAAATTAGTTCAAGCACTCATGTGATAATACATGGAATGAAAAGTCCCGGACCTTACAAAGACTTTTTTTGTTAAAAATTAGCTTTATTATCAAGAGCACTGCAATCATTCCAGCACCACTCTTACATTTCAATACAACTTTTGTAAAACGATTTATCATTTGCTTCGAAATAGGCCCCAGTTTCAGCGACAACCTCCTTTTTTTTCTTACTGGCGAGCATTTTTTAAAGGTCTGCGAACAGCTAGTAGTTGCTGTGAGAAAAGTCTGTCAAATACCGTGAATTTGGAAGCAATTCGAAGTTCAATTCATATAGGTTTGCCATTTCTTCAGAATCATTAACACGTTCCAGTTTTTGATCAACAGTGAACATAGCTTTTTCACATCGTTTTGATATCTTTATGATGTCAGCTAACTCACTTTTCGATCCTTCAAAACAATTTCGTGGATTTTATTGATGTTTTCTGGTGTTACCGCCTCATTTAGACGTCGACTGCGTTCTGCACCATCGGTGTATCTACGACCATGCTTGGAGTCAGCATACTAACATTTTAGTGTTGTTTCTGATGGAGTGGATTCCCCAGAACACTTTTCATTTCTTTGCTTGAACGGTAATTAAAACACAAAATTGTTTTTGTGCATTGTTCTGAAAATTACATAAATAGCGTCACACTTAGCACAATAACTCATAAAATACTTAATAGAATAGAATTCAATAATAGAATAGAATTCAATTAATAGAATAGAATTCAATAAAACCAGCGCTATTTATATGTTAGCTTCGGGACTTTTCAGTCCATATGTTAGATGTTCAGTACCTATAATCACTGCTCTAGCAGTGATGGCATACCAGCACTGGTGCTGAAGCAGTGCTCTTCAACGCTTGTGCGGCCGTTAGATCAACTTTTCAGTGCGTCATATCGCACCGGTATTTTGCCATCTTGCTGGAAGGTTGCTAATGTAAAGCCAATCCCCAAAAAGGGCGAGGCTAGTAACCCTGAGAACTACCGTCCAATAGCAGTTTGTTCCGCACTCTCCAAGGTTATGGAGAGTATGACTAATCACCACCTTGTGGGATATCTGGAGTCTAACGATTTACTTAGCGATCATCAGTACGGTTTCCGAAAGAGCCGTCCTACTGGTGACCTACTGGCGTTGCTCTAGGCGAAGTGGAACAAGTCCATTCATGGTTTTGGCGAAAGTAAGGTTACTGCTCTGGATATCTCAAAGGCATTTGATAGAGTTTGGCACGAGGCTTTCATTTCGAAACTTAATGCTTTTGGTGTCGGTAGTCACTTCCCTAGATTTATATCGAGTTTTTTCAGAGATCGCTCTATAAGAGTGGTTATAGATGGGGTCTCATCCGACGACTTCAGGGTAAGCTCAGGGGTACCGCAAGGCTATGTTCTTTCTCCTACTCTTTTTCTAATAATCCTTAACGGCTTTCTTCTTCTCCCTTCTAATCCTATCTACTCTTTTGCGGACGACATCAACATTTGTCAGTCATATTCTTTTTATCGTAGACCGAGCCTTTTGGAGGTTGAGGCGAGGTGGATGAATATGAACGACACACTCACACGTGACTGGGTGAAGGTCTCCAAGTGTGGTGTGGTAGTGCAAACAGGGTCGATTTTACTGCACGCATGACTCACGCATGGCGTGGTGGTGTGCTATCATCTGTGTCAATGGGTAATGTGGATATTAAGGAATCAGATGCTCTTGATGTTCTGGGCATAAGAATTCATGTGACTCTCGTTGGAATGATGACATATTTCAAGTGTCGAAAGAAGCATTAAAGTGCCTGGGTTTTTTAAGACGGTGCAAGAAATACTTCACTCCATCGGATCTCCCTAATATTTACAAGACCTATATCCGACCCAAAATGGAATACAACTCTCATGTATAGGCCGGTGCTCCAAAGCCTATTTTGGAGCTTCTCGACCGCGTAGAGGAGAGGGCGAAGATGCTCATCAATGACGGTAGGGTAGCCAACTCTATCGATTCATTGGAGCATCGTCGCAATGTGGCGTGTGTGTCATTGTTCTATCGGTACTATAACGGGATGTGTTCTAACAAAATTAAGGAATTAATTCCTAAAAATCGTATATTTTTACGTGATACTCGTATTTCTCATAGAGCGCATCCAGTAAATCGCGCAACGCATTATAGGGAGAATTTGTTCTTCGGTCGCACTATTCGGTTGTGGAATAATCTTCCAGCGAAACTATTTCCTTCTACTTATGACATGAGTACCTTGTACCAGCACAATGCACTGCATGTTTAGGGGCCATTCCCTGTAAGCTGTTCTTATATAAGAAAAACAAATCAATTTAATATTCCAAATTTTAGTTACTGTCCTTTCGCAATCTTGTGTATTTCCTTTGACAACATTTTCTATTGATCGTGGGTAACAGTAGTTGAACTGTCTTTGTTATTTGATATTCGCTTGAAGTTTTCGAAATAGTTTTAAAAATGCTCTGTAATTGACATGATTAGAAATGAAAAAAAGGAAATAATTTTTGAGTTAAAGTTCCTCAAAATGTTGAACATTTTTACAGGTGAAATAATGGTAAAATTTACAGTCAAAACGAAACAAAAACGACTTTAGAAAATTTTTTCATAAACTCTTTTTAAATTTTCTTTAATCAAATTGCATGAAAATGGTTCTATTTTAATGAAAATTTATTTCTCTTGTTATTAAAAAATATTTAAGATTAAAGTCACATTTACTAAATAATTATTATTTATTTTGCAGACCTTTTTCTATATGTAAAGTATTTGCAAGTGCATAGGTCTGTATATTCATAAAAAAATAAAATAAAATGTGTTTGAAATCTGCTTCAAGAAAATTTTTTATTTTTTTGTGAATATGGGGGTAAAAAAACAAATCAAATAAATTGTTTAATTAAATACATTTTACTCGTATATTGTGTGACATTAACAAAACAAAAATATTTATATAAAGACTATTAAATGAATAAATCTCAATAAGACTTTTGTTTATTTAACAAGTTATTAATGTTGTAAATAAAAATTAAAACTAAATTACAGAGTCACTTACCACACGTACAGCGAATAAACAAACAAATATTTTTGTAAAACATAACCAACCAGCATGTGTATGTATATGTTTTAACATAACTTCATACAAATAAATTAATTAAATGAACTAATTAATTTATAAATTAAATACTCGCTTACAATAATAAAATCATTACTTTTTGAATGAATTTTTGTATACTTACACATAAATAAAGAATAAAACGAATAAAAAGTTATTTCATTATGAGGGCAGTTATGAAAGCTTGTTTCCTCTCATACCGTCTTTATTAAGTTTTAAACATTCTCTTTGCAAAAAGATATTTTGGGAAATTAACTTTTCGATGCCAATTATCTAATTAATTCATTTGATAGCGGCCATATACAGTTGTGGTAGAAATAATAGTGACACTATCCTTTATGCCAAATAAATAGAACGACGTGATATGCTCTGAATAAACGAAGATTAATTTATGCGGGTGAGATGGAAAAACGTATGTTTGAACTTCTTTTAATTATTTTTATTTCAGTTTTGTAATGATAAATAAAAATTTAAGAAAATTTTGATGCGTCTCTAATATTTCATCCACCACTGTATATCATATATCAGTATCTATTTATTTCTCTTTAATTAATTCTCAATTTGAAATATTTCATATGAAATTTGTTCAATAAGACCAATTTTTACAAATGAAACATATTTGCATGGCAAAATTAGCACAAATTAAATTTCATTACAGCACATAAAACGCTTTGAAAATTAAACAAAATTACATTACACACTCAGTTGTACATACAATATAAAAATGTAATTCAATTAAGTGCATAGTCGGTACTTAATAAAGTTAAAAACTGAAATGATAAAAATTAAATTAAATTTATAACGAATGCCCATACAAACAGATACAATACTTGACGATATTGAATGTAAAATTGCTTTTTTTGTTTTTTTTTTCTCTGCCAATAATATTTATGAATTTATTTCAATCAACAGCAACATCATAATCATCATCATCATCATCATCATCACAAACATTAGCATACTTCTGCTCATTATTATCTACCATCGTCATCATCACCCATTGCCAAGCACAATAACACCAATCATTGTTACTTTTTTGAGTATTTTTTTTAAATTTTATTTTTTTATTTTTAATTTTATTTCTTTTTTTAATTAAACAACACGCGTCATCGGTGTCTGATTGTATCACATCTCTATACCATTGTTGTTGATTTAACAAATTGCATTTAAATTTATTATTTAAACAATAATTTTATTTCAATAACGCAACAGCAAAAATTATTTTAATTTTTCGCCAATTTTTTATCTTCATTTACTGTAACAATTTTTATGGCATTTTTTTATTTATTTTTTTTTCATACAATAACAACGACTAACAAAGTATTTGAATGCAATCGATGGTCTGTGTAATTTTAATATTTAAAATAAATAATTAATGCATTTAAAAATTGTTTTCGATGAAATTTTTATAAAAATACTAAATTGATAATATTGTAACGTTTTTACCTTTTTAAAAACGTGTTTTTATGAGTTCGTAGATTGTAGTTAAAATAAAAAAAAAAATTTGTGTTTGGTTTTAATCAAAATTCACCACAGTTATGTGCACCACTGCTTGTAATCTTTTTACAGGCAATAACAGTTTTTATTCTTAATTACTCTGTCTGTTTACAATCTTGTAAACAACAACAATTACTCGACAGATCTTTCTACTTAAAGATCTTCCAACCCGATCGTAGTTATAACTTAGCTTCGATCACAACCTTTTCAACCGGAGGTTATCCACACTTTACTCTCTTTACTGAGTTAGCTCCAACCAAACCGGCTGTTTACTTCGCGAGTTTACTCCTTATAAACTCTCTTCACATCAGTAACACATTCGCTGAGTTAACTTTACTTTAACTGCACTCGCTGTATAGTTGTTCTTGCAGCTTTTGTTTATTTATTTTGGCGATGTACTAAACGCTGTGGTGCACAACCTTATTGTCGTAACAATATAATAATAATTTATTAAATTAGTATCTAAATATCAAGAAAAACAAACAACCTCTGTTATCACTACTTTTTGAATTCAATCGGTTTCTTTCTTCTTTGAACTTATAACACAAATAACTTCTTTTAACTCAAACTTTAAACATCTCAGTTCCAAGAAATTCGTCATAAAGTATTTCTTCATTACAATGGGTAGGCCATACTACTACCGCACTAAGTGATTAAATTCCAAGGAGTTTTAATTTTGAAGGAATTCTTACACTTTCATGTGAAATCTTTAAAAGATTAATAAATTCGTTAGTTTTGAAATAAAGACTGTTTCTTTCAGAGATGAAGCTTTATTTAATCACACTCTAGACTTTTAATACCTACCCTCCTCTAAAACTTAAAACAATATATAGTCGCATGAGCACAAATCTGGAAAATATGCAGAGTGAAATACTTATAAGTTCGTAGACCAATTCTTGGATATTTTTACATACTGACTGTACAACGTGTACATCTGTCTATTATCACTCTTTTTCTGAGCTAACAAAAGTTATCATTGCTTCAGCACATACATAATTCGAACCTCGTTAGTAGGCGCTTTACATAGCTGAAAAAGTGCTGTGAGAAGAGGCCATCCCTTTCACATTAAATCCCGACGAACACATTATATTCGATGTCCTTAATCAAGACATAATAGCAGAGACAAAAACGTGTAACGACTACCAGTACCACATTCCAGGACACTGTGCTCTCTCTTCTGTTTACTATTGAGGTTAGAGTGCGTTTTTCCATTTTGAATTTTGGATGGCAGACTCTTCCATCGCTAACAAATATATTTTCAGTGCTGCTTAGCTGTCTACTATATTTAATCTGTAACAAAATGAGAATTATCTGCGCTGCCAGAACCTTCTCTATTTGGCATTACACCACAAAGAGCTGCAGTAGATCTTCTCGTCTTATGCTCGATAAGCTCTCGCTTTCGGACTTGGTTTGAAAAGGAATACACAAAAATTTTGAGAAATGTATGAAATCTTAATTTGAGTCGATAGAATGATCTTATAATTAAATGTTGATCACGGCTACGCCTCAAATGATTCATAAGCTGGTTCCAATTTGTTCATACTTTCTCCAACATATCGGCGCATATCTCACAAATATTGACTTCAATATTGACTTCCAGTGCGTCAACCGTTGCGGGCTTGTCCCTATAGGCATAAACCTTAACATAACCCTACAAAAATTAGTCTGAAGGCATTAAATCGCACGATATAGGCAGCCAATTTACTGGCCACAAACGTGAAATAAACTATTTACCGAATTTGCCCCTCAATTGGGCCACTGTTTCGTATGCAGCCAAGTCCAGCTCTTCCACTGTAGGTACACAAAATTGTAATCATCTCACTGTAGTGCTCTCCATTCACGGTAAAGTTCCTACCTTCGTCGTCTTTGAGAGGGTGCACTCCAATGATTTCACCGGCCCCTAATCCTAACCCAACAACGCATTTTTCGAGATGCAGTAGCAGTTCTTACAAAGCTTCTGGCTGCTCTTCACACGAAATACGGCAATTTTGCTTGATCACGTATCCATACAACCAGAAAAGAGCTTCGCTGCTGAACACAATTTTCTAATAAAAAATAACGGATATTCAACCAACTTTTCCAACGCCCATTCATCAAAAGTTAGCTGCCGTGGTAGGTCGTGTATGGTCTAACAGTCAAATCCTTTCGCAAGATTTCTGCAAAAAATGTGAACGACGTCGATTCAATAATTCACGGTGATCAACAAGACTGGCGGATACAGCTGCGATGCTTTCCTCTTTTCATACTCGACATATGCATGTTGGTGGCTTAATGTCTAATAATGTAAATTTGGTGAAAAATTTAGTCACAAGATTCCGACTAGCCGCCATAAAATGAAAGAATTGCACGTTACCCTTTCTTTACCGAGCATACATTTTGATAATAATTTCACGTTTTTTCCTTTTTAAAAACGTTTATTTATGAGTTCATAGATTGTAGATAAAATAAATAAATTTTGAGTTTAGTTTTTAATTGAAAACATTTATTTACACAGTTTTGGGCACTACTGCTTGTAATCTTTTTAGAAGCAATAACAATATCTCTACTTAATTACTCTTTCTGTTTACAATTCTATAAACAACAACAATTACTCGACAGATGTTTCTTCTAAAGTATCTTCCAACTCAATCGTAATTACAATTTAGGTTCGATCACAACCACTTCAACAAGTGTTTAGTCACACAAAACTCTCTTTACACTGAGTTCAAACCAACGACGCGTTCCTTGGGTTTTTCGCATAGATGTGCTTTTTATATGACAATACTTGGAAAGCTCTCGAATCTTTCTTTCATTCACATTCTTTTCAGTTCTAATGAAGCCACGCGAATATAAGTATCTATTTCTTAAGGCTTTGTTATTTGTTTATGTTTGTATTGTCTGTTACTTGTTTTCTTCTCTGTTAGTTTTTGTTGTAGCCGTTTTATTTTAATTTGTAAGTAAGGCACGTAGCTGTTGTTTGTGCCTTTTGATTATTTACTTATAGCAATATAAATAACGACAGGGGTGCCCAACCTTATTTTCTTAACAATAATATTCAGCAATCTGCAAGCGCTGTTTGTTTGTAAGTCTATTCTTGGGTTATTTATAGACCAAACTGAACATGTTACACGAAAACAGCTGAGCTGAAAAAAAAACAGTGTTACCCAAAAAGGAAGTTGCTAAAAAATCTCCCGATATAACTACTAAAGGACAATCTGCTGGCACACACAATCATACAATTTAATGTTTTTTTATAGTTTCCAACTTTTCTGGATTTGATGAAAACTTTTGCTTTGAGCTCTTCTAGCTGTAAAAAACAGGGTAAGTTAACACTTTTACAATATTAATTGGCGTTTTAAATGCTGGATGGTAATATACTTTTTGATATTATAGGTACAACGTCACTATATTCTTCACTGTAAGCTTAAGTATTTCACCATGCCAGATCTAAAGAAAAAATTGACACATAATTATTTTTTTCAAAAAACAGTATTTGAACAGTTAATTTTCTGGGAAGTTTCTCGAAAGTAATATTCTTTGAAAAAAAAAAATCTATTTAAAAAATACCTCTCAACTATTTCCATTTACTTAACAATTTCACATCTTATCGCTTTTAATATGAAGAAGTTTTACTAAAAACATATACTGGCACCATTAAAAGGAAGAAACGTAATAAACAAATAATTTATAACGATATGTGTGTATGGTAGCTTATGTATAATTATATAGAAACAATACCTCCACTGTGTACTCTCGTATACATTAAAGGAAGTATTTTTTCACCAGTATACGTGCCTGTGTGTGTGTGTGTGTGTGATTTAAATATTTCTACCATTTCCTGTCATATTCTTCGTTCCTCACATTAAACTTTATTTATATATTCCATTATAATTTTTTTTTCATTCTTTTTTCTCTATTTTTTTCTAATTTTTATCAGGACAAGGGAAATGAAATGAACATTAAAGACAACGATTGGAAATTTAATGAAGCATTTACATATATTTTAGTATCTTACATAAGAATATTGTTTAAATGTAAGGAAGGATGTGAATGGAAATTTTGGTATGCTACCCACACATATTTGTTTGAAATTTTTTATTCATAATCATTTTCTTTCTTAAAATTATTATTCTAAATGCGTATTTAATACTTTATATGAAAAATATAAAAATCTCTATCCTTTTAGCACATACCTCGTATGTTTTTCGAAAACAATTTGGCTATATTTTTGTATTCGTATATGTATGTCACCGGATTGTATGTACTCGTATATGTATGTGCTCTTTACTCACATAAGTGTAAGTGTATATGTGTTTTTAATCATGTTACATCTGTATTTATGTTCGTACGTACATAATGCTATTAAGAAATGATTTCATTATGTTTTCTATGTTTTCAACACACACCGTCTCATGCTGCCACCCCCAATCGACACACTAATGAACGCTTAATTTTCCAGTGTTTATGTTGTAACACAGGGATGGAACATGTGAATATTAAACTGTCTCAAAACAAAATAGTACCATAGGAAAAATACTTTAGCTTGGAAAAAAAAAACTTAGAAAATAAGTCCTCTTAATATATTTATTTGATATAATGGACAGCTGCCAAGTAGCTAGTGACGATGTCAAAGCTCAAAGATATATTTGGATATTCAAATGAAATAAAATTTTCTTATACACATTAAAAAAAAAAAAATTTTAAATACAATAGTTATTAAGAAAAAAATTTTAGGCCAAACTTAGGTTAGTTAAAAAACCGGCAGGTCAAAAAAGCCCATTGTGATTCCACATACTATAGTGACCCTATCAAAAGGAAATCGAAAATCCGTGCCCACTGTGCCAGAGATCAAGCCGGTTTCGTTAACAAAGCGACCGATACAACCTACCAGTACTTCTCACAGCAATTAGGGGTCTATAACATACCTCACTAGAACACTAAGAACAAGTGCCACACAGTAATAACTGTACAACGTTGATTGACTATGCCCTATACAGACCTTATGTCTGCCCATTAGACAATGGCCGGAGAGCATAACCAACACTGACGACATTCTCCATTTGGCAGGTTCACTAACTGACTAGCCAACCTCTGATCAACCACCGACCACTACTCTCTTGCCTGCCTACAGTAAGACATCAGTCTACATCTTCTGAAAAACATATCGCTGTAACAACACTTATTATTCACATAACAAGTAGAGATAAGCATACTAATACTTTCTTTTACAGAAATAATCTGTGCCATCGAGCCCCTTTTGGCCAGTTCATCTGCCACACCGTACAACGTAATATCACTGTGTTCCGTTACATATATGAGCCTTATAAGGAAGTATTCCACCATCATCAATAGTGACGAGTGGCATTCCAACACCGTCTGGAAGTTGACGAATATAGTCTCCCGAAATTTGATTGCTGCCTGGCTAGCGCTACAGTAGCATACCCTTCTGGTACAGTAGCATACTGGACTATGATCTTTGAAATTTAATAAGTAATTTGCAAAAAAAAAACTTAAGTGGTCGTTTCAACTTTAAATTACTCTGTCAGATATGCGCTGTTTGTTCCCTACAATAGCATTTTGAATATCTGTCTTAAATTTGCCCAAAATACTTGACGTGTTATTTGTTGTTTAAAATCTAGTAATATGGCAGGCTGTGAGTATTTATGGCGTAAGTTCTGCCCGTTTTAGTCTAAAGTTCTGCTCTCCCATACAAGCAATTTACAAAAATAGAAGGAGTGGTTGGATATGGATGAAATTGGGACCTGTAAGTAATTTGGGGTCGATGAGCCCAAAAATTATCTCAGATTTGTTGTCAACCTTATAATTTTGCTAAAAACCAGGTATTTAAGACGATTTTCTTAAGCCCACTGTATAACGATTTTTTAATTTTTCTGGAATTTTTATTAATATTGGGTATACAAGCTAATAATGTCGATTTTTTAGCTTGAAAAATGCACTACTTTTTCCCATATCTCTGGTAGCATAAGGATTCCGCGCCAATAGAACTGTTCCGATTGTGAGGTAACGAATGAGTCAAGCCAATTTCTGATACCCTGTTCTGAAGTGAAGCGTATTCCAGTAAGGGCGTTCTGCATCGATCGCAAAAAATGGTAGTCAAAAGAGCACGGTCTGGTTTATAAGGCGGGTAAGTCAAAACTTCCACATCCACTGTTTTCTAAACAGTTTTTATCGGTCTTGCAACATGTGGCCGAGCATTGTCATGATGGAAGATTATGCCCTCTGGTCGTTTTTCGTTGATTGTTCTCTTCAAACGAATCAATTGTACCCAGTACAGGTCACTTGTGATCGTCTGACCCGACTTCAAAATCCGTTTAATCCCACCAAATACAGAGCGTTTCCTTGGCGTCATGGATCTTCGGCTTCGGCGTTAATTTGGCTGGTTGGTCGGTCTTTACTTATGACCTTTTTCGCTTGGAGTTATCGTAATGTATCCAGTTTTCATCACCAGTAACAATACGATGCAAAAATGACTTCGTTTTATAGCTTTCAAGCATCATTTCCGATGTAAAATCGCATTTCAGCGTCTCTCGGCTTGAGCTCATATGTTTCCCAGCTTCCTTGTTTTGAACGAAATCCAATGCCTTTAAATGTAGGAAAATGGATTGTTGTGTGACTGCCAATGATAATGCAAATTCTTCTGGCGTTTGACAACAATCTTCGTCAAGTAATGTTTCGAATTTCTCATTTTCAAACTTTTTCAGCTAACCAGTCCTTTCCTGGACTTCTGTGTTGAAATCACAACTTTTGAATCTCGCAAACCATCGTTAACAAGTTTTTTGAGTTGGTATATGTTGAACGTAAGCTTCTTAGAAAAATAAAAATTTTGTTCGTAATTTTTTAATATATAAGACGAAATTAATCGTAACTAAACTAAGGAGATTTACGTTTTGTACTAAGTAGATAATATAGGGTCCGCCATCTAACGTTTTTTTTCAACTAGTGCTTATTTCGAGAATGGTAATACTTCGCTCATGGCCGATTTGACAGATAATTAGTTTTATCCTTCCGCTGAACGAATATGGTTGTGTATATGCTTGAACAACGCTGGGAAATATTGCGACATTACTATGAAAATCATGGTAATGTTGCAGATGAAGCTTATTTTCATCTTGCCGGGTATGTAAACAAGCAAAATTGTCGCATTTGGGGCACAGAAAACCTGCACGCATACACTGAAAAGCTGATACACCCAAGACGAGTCACTGTTTGGTGCGGATTTTGATCCAGAGGCATAATTGGGCCATTTTTCTTCGAAAATGTGGCCGTTACAGTCAATGGCGATCGTTATCGGGCCATGTTGAACGAATTATTGTTCACAAAAATTGAAGAGGAGGATATTAGCAACATTTGGTTTCAACAGGACGGCGCTACGTGCGACACAGCCGAAGCTACTCTCGATGTTTTGCGCCCTGTTTTTGAAGATCGCATTATCAGCCGCAGAGCTGATGTCGTTTGGCCACCTCGGAGCTGCGATTTGACATCGTTGGACTATTATTTATGGGGTGCCGTCAAAGATAAGTGTTACGCCAACAAGCCAGAGACAATATTCATGAAGCCATTGATGAAATACAGCTGCACACAATCGATAATATGCTTAAACATTGGACGGATCGTGTAGGCTACTGCATGGCCAGCCAAGGAAATTATTTTCCATTATTAACCGGAAAGATTTTACTTTCAAATAAAAAAAGAAATTTGAGAAAATATTCAGTAGTTTTTTTTATAGCATTTTCAAAAAAAAAAAAAATTATTTGGCGGACCCTATACTTACTTTTGAGACCTTTTGTTTAATAACAAAAAAAAAAAAACTTGTCAACATAAATTTTATTCTTCATGTAAATTTTTAATTTGAAGCAATTTTCAATAAAATAAATATTTATTTTTAGGACGAAGTAGCAAAAAATATTTGCGTTTCCTGATTGTATAGAAACCGTACTATTAGATTAAAAAGTAAGACGGCACTTAGCTTTATGGGATTTGTTTCATTTTTTTTTTCGTCGAATTTTTTCAATTTCTGAAGTTTTTCATTTGATCATATATTAAAATCATTAAAATATTTATCAAATCAAGTATTTTCTAAAATTTTTTTAATTCTATTAATTTACTCAAATATTATTTTTAATAAAAAAATCTTTACTTCGCTTAGTTTAATCAGAATACAAATTTTTGATAATTATTTACTTAAGAGAAACAAAACGAATTGAACAAAATATGAGATTTTTTTTTTAAAGATATCTCAACTTTAAAGTGTCATAGCGCAGGCAAAACTAAGTCTTTCACTTAAGTATTTTGTTTTTATTTTATTGATGCAATCATCTGTCGATTGAAGTCACAAATAATATTGATTTTTGTCCATGGACAAACGCAATGTGCTCGCCCAAATACACAAACATGCATCAGCTTGTAAGACAGCTTATACCCGATAAATAACCCTTTAGGTCACATATTCTGGCTGTCGCTACCTCATCCAGACCATTGAAGAAGTCCTGGCCCGGCAACCTGAGCCTCCTGCAATCTGCGACGGGCCCAGTTATCTATTAAGCTCTCCAAGAAAGCAAGCGGTGATCTTACAGACGCGTCTGCCAGTTTTACTTTATCTAAGTTTTTTTTTAGTTATTTAAACAAAAACAGTTTCAGAGACTTGTAAGTATTCAATTTTAAATATATTTGTAACCAATTTCCCTGTCGACTGAGCGGGTACATTTTGGCCCAAGGTAAGGATAAGTGGGAAGATTATCCTAT
Source organism: Wohlfahrtia magnifica (assembly GCA_023159175.1). Classification (NCBI taxonomy): domain Eukaryota; kingdom Metazoa; phylum Arthropoda; class Insecta; order Diptera; family Sarcophagidae; genus Wohlfahrtia; species Wohlfahrtia magnifica. The sequence continues at coordinate 5,395,786 of JAKWBJ010000537.1, forward strand.
CACTTCTAGAAAATGTTACTTTCATTTTATTTCACTTTACTTCGATTGTATTTTCATAAGCAGAACATAGTGAATAGTGAAAAGAATAATATGTTCTGTCACAAAGTACTTCTAAATTGTGTACCAAAATAGCCAAACCTGTTCTCATACACATACTCATATGTATCTGCCCATGTATTTCTATTGTTGTCAACGTACCTATTAAATGTCTATTCATATATAGAGGAATAGAGTGGTAGGGGTGGCATATATGTACATGCGGGAAAGCGTGTTGCTGGTATTTATATTTAATTCACATCATTTGTAAAGATTTCCTAATTTTCAGTTATTTTTTGTCATATTTCATTGAACACAATCCCAAATTAAAGGAAAATAAATTGTCTGGTTATGCCACACATATGTTCTGAAGCTAATTTCAATAAATTTCAAAAACACATTCATGTATTCATTCATTCATTCATTTATTCAGTCATTCACTTATTCATTTAAGGTTATTAGTAATCAATAAAATTTAGAAAATTATTTATAGAGAAAAATAAAATCGTACCTATGGCTGTAATCAAGAGGGAAAACAGAAAGCATTCAAGGAGAATATGTAGGTTTAGGGTAATAAATATCTTTTAATAGAATGAAAATTCAATTCTTAGCTGTTGAAATAAAGCAAAGGTTATTGTAAGAAATTCTAACGAAGGCAATTAAATATGACGACAATCATGGCTTATTGTTTAATATTTTGCACTTCATTAGTATCTATTGATAAGAGTTTTTGCATATATTTTTTTTCTTTTTATGGGCATTTAATTAATAGCAATTATCAGAATATTTTCAATAATTATAACAGCATTGCTTTTGTTGCACGAGAAACTATTATTGTTCAGTTATTCTTTTAGTTTGTAAAGTGTTTAAAAGCCATTTTATTAACCCAATTTCTTCTTATCCTATTATATCACCAACTTTTTAAGCTTTTCAAAAAATCCACAGAAACTTTATTTTTGACTTCATAATTGTAATTTAAATTACAATCGGGACATTATACCCCCAAAAGTAATTTTAAAACAAAGAAAAGAAAGAGTTTAAGGTTTGAAGCCTTAAAATTGCTAATCATATCGTAGCTACAACACGAGAATCTAGTAAAAATCACTTTCTCTTTGTCTTTTTCTTTATTTTCTTTACTTGCTAATTATGCGCCTAAAATCTACTTAAAAACTTTAAAAACTTCGGTTAGAAACTAAAAAGCAACTATTAATCCTGCCACCACAAAAAAGGCTGTAAAAGATGTATGAAGAGCACAGGTATTAAGCCTGTTGTATTTGTGTGGGCGTGTTGCATACAACAGTAGCAAAAATTTTTGCTAAAAAAAGTTGAAAACAGTCTGTGTGGAAAACTAAAACTGTGATAAGGCTTAGATAAGCACGTTGAAAAAAATTTATTTTTTTTTTTTGTTAATACAGCAAAATTAAGGTGTACGATGAAAAGAGGCATTTTAATGTTAAAGAAAAAAATAGGTGCTAAGTGGTTTTAAAATACCATCAAAGTTTCAAATTTCTCATTTTTTATTTTATTTATTTAAAGCAGAATATAATATTAAATTATATTTTATTTATTACAAGCAACAGACCAGAATCATTATTAAAAATCCTGTGGATATTTGACTTAAAAAAATGACATAATAAAGTCATGTGGCTTTCAACAAATATCCGTTGCCTTGCTTCAGTTTCATTATGCAGTTGATTTTTCAAATTAAGTAGATGATTTGTCTACTGTAGCTCGCCTCCCTGTGATTGTGTAGTGATGAAGATCCTTGCTAAAAGGGCTGGTGGTGATCCTTATTTAGCATTGGCATTTTTACCAATAGGTGGCGCTTTCTCCTGATTATTCGTGTGATGTTTGTTATCACTGCCAGAGGTAAACTGGTATATCAGGGAGGCTTTTGTTAGATGAATTTCTCTGAAGGGAAGTTGCAGTCTCTTAATTAAACCCTCGAAACCGAAATTGAAACCAACGGATAAGCTTAGGAAAAGTATAATAAAAAATTCATTTATTAAAATTCGTTATTCATTTATATGAACAAACTGTCACTTAGCAGTACCTGCTTAGCGAAGACTTAATTTCCTTTCCAATTAAAAGCACAATATTTACTCCCTAGTAGCTTCAAGGTGTTTTTACATTTTAACTTTTTAAACCTTTGAATTCTTTTATATTGCGTAGAATAAAATGAATGCAACGAATTTAATATTTTACTTTAGTCACTTATTTAACTTCCGCTTTATACAATTATTACTATACAGTATTAACAACTTATTTAATATCCACTTAATACCCCAATTTATTCAAGATTCAATTCTTAGTACGCCTTGATATTATAACTGCAAAACTATAATTGACTGTCGTAGGCAAAATAGCGTTCCTTATAAACCTGACTGCCATCTGTTTATAAAGTTCTAGTAAAGTTTTAAACCTTCTTAACTCTTCTTTTCAGATCCATTAATTCAAATATAACATGTAAAAGTTGAATTGGTAACACTGTTAATAATACAAATAATTACGGCATTGCCAGGGTAACATATTGAGAGCCTTGACAGAAACCAATAGACTAAAATCCCACAAAAAAAAAGTTTTATAGCTCCAAAGTCATTTTTATTTTCGTAACAGTATTATTGTTCTAAATCTTATACAGAATCTTTAAAAACTGCTAGCGGATTGGCTGTCATTTATTCAGACTGTTTTGCCAAATCATCATAAACAGCACAAGCAAATGATAAGAATATTTTATTAAAATTAATATTCTATTCGGCCAATGTTCATAGACCACAACTAGGGCCTGCATCTGTAAAAATTTAACTAACTTAAGTTAGGTTAGTTTATGAAGAGTGGCAGCGTGATTCAGTCAAGAAACACTTAAACACACATAGCTACCCGTAGTGATAGCATACATGAAGGGATGCCTTTAAGCAAATCACCAGGGCCAGACTAAACAATTTTGGTAATCAAGCAGAGGCTTTACATGGAAGCACAATTCCCTAAATTGTGTCGGAAAGTAGCCCAACAGCCTAATCAACCTGCTATTAGTCTGATATCAATGGTAGATAACTCCGATAAGACATCGAAAAAGGGCGTGAAAAATTTGAGAAGTCTACGCCGAGCCAGAGTTCGACACTGGCAAATTGGCCGCTCTTACCTCTTCCGCAAACGATCCTCAATTGATCCGGGAGCTTAAGGTAAACAACCGTAGACAACGGCAAGTGTTCGCTTAAATGGTCCTGGAACTTGGAAAATGACCCTTATTTTAATGAAAAAATTGTCTTTAGTGATAAGGCCCATTTCTGTTTGAATTGGTCAAGTTTGGGACCTACCAATCCCCATAAGATTTAAGGACGTAAAAAAAATTGTTTTTTTACAGTTTATTTAGACTGCTTTTTGCAAATTACAAAAAACAAAAAAAAAAAAAACAAAAAATGTGTCAATTCTGTTGAAAAAAAACTTTCTAGACAAAACCTCTTCTTAAGCTTGAGATGCTCATAAGCTGTTTAACAAAATAAAAAAAATGCAAATGTATTTAAAACTTTTTCTTTAAGTAGAATAATTAAATTTTCCTGAGTAATGAATAAATTTCTATTTAAAAACCAACTTTTAACAAGTTCAGTTGCTTATCTATTTAAATTGAAGGCAAAAAAGGAAGCAACAAAACGTTGTATCATTAATGTCAAAAAGTACTTTCATGTTTAATTTTCATAGAAAAACTTTTTTCTTTTCTTCACTTCTCCAGACTAATAGTGAAAATTGCCGGTTTTGATTTTAAAATATTTTGCCTTCAGCTTAATGTCTGCTAATGTCGGCTTAAGCAATAAATTCAAATTGAATTAAGTATTTAGAAATGCGCTCTCCTCTACTCTGCTCTATACGTAGAGAGAGTATGAAAACTTGTTTGTTTTTTGTTAATAAACTTATGAGATTTTTACTTTTTATCTAATTAATCAATTTTACTTCCCCGTTCTCTCTACCTCTCATTTAGTTTCTATTTCTTGTGATAAGAGGCAAACGTATTAGATGAGCACTCATGAAGTCGAGGATATTATATATTTTAATGGAAATTGAAAAGTTTTTCTTTATTAAAAACAAAAAAAAATTATTTTATTCTCTTTCTCATATGAAAAGTTCAAAGTTTTGCCAAGTTTTTAAGCTGCTTAGTGCAGCGACCTTTACAATGATGTTGTTACCGTTGTGCGAGAATGTCTTCTCTTATTGTTTGTAAAACAAAAGGTGATGGTGGATACTACCACACAAACACACACGCACATACACACACGAATGCCAGTTTATATTTATTCATGTATTTCAAATTCATGTGATGTGTACATACGAGTATGTGAATATCTTTATATTTTACGTTAAAAGATGGCGACTATTGCTTATATGATAATGCATGAAATGTCAACAGTTTAGACTCAAGCAATGCAGTTGCATTTACACCCACAATGCCAGCTTGCCTGATGACATACCGTCATTGCATTGTTGTCATTGTTCGTCTTTAAAACAAAAGCTTTTCTTGTTAATGAAGAAACTACAATGATCTGCAGAATACAATGGTTTAAAGCTTTTCACATGCCACTGCATTGAGTTGCAAAAGAGAAAGCTGATATTGCTACTGCTTAAAGAAACAATCGTTTCACAAAGATTGCAAATTTTTAACACCATTTAACAAACAATTGACTCACAAAAGAAACTTATATGCTTAAAGCACGGCTTCTTCATTTCCGCACAATAGAATTCGTTCTTTTTTAAAATTTCAAGACAAAAAAAAACTTAAAGAAAGTATGTATCGGGTGATTTTTTAGCAGCTTTCTATTTGGCAACAATATATTTGGCCATTTAGCTGTTTTCGTGTAACATATTACTGTCAAACATGTTGAGTTTGGTCTATAATTTAACCATGAATCGACTTACAAACGAACAAAGCTTGCAGATTATTTGCAGATTTCTTTCTACACAGAATTCCTGGACGACTGAAACTATCTGACAACTCATAACTTTGGTTTGTATACATTTGTTTTTATATTGACGATATTTGTATCTCAGCTTGGGAGGAAGTGGTAAATCAATTTATATTTTACACCCTTAACAGGGTGACAAGTTATATAGGTACCATTTTACAAAATGCATGAAAAAATGTGAATTTGTGTGTTTTAACTTAGATTTATAGTTTAAAAAATGTAATAAATATGCTAAATACTAACTATCTTTATGGGACAGCATATTTGATGGCAGATATGTTTTATATATTCTAACTGTTCCCACCACTGTGCGGCTTATGAACTTAATGTCTGGGCAAGTTGCAGGGAGGTAAAAACATTATCTGTAGTTAGATTTCTGCTAAAATATTTGTATAGACTGACCAGGTATAAGACCACTTTTTCGCCTACATTTCTTTGGCTATCACCATCATTTGGCTTATCCGTATATATTTGGTTTTTAAGAGAGTAAAAATTTCTTTAGTCACATGCCCTAAAGGTATTAAAACCAAAATTTTCTGTCTTCGATGACATGTATTTTATGAACCGTGAGCATCCTCTATACCCAAACAATTAATCATCAATGATAATAATCTCGCCTGACTTGTAACTTTTAAATAAATTGTCATTAAGCATGGTCTGCATGTCTCCTATCGCAGCACACTTACAATTTCAACACTCATTGCTCGAGTTTGTTCATCATCAAAGCGAATAAAGTGTAAAAGAAGTCTAAATCTATCACGGATATTGCTGCACGAAATAGTGGTAAGTAATTTGGTTTCCATAATTCTGACAGATGCTCAGAGTTAGACTTCTGTACTCCGTACGAAATTAGCAATCCTAAAAAGACGTCTAGCTCTGTTTCTGTAGTTGGTATAAATAGTTTGTTTGATGGACGTTTACAGCAAGTTTAATAGCTTATTTCCAAGTTTCTATTATAAGTTGCTACGTTTTAACTTTTTAAAACGTGTGAGTCCATTTAAATAGCATTAAAATAAAATGAACACCACTTTGTTGTTGTTTACAGTTTTTTTTATTCCCTCACTTTATCTTTTATACAGTTTATCTTAAAACAACAACTTTATATTCGTTTATACAATACTTTTATTTCCGCTTAAACACGATTTTATTTTATGACAGCAAAACGATAGGTATATACTACGTAGGTAAAGCAGACTTTTTATATAACTAATTGCCTACAGTTTGGAAAGTTCCGGAAATGTGTCATATCCTCTTATTTATGTCCGTTAATTCAAATGTAACACACAAACTTGGTCGAATTGGCAGTGCAGCTACATACGCAGGGTGACACATAATTACCAAATATACCAAAATTCCATAAAACGGTTTTAAAGGCGCTGATGTTTGTTTTCTTTTTTTAAGGCATTTTTATTTTCGTAACAATATTTATCTCACACATCGCCTTGGATAAGCTGCTTTTAAATACATCTTTGATTGTATATATATATTTAAGCCAGGCGCAGGTCAATAACGTTGGCGTAAAATATTTCTACATAAAGTCTTTGATTCTGGATATGGTTTAAGGTTTCAAGACGTTCCAACCTTACCACAAAGTTGGTTGTTAATTTTATACTCCGCATGGTCATCAGAATCACATGAGCCTTCATCAGAGTCTATACATCCCTCTTGCTCTGCAACAGATGCTGCTCTTGCTACATCTCCAGTTACTGAATCTCTGTATTTGAATTTATATTTCGCTGAACAGAAATATTTTTCGCATCTTAACATGCTGTTTTCGTATACATGAAACTGCATATATTCTCTGTGTGGTATCCGGGTACCCTGTCACCCTGTTAAAGGTGTTTTTTTTACATACATAAGGGTTTATTCTCAAAATTCATGCTTGGCATGTGCATCGTACACAATTGTGTTCAGTGATAAAGCTCATTTCTGGTTGAGTAGATAAGTGAACGAACAAAGTTTTCGTTTTTGATGTGAAGAGCAAGCAAAAGCATGGCAAGAACTGCCAATGCATCCCAAAAAATATACTATTTGGTGTGGCTTATGGGCTGGTGGCATCACTGGACCGTACTTTTTCTAAGACGACTAAGGCAGGAACGTTATTGTGAGTGGCGAGTGCTTTCGTACGATGATTAAATTTTTTTTTGCACGAGATGGAAGAGCTGGACTTGACTGACATGTGGTTTCAACAAGAGGTTGCAACACACAGCGCACGGAAGGATGGTTCTATTGAGAGTGAATTCGGTGAACAGTTGATTTTCGTGCGACTTTAGACTGTTTTTTGTGGGAATATGTTAAGGCTCATGTCTAAAGCGACAAGTCCGCACTATTTGACGTACTGGAAGCCAATATTGAAGAATTTTTTGGTAAGATAGCGACCGATATGTTGGAGAGTGTATGCCAGAATTGAACCCAGCGTAGCCGCGGTCAACGTTTGCATGAAATTATTCATGCTCATAAAGATTTCAAACAATATTCTAGAATTTTATGGTTTTTGTAATGAAATCCGAAAGCTTTTAAAAAAGTCATCCAATATATTACATTTCTGCTAATGGTTGTAACATCTTAGGAACACAGTACTTGATCTATGTAGTTTCAATAGCTCAGACATATATTTTAAGTTAAACGTAACAGTTTAGAAGTTACTTTTGATTGCGATTGAAATTGATTGTGGTAATTCACATACAAATTATAGCTGGTTTTTAGTTAAGTCAAGCAGATATTAGAGCACACGCTTATATTCGAAATTAAGCACTACAAGCTTTTGGTATCCTATTCAAAATTCTACTGGGCTCAGCGTGTTCATGCTTACATAAGGAAAATAAAAAAAAAAAAATCTTAAACAAAAATAGTTTCATGTAAAGGGTTCTCCAAATAAATTTTTAATTTTTTTTTTTTTTTTTTTGAAAATGCTATGAAAAAAAAAACTACTGAATATTTTCTAAAATTTCTTTTTCTATTTGAAAGTACAATCCTGCCGGTTAATAATGGAAAATAATTTCATTGAAATGGCTGCCTCGGCTGGCCATGCAGTAGCCTACACGATCGGTCCAATTTTTAAGCACATTATCGATTGTGTGCAGCTGTATTTCACCAATGGCTTCACGAATATTGTCCTTTAAAGCGTCAATTGTCTTCGGCTTGTTGGCGTAACACTTATCTTTGTATGGCACCCCACAAATAATAGACCAACGTTGTCAAATCGCAGCTCCGAGATGGCCAAACGACATCAGCTCTGCGGCTGATAATGCGATCTTCAAAAACAGGGCGCAAAACATCGAGTGTAGCTTCGGCTGTATGGCATGTAGCGTCGTCCTGTTGAAACCAAATGTGGCTAATATCCTCCTCTTCAATTTTTGTGAACAAAAATTCGTCTAACATGGCCCGATAACGATCGCCATTGACTGTAACGGCCACTCCTCTCTCATTTTCGAAGAAAAATGGTCCAATAATGCCTCTGGACCAAAATCTGCTCCAAACAGTGATTCGTCTTGGGTGTATCGGCTTTTCAATGTATGCGTGTTTGTTTACATACCCGCCAAGATCCAAATGAGCTTAATCTGCAACATTACCCTGATTTTCAAAGTAATGTCGCAATATTTCCCAGCGTTGTTCAAGCGTATACACAACCATATTCGTTCAGCGTTAGGATAAAACTACAAGCTTTTGGTACCTTATTCCAAATTCTACTGGGCTCATAGTGTTCATGCTTACATAAGGAAAATAAAAAAAAAAAAATCTTAAACAAAAATAGTTTCATGAAAAGGGTCCTCCAAATAAATTTTTAACTTTTTTTTTGAAAATGCTATGAAAAAAAAAACTACTGAATAGTTTCTCAAATTTTTTTTTTATTTGAAAGTACAATTCTTCCCGTTAATAATGGAAAATAATTTCATTGAAATGGCTGCCTCGGATGGCCATGCAGTAGCCCAGTGACTCGTCTTGGGTGTATCGGCTTTTCAATGTATGCGTGCGGGTTTCCTGTGATCAAATGCGACAATTTTGCTTGTTTACATACCCAACAAGATCAAAATGAGCTTCATCTGTAAAGATGATTTTTTTTTGGCAAAATCGGCATCTTCTGTAAGTCGATCGCAGACCCACTTAGCGAAGCGAACTTCTATACACAACCATATTCGTTCAGCGGTAGGATAAAACTAATTAACTGTCAAATCAGACATGAGCTAAGTAGTTGAAAAAAAATGTTAGATGGAGGACCCTTTACATTTAGGTCTAGTCCCCATAAGAAAACTCGAAAAATTAAATGAAATAAAATCAAAATTGATCTGTTTCCTGTACTCAAAGATCCTGTGCACTTACTCTCTTACTAACAGCTCTCAAGCAATTTTAAAGCAACATACAATCAATTATATAGCATTTCTTTGAAATGAAAAAAGTAAAGCTCTTCTTCAAAATAGGAAATTAAAATTCCTTTTAGAACTTTATTAAGTTATTGCACTTAAGTATTTAGCAAAGATTTCACGAAAAATACATGAAGTCCTACAAGAACGTTAATTACCAAAGGGGAGATGGAGAAAAAATACATTGATTTTCTTTCATTATCGCTTCTTCGCCAAGACGATAATAGGAAATATGAAACTCAATACTGATTAGCTGGTAAATATTACCTGCAAGAGCAGGAAATAAAAAATAGATAAAAAAAAAATTAATAAAACTTTTAATCACATTAAGTGAATATTGAACCCTTGAATACAATAGAGTACAAAACAAAGAAAAACAAGAGCATTTGAAAAGATTGCATACGATTTAAAAGAAAAACAGAACGATGTTGTATTAGATGTTGTATAGAAAAATATAATTAAACTAAAAGCTACATGGAATGCTTAAAGATAATTTAAAGCAAAAGATTAATATTTATTTCCAAAAATTATTATTAATTTTTTTTAAATAAAAATTAATTATAATTCAATTACATTATATTGCCTTATTCTGATATTTTTTATAAAAACTAAAGTAAAAAGTGCAGTATTTTTGTATTAATCCATTTTTATACATAATATTTATTAATAATCTATTGTTTATATATACATATATACATACATACATACACATGCAAAATCTATAAATCATTTATAAATAATCCTGCAGTGCTTTTTTTAGTTTAATTTAAAAAAAAAAAAGAACGAAAAGTTCATAAAAATACAAATATTTATATTTAACTAAAGTTTAACTCATTTTTTATTTATCAAGCGTTGACTGTTGGGTGCTCTAAACTGAAAAATTGCTAGGGAGTGATATTTATTCTTTCCATGTCAATAAAGTCATTTTATTTGCTCTGCATTTATGCGACATCGTTATCATCATATCAAACAGTCAATATTGCAGGACTATTGCCCCTTAAAGTCTATAGTTTGTTCAACAGATCTGCTACCTTCCTAATGAATACCAGCAGATCTGAAACTATAATGGTGAGATCCTATGTCAACCTAAACATTTCCACCTAAACCTATCAAGAACCCTACGTTCACACAATATGTGTTAAGCCTTGGATGATGTCTGTAATCATAGTCTACAAACATCCATATCTGTGACCGTCACCATCTTCAGATGTGCACATAGTATACAGTGGCTCTTAAGAAACTCCGTAAGGCAATTTTCCAATCATTGATTAGATTGAAGATGGTAGCAAGCGGTGCCGCACAGCAATGTTCCGGACCGATATGAGATGTTATAGAATCCTTTCTGGTCAATGCATCCGCTATCTCATTACCACCTACACTGTGCTAGACACAACAACTGAATCTGATTTCCAAGCGAGAACTTTTGCAACGTATCAGAGCAATATTTGACCAGTCAACTTGGCTGTCGGGGCACATATTAATAGTCCTTTACTTGAGCTCACTATCCAGGTTGATCTCCACACATATAGCCATGGACGTGATCTCAGCCTGGAAGGGAGGCAGTGATTTCTTTGGTGGTATCCATAAGTCTTGTATGGGTTCAATGACACGGACAGTCAGGATGCGATCAGAGCGCTCCCAGGTGTCTACTCGGCATCGCAAGGCATATCTGAACGAAATGGCGTGACATTCACACCTGGAAATTATCTGGTCTGAGGAGGAGGAGACTGTTGAGCATTTCTTGTGCCAGTGTCCAAATCTTTTGGATATTATGACTGTTTTCCTTGGTTGTCCGTTCTGCATGCCATATCGGACCTAGCTTATGTGTATCAGTGGGTTGGTTGGTTCGGTTCGAACCGGAATGCCGATATACACTCCGAACTAAGGCCTCATTAGACCAACAATTCAGCCCTTAATCTCCTAGCAAATACAGATGCAAAGGCATAACATCCAAGTATGAAGATGGTTCTTCGACCACTCTGCGTAAAATTGACAGACTTCCCAAAGCATTTTTGGAAATGTTGACGCCGAACATGTCGCCATCCTCGTCGGATGGATGTGCAGTGATTTTAAGCCAATCTAGGCCTTCAAGGCCGCTGTTGGACATGCCCTCATTTGCTTATTTATACCAAAGCAGGTGAATTTCTGTACCCTGCCTAATTTATTCATGGTGATAGCTTCCTCGGCTTTTCTCAACCGAAAGCTATTGCCGTATAAGTCATAATGGGCCGAATAATAGCGGTCATTCTCGGCGAAAGACCCACCGTAGGAGAAGCAACTTCAACGTCATCAATGTTCGAGTTCCACCTAATCCTCTTATGCGACATAATCTGGTCCAATGCAACCTTATTTTACTGCTGCATAGTTACAGCAAGGCTCAACAGTTGTCTCGTTGTGGCGTACACAAATAGCGACATGGGTATACGTAGCCCAGATAACGTGAATTACTTGAAATCAAAAAGGAATGTGACCATGTCGTTTGACCATATATGCTATATAATGCATTTCTTTGTTGGTTTATTTGTTTGTCATGCAATCACGCGTAAACGACTGAAACGACGTAAGTGTTGTATGGTATGTTTTTTTCAAAAGCTAGACTAGTCAAATTAGAAGATATGAAAAATAATTTCATTTATGCAGTTTGTTTAGAAGTAAATCACGTGTAAACGACCTACAAAAGTTAGAGTCTTTAAACTTTTCAGATGCTGTTCTATAATTAAAATGCAAAATTAACTTCACAGTAAGAGTGGCTGTGGCATCTCCCATATAAAATAATATTTCTTATCTTATATCTTAACAATTATATAAGCGCGAGACGTCAAAAGTCATCTTGGCATTTTATTTATAAAAATAAGCAGGATAGATAGATAGAATTGGGGAAAAGGTATTATATAGAGATACCCAGGCAACGCCGGATGGGTAGAGGTAGTTGCTTAGGATGATGATTAGTATTCTGTAGATAATGGATGGCAGCATTATGTCTTTCGAATTATTATAGTTTTTTAAATCGTTTTTTAGCAGCTATATATCAGCTCCGTTTCTAAGTCAGATGTAGCGCATACTTCAAATTAATATTGATTCATATTGGGTGTTCACATGATACCTCTCGCATTTTCGTTTTTTGTTTTTTTTTTTTTCATTTATAGCCAGAAGCATTAATATTGATAAAATTTATATAAAAAAAAGTTCAACTGAAGTTGGATTAGTCTTATTTAAACTTACATTTATTTATTTATTTATTTATTTAGTTTTTTCATTTGTATTTTTATTTAAAATATTTATGCCATGTTGCACTTCAACATCGGTAAATGCCACAAGATTTATATTTTCTATGGCTATTAAAACAATAATGAAATGCCAACAAAATAAAGAAAATAAAATCACAAAAATAAATGTTTTAAATAAATTATTTAAAAATAATGGATTACTAAATAAAATATAATAAAATATTTAAAAACAAAAACACCAAAAATTCGTATATTTTATTAAAATGTAATACAGGAAACCAATGACGTAGTAACGGAAGAAAGCTTCATATGTTTTTAATTATTATAAAAACAAAATAATAATAATATTTATTTATTAAAGTAAATTAAGTTTTTATAAATGAATAGCCAGTAATTTCAGTTTATTAAAGAATAACACCAGACTTAATAGGCTTTGTATTAATATTAATGAATTTCACTAAAAAAAAAGGCTACATATTAAGGATAAGCCTTTAACAAAGCCAACAATCATGCACTGTTACGAAAATATTATTATTTCGAATAAAACATACAATTCAAAATACTGGCTATAAAGTCAAGCCTCTTAGTTTCTGTTTCAAGCCAAATTTTTTCGCCATTCCTCTAGGGAGCATATTGGTTTTCCACAAAGCATCTATTGCTTTGTTTCAGTTTCTTTAATCAATTTGATATTTTAAAGCTAAGTAGATGAGTAATCCGCTGTAGCTTCCTCCATATAATTTTATTTGTAGTGGTGAAGAACCTTGCTAATTGGTGATGATCTTTACTTTAGCATTGCAATTTTTTCCCAGTAGGTGGCGTATTTTTCCTGATCATTCCTCTGATGTTTGTTATAATCGCCAGAGGTATGCGAGAGAAAGGTCAAGGGGACTTTTTTCTTTATTTTTATTTTTTTAAGATGGAAACCACAATTAAATTTTTTCTTCATCATGTCGTCCTCTGCTGCGGCTCAAACCTAAGTCGTTTGTGTTGTTATGCGTGCACTTTACTCACTACACCTCGCCACCACCTTCAAGCCAAATTATTATCTGATAATTGAATTGATTATAACGATTAAGTAAATTTTATACTGAATAACTCAAATCAATAAAATTTCTTTAAAAATCAAATATAAAAATTCAATCCTTAGCAGTCAAAAATTGTTGACCATGGCACTATAACTGCAGGAGCAACATTGAATAAAAAATCATTAAAAAAAACTCTCATTTGTTTTAAATTCAATGAACCAAAAACAACAACAAAACAATATATACTAAAGTGTTGTACAATTTACATTTATTTATTGTTCTTCTTGTTGTTGTTTTATTTCGAAATAAATAAAAAAGCCAGTGAAAGAGTAAAACAAAGAAAACCTTCATAAATATTTCATCATTTGTACTACGAAGAGAGCACAACAGAGTTAAGTGGAAAAAAAAACTCATTTTATATGCATTTAAACAACGATGTTGTATATACACAACGAGCCCAACGGCCCGTTAAAGCACAGGTACCAGTGAGTACACACATCCGTTTAAATAAAGGCGTCTGAGTTTAATAATAAAGTTTTTTTGGCTTTTTTGACAAACGAATGCAAAAAAAAAATTCTCATTTATTTTTCTGAAACCCGTAGGTCACATGTTAACAGAAAAAGCAAAAAAAGAGCAAAGGAATAAACCATCAGAATAAATTGTAACATTTCACCTTAAAAAACAACAATTTTTTTTGGATGTCATCAAAGATACAACAACATAAAAACTAAGGGATGCATTGGCCTTTTCCGTGGTGATTAATACAAAAAAAAAGAGAAAAACAATCATTTATGTGTCACATGAACAGTTTTTTTTTGGTGGGGGGAGGGGGAGAAATATATTGAATTCTTTTCAGGGTTTTGCAGAAAAAATGCTTAATTTTCATGAAAACAAAATCAATAGAAATTGTTGGCAAAATTGTTGTGAAATATATTTTGCTTTTTTGTTGCATTTACACCGTTAAAGGCAACATCAATTGTTCGTTACGTTGAGATGAAATAGTGTTTAAAGACTACACCCATCTAGTGAAATCATTAAAACTTGGCTAGTTTACTTAAGGAATTTAAAATTGCTTTAAAACAGAGAGAGAGAGAGAGAGAAACAGAACGGATATAGTTCAATGAAAACTCAAATTAAATGAAGTACAAATGTAAAAAGTCTACTCAAAACTCGTAATAAGCTTATTGTATTAAGCCCACGCCACAAACGGTTAAGAAAATCGCAAAAATCCTATTAGAAGATTGCCAATTAAAATTTTAGGCATTTGGAGGCGAGAAAGCTGTGCAATATTTGCTCACAATAGAACAGCTTACTCGAGATGGCTGGTATATATTTTATCTCAATATAGTCAGGTTTTAGCTTCGATTCATAACCACAGATGGAACATGAGTCCAGCAATTCACATCTGAGTCAGCAATTAAAGTAACGCACTGGGTTGGGAGAACTGTGTACAATGAAAGAGTATACAGCCATGTTTTTTTATTTTGTTTTTATACCTAAAACACTTAAGCCTATTTTTGGTTGGTAGACACATTTCATACGATACTGTAAAAAGAAAACAAGTAAAGACAAGGTTAGATGTAAAATAAATAAAAAAAATTAATTTTTAAAAAAATATTTTTTATTTAAAAATAAATATAAAAAAAGAATTTTTAAAAAAATATTTTTTATTTATTTCTTTTAATTATTTATTATTTTTAATTTGCTAAGGGTTCCATAAAAGAAACTCACTCTTTGTTACTAGAATTCAGAACATATGTGTGTAGAAAATAGCAAATTTACAACAAAGAATGATTTCTGCTATTTTCTTTCAAAAAGAAACGTCGAGTATTATGCTAATGTAGTAGACCGTTTTTGTGATGAAAAAGGTGAAAAGAAAATTGTTGTTTCTTTCGATGGCGAAAGTCAATAAATTAATGTTTTAAATTCTTCATCACTCACCTTATGCGTCAGATTTAGCTCTCCCCCCCATTTCCAAACTTTAGTGTGTGTGTGTCTTATAGTCTTACCGGGCAATGAGTTTTTTACATGTTTCATTCTTAGCAAAAATAAAGTTGTAATATATTTTGTAAATTTATTTAAACTACAGTGCGCAGCGGTTGACAGAATCAGCCGCATTCTTGCATCTAATATTTATTTTAATATGTATAATGTTTAAAATTAATTTCAAATGCATTACATTTCAAAATTCTTACACAAAATTTTCTTTAAACAGATTAGTCTAAAAATATACAAAATTTTTATAATTTTTTTAAAAAATTAGTTTTATATGACAAATAAAAAAAGGATACATACATACACACACATACCCATTTTCTTGTTTTTCTTATTTGTACCCAACAAACGAAAACAATTTAGAAATAAGTTAAAAAAGCTGCGAATTGATTTCCCAGCAGAAGGTCTTAATACAGGTCGAATTGAGAATTTTTAGCCAAAAGCAAAAAATGCTTCGTTTCGAACGTTGCCACGTTGGAACTGAGGGAGCGATCGTCTAATATCCATTTATTTTTATGTATCTGCACTACACCCAGTGTTTCTTCTGTGACTTGATTATGTTCCCATGCATGCTTTTATATCTTTAGTAATGTGTAACACTGGAAGCAAGACACCCGCCTACCAATCAAAAGGTCTTCGGTTCAATCTCAGACCAGACTAACTGAAAAAGAGAAAAAAAAATTTAACAGCAGTATCACCTCATAACATTAGCTTGTACGAGGGCGGATTAACATTGAACCTACCTAGCGCTAGATGGCAGCACAAACACAAAAACTTTTTCTTTCTTAGAAATTACGATCTGTCAAACGTCAGCTGTTAAAATTTTAGCCAAATTCATCGATTCGTTTATTTGTTGTAGTCGTTTGAAGTAAGCAACTTTTGTGTTTCTTGGAAAATGGAAAAAAGTGAATTTCGTGTGGTGCTTAAACACTATTATTTGAAAGGCAAAACGGCGAAAGAGACAACAGAAAAGCTTGATAAACATTACGGCGAATCTGCTCCGTCAGATTATATGGTAAAATATTGGATTGCTGAATTTAAACGGGGCCGAACAAGCACTGCAACAATACTATCAACAGGAAGGCCAAAAGAGATGCTTACTGAAGAAAATATCAAGAAAATCTTCGATATCGTTATGAATGATCGCCGGGTCAAAATACGTGAGATTGCTGAAATGGTGAACATATCATATGAACGTAAGTTCAACATTTTGCATGAACATTTGCATATGAAAAAGCTATCGGCAAGATGGGTGCCGCGTTTGCTCAGTGTTGAACAAAAACGAGTTCGACAGATCACTTCACAGCGGTGTTTGGACATGATAAAGCATAATCCTGCTGATTTTTGGCGTAGATTAATAACTGTTGATGAAACGTGGGTCCACCACTACACACCTGAAACCAAAAATCAATCGAAGCAACGGGTGGAAGCTGGTGGAAGTGCTCCGAAGAAGGCGAAGAGAACGAAATCGGCTGGCAAGGTTATGGCCACTGTATTTTGGGATGCACACGGAATATTGCTCATCGATTATCTTGAAAAGGGATGCACAATCACAGGAGAGTATTATCGTGCATTATTGGATCAATTGTTTGATGCAATCAAGGAAAAACGACCACATTTAAACAAGAAAAATGTGCTCTTTCTTCAAGACAACGCACCGGTTCACACAGCATTAGATACGATGCTAAAACTACGAGAAATCCACTTCGAATTGGTTGATCATCCACCTTATAGTCCAGATTTATCCTCTAGTGACTTTTCCCTGTTTCCAAACTTGAAAAAATGGCTCGCAGGAAAAATATTCATCTCAAACGAAGAAGTGATTACTGAAACTAATGCGTATTTTGAGGAGTTCCCAAAATCGTATTATTCAGATGGAGAAGATTAAGCTAAAAGTAGACTATGTTGAGAAATGAATGGTTTTTAAAAAAAAATGTTTTTTTCCTACTTAGGTGGCTTCAATATCAATCCGCCCTCGTAACTGGTTATGAGTATTACTGCTATTGAAAACTTCTGTAATACACATGCCGTTTGAAGCCAGAGTTAAAACGGATGCAGCTTTTTCCTTTCCGGAATGTTAGGGGTATTGTTATTATATTTTTAATATTTGCCGTTATTTAGTATTGAATTTTAATATTTTTAATTTACTTAAGACCTACCCTGAGTAAATAAAAAATAAAAAATAATTTTTGTTTTCTTAAATCCCTATAATATTTATTTTTAAAATTTTACATATCACTTTGAGGATGTTTTTTGTCTTTCTTTGTTTTTTCCTCAAATAAGATTTTAAAAATCTTTTTCTTTCATATATTTGTACTCAACATACTATAGACCTATTTCCATCACTACTCAATATATTCCTTTTGGCTGTCATTTCTTAATAAACTGAAGCCCTTTTTGCAAATGATTGAAAGGTCTGCCAATAGCAGTGAGAATGACTACCAAAATATTTGAACAGCAACGAACACAACAAGCGAATTTCCAATATCATTGCTATTTTTTCAAACCAGAGGACATTTTAAGGCATAAAACTCAAAAAAAAATTTCTTGCAACCAGTTGTTTGGCTAAAAGTACGTGTACAAGTCGCATGTAAGACAAAATGTAGCCATAACTGATTCATACATACATTTTGAAAGGATTTTGTTTTTTTTTATTTTCGGAACATACCGGAAACATGTATTTTAACAAAATGACAACAATGGATCAAGAAACTGGGTTAAAATGCATACACACACACACACACAAATATGTTTACACACGCACACAAGTGTAAGTGGAAATTGTCAAAAACAAGACAAAGAAAACAAGACAACCAACAGACAGCTTGACGGACAGACGGATAAAAATTGGCAGTCAGCGTAGATAGACCCACAAAAATGGCATTTTATTATTATTATTCTTCTTCTTCCATACATTGATTGTGCATTGTTTGCAGGAATTATTGAGAAAATGTAACGCCACGTTATGTTACTCATACGTCTGCGAACAAGTTGAACATTTTGACTTTCGTTTACTTATTTCGATCCCTTTTTTTGGAATTATCCTTCTGGCAGCTACTCTTTCTCATTTTTATTTATTCCTGTTTTAATACTCTTTCTCTCTTTATTTTTTAAAGGATAAACAAGCCTGTTTACATACTTAACCCATTTTTTATATAAAATTTTTATTTTATTTATTTTTGTATATTTTCATTGAAAACATAAAAGATAGGGAAATTATTAGATTTCCTCAGGATATTTGTTATACACATGACAGCATGTCTTCAACAAAAATTATATTGGAAACTTGAATGGCAAAACGAGAAAGCAAAAAAAAAATATTAAAAAAGTATACACACTCTCAGTAAACAAAAACAACACGTACTCTTCTCGTCATATATAGTTCTTTTTTTTTCTAACAGTGAAACTCATAACAAAGTTTCAAAATAGTTTAATTACTTTATCTATGGGTATATGCATATAAAAAATTTTGAATCACACGATTCAAGACTAAGTTCAAATAATAAGAAGCGATAATACAGTAACGTTTAGTCAGGGTTGGCAACCCACAGGGTAACCCGATTAAGCCCACTCGGATTTTATTGGGATTTTTCAATCAAAGTTTTCGTCCTTTATTTAGAACAAACGTGTTGGAAGTACAAATTAATTCAGTTCGTTTTGTTTTTTTGTATTTTTACTTAAAAAAGAATAATGAATTAACAAATTTATCACAATAAATATGTATAAAATCCGAATCTCGTCTCAGAAAAATATCTCCTCTTTTAAACCGATCCAACTTTGAAGCCGATTTTATATTCCTCCAAAGAAGTGATTCGGTGGCATGCTAAAGATATTGTATCTATCGGAGTAGGCAATAGTCGGAAGGAGGATGTTCGGAGAATTGGATGAAAGTGCCATTTGATCGTTTCTAACAATAGACGTCATGCAAAAGAATGACTTAATCATGTCTTTTTGTGTGTAATTTCTCATAATGTAGGGTGCAAACTTAGTAATTGCAGTTTTACTGATCACTGAGTTTTTGCAGCTCACCACCAAGATTTCAAAACTTCGCTTCAAATACTAAAACTACGAAATTTGGAAGCAGGTGTAAAACACTTTTTTTTCCGTCTCATTGCTAGAGAGCATATTGGCTTTCCACAAAGCATCGATTGCTTTGTTTCAGTATTATTAGTCAAGTTGAATTTCAGGCTAATCTGCTGTTGCTCGCCTCCATATGATTGTATAGTAGTAAACATCCTTGCTAAGAGGGGGTGGTGATCCTTACTGTATTGCATTGTAATTTTTTCCCAGTAGGTGGCGTGTTTCTTCTGATTATACGTCTGATGTTTGTCATCACCGCCAGAGGTAAGCTGAAAAATCAGGGGGCGGCTTTAGATGGATTTTGGAGAGAGGTTGAAGTCTCTTATTAAAAACATAATAAATTCTTTTTCGTCATGTCGTCTGCTGGGGTTGAAACCTGTGCCACTTGTATTGTATGCCATCCAAAAAAAATCCAACAAAATCCGTTGGGTTAAGTTTAAAAAAAGTCCAAGTTCTTGACATTTCTGCGTTTAGTACAGTAGGTTGCCTAAACTGAGAGCTATCAGCTGGCAACGTACTTAATTCTCGCGACATTCAAAGCGAGATTTCTTTCAATCAATTAGCTGCACCCGTTTCTATTTTTAGACTTATTGAAAGCGACCTAGAGTTTAACGTCGACTTCGAACGGCAGATGCATTAGTTAGGGCAGTTTCCATAGCGTACAACTTCAGAATCTGTCACTAGCAATTTTATGAGGTAATACCGCTGTTGTATATTGTCAGATAGTCAGGCGTGAGTTTTCATCGAGAACCTCTTGGTAGATAGGTGGGTGCCTTACCTACCATCCCACAGCGACACGCTCTAACAACTACATTAGGGTTAAAAAAAACTAGCTGACAAGCTGCCTGTATGGTCGCCCACAGAGTAGAAAATAGGCCTCCCTACAAAAGTGTTCAAAATTTGATTTTAAATGAAAAAGGAAATAAAATCTTTGGATTTAATGAAATTTGTTTTCTTTTTAAAGGAATGCCATGCCATATGTAAGTGGTCAGAAATCTAGGTCATTGAATGCGCAATCAACGACTCGACCCGTTTTTGGATGGGCCTCTTACTCAATGGTTGTGATTTTGAAGTTGATAGATGACGAAGAACATTGAACTTAACTGGCCTAATATTATCATTTGTGACATATCCAGAAAGCTCTGGTCTACTCTTTCCAACAAAAGGGCTATCTCTGTCTACTGCTGGGTACTGTATGAATAAACATAAATATGTATGTATGTATGTATATCCCCATGTATGAGTTAGTCATATTATGACATTTTTGAAAATAGTTTAGATGAAGAAAAGAATAAATCGGTACATTACCTTCTGTGTGACCGGCTCGCTCAACAGTATCGTAGACTAAAGCATCTTAGTACAGATCTCTTTCATAATCTACATTATCTCCGATATGTGTCGCTGACAAATCTATTAAAATTTATAATTTTTACCCCTCTGATTGAACTTTCTATTCACTGTAACAGCAGCAGCAACTTCATATGGACCGATGATGAAAGTCTTTCATTGTTTTCACTTCACATTTGAAAATTTGGCTTTTGACAAATCCATTTCATTAGCCAGTTAGTTTCATGAATAAACATAATTATACGCTACAAATTCGTCGAACAGATACCACTAATTTTTTAAATAAGGGTCTGCCAAATAATTTTTTTTTTTTTTTTAAATGCCAAAAAAAAATACTGAATATTTTCTCAAATTTCTTTTTTTATTTGAAAGTACAATTCTTCCGGTTAATAATGGAAAATATTTCATTCAAATGGCTGCCTCGGCTGGCCATGCAGTAGCCTACACGATTGGTCCCATTTTTAAGCACATTATCGATTGTGTGCAGCTGTATTTCACCAATGGCTTCACGAATATTGTATTTTAAAGAGTCAATTGTCTCTGGCTTGTTGGCGTAACACTTATCTTTGATGGCACCCCACAAATAATAGTCCAACGATGTCAAATCGTAGCTCCGAGGTGGCCAAACGACATCAGCTCTGCGGCTGATAATGCGATCTTCAAAAACAGGGTGCAAAACATCGAGTGTAGCTTCGGCTGTGTGGCGCCGTCCTGTTGAAACCAAATGTTGCTAATATCTTCCTCTTCAATTTTTGTGAACAAAAATTCGTTCGACATGGCCCGATAACGATCGCCATTAACTGTAGCAGCCACTCCTTGCCCATTTTCGAAGAAAAATGGCCCAATTAAGCCTCTGGACCAAAATCCGCACCAAACAGTGACTCGTCTTGTTTGGTGTATCGGCTTTTCAATATGCGTGCGGGTTTTCTGTGCCCATATATGACAATTTTGCTTGTTCACATACCCGCCAAGATCAAAATGAGCTTCTTCTGAACACATCGCACACATTCTGCAACATTACCATTATTTTCAAAGTAATGTCGCAATATTTCCCAGGGTTATTCAAACGTATACACAACCATATTCCTTCGGCGGAAGGATAAAACTAATTATCTGTCAAATCAGACATTAGTTGAAAAAAAAAAAACGTTAGATGGAACCGATATATTTTTTACAAACATTTTAAGTGGTTTGCAAAGATGTACTGAAAAGTAACGTAAAAAATGTTATAGATTAGAGTTTTAGATATAGAGGTTACATCCATTGAAAGGTCAGACAAGTTTCCCTATTCTTACCCTTTTAACTTCAAAAGTATATTTCATTGCTAGCAAAATATTAGAAGAAAGTCGAAATATTATTATTCAGCAATTAAAATTCCTATTCGCATTCTTTTGATCGACACTGTATTACTGTGTATGTTTATATGTCTTCAAACAGACATGAGTAGGTATTATATTTCATAAATTGTATCGTCACTGCTAGGCTTTGAAGATTTTGTATAATTTATGAATAAAAGAAATAAAATAAATATTAAACTCAGTTAAAATGCAAATATTTTTTTTCTCTCCTTTAAATATTTATTTACTTAACATTTTGTTTTGTGCTCCTAAAAAATTTTCCATTTTCCATATAAAATGTTTTAAAAATTATTGAGTAATTTATTTAAATTATATTTTATTATATTTGATAAAAAAGAAACTTATTAATGGTTAAATTTGGTCAAAATTTTCTTTTTGCCAAATTTATTTTCATTCGAATTTTATTCTTTATTACAACTGAATGTGCAATTTCGAAAAGGGCACATGTCGGAATATTTAAAGTTTACCGGATATGTAAAAAACTAATTATTTTGAAATGAAGTAAAATAGTTCAAAAATTTTATACGGATTATATATTTTGGTGCTAATTTGTAACCGAAAATTACAGAAGTATTTGGATAATGACTTTATTGTATATGGTTGTTTATATATTTAAAATAATGAGATGTGCTCTTTTCGGAATTTATGATATCGAATATACAAAACTTAACGAAAAAAACCATATGAATTTGCCGAAAATTTCATTTCGTGGTATAAAAAAATTTAAGACAATACTTCTACTAAAAATAAATAATATACTCTTACGTTTTTACCTATTAAAAACGTGTATTTATGAGTTCGCAGATCGTAGTTAAAATAACATTAATTTTGTGTTTGGTTTTTAATTAAAATCCTTTATTCAACACAGTTTTGTGCACCACTGTTTGTAACCTTTTTACAGGCAATAACAATTTTTATTCTTAATTACTCTGTCTGTTTACAATCTTGTAAACAACAACAATAACTCGACAGATCTTTCTACTTAAAGATCTTCCCACCCGATCGTAGTTATAACTTAGATTCGATCACAACCTTGTCAATAAGAGGTTATCCACACTTAACTCTCTTTACTGAGTTAGCTCCAACTACACTGGTTTTTTACTTCACGATTCACTTCACGAGTTTACTCCTCATAAACTCTCTTCACACAAACTGCACTCGCTGGGTTTACTTTACTTAAGCTGCACTCGCTGATTTTACGACACATAAACTGATTATTGTTCGCATCATCGAAGGCTCTCGAACCTCTCGATATTTCAGGTAGATGCCATTTCTTGCTTTTAATTTCTTTTTATTTCTTTTAATTTCTTAGCTGCTTAATTACTGTTGTTGCCCTGTTAGTTTTATTTTTATTTTTATCTCTGCTAATGGTTGTTGTTCTAGATTTGGTTATTTGTAGACAGCACGTATAGTTGTTCTTGCAGCCCTTATTTATTTATTTTAGGGATGTAATAAATGCAGAGGTGGCCAATCTTATTTTCCTAACAATACTTTTAACAAAAATTTTTTCAAGCAGCCCCTTTTCATTTGTAGTCGGCCATTTCAGTATTTCGTCATAAAATTATGTAAAATCTGCCGGTAGATATGGTTTGAGTTGTACAATATCTGCAATTTTGAGATAATTAATAGGTACTTTGTCTCTATAAGCTCGATAAGGAAGAAGAAGAAAAAATAATGGCTTTGCGCGTTAAAAATAAGCAGTGCTGCTTTGCATTTTTTTGTACTCTTTGTTTAATGAATAATTTAAAAAAGGTCACATCTCTTAGGGCTGTGACCTACCTGCCATGATGTCTAAAGTATCGGGTCCGCCATCTAACGTTTTCTTTTTCAACTAGTGCTTATTTCGTGAATGCTAACACTTAGCTCATGTCTGATTTGACAGATAATTAGTTTTATCCTTCCGCTGAACGAATATGGTTGTGTATACGCTAGAACAACGCTGGGAAATATTGCATCATTACTTTGATCGATCGACTTACAGAAGATGCCGATTTTGCGAAAGAAATCATCTTTTCAGATGAAGCTCATTTTGATCTTGGCGGGTATGTAAACAAGTAAAATTGTCGCATTTGGGGCACAGAAAACCCGCACGAATACATTGAAAAGCCGATACACCCAAGACGAGTCACCTTTTGGTGCGGATTTTGGTCCAGAGGCATAATCGGGCCATTTTTCCTCGAAAATGAGCAAGGAGTGGCCGTTACAGTCAATGGCGATCGTTATCGGCCCATGTTGATCGAATTTTTGTTCACAAAAATTGAAGAGGAGGATATTAGCAACGTTTGATGTCAACAGGACGGAGCTACGTGCCAGAGAGCCGAAGCTACACTCGATGTTTTGCACCCTGTTTTTGAAGATGGCATTATCAGCCGCAGAGCTGATGTCATTTGGCCACCTCGGAGCTGCGATTTGACACCGTTGGACTATTATTTGTGTGGTGCCGTCAAAGATAAGTGTTACGCCAACAAGCCAGAGACAATTGACGCTTTAGAGGACAATATTCGTGAAGCCATTGGTGAAATACTGCTGCACACAATCGACAATGTGCTTAAAAATTGAACCGATCGTGTAGGTTACTGCATGGCCAGCCGAGGCAGCCATTTGAATGAAATTATTTTCCATTATTAACCGGAAGGATTGTACTTTCGAATAAAAAAAGAAATTTGAGAAAATATTCAGTAGTTTTTCTCATAGCATTTTCAAAAAAAAATTTTTTTTGGCGGACCCTTTAGAAATAATGCCAGGGAGGTTAGTTTTTTTAAAGGCAGTAGGTGTAGGGAAGCATTGATAGGAAAAAACGCATATGCCAAAATATGCGAGATGTGCCCTTTTCGAAATTGCATATTCAATTGCTGGTCGCTTTTTCGTTTATATATCTTGTAGGTCACCGCCTCATTGCACCTGGTTAAAGTTTCTCTTTTCAAAAAAATTTATTTTTAATATGAAATTATAAAAATTGTAGCAGAAGAATGGAAAGAAAACGAAACAATTCCTGTGTAGTTTTGTGTTTTATGCAAATCCATTGTAAATGGTTTTTGTCCTAAATTTTTTTTTTTTAACTTTTACATGCCTTTTTACACACAAATGAAATAAAAAGTGAAAAACAAGAATTGAAAATTGTTTTATTATTGTTATTATTGTTAAACAATTGTTACCAAAAGTATGTTGTATGTTGTATGTTGTATTCAGTGTAATTTTATTGTTACCATCATTTCTGTTTCTATTTCTATTTCTATTCCCATTCTAAGCCATTGTTATTTATAATTCTCGTTTTTGTTACTTTATTTTTGTCATTATTTGCCAACTAAACTTCATACTTTTATTTGTGTTTTTTTATTTTTAGATTTTTATTTATATTTTCATTGTTTTTTTATTGTCTTCACAAAAAAAACACAATAAAATTGTAAAAATTATAATGAATATACAAATATTACAACATCAACAACAATTATTATTGTGACCCATTTTTAACCCCTTGCATTTTTGAGTTGTGTTAGCAAATAAATAAAAAACTAAAAACCACCACCCCATTCTCACATAAAACCCTATTCAAAGACCACTTTAATCTGCATTTTGTTTAAATAGTTATTGTTGACAAAAAGAAAAATCCTTCAAAGAGTTGAAGGATTTCCAATTTCCAAGTCACTGTGGAAGGGCTATTGTTTAATTTGTAGTTTTATATTAAAAAAAAAACAGAAAAAAAGAAAAATTATATATGAATAGAAGGAAAATATTTTTAAACTGTTTTTGAGCAGGATATATGGAGTTTTTGAGATACCAATTAAAATTTGTTCAAACAATTTAGAACAAAAATTATTTGTGGGTTTGAAGAGTCAACGATTTTTTTTTTTAAATTTTTCAAAATTTAAAGTCGTTAAAACACCATTTTCATTTCACTGTGAAAACATAATATAAACGCCAAAACCTAAAACTTGAAATAATGCTGGATGCGTAAGCAGTGGTTTGTGGTTTAGTTGTTGCCCATGTGTAAACTGCTTCCTTTCTGCATGAAATCAAAACTGTAACTGTTCAAATGTTCTGAATAATATTCGCAAGTAATTCTTTTACATGGGTGTGGCGCGGTGTAGTAGTTAGAGCGCATGTATAACAAAACAAGCGGCCCAGTTTAGAACCACAGCAAAAGACGTGGCGAAAAAAATTTAATTATGGTTTCGAGTGTTTAATTACTGGCCTCCAGAAAACCCTATTAAAAAAAAATAAAATAAAGAGGAAAGCCGCCTGACCTTCCAGTTTACCTCTGGCGATGATGACAAGCATCAGGTGCATGATCAGGAGAAAAACGTGACCGACTTTGAAAAATTACAATGCTAAGTACAAATCATCACCACCACTTTGCAAGGGTCTTCACCACTACTCAATCATATGGAGAGGAGCTACAGTGGATTAATCGTCTGGTTAGGTTAGATTAGGTTAGGTTAGGTTAAGGAGACTGCCGGACATATGTCATATGTCCCACTTAGGCCCCTAGAGCCCTTTGTGATACCCATAAACTTCCTCCGACAGCTCGCTCAATTACCCGACCAGTTAGTCCTCTCAATAAATTTCAGCCCTACAGGAGTCTCCAGTAGAGTCCAAATACCAAGAAAGTTTACACCGATAAACCTGTATCCAAGTCCCGCCAACGCCGGATTAATCACCTACTTAGCTTGAAAAATTAACCTGATTAATGAAACTGAGACATAACAATGTGGAAAGCCGATATTGCTCCCTAGATTCTTGTATATATTCTAAGTGGCTAACAGACCAAGGAAGAAATTGAAAATTACTTCAATCATTGACTGCTCTAAGTCTTCTCATAAGATAGATATCATCTCACAACGGTCTACAGACTGCCCATACTTCCTTTTCACAAATTGAAGGCTACAGATCAACAATTATCTGAAGAAACCTGTTGGTTTTATTGTTTTTGAGTCTCTAGAGCGTTGTAACGAATCCCTGCTAAGTCCTCAGTCAGAAAACTCAAAAAAAATTCTTACGAATTAAACCTGAATATCTGCAGACTCTACTTTGAGATAAGAGCAACCTCAACCAGCTCACGCATTTTTATATAAATTTTATTGATTTTTTCTACGACTACAGTGTAGAGCTGAAAACAATCGATAGTACTATCGATAGGGTTGTTTTTGCCTGACCATCGATAGTTTTTTTCGAGTATCGAGTACTATCGATACATCGTCAAATTTTAATAGCAAATACGGAGGCCACTAAATGTAGTCAAAGTTACATACGCAAAAATTTGTTCGACGCATATAGTTACATAGGGACACAGCTTAACAGTTTCTTAAATTTCTATTGATTAAACTCAAATAAAGTATGAATTGTAACTAAAATATGTCCGTACATACGATTTTGCATTTGACCCAAACAAATTAAACTTCGTTTCGTCAGACCATATAATGTTGTTCTAATTATTACGGTGCTGGTGTTGCTTCCATTTGCTGAGAAATGATACATTTCGAGGACTCTTACCGACTTGAAAGAGGAGAGGCTTTTTGATGACTGGAAGAGATTAATCTTTGAAGTACGAATTAAAATTTGACAGTTGTTCTACGCTTTCTTCCCATAGTCTCTGCAGTTTTCTTTCGAGAAAAACAACCGAAATATAAAGACAAACAGACAGACAGATAAAGTTTTCCTTCTGCATGACCATGCATACCAAATAATTGTTAGAAACGATCAAATACCTCACGCGCCATATTCTCCAAACATTGCTCCTTTTGAATATTGGCTGTCTCGATGAATACAATACCTGTTCGAATGTCACCAAATCATTTCCTTTGAAGAAATAAAAAATCGACTTCAAAGTGGATTGCCTCAAAATACGAGAAGACCGGACTTGGACATTGGACTCAGAGGTGGAAAAAAGATATAATCAGTGATTTCGTAAAGTTTTATTTTGATTAATGCTTACATTTTAATTATTTTTGTTGTAAATAAACTTCGAAGACCTTTAAATAAAAAACCTACCCGGGTGTTTTGAAATATAAAATCAAATAAAACCCGGGTGGGTTGAATTGGGTTACCCAGTAGGTTGCCAACCCTGTCAGTAATACACTTTTTATCCATTGAAATTTTTCCCATTATATTTATCAAGTCATTAGTGTTTTTAAGCTTTCGAAAAATTGAAACACGGTGTAGTTTGGAGCTTTATGTCATATCGTAGCAGCCCTCGGTAACTCATCGTAATGTAGTATACAGAATTAAACGAATATCAAAACCAAGCTTCTGTACGCTTGCATAATTTGGAACGCTGCTGCACCAGATATAGATAAGATGCAAGTATTAGTGAAGCGTTGTCTTCGTAAGATCCTTCGTATATTGGTTGCAGTAGATCAAAACATATGCTCTGGCGAAGGCCAAGTAAACAACCTTTGCGGACGAAATAAGGAGGCAAAAATGGCGCTCGATTTGGAGATTCCTTTAGATGGTCGTCGAATGATATTACCTGAGGTGGAAGGCTACACAGCTGCTCAAAAATGGGGAAGGCAGATTGATACCGAAGAAAAGAACAGCGGAAAGAGTTGGAGTGAAGTGAAGGCGTTGGCGCAGAATAAGAATGGCGGATTATTATATTTTTATTTTATTGTTTTTAAATCTTTGAAGCACTCCCTCTAATCACTTTAACATATCCTTGAGCCTTTTTATGTATGCCGATGTTAGCTTCTCAATCACTTTAGATCTTAGTACTTTCAACATGATAAGAGTATTGTGGTGGCTAAAAAAGAAACAGAAACAGCTGCACACTATCGTTGATCAAAAGTCATGAATAAGTTGCCAAATACTTTTTGTAATACTTCTATCGAATGGCTCATATTTTCCAGGTTATACGTCTAGTTCGCTATATGAACTTTTGAATTTCTAATGCACCACTCCAGGGTACTCAAGGACATTTTTCTTAGACTTTTCGAAATGGTGTTGCTTGCTCTATAGTTTCACTGAGAGAAAACCCTAGCTACTGGCATTGTTTCAATTGTCTTAAAATAATTCTTTGTAGTTTTTTTAGAAGCTTAACTGGTACTTAGCTAACATTCTAAATAAATTTTGTATCTATGCTGTGTAGCGTTAACGATTAAAGAAAAGTGTTTTTAGTCGACCACCTATCCCACGATAACTAGCACTGTAGGAACATCTTTAAAAAATTAAAAATTTTCAACAAATCCTGGCATTTTAAACAAAATGCTCTTAAATACAATAATAAAAAAAATATATAAAAATCGTTCTTTTTATATAACATATATACTCGTACATATATGAGCATAAGGATCTATTTAAAATAACGCCGTTTTTCCATGAATGCTCTCTCATACAGCTTTTAAGGCCCTTATTACACTTTTTTATTTTACTCAACAAAAAAAAAAGCGTAGAAAAAAAGTACAAAAAAAAGTAACCGTAAAAGAAGTCAAATAAAAAATAAGTTAAAGAAAAAAAATACGAAAAAAACGAGGTTAGTGGCATTAAGTTTAGCTCACAGATACTTGAAACAAATTATAGCTTTAAAAGGATTTAAAAGAAAATCGCACTCTTTCTGTCTTCTCTATGCCATAAACATTAAGGAAAGTCAACTATTTCGACAGTTACATTAAAACAAAAAAGTAAAAAATAAAAAAAATATAAAAAAACCAACAAGAACAACAACAAGAAAATATGAAATAAAACTTAAAAGTAGAAATGGGAAGAAAAAAATGAAAAAGGGAAATTTCAAGGAAACCAACAACACATGGTACGAGGCAAACGACGACAATGAGCGTTAAATGTAGAAAAATGCGGGTATTAAAGAAAACGTAAACGAAAGATATTCACTTAAAAATCAGGTGAAGGTAAAAATAGGTGGGTGGGTTAAAAAAAAACGACAAATGGTAAAAGAAATCATCATGATCATAAAATTAAAAACAGCATGACATTAAAATGAAAATGAAAAAATTCGTGTACCAGCATTTACAGCAATGGTTGCAAGAAAAATTAAGAAAAAATGTTGCAACAAAAAAAGACAGAAAAAATACTTAAATGTTCTCTGTGAAAATGCTTACGTTTCTTAAAATATTACTTAAGCTTTGCTCCAAAACAAAGTCTAAAGATGGGCATCAAGGACTTTGTTACTTAATTTTATTTAAGTAAACGTACATAAGCATTGTAAATGTCATGTTGGCAACAAAAGTAATAAAAATAATGACAATTATTTGAAACGCAGGTTATGATGTGACCAAAAAACAGAAAATTTGAAAAAAACATATAATTTTATAAGGCAATGACAGCTGTTTTGATATGACTCAGAAATAGTTGCTGAAACGACCACGCTAGTCTAGGACAAATTTTTATGAGGCAGTCTGATATTTCAATCAGCTACTAGAGTTTTTCAAAGCTTTATAAAATCCGCATAAGTTAGAAAGTTTTTGCTGCCACCGAAAACAGGTAACGTTTATTAAAACTTTGGAAAAATGTTGTTTTGTTTGCTGATATTCTCTACGTAAAAATATCATCGCTGAAATCAAAGAATACTACGAGCATATCATTAATTCAATTATTCAAATAGTGCTTTAGTTAGTCTAGCTAGTTACGGTTGACAGAGCCGGTTAATTAATTGGGCATCATTCTCGAGAGAAAACTGTCGTAGAGATCCAATGTGGAGAAGAGGGTCAGAAAGGCGTCGGCTGCTTTATACTGCTGCAAGGGGGCTTTTGGCAGGTAGATCTCTCTCCGAAGGTTACAAAGTGATTTTATATGGCTATAGTTAGACCAATACTTCTATGGTATTGTTGTTTTGTGGAAGTCTTTGCATATAGCACTGATTGGTGTTGGTGTGGCACTGCGTATAACTCCAGTTTTGATGCTCAGTGTCATTATGAACATCTGGACACCTGATATTATGGTCGAAGAGACTGCTTCCATGTTTCTGCTGAGAATCAAGGAATGTGGTCTCAGATTATCGTAGAACTCCGCTGAACTGCTGTACAGGCTTGGCTTATCTACCGTGAGGACAGACTACTGTATCCCATTCTTATTAACAACAACGAATCTAAAGACATCCATTCCGAATACGAATACCGGGAAAAAGTCGTTAGAGGTGGATGCGGAAGGTAACTGATTCTTCACTCACGGGTCAAAGTTGGATAGTGGAGTATTATGGCTTCCATTCTCTTGATCTTAATATCAACAGGTCGTACAAGTTGTTGGATCACTGCAGTGATCTGTCAGGATGCTGACTTATTGAGAGATAGTGTCACAGTGCATTAATACGGACTGTTCCACTGCTATTAAGTCCCTAGAAGCTATGTATACTAAGTTTCTGACGGTGAAGAAATGTCACTCATCACTGGAAGTCTTGGCTGAGTACTTTGGGTACTGGGTCAAAGTGATATACCAGGCAACTCTGTAGCGGATGAGCTGGCTAGTCAGGACACTATGTCTGGAAGAGATTTGTTATACCGATCACTACCTGCCTTCTGCGGTTAGGAGAATGGGCCGATGATGTGTTTGATGAGAGGTGGAGGCCGGCTTTAACTTGTAGACAGGCTAGAACTCTCTGGTCGACTTTAGACAACAAAACTTCTAGGCAGCTGCTTAACTTGCCGAGAAGCAGGATATCTGGGGTAATAGAAGTACTAACAGATCACTGTCTAGTATGAAGACACGCCCTTATGTCGATGCAAAGGAACTCTGTCCTATGTTGGTGCTGTTTAGAGGAAGATGAGGAGACTATGGAACATCTTCTCTTAGAACGCCGCGCGTTGATAGAATTTAGGTTCAGGATATTCGGTGGGCATATTGTATTATTGGGGCTGCTTAGCAAACTTACTGAGGGGGTGAACTGGTCGGATAACTAATCAGGCTCTCGGAGGGAAGTTATGGGTAACACAATAAGCCCTATTGAGTCTAAGTTGACGTTTATCTGACGGTCCCTGTTAACCCAAGTTCTGCAAAAATTTGTGAAATAAACTTTTCATAAATCAAAAATTAAAATTCTGTATGTTTTTCAATACTAAAAAAATTATCTTAATACATACAAATAGCCACAGGTAAAAACTTTGCTTAGTAAGCATTTTCAAGTCTCGACATCTTCTAGACAAATCCCACTTTAGTTACGTTACCCAAGACTCAAATCAAAATATTTTCATTTCCTTAAGGATTTAAAAAAGAAGAAAATCAAATATTTTTCTTCAGTAAGGATTTGATTGATTTTCGCATTAAATTTGATTCCCTAAGCACTGCCACAAGACATCAAAATAAATTTACTAACACTCGCCATTATTTTTACCACACACACACACACACAGTTGTAGCAACAACAACGACAACAAGAAGAAGTTGTTACTAAGACAAATAAATTGAAAATCCACTGTTAATAAAATATTAAATGCCACAGCATGTGGCATATGGCACAGAAGGAAAAATAAGAAAAAAAAGAAAATCATTTTTCACAATTGAAATGTCAATAATAATGTTTTTGAAAAACTTATGAAAAAAAAAATGAAAAAAATCAAGGGAAAAACAAATAATATTGACAGTGATTTCTTATAAAAATATTCGTTTAACTTCCTCCCCAGTCACCAACCACTAGTCTTACAGCAATTTGTGGTTGAAGAAAAAAAAATCGAAATCAAAATCAAAAATAAGCAGTGGGAAGGAGAGAAGTCTGATTGACAACAAAATCAAATCAAAAAGTTTAGGGAATACAAACAATTATTAAAAACAAATAAAAAATTATAATAAAATAAGAGTTTTTTTTTCAAATTACTTTAAAAAAAGGAAAACTTTTTAAAAAGAAATTAAAAAGAAAAATTTTTATTATTTATGTGTTCAATTTTCGTACGTAATTATCGCGTTTATAAGTTGTTAAGGTTGAATGTAGTTTTAACAAAACAAACGAAAAACATAAAAAAAAATAAAAAAAATTATTTAACGGTATGGAAAAATGGCTTAAGTGGACTTATGTTAGTCTTCCATATGACCATAGTTATGTCAGATCTAAAATCTAACAGAATACATCTACCTTGTTCGCAGCTTTACTTTCGTCTTATACATATATCTGTGTAGGTATTAAGTCAGTGGTTTAACGTGAGTACCTGCCCTAGGACGTTACCTCACGGTGCCAAAGCACGAGTGATAATAATGCGTCCACCAACGGCCCCACCTATGATTAGAATCACCAGTGAGTACCAATTTAAAGCCATGTTATTTGGACATGACCTCACACCTTGGTGAGGTGCCGCAGACTATCTAAACTCCTACCGATTTATGGGTCACGGCACCCGGTTAAAAATGTAACTCCACACCGAGCCAGCATAGCTCTCCCCGCGATTTGGGTTCAAACCACAGCCACCACGTTGCTCCCACAAAGGGGGCCCCACCATAGTCGGGCAGGAACCGAAATTCCTGGGGCTCCCGACACCCGTGGCACCAGAATTAAGCCTCCGGTCAGGCCTCGTAGCATTAATGTTACTACCAGTGTAAGTCCCAAACAACTTTGGACTGGTGACCAAGATGGTGAGTACAACAAACTCTGTGTCGGTATGTAGGAATAGCTTAAATCAAATTAAGCTACTCTTCAATATGTTCACAGATATTTACGAGTTCTGGTTCATGCTTTTGTTGTAATTGCTGCTCGTTTTTCTTTCCAAAAATTAATGTGTTTTCTACGATTATTAAGCGATAATTTGTATAAAAATGATTACAAATTTCAGCCACCTTGTTAGACAATAAGTCATTGGTTTGAGATATTGTATGTGGGTATATTCCGCGGCGGAATTGTGTCGGTCGCGGTTGTTTAGCGCACAAATTTTATTATTCAGTTAAATCTCAATAAGCCGAAGATTTTTTAACGAACATTCTATGGTAATTAATTTCGCCAAATGGCTCATTTTCGCAAGGTTTTAAAAATCTAAATTGATTTTTTTAATCACCAAAATGCAGATAAACTCTCTAGATGCACACGCTTAGAGGGTAGCTAAAGTAGACCAAAACAATCGACTTCGTTTTCAATATTTCTTTATTTATTTATTTTTTTCGGTCACTCCTCTAGGGAGCATATTTCTTTCCACAAAGCATCTATTGTTTTATTTCAGTTTCTATAATCATTTTGATCTTTCACGCTAAGCAGATGATTAATCCACTGTAGTTCCTCCATATGATTTTTTATGTAGTGGTGAAGATTCTTGCTAATTGGTGGTGATCTTTACTTTAGCATTGTAATTTTTTCCCAGTAGGTGGCGTGTTTTTCCTGATCGAACGAAGACGAATGTCTGATATTTGTCATCATCGCCAGAGGTATGCGAGACAGGTCAGGGGCGCTTTTTCTTTATTTTTTTTTTTTTTAGATGGAGTTGTCTGCAGGGAAGAAGTTGAAGCCTTTTTTATTATTGAACATTCGAAACCACAATTAAATTTTTTCTTCATCATGTACTCTGCGGGGGCTCGCACTTGTGTCGTTTGTGTTGTTATGCGTGCGCTCTAACCACTACACCACGCCACCCCCAATTCGTTTTCAATAATATATCGGTATTTTTGTATCCACAAAGATGAGCGATAAAGTAGCACTATGGACCGCCTCCTAAGATTTTGTATATCCCTGCAAAGGCGGCTTGACATGCTCTGTTCTAATTCAATTTGTACAAAGCATAGATTAAAGTATATTTATTCCTTTCCTAAAAGCGATACAAAGAAACCAAGTCGTTACATTAACCCGTACTAGTACGTGACCCGCGCTTAAGTATCAATCGTCAGTACGTGTCCCGTACATAATGTGTTAACATGAGTATCGCCAAATTGGCATACTCCACAATGCTTAAAACACGAGTAAATAGAGTGCGTCTACCAACGCCCCCCAGTATGCGTCCACCAACTCCCCCAAAATCACATGTCAATACCAAATTCGAAGGTATGTATTCAGACTTGATTTTCATCTTGATAAAATGTCAGAGACTATCTAAACTCCTACCGATCTATGGGTAACTGCACACGGTTATGAAGCCGAACCAGAGCTCTCTTTGATACTTGGGCATAAACCACAATACCATGTTGCTTCCACAAAAGTTGCTCTAGCACAGTTGGGCAGGGACCTACAGGATTCCGATTGCTCTGGTACCAAAAATAATAAAAATAAGACTCCGGTTAGACTTCGCAGTATAAATACTACTAACAGTTTTTGCCCCAAATGATTTTGGACTGGTAATCAATGAAAACAACAGAAAAATAAAAGAGTAATACAACACAACAAAGAAGTGAACAAACACATATGTATTCAGACAGGCACATGAAAACGCCAACAACCAGCAGAGTACGTTTACAGAATACCCACTGCAGATGATACCGCAAAAGAACCTATTAAAGACACTACCAGCAAACTCGCCGAGACTCCATATAGTCAGATCCGTCATCAAAGCCCCACTAAAGTTCACCACATGACCCATCGTTCTTAAATCTCTAAATTCATCGTAAAGCGAACACGCCGTCAGTATACGTAGACCCACTAAGACACATCTTATGCAAAAATGTACGTGAGTAAAAATACCAAACGTAAGCCGAAGCCAAAGTCATGGCGTTCCAGTACAAATCTAACGTCCGGTTAGAGCTAATACGTCACTTTACCCTGGTCGACGTCCGATAAACGTGTCTGCTACTTTCGTGAATCACTATCTAGAAGCGGTAGTCCCTCCTTGACTTTAAATGTACTAGCACGTCATATTACCTCTAAGCCAAGGAGCGCTACAGCTACCAGCACCTACGGAGCGTCCGTCGATACTGTCCTGCAAACTGGCACACATGCCAGTAAGCTTACTCTCTGACAGGTTAGAGCCCTACGTTGACTATCAACAGATTTGACTGTCTCGTATCACACTGAGGCACCATATGTTGCACATGTAATCAACCCTGTTAGACAAGTGAGTTGTAAGCAAATAATCTATCAATATAGGAATCGTGGTTTAATTCCCGTCAGATATT
This sequence comes from Wohlfahrtia magnifica, assembly GCA_023159175.1. Classification (NCBI taxonomy): domain Eukaryota; kingdom Metazoa; phylum Arthropoda; class Insecta; order Diptera; family Sarcophagidae; genus Wohlfahrtia; species Wohlfahrtia magnifica. The sequence continues at coordinate 5,432,126 of JAKWBJ010000537.1, forward strand.
TCACCTGCTGCACTACACAGAGCATATCTTCATCTTAATTTGCGAAATACCATCTTGATGAAAAAGTTCCCGGAATATATTCCGGAAATTAAAAATGTGAGTTCATTCATCTAAATCTATATTGTCCCCTTCAAAGTAATCCCCATCGATTGCAACACACTTATGCTAACGCTTTATTCAATCCTCGAAACTTTTTTGATATACGGCTTTCGATATATCCATCAGCGTTCACTGTAATGGTTTTTTAACTTGATTGAACAAAAAGAAGACACAGGTGGCCAAATCAAGTGAATTAGGTGGCTGTTGTTTTGTGGCATTTTTCGTCAAAATAATGATGGCACTGTGCGATGGTGCATTAACATGGTGCAAAATCCATGAGTTTTTTTCTCACAATTCTGGTCTCTTTCGGCGAATTTCTTCAAACAAACGTCTCATAACGCCCAAATAATACTTTTCGTTTACAGTCTGGTCTTCTGGCAAAAACTCATTATGCATTACACCGTTGTAATCCATGAAAACCGTGAGTATTGCCTTATTTTTTGACTAAAAGTGGTCTCAGTTCATTCGGTGAACGCCATTTACTTGCCTGTTGTCTGGCACGTCTCGTGCCTACTAATGATCCTTTTGATGAATGTGGGATAGTATTTAGCCTCTCAAATCATGTCTTTTGCTATATAAACTCGGTCTCTGTTTTGCATGAAATTGAGGTCTTTTGAAACCAATATGGCTGCTCTTTTTAATGTTTCTTAGCCCTTAATCAAAATCTTTAAGAGGTTAGTAAATCATTTATGTTTTTCTAAGACTTGTTTAAATAATTAGTAATTACAAGTAAGTAATTCATTAAAAATCAACAAAAAATCAAAATCCAAAAAATCAAATTCCAATGAAATCATCAAATTAAAATGAAAAAAAACTGAAACAATTTTTAAATATTTTTAGAATATTTTGTATAATATGTGGAGTAAAATGTAATTTACGATGAGCATTAGGAATCTCTACAAATGAAATGTTGCGAAACCATAAATTCTAAGAAAAATAGAGTTTCAGTAATGCCAGCCAGACAAAAAACAAACCATCAGTTCAATTGATATTTTATTTAGTGGCCAAAGAAAGAACACAAAATGCCATTTATTTTATTTAAAACGTATTTTTCTCAACTTTAATACGTTCGTTCATACTTCACTTAACGGTTTTGGAATTTACTGTCAATAGCAGCACACGGTGTCATTATGTTACAAAATGAAGCCAAAAAAAGGTAGAAAGGGAATGGAAAATAATTTTCCAACTAAATTTTCCTTTAATGTTGAAAACAAACATTTATTTTTTGCAGCCCAAAGAGAAGAAGTGTGGGTGGGGGAAAGGGGAACTCATAAATTTCGAAAGTCAATGAACCAAAACTCTTATAAATTTTTTTCTCTTTAATTTTTTCCACTTTTAGGGCAATAATGTTCAATGTAAAGAGGGCTAAAAACCATTACCAGGGGAATGTTTTTTGTTTTTCAAATGTTGCCAGAAAAAAACAAAAATCTCATCAAAGACAGCAGGAATATTAGCGATGAAAAAAAAGAATAATAGAAAAAAAAACACGAAAAACATCAAATCGTGCCAACAAAATTGCACTTATTTTTCAAGTGTGTTGATGATTTTCTTTATTTTCTCTTTTTATTTGCTACTCTGCTCTGCTCAGCTTCCGTTGAACATATTTCTGCCATCATTTTTATTATTTTGTTTTCCAGTTTTTCTTTTTTTTATGTGTTTTTTTTTAAATCTTATTTGCTGTCATTATTATTAAATTCGTTCTTCGTTTTTCCCAATCTTTTCCTTTGCACATTTAGTGGGTTTATCAAAAAAAAAAAAATTTTTTTTTATTTTTTTTCCATCTGCTGTTGGTCACAGTGACCAAAATAATAGACGAGAAATGTTACAGAGAAAAAAGAAAACTTTAAAATCTGTTCTGACTTTGGTGTGGTTTGGTCTGGTCTGGTGCGGTGGTGTGTTTTGTTCCAGAGTAGTTTGCCTGTTGTGGCCAGGCAATTGGTAAATGTCTTTCTTCTAAGTTGATTTGTTTGCTGTTGCTACTTTGATTGCTCAAAAATATTTCCACAACAAAATAAAAAATAAAAAAATAAAAAAATTAAAAATAAAAATCAAACCAAAACAGAGAGAGAGAAGGAAAACAAATCACAACGAAAACTTAAATGTAAAAATAATGTACCAGTTAGGAGGGCCAGGGTTGTCAGACCAGATGATTTCTCGCCAAACGTGGCGATTTTGAAACTTATTTGGCGTTCTTATATTCAGTTTGGCGACAAGGCGACTTTTTGGCGATTTTAAAATTATTTGACGATTTTCTTAACTTTATTGTTATTTCGGTATTTTACTTCATAAAATTGTGAATTTCACACCTTCATTGTGTATTTTTTGCTTATCATCTTTTTAATTTTTGTAATCTGGCAGCCTTTTGCTATCAATTTAAAGTGAATGCATGCACATAAATGCGTATGTATGTCATATTTTTGGCTCATTTCAAAAGAACTAACGGTAAACAGAAAATATTTTCCTTTAAATTGTTTTTACATAAATTTTATACAAAATATTAAAAGTCCGTTATGGCATCTTCGCCGAAAAGTGCAAGAATGGGAAAAACAGAACTGGGCAAAAGGTAAATAAATTCTTTTGTGTTTTAAAATTTATAAAATTTTTATACTACGAGTACTTACAGGTTGGCTAAAACCAATATCAGACGCTCCATCGAATTATCAAAGCACTAGCAGTCCCATAAATACATCATGCTGCTTTGCATGTAAGATTGCTTTAAGATCACATAAAATAGATCTGCAGAATTGATCAATTTGGTAAGAAGCGTGTATTTATGTTTGTATATTAATACTTAAGATATTCTTTTAGTAAATGTCTCCCAGTCTAAAGGGTCTAAAACTATTGACACAACATTAGCTGTTTTCATAGCAAAACATACGTCGATTGCATCTGTAGATCATCTAAGCATATTGCTGCAAAACACTTCGGCGAATACTGCATTTGAAGATCTGAAACTGCACAAAACCAAGTGTACTGCTTTATAAGTAATGAATACCTTTTGTTTTAACTGAATGTTTTTAATAAAAATTAAAAAAATTTATTATGGCGATTTTTTATTCACTTTTGGCGAATTTTAGCAATATGGAATAAATTACATTTTTTTCTTTTTAGCAAAATATTGTTATAAAAAAAATATATGGATTTTATAGTCAAACTGTAATAAATAAGTGATTTAGCGATTTTGGCGATTTTGGCGATTTTGGCGATTTTTTCAATTAAATTTGGCGAAAAAGCTAAAAATAGGTCTGACAACCCTGGGCAGGGCATGTTATGAATTTGAGTAGCAAAAGATTTGCTTGAAAAACCTCAACAGTTTTTTCTTTCTCTGTTGCCAAACAAAAGAAAATTGTTTCCTAATATTGGCAAAATATTTTTGTTTTAATAATAATATTTTCTCATTGGTTTTCATTTCATTTTAATTTTGTTTTCATTATCCACTTTGCACTTTTGCATATAATTTATTAAAAAAATAATAATAATATTTTCTAAATCTCTGGATATTTGTTTATATTAAAAATATATATAATTGTACTCTTTGTTTTATTATTGTTTAGAGCTTTTCTATTTGCACCTCCACATGTATGCTGCAATTTTTGCTTAAATATGTACATGCATATCTACTACAAAAACTTTCTACAACAACAATTATATCGCGTTGAAATGTATATCAAAATATTTGTTCAGTTGTTGTTCTTTTTTTAGATATATAAGCGTAAACAAACAAATATAATGCAAATAGACAAATCGAACAAAAAAAGAAAAGCAAAAAAAATTGAAAATTAAATAATTTTTGTTTTTTTTTTGTTTTTTTTTTTTTTTTTTTTTTTGTTTCAAATTCAGCAGCACACAAAAATTCATTATCATGCATGCGCTGTGTTTTGCGACAGGATATAAATAAATGTATACGAAGAGTATTGTTTGTTGTTATTGTTGTTGTGTGTACTAGTTTAGCTTGTTTGCACAATGGGCTTTGAAATTGAAAACCATTACCGGAATAAAGATTTTAATGGTGAAAAAGTGATATACTGAGATTCGTTGTCTTCATAGTAATAGCAACAGCGCTCAAAATTAAAGACGCCCATCATCATTTATTCCGTTAAGTCCTTGCGGAGCATAAGTCCTCTGAGAAACATCTAAATCGTATACGATTCTGTGCCACCCTCTTCAACTTATTCCAAGAGTGTCCAGCTTGTTACAGTTCTTTCATCATTATTCTGCGAAACGTTGCCCTCGGCCCTCCTCTCTTCCTCGAACCTTGTGGATTCCGGTCAAGCATGATCCTGAAAACCTCATGTTGCGGTTTTCTAAGGCTATGGCCAATCCAACAACATTTTCGATTAGCAATCATATAGGACATTGGTAGCATTTTACAGCTAATGACGTTTTGCCAGAAGATTTTTCAAAATTCGCCGAAGGCTTTGGTTGAACACCGTTTGAAGCTTCTGCAAAATAGCACAACTATAAAGCAACACAGAGATCACGTTTAATCGAAATTTTAGTAATTTCGTATCCGTTGAGAGAACTCTTGACCGCCAGATTTTCCCAAGCATTCTAGAGTCCACTTCAGCTCTCGTGCCACCATCCAATGTAATAATACAGTTACGTTTTATCCTTTTTAAAACGTTTGAGTTCGCTTATATTTCGCTAAAATAAAATAAAACTCTATTTTGTTTTTGTTTTTACGGTCTTTATTAATTTCACTGTAGCTTTTATACACTATGTTTTAATACAACAAATTCGCTTCTACAACACTTTTTATTTAGTCCTGAATGCGACTTTACTTATTGACAGCCAAATGATCATCAAACTCACCTATCTTTTTATAGTATTTCATCATTAGTTTTGTATTTTTTAGTACAGACACGCATCTTCGATTTTTCAACATTAATTCAAATGGTCTAAAATAACTTTATAAACACAAAAAGTAATCTAACTGGCAACTCCATGCGGATGGTAGCACTCTTAATTAGAGCAGGTAATTTTTAGCAGTTTAATTTTAGCCTTGACACTAGCCAATACACTTTTATAGCTAAAAGCTTATAATAAGTCTCTCATGTGGTGAATTTTGTCTTTAGCATTTTCACTTTCATAACAATACTACCAAGATACGAAAAATGGTCTATAGATTCAACTTGGCTGTTTTTTATGTAAAAATCTATGGAATTATTTGATCCGATGCTGATGGTCTTTGTCTTATTAACATTAACTCTCACGCATTGTTTCTCTTCTATAATATTATTGAGTTTCTGTTGCATATCACTATGCCTAACCGACAGCAGACAAATATTGTCGGCATAATCGAGATCTTGAAGCTGCTCAGTAAATTTTAATGGTAAGCCTCTGTTTCGTCAATTCATAGATTTCCTGAGGTTGTCATCTAAGTCCATTAAATTGAAAGTATGAAGCCTTGATGAACTCCACAATTTATTTTAATTGGATCAGATATACGGCCGATTTGAAGAACTCTACATTTAGAACATCGTAATAGTTCGTTATCCCAGCATTATGGAGTGCGTTCCATATTGATTCACGATTGATACTATCAAAGGCCGTTCGAAAATCAATAAAAGACAAATGGTCCGAAGCCATTTATTTATCTGTTCCACTAAAATACGCAGGGTAGTTATATGATCAATACATAATGCTCTATTAGCTCTAAAGCCCGCCTGTTGCTTACGAAATTTTCGATTAAGAGTCGTGTTGATGCGAATGAGATTAATAGATTTTACAATCTTGAGAGCGTCTATAGTTCTTGCACTGCGAAACATTACCCTTTTAAGGAATATATTTTTAATCAGAATACCCTGCAACCAGTCGGCAGGCAATTGATTTCACGCCAAATAGTGTCGAGTAGTTTCGCCACTACTTTCGGGCAAGCTCTGAGTATCTCCGGTGAAATACTGTCTGCGTTTTGAGCCTTCTTAGGCTTAAAATTCCCGATAACCCTTGCGATCTCGACCACTGGAGGAGGACAGCTATTGATGGTACTATTATCAGTATTATCTTCAAGCACATTAATGGGCAAGCTTCTCGAGATGCTAAGGCTATAATTTAGATATGAAAAAGCTCTTTCCAAGAAGAGTTTCATGTTTGCTAATATTTGAAAATAGGCTGTTATTTTCAGGTACAAATTGATTTGAGTATAAAACATTTATTCAAACACACCAGAAACTAAACAAACAAAGAAAATTGTAGTTTTCTCCGGCTGCACATAAATGGGTTCACAGTCGTGGCTAAAAATTAAAACGTGCACTACTTACTGCAACCCCATGCAGCATACTCTCCAAATTCAATGCCTTGATACTATTTCTAGTTTCAAAATTTTAAGAAATGTTTATGCAGCAAGAGATAAGGAGCATTTCTGAAGCAAACTCCTATTTTAGGGACCGTAAGTAAACTTATTCTTGATTTTAAAGAAATAAATATAATTTTTATTTCATTTAGGATTTAATTAAATAGAAAACGCATCCACTATTTTGTATGCCATGATCATTTTGCATAAATGTGGCTGAATTTCGTTGATAAAGCGTTGAGTCTCCTCCTTTAATGCACGGGTGGCTGTGGGCTTGTCGACATAGACCTGTGATTTCAAATAACCCCATAAAAAGAAATCTAATGGTGTTAAATCAGAAGACCTAGGGGGCCAATTCTTATCACTGAAACAGGAGAGCAGAAGACCAGGAAATGTCTCATGCAGTAATTGAATTGTTTCACGGGCTGTATGGCATGTGGCACCGTGCTGCCAAAACCACATTTTGGCCACATAAATATCATCCAGTTTCGACATAAAGAACTGTGTTATCATGTCTTGATTGAAATATTGTTCAATAATGAAGACACGTTGTTCTATCATGTAACGCTCCATTTTTACTAACCATAAACTGTCAGCTGTCTAATCTAATTTACTGCATAAATGATCACAAATTCACACTTTGCACTTTACTTTAAATATCTTCTTTTTAAGCGTACATACCTATTATAACTCCTTCATACAAATATTTAAGCCTTCGCTCTAAGATGTCACACTGAAAATACTATTTGGGCATCTTCTGTATTTAGAGATTGAGATTGACTGCCTAAATCTTGGCTAAGCTATATACAGCTGTTATTGCAATGGTACTTCTTATTGAGTCAGTAATATACATATTTCACTTGTAAAACTACCATTGTGCAACATAGCCTTTTACACCATTTTCTTTTCCAAAGCTGCCACAAACGGTTTTACTGCTGCTGATTTGTATTTTGTCTTTTGAGATAGAGTACGGCAGGTACGCTGGCTATAGTGTTACTAGCTCTAGTAGGTACACAGAATTAAATTTATAATAAAACGTCAAGGGACATGCAACTAAAAATCATAAACTATAATACATGTATCATACAATCATGCCACCACAACCCATAGAAAAAAAAACAACAACAAAATTTCGTTTGCAGAAACTGAATTGAAAATGAAATAAAAAAGAGAAAATAAAAAGAAAAATTCACTAAAACAAAATCACCATAAAATACAAAAATATGATTACTGATATAACCCAGGTGACAAAATTGTCGCATATGAATTTTGTCCAATATACTTTCTTATAACATTCCCGTTTGTGACCTAAGAGTCGGGTGCCCCGACTGGTTAGTAAGTAGTGTGCTAGTCTGTTAGTTCATAGGTCGTGGGTTTGATTCCCACCAGAGAATCGGGTTGGATTTGTAAAAATATAATTTGTAAATGTATTCTAATTTAAATAAATAAATAATTGAATTAATGATAAATGCAGCAGCAATGTCATGTATATTTTCCGACATTGTTGTTCATATAGTCCGGCAATATTTATTTGAAAAATATTGTTCACGATGTGTTCTGAGTGTCAGTCATGTTCGTTATTATACGACTCTTACAAACCGTGCTCCCTTCTTCGAGATCAACTGGGAAACTAAACATTCTAGAGCTAGAGCGCTGGTAGATGTTACACTCTTTAGTCGTGTTGTTACAAATGTGTTACTTGTGGCATACAAAGTTTAAAAGACACAAAACCCACAAATCTTGCAAAAAAGACAAAAAAGTATTTCTTATTTCCAGTTGTTGTATCCTTCTTTTTGTTATTTTTTGTACATTTTAGTTGTGCCACGATATAAGGCATAAAGTTTATGGCTTTAGCTACAACAACTACAATTATATTGTTTCAAGCATTCAAAGGTATAAAACACTGTTGCAACAACAGCCATAAATGATTGTATGAAACTTGTAGCAAAAACAATAGAGTCTATGCTGCCTTACAAAATGAAAAAAAAATCCAAAATACTCACTACAATCGTTTAAAATGAATTAGAAAGAGACAAAAATGGTAACAAAGAAAGAAAGACGAAAAAGGATGTTGAAATAGTTTTGTTGGTTTAAGATTTCAGTTGCAAGAGAAGCAAAAAAGTTGCAGGGATTTATTTAAAAATTAAACTACAAAGTGGTTGTTAAAGGGATTTATTCACAACAAAATATACAAGAAACACACCGACTCACATGACTGGAAAGGAATGGAATGGATATGGTTAACTGGCTATAGCCACTGACAAAAGTAAATGCACACACGTCTGTATGTACATTTAAATTGTGCAACAAAATGTTACAACAGAATATAAAAACTATAAAAAAGGAATTTATTATTTATACAACAACAATTACTGTCGACGAAAGGAGAGAAACAAAACAGAACAGATGAAAACGTACAGCAAACACTTGTGAAAAATAAACGCTGCCATAAAAAAATGTGTGTCGTCAACTCATTTAAAAGTCCCTTTTTTTTGAACTGTTACTGAAGACCGTCAAAGTAGTGGATTTTCAGTGGCTACTTTTTGCTACTTTTTTTTTCTGTACCCTTTTTCTGCTACTTTTTGGTATGGTTGCACGTTTGAAGCTTAAAGGATTAATGATTTAAAAAATCACAGAGAAGAAAAGAAAACCGGGATTTAGTTGTAAAAATTTTTTTATGTTCTGTTTAGTACTCTTGTGTGCCATGATGATGGATGGGGTTGTGCTGGAGAAATTCTAATCTTTGCCTTAATTGGCCAGCTAAACGTAGATTTTCTTAGAAATAAGTTTAAAAAAAATTATTTTCTGTTGAATTAATAATTTATTCTGGAATTTTTCTTCTCTTTTAGGAATACAATAAAAATGAGCTGTTGATGTGGTGAGTAGTAATTATATTTGTTTATTTTCTTACTATATATTTAAAAAGTTTTCGTAGAAAAAAAAAACAAAAAAAATTCCGCACAAACAAGAGTAAAGATCTGAGCGCTTTTCCGCCGTTAAGCTGTCAGTGTTGCTTGCATTCGAAACAAACCAAAAAAAAAATTATTTTACTCCAACATAAAATCAACTCTGTTATATAGATGCGAGACCTGGAACATGGCGCCGCGTGACGGACAATGCCTTCAGGTATTTCTCAACAAATGCTTCTGCAAAATATTATGGATCTTCTGCCCGTAACAATATCCAATAACCAACTGTGGATGAAGGCAAACCAGCAGCCTTTTAGAACGGAAATAAGTAAGCGGAAATGGAGTTCGATAGGTCATATAAATTAGATGCTGATATTGCCAAGAAGTACGTAGATTGCAACCCGCAGGGTAGGAGACTAGTCGGGAGACCAGCGCATATCTTGAAGCAGAACAAGAAATCTCGAGATTGCGTATAAAGTGGAGCAAAGTCAAACATCGAGCCGAAAATCGAGATTATTGCAACCAACTTTAAATGGCCCTTTGCACCCTCGAGGAATGAAAGGAATATAATGGGTGGGCCATCTATAGCTTTAAATTTGAACCAGCGGTTATTTCGAATTTGGTAATACTTATGTCATTCAATTCTGTCACAAAACTCAATATATTATGTCCACTGAACGAAATGAATTGATTTACGCTTGAGCAACGTTGGGGTTTATTGGAAATTTATTCCAAAACTGAGACAATTGGCCGGGAATTGCAAAAAAATAAAAAAAATAAAAAAAAATTGTAAAAATCATCTTTTCGTATGAAGCCATTATTCATTTTTGTGGGTGCGTTAATAAGCACAATGGCCGTATTTGTGGCTCAGAAAACCCAAACGTGGTCTTACAGAAGTCAATACATCCATTAAAAGTGACTGGGGCACCATTGGCCCATATTTCTTTGAAGATGAGGACGGCGCTACCATTACGGTCAATGAAGGCACTTATCACACCATGATAACCGATTTTTTTGTACCCGCTCTGCATGGCATTGCTCTGAACGATGTTTGGTTTGAACAGAATGGAGCGACTTGTCACACATCTCATACCATAACCGATTTATTGCGTCCAGCGTTTGATGGCCATTTAATTAGCCGAAATGGTGATTTCAGTTGGCCGCCAAGAACCTGCAACTTGATACCGTTGGACTATTTTCTGTAAGGCGCCATTAAAGACGATTATGCCGACAAACGAAAGACAATTGAGCATTTGACGGCCACATTCGTGATACCATTGCATTTCGCTCAGAAGTACTACACTGATTGAATAATGAATGGCTTTACCCCGAAAATGGCAAATAGTTATTGATCAAAAAGCCATATATTTGGTTTAATAAATCTCATTTTAAATTTAAGAAATGGTGCTTTATTTTTAATAAGAACTGTAAGCTAACATTTGCGAACATCTATTATAAAAATTTTTGTGATGCCGCTGTGGTATGGTAGGTAAGGCACTCGCCTATATAGCAGAAGGTACTCTGTTCAATACCAGGCCAGACCATCTTAAAAACGAAAACAGTTTTTTCAACAGTGGTATCACCTCATACATTAGCTAGTAACTGGTTATTAGTATTACTACTATTGAAAACTTCTCTAATAGAATCGGGTGTAGCTCATTGATTGAGAGAAGTCCCCGTGTTCCTTCATGGAATGTTATGCGAATTATATACATTATAAAAATTTAATTATAAACTTCTCAGACAATCCAAACTCGGAAACAAATACATTTCAAATGCTTGACGTTGTTAATTCGCTGCAATCTTTAATAAATTTCCACAAAACTTTGCGCAAGGAAAACTGCAACAAATGTATTTAAAAATCTTGAAAAACAATGTTTTTATTGATTCTTGGCAAGCAGTAAGAATTCTTGTAAATCAAGCAAAATAAAGGCTATCTGGCAAGCCTATACGGCTATTCCTCAGTTGGTTAACTCACTAGCTCTCAAAGCAGACGTATTCAGACTGGCTTGGAAAATAGAATTAAATTAAAAGCAAGAAGTCTTTGTCTATATAACTTTATTGTAAGAAAAATAGTAATGCATTGGTTCATTCAGGTGTTTTTTTTTTTTAATACGGCGATATTTTCGTCACCTGCAACTTTACTTTGTGGAACTGCTACTCTGGAATAGAACATGTGAACCGTATGCTTTCTTAAAATTTAAGAGGATTGCCATATTCCGCCAAGGTAATCATGCGCTGATCGAGCTTAGTTTATACTGCACTTCATATCAGAATCGTCTTCTCCATCCTTGCTAACAATGCTACAACATAAGTAGTTTTTGTGCTACACTTCGGCAAAAAATTTTGTCTATAAGTGTCAAATTGGCAGGTTGTTTTTATATCAGAGATAATAGTTTCATTTCATTTTTCTATGTGTTTTCCTAACAATTTGTATTTTCTCCTACCTGCCACATAATGCTTTTTTTTACAGCAAAATTAAAACCTTGAACAAAAATTTTTTTTTTTTGTCTGCTGAAATGAAAATCTATGTTTCATTTTTATCTTTCCTTTTGGATTTTTATTTTCTATTTTAATATTCAATGTGACCTTGACATGTTTATTTCGGGTTTATTATTATTTTGTTTTTCTTTTTTTTAATCAAAAATTCTTTGCCTTAAGCAGAGAGTTTTGTAATCAAAATAACACAGACAAATTCCAGAGATTACATGTAATTTACGATGTTCAAATATTGTAATAAAACTCACAGAAAAATACATGGTTCTGATGACAATAATCTAACCAGCAAGGTTTTAATAAAAATAAAAAAAAAACTAGAATCAGTGACAGATGTAATATAGACTTATAATATGAAGAAAAAGTCAGAATATTATTAAGCCTTTTTCTGGTTTATTTTATACGATTTAAAGACCATAATTACTCTCTATGCAAGACTCAACAATTCAATAAAATGTAAAAATTTCAATATTTTTTTTCCAATTTTGTAAATGTTTGTTTGTCATTTTATGCCTCAGAATAATAGCTCTCCTACTTTCTCTCCTTTTCCCTCCTTCTCTCTGTATTATTACCAACTTTCAGTGACATGACAGTCAATTCAATAAGTCTTAAGAAGAAAAAATAAAAGAAAAACAGAAAAGAACTTTTTATCTTTTTCAATTAAATTAATACAGAGATAAAAGTTTGTTGTCTTCTCTCTCTATCTCTTAGACATCATATCAATGTCTCTGATGGTCTTATGAAGGTGAAGTTTCGTTTTATCATAAATTTTTCTTGTTCTTTCTATTTTTATATGATCAAAAGGGCTTTTGAGACTGTTTTAAAGTAGATTTTGTTTCAATTTCTTACATTTTATTTTCTTATTTTATTTATATTTCATTTTATTTATTTATTTTCTTACAAATGCAATATAAATCATTTTAAATTAAATTTTATTCACTTCCTTACGTATTGCTTACAGCATTGGTTGTTATAGCCATTGTTGCTGTTGTTGTTGCAGTAGTAAGGGTAGTCATCATATTTATTTTATACATGTTGTTGTTATTGTTATAATAAATATACGAGTATGTTACAGACATAAGCACCTTGTATTTGATTTTTAAATGTGTGTCTGTGTGTGTATGTGTGTGGGAAAGTGAATTTTCTTTCTTTTCTTGCAAAGTTTAAAGCCTCTTGGCAACAAAACAAAACAACACAATTTCACTTCACTGTACTTCACTTACGGATAATATTTTCTCTTTTCTTTTCTTTTCTTTTCTGTTGCATACTTTTAAGCTGCTTGCAGTAGACATTTAAGGAAGCCCGCATATGTACACACACAAACTCTTATAACAGCCAGCCATCATATAAAATGTATGCCAACCTTAAGATTTTATAAAGACTCCCAGAGAGAGAGAGAGAGAGAAAGAGAGAGAGAAAGTGCACAAGTAATGGCTTATGAAATGTTTTATATTTTTATAAAATGTTTTACATGTGTTGTTATCACAAATAGTACAACAATAAAAATATAACAACGACAACAACAATAATAACAATATCAACTGACTTAAGTTGTCTGTCTAGGATTTTTGTTTAACGGCAATGTTGTACCATAAAAACAACAACAACAACAACAAAAACAAACATACCAAAAGCAAAATAAGAGCAACATTATGCCAAAAAATTCCATGAAATACTGACTGACGACTGTTATATGCACACACACTCACATACACACACATACCAGCAGGTATTATTCTTTTTTGAAGCATCAGTATAATACAATCTATGTATGTGTGTATGGAGGTATGCTTGCATTTAAATTTTGCATGTTCTTGTATACACATATCAGGACTGTAAACGTTGCATTATATCTCCAAGGAAATGTTGTTAAAAGAATATTAAATAAGTAAATGCACACAGCCGAGCACCGCATACACTACAGTTATGAAACAGGTGCGGGCTGACTCAAAAACATTTTACATTTTAAACCTCACCATCATTAGAAATGAATTTCAAATAATCCTTTCCCCTAAAACCCATACCCGTACACTGAGCTTAATAGCATAGCATGAGTTAGTTGTTATACATTTAACAGCTTCATACTCTCTTCCTTTCTATCTGCCTCTGCCATTATTGTCCGTAATAATATGGCAAAATGTAATGTATTTGTAATTATGCATAATAGCTGACACAATGTTTAAGTGCAAGTGTCCTTAGTTTAGGATGTGCATTATAATATTTTAATATTTCAGATGTGGTTACTAAGTATTTGCTCTCATTAGAATCCTGAAATAATTTGTTAAGCTGTTGATAATGAAATTGGATTAGATGGGTTATATTTTATCAGGTGTATGATTGTAAAAGGTGTATGTAGTCAGAACACAACAAAATCGAAAGATTTTTGAAACGGTTGTGTTCGATACGAGAATTTTTAATCAAAGTTATTATGGCCAATAGCAGTTCACCCACCACAAACAACTCCCAAGACTAAACTGACAGCAAACAAGATTATGCTGAGTATTTGGTGAGGTTGGATGGAAATTATCGACTAGTAGCTCCTTATGAAAATTAGCAGAAAGAATAATTCTCATCGCTTTTGCTCACAACAAACGTTAAATATCAAATGTTTTGCCTTTTACATCTTCGATGACCTTTGCCTGCGTTTGACTAGGAAATTATAGTGTACTTACCAAATAGCCTGAGTTTTTAAGCTCAATTTATTTTCTTTTTATTTCCAACAAAGAAAATTTTAGTTAAAAAATTTGATACGATTTCTATGACTCAATCTTATAAAGGGTGAGCCAACTATTGGCCTAAAATTTGAACCAGCGGTTATCTAGAATCCGGCAATACTTATGTCATTCTAATTTGTCACAAAATTCAGTATATTATCTCCACTGAACGAAATGAATTGATTTACGCTGCAAGTCTTTGGTATTTATTAGAAATTTAGCACCTTTTGCATCATGAAAACCGATTTTTTGTGTACCCGCACATCGTTCAGGTTTCAACTGGATGATGCAGCTTGACACACATCTCATGCCACAATCGATTTATTGCGTCAAACGTTTGATGGCCGTTTAATTAGCTGAAATGGTGATGTCAGTTGGCCACCAAAGAAGCTGCGATTTGACACCGTTGTACTATTTTCCGTGGAGCGCCGTTAAAGACAGGTGTTATGCCAGAGGCAGTTAAGCATTTGAAGGCCAATATTCGTGATGCCATTGCCATACACTCGAAAAAGAGCTTAAAAATTTATCCGATCTAATGCGATACTGTGAGGCCAGCCGTGGCAGCCACAAAAATGAAAAAATATATCATTTCTTACCGGAACAAGTGTACTTCACAACAAAAAAATAAATTTGGCAAAATTTCAAATTGTTTTTGTTTTATAGCATTTTTAAATTTAAACTTTTAACTTGGCCACCCCATATAAAAATAAAAATGAATATGTGTTTGCGCCTCATAGACAGTTAAACGGCCGAGCCGATTTTCTTTAAATTATATAAGTTGCACAAATTTCAACTGGGCGGTGCCACGCCCATACAAAGTAATTATATATTTGTCTATATCTTTAGAATAGTGACAGTAAGAGTCTCTAAATTTAGTCCAAATAGCTTCAAAGAAAATAAAAACGCATCGTTCAAAAAGTCTGCGGAATCGGACAAGTGGGCGTGGTACCTCTCATACAAATTAAATATTGATATTGATAAATCCTGAGAATGGTTAAGGCTTAAGTTTCTGAATTCGTTCTGAATGACTTCGTAGCCGTCAGCCATTATCAGTCAAAAAGTTGGCGAAATTTGATAAGTGGGCACAGAATTTTTATATATAAAAATGATTGTGTGTATGAATGTATGTTTTTTGTTTGTTTATGACTTTACATTTTTATTTATTTTTACAGTACCTCTCTGTATATTTGGGAGGATATATAGGCTATATAGGCTAAAATTCCAATCACCTCCATACAAAATGAATATTTATTTGTCTATGTCTTCAAAATGTTAACAAAAAGAATCTCTAAATTTGGTCCAAATAGATTTATAGCCAATACAAATCTTCACTCAAAAAGTAGAAGAAATAGTCAAGTGGGCGTGGTACCTTAATATTGATTTCATTATATCTTGAGATGGATACAGCTGAAGCTTCTGAATTTGGTCTGAATGACTATCATAGTCAACACAAATTTTCAGCCACAAAGTGGTCGGAATTGGACAAGTTGGTACACTTAGAGAGCTGTAAGAGATTCAAACAACGTCGTGAACAATAATCATCATCGTCAGTAAATGGGCGAGATTTAATAACGTCAACTACTTAACACGTTAACTACCATGTATACCACCGGAGTGTCACATTTTAAAGTTATTTTGTACGTAGATCATATACTTTTCGGTTTGTTGATGACAGAAAAATTTTCCTGCAGTGGCGTCTTTGTAAATACAACTTTGTAAGTCTCTGTTTAAACACAAGTCAAGTCTTTACATAGATTTTTGTTTGTTTTCTTTTTTATATGATGGCAGTCGAGGTATTAAGCTCCGTTATGTATTCGCATTAGCCAAAAAGCGGGTATTGCAGAAAGCAATATATAAACACGAGTGAGTGTGTGTTTCTTTGAAGACTGTACACAGTTAAAAAGAACCGATAGTAGCTTTCTGGAGGAAAATATAATTGAATTTTGACTGGCAGTGGACACAATTGGGAAAAGGGGGGGAACAAAATTTAGCTAAGATAGCATTTATGACCATAATTAAAATAGGGGCAGCGAAGCATGCCGGGCTTTAGCTATTAATATATAAAATACAGAATTTTAATACATCAACCTTGGTTAAGTTGACTGTACACTGATATATTTCTATCTTTCAAATTTCAAATTTAAATTCTGACCAGGGTTTTACACTAAATAAAGTGTAGAGTGCTTTACCATAGAATTTCTTTAATTTTATTAATTTTTTCACTTCACCTGTCACCTTAAAGAAGAACAAATATTCTCTTAACTTTGTTAATAGAAAATCATTTCATTAGCCAGGTACTTCTCTTACCACAAATATTTCTAAAATATAACAACGCAATTCGTTTGTTTATTTTTCATAATTTTTATTGCGAAAAAAAAACACCAAAAAAGCGTAACCGTGATGAACGATAATCAAGACCATGAAACAAATTTAAAAAAAAAACATGTCGACTTTTGTGCGTTGAATAGGAAACACAACAACAAAACAATTTATATTGTTGGCCACATTATTTTGTTTTATTTTTAATATAAACTTTGCCCTCACTTTTCAATATATTTTTGTGTTAAACGAAAAATACTCGTAAAGAAAATGAATATTGAAGATGAATGATATTTGGGTGATGAGGCTGGTGAAGTGGAAACTTAAAGATTACAAAATAAGACTTTTTTTTATATATTTGTTGTTTCGCTTTCTTGCCTACAACGAATAAATAAACGAAATGCTGCAAATATGGTTTTGATACTTATAGATGAGATTCCTGCTTTTTCTACCCACCCCCAAGGCTGCTCTTAAAAGATTTTTTTATTTTCAATTTTTTCTTTTTTTTTCTTTTTCGTCCTATTGTTGTGTTTGATTTATTTTTTTTCAACTTTTGCTCCTATTGAAAAATAAAAAGAAAAGATCCTTAAAAAGCATATCATGGCAAAACTGTTTAACACACAACAGTTTTTGTTATGAAGCAGAACATTAAACAAATTCATATTCATTGTACCGAAGGTTAAGTGATGACTTAAATTTAAACAAAACGAACAAGAAAAAAGTCTTAAGAAAAACAAAAAGAAAAACTGAGTATTGAACGAACATGAAAATAAAGTAAAACAAAATTGAAAGAAAAATTATTATTTTTACTCCGGCTTGTTTGTAAACCATATTTGTTTTCAATATTTTTCTTTTTCTTTTTTTCCTTTATTCGACGTTTTTATGCCTTTTTAAGGCCTTTTTATTTGTTTATGTGATTTGCCTGCACGGGAAAAATAACAAATAAACAAAAAGTGATAAAAATTTTCTTTTCGATTTAAAACAAACGAATTCTGTTTATTTGAAAAATATTCTTAGAAAATAAATGATGACAAAAAAATCATGTCGTATATTTATGAAGTCACAAAAAAAGTTAAAAAAAACAACAACGAAAATAACTGAGTTTTGCTTTTAGTTCCTCTAGGAGCGTTTTTAGCCAAACTACATCACAAGATTTTTAAAATACAGGTTTCTATTGTGCCCGTACTGATCTAAAGTTTATTCAGCATATCTGCTGCTCTCCTAATAAATATCAGGAGAACTGAAACCGTAACGGTGGATTTGTCACTCAGTGAGACCACTCAATGAGTCCGCCTAAACGCCTCCACCTAAATATACCAAGAAACACAATTTCAAAGGCAAACATCCACATCTGTGATCGCCACCCTCTTCAGATGTGTTCTTAGTGGCCAGTAAGAAACTTCGCAAGGAGTTTCGAATCCTGTCAACCATATTTGAGAATATCAGAGCGTCGCCAAAATTACATACTGATCGCAGCTCTAGACTGATGAAGTCGCCTTTCAAGTATTCCAAGCATCTTGAAATTTCCAAATCCCTAATTAGATTGAGGATGGTAGTGGGTGGTGCCGCACAGCAAGGTTCCGGACCGATATACTGCGTCATAGATCCCATATTGCCAATGAATTCGCTATTTCGTTACCATCTGCTCCACAGTGCCCAGATATCAAAAACAGCTGGACCTTATTTCCAAGTGACAGCTTTTGTAACGTATCATAGCAAGATTCGATTCAAGACAAGTGCCCTTAAGGCGACTTGTCTAACCATTGTCTAGGTTGAGCTACATACAGCAATGGTCATGATCGCAGCCTGAAAGATACTTGGCGATCTTCCCAGTGGGATCGTAAGTCTCTGTTGGGTCTATGAATACCAGCACCGACACGGTCATTCATTTTGGAGCCATGGGTATACCAATCTGGATCAAGCTCTTTCCAAACTAAGGTCTAATTCGATCAACAATCCCGGTTCAGGTATTCTACCCAGAATCTCTTGCCAAAACACAGATCTAAAAGCATAACATTCAGGACCGAAGATCGTTCTCCGAACACCTTGTGGGAACATTTCGCCACATAGATGTGAAGCGATGTCAAGCCAATCAAGGCCGCTGCTGGACACATCTTCATTGCCACACTTATACCGAGGCTGGCAGGTCTCAGTACTCTGCCTAATTTGTTCATGGTGGTGGATTCCTCAACCTTTCTCCACCGTATCCAAGTATCATTCTCGGAGAAAGACCCCAGGCCTTATCGTAGGAGGAGCGACTTATCCAAAAGGCCCTTTATCGCCTTCTGTAGACTTAAAAATAAAGCGCTTTTACTGCAAATTATAAAACAATGCAAGGCTTACAGCATAGTTAAAACTTGTGCTTTAGTTAGTTATTATTAGGGACTGTACTAAGCTTCATATTGAACCAATAGGCTATGGGTGGAATCAATATTGTAAAAACTTTCTTGCTGTTAAGCGGTCAACGAATATCTGCTTCAAGCCAGCGTATTTAAGTTTCTAATGCTTTCGGTGTCTTTTTGATTATTTTTTAAGTATTGAAGTCCAAGGTGATTTACGTGTAATATGCTTGATTGCGCCAAAATGTGTATGTTTGAAGAAAACATCGCACCTTTAACCTCGAATGCCAATATGAAGGGTTTTTATGTCTGAACCTGAAGTTTAAGGTTTTCGATACAAAAGCGTTCAATTTTTCAACAGAATCTGCTTAAGCTCCATAAGTATAATATAACCTCAGTCTCAGCAAATATTAAGCTTTATTTCAACGATGGCCTCTTCATTTGACTCAATTCTCTTATTAACCATACAATTCATGAAGAAACCTATTAATCGGATTGCTCTTTAATGTGTAGTTTTGTGTATGTAGCGCTTATTCGGAGTATATCGAAATATTATCTTATATTCCTTTTGAATTTCTGCACCCATTGCGCAGTTATGTGCCACACTTTCCTTTCATGATCATTGGAATTGATTGACAATGTCTGGCGTAATGGCCACTTTTAGGTGACCTAACCGTTTAGCGTTATTAATGTTGATAAAGAACACAACGGGACAATCAGTGAAAAATTGATTTTCAAAGTTTTTTTTTTAATTTCTTTCTAATTCAAAGCAAATATTTTTACAAAACTTTTATTCTGAAATTTTATTTTATTTTTTTTATTTTTTCCATTTCAATAAAAAGTAATGTTCAATGCTTTAACATTAAATATTACTTGTCTGACTGTATTTACATTTTCCACCATTGTAATGGTTATCAGTTGTCTCAGTAAATTCCAAACAAATTGGCTAAAGCTGCAAAGACCGACCGCTGAAGCTTTATTTACATTTTGAGTAAAACTAATGCACTCTAATGCCGCTGCTGCTGCTACTGCCACACAGAAACAGAAATGGAAACGAAATAAATCCTCTTCAACAATGTACTCTCATAACCATCTTAAATAATTTTCTACTTCAACTAAATAAAGAAGAAATCAGCTTAGTTTTCGCTAAAGCTTAAGTTGCACACATACCATGGCTGCCACACAAGAGACACAACAACGACAAATACTGCAACAATAAATACCAAGAAGTAAGCAATGAAACAAAACTGATACAGCATTTGTAGTGGCGTTGATATTTCAGCTGTTTTTTTTTTTTTTAACTAAAACGACTTAAAAGCAACACACAATGCAACAACTAAACGATGAGAAGAGACACGTGTTGAAAGTGGCAGGGAAATAGGAACTTGCAGAAGATTTCATAACTTTATGAATTTCCATTTAAATTGTAAAACAACAATAGAAATACTAAACGAATGGTGCATGTATATAGCAAAGACTAAAGCCGTGCCACAAAAACCTTGCAACATACAAACACACATAGAACAAAAGCACCCACAAGCAATAATTTAAATGGAAATAAAAGGGGGAAAAAATGAGAACAAATTTATTTGTTGTAAAAATCAAAAATAAATACAAGTGAGAGAGAGAGAGAGAGAGATAGAGAGAAAGAGTGAGAGAGAGAAAGAGTGGTGGGAAACTAAAAAGATACAAAAATTTATTGACCTTAACAAGAAGCATAAATAAGGTGTGTTTTTTATAGAGGTATAGAACTTTAAGTTGCAATAAAACAACGATGGATTATTCGATTGACATGAATTTTATTTATCGGAAAGATGATCTTGTGGGATTACAATTTAGATATGATTTCTGGCATATGACCACCACGGCTATCGCGGATATAGTCCAATCAGGACGTCCAATTTTCGATGACTTTTTCAAACATTTGTGGCCGTATATCGGCAATAACACGGCGAATGTTGTCTTCCAAATGGTCAAGCGTTTGTGGCTTTACCGCATAGACCAATGACTTTCCATAGCTCCACAGAAAGTAGTCTAGCGGTGTTAAATCATAAGATCTTGGAGACTAATTCACAGATCCAAACCTTGAAATTAGGCGGTCACCAAATGTGTCTTTCAATAAATCTATTGTGGCACGAGCTGTGTGACATGTTGCCGTCTTGTTGAAACCACATCTCATCGACATCATGGTTATTCAATTCGGGAATAAAAAAGTTAATAATCATGGCTCTATACCGATCACCATTGACTGTAACGTTCTGACCAATGATTCCACCAGCCCATAAAGCGCTCTACACAGTCAGTTTTTCTGGATGTAACAGTGTTTCCACATACACTTGAAGATTACCTTCACTCCAAATGCGGCAGTTTTGTTTGTTGACGTAGCCATTCAAACAAAAGTGCACTTCATCGCCAAACAAAATTCGCTTATGAAAATTGAAAATTGAAGAAAAAAATTCCCTTATGAAAAATAAAAATTGCACAATTTGCAAGCGTTGTTCTATTCATGATGAATTGCCAAGCCAAACTGAGAATAAGTCACTTGACAGCTGTTAAATCGGTCGCCATCTTGAAAAGTAATGCCAACTTAAAGTTCTATACCTCTATAAAAAACACGCTTTAATAGCAGCACACAACGTGGCAAAGGAAAGATGCTACAAAAATATAAAAAAAAAACAAAAAAATTAAGTATGAAATAGGATTAGATTTCTTTCTTCTTTTCAGTATATTTTGCTCTTTTTTTAAGGCAAATGTATGAAAATGCAAAGATATGAATTGAAATTGTTGCATAAATACCACAATATTGTTGTTGTTGTTGATGTTTTATACATACATATATTTGTGGTATTACAAATGGCCACATTTTCTATTTGCTACTCTTTTGCTCCATAACACATTTAAAGATGTAATATATTAAAGGCCAAATTGTTATTGCTGCTGTTGTCTGTCTGCATGAAGAGTTTGTTACTATGATTGTAGCCGGAGCATGTAAATTGAATAGAATACAGAAAGAAGTCTAACGCTATTGTTAACGAGTTTTGACTCATATTTGGTTTTTATTTCAATTCCTGCTCTTTTAGTTCTAGAAATCATAAGCTGATACACTTTATTAGTGTGGTTTTCTTTTTATGCAGAAAATCGCATTTTGTTAAGCACAAATTATAAAGAAAAAAAAATGAAAAAAAAACTGAAGTAAAATTTCTATGACGTTCAACGTTCATTGCACTGGAGTTGATAAATTATTTTTAAAGTGGATTACAACAAATGTTTTTCTGAGTAGAAGGAGCTTAAATTCTAAAACAGTAAAGTTTGAAAATTCTATGGATTTTAGCATTCCGCGGTAATATTCAATACTACACTTCTATTGTTTTAAGCTGCTATCAGACGACATGTATTTTACATATGTTGTGTCACTTTTTTAACCATATGTAATTACGTATGTATGTAAATTGTAGTAGATAACCTAAAGTTTAACATAAAATGGATGGTGATTATTGAGATAATATAAAGGGTTCGCCTACTAACGTTTTTTTTTCTCAACTAGTGCTTATTTCGTGAGTGGTAACACTTAGCTCATGTCTGATTTGACAGATAATTAGTTTTATCCTTCCGCTGAACGAATATGGTTGTGTATACGCTTGAACAACGCTGGGAAATATTGCGATATTACTTTGAAAATCATGGTAATGTTGCAGAATCAAAAATCATCCTTTCAGATGAAGCTCATTTTGATCTTGGTGGGTACGTAAACAAACAAAATTGTCGCATTTGGGGCACAGAAAACCAGCACGCATACATTGAAATGCCGATACACCCAGGAGCAAGGAGTGGCCGTTACAGTCAATGGCGATCGTTATCGGGCCATGTTGAACGAATTTTTGTTCACAAAAATTGAAGAGGAGGATATTAGCAACATTTGGTTTCAACAGGATGGCGCTACGTGCCACACAGTCGCAGCTACACTCGATGTTTTGCGCCCTGTTTTTGAAGATCGCATTATCAGCCGCAGAGCTGATGTTGTTTGGCCACCTCGGAGCTGCGGTTTGACAGCGTTGGAATATTATTTGTGGGTTGGAGTCAAAGATAAGTGTTACGCCAACAAACCAGAGACAATTGACGCTTAAGGGACAATATTCGTGAAGCCATTGGTGAAATACAGCTGCACACAATCGATAATGTGCTTAAGAGTCGGACCGATCGTGTAGGCTACTGCATGGCCAGCCGAGGCAGCCATTTGAATGGAATTATTTTCCATTATTAACCGGAAGGATTGTACTTTCAAATAAAAAAAGAAATTTGAGAAAATATTCAGTAGTTTTTTTTTATAGCGTTTTCAAAAAAAAATTATTTGGCGGACCCATTACAAGAGCAGCACGCTTCTAAGCCAGCGCTATAGCTCACTGATGGGGGGTTTTTTTAAGTCTTGATTTACCCTATTCCATACATGTTACCTAACAGACATTTTACTTCTGCGTGCTCATTAATCAGTCTGTCTAATAAATATTAACATGAACGTAAACAGAATCCTCACTTGCAAAGATAATGAAAGCACACACCCACAGTTCGATACCTAGATGTTACATATCAAAACACTCACACATTCTAGATCATGATAATCCAATACCCCATCGATGAAATTCATTATAACTTTCTTACCACAACTATCACTTTATCCACTTATTTTCGGCGAACACTACACTTAGCAAATCATGATAAATTTTTTATAATTATAAAGCGGAAAATAGTACATAAATGGAATGGAAAAAAATTATATGAAATATATTGTCTAATAAATATAATAAAAAAAATAAATAAATAAATAAAACGAAAGAAAACAAAAGTAAAAGAAGGAAAAAAATCATAGCAAAAGAATTAAAATAAAATTAAAAATTAAACAAAATAATATGATAAATAATAAAATACACAAGTGAAAAAAAATTATAATCAAAATACATTAAGATGATCCGAAAAAAACAAAGAATAAAAGATCATAAATTACTTTCCAAATCATAATTTTTTTCTGGTCACCTTAAAAAAAATATTTCTCGTAACCAAGGCGAATTCAATAAGGTGGCCATAATTTACTACGTAAGCAACAGCTGATACATTCGCGTATGTCAAAAAACACAAACATTTTATATCTTGTTGACAACAAATATTTTTAACGCCACAGCTTTTTGCTTACTACAGTGTTGCATCACATTGCCACACCGAAATTTTTTTTTACAGTGTTGTGTTCGTTTTCAATTTAAGACCACATTATTAAGTTCGCCTTGCTCGTAACCAAAACAAAAATGAAAAAATAAACTAAAATAATAATAAAAAAATGAAATTGCAGTTACTCACAAATTACTCGTTGGTTTCCAAGAGTAGAAGATCGTTTAATGTGACCAACGGTCACCATGTTGGTTCTCTTCTAAAACAAGTTTTAAATTGGAGAAATGTTGATGGCTATAAAACAATGTATATGAATATACAATAATGATATTTAACTTTACAGCATTAAATGTTGCACAACACTTAAATTTAACAGTACCGTTTAATATAATTGAACAATATTTTACGTTTAGGGACATATGTTTTTAATACATATTTATATCCTTTCTTTACACCAAATTCTCGGACCAAAAACAAAGATTAATTTATAGACAAATACCGTTTAGTTTCGTTTTTTTTTTTTTGTTTTTGGTTTACAATATATCGCAACTTTACTAAAATTATTATTTTACTAAAAAGTATTTTCACTATTTTCACACAGATGTAACACAGACAGTTCTCAATTTAAAATTTACAATTTTCTTATATTCGACACTTATTTTTTTCTACATTTTCCTATTTCACCAATTTTCCGTATAAATTTGTGCTTCATCCTCTCAGTGCTTCTGCACAATATACAGAGGGTCCGCCATTCAAACTTTTTTTTCAACTCGTGCTTATTTCGTGAATGGTAACACTTAGCTCATGTCTAGTTTGGGAGATAATTTGTTTTATCCTTCAGCTGAACGAATATGGTTGTGTATACGCTTCGCTAAGTGGGCCTACGATCGACTTAGAGAAGATGCCGATTTTGCCAAAAAAATCATGTAAACAAACAAAATTGTCGCATTTGGGGCACAGAAAACCAGCACGCATACATTGAAATGCCGATACACCCAGGACGAGTCACTGTTTGGTGCGGATTTTGTTCCAGAGGCATAAATGGGTCATTTTTCTTCGAAAATGAGCGAGGAGTAGTCATTACAGTCAATGGCGATCATTATCGGTCCATGTTAAACGAAAATTTGTTCAAAAATTGAAGAGGAGGATATTAGCAACATTTGGTTTCAACAGGACGGCGCTACGTGCCACACAGCCGAGGCTACACTCGATGTTTTGCGCCCTGTTTTTGAAGATCGCATTATCAGCCGCAGAGCTGATGTCGTTTGGCCACCTCGGGGCTGCGATTTGACACCGTTGGACTATTATTTGTGGGGTGCCATCAAAGATAAGAGTTACGCCAACAAGCCAGAGACAATTGACGCTTTCAAGGACAATATTCGTGAAGCCATTGGTGAAATAAAGCTGCACACAATCAATAAGGTGTTGAAAATTGGACCGATGGTGTAGGCTACTGCATGGCCAGCCGAGGCAGCCATTTGAATGAAATTATATTCCATTATTAACCGGAAGGGTTGTACTTTCAAATAAAAAAAGAAATTCGAGAAAATATTCAGTAGTTATTTCTTATAGGATTTTCAAAAAAAAAAAAAATTATTTGGCGGACCCTTTAGTTAAAAGGTCTTTAGATATTTTACTAAATACTCATTTGAAATTCAACTTACATTTTTACGCGAGCAAATATATCAACATAAAAAATGTGACGTAAAGTCGCAAGTGTGGTTATTATGTTGCCTAAAATCACACCCTCAACCCCAACTATTGTAAAAAAATTAAAATTAAATTTTAAAATCATGCCACATAAAGAAATTTCAATAAGATTTCAGATTTTTCACAGTTTTTTTTTTTCAATTCATTCTTAAAGCCATGGTTTATATCAATTATGCTTTTAAACATTTTCTTAAAACAAACTTTACCAACAAATTTCTATTAAAATGCTAATAAAACTGATGTAACGATGGCCCCAAAGTTCCTTGGTGTATAAAAACAAAAAACAAAAAGAAATAAAAATAAAATTCACTACAAACATAAAAATATAATGAAGACTACGTACACATCGTGCCATAATTAAAACAAAAAATAAAATATTTTACAAACAAACTTGGCAGTGGTGTTTAATAGTGTTTTACAAAAATTTTTTCTAGGCTTTCTTTTGGAGGTTTTTGTCATTGATTTTTTTTTTTTTTTTTTTTTGGATTCGTGGCAAACTTTTATTACAAAAAATATTACCGTGTTAGTACTTATTATTGTGACCTGTCATATTTTGAAATAATTTAAATACTGCCGCATTAATAAATTGTAAACATTAGCCAGAGAGAGAGAGAGAGAGACACTCTTGCTTGTGTCAAGGGAGGTGATTTAACGGAATATTAAACTGAATAATAATGCAAATGAATAGGCCTCTAGCAGACAACCGACTACTGCACAGCAAAGAAACGAAAAGAAAAAAGTGTAAAAAGTATTATGAAATAATAACTTGTCTGGTCTTATGAAATAAAAAAAAGAAAAAAATCGTAATAAAATACAATAATTCAAGACACAAAACATTATGTTTTATAATTTATGTTGTTGTTGCTGCTGTTGCTGTTGCTGTTGTTGATATTGTAATCTAGAAGCCAGTTAAAATATCCAGAAAAGTTTATAAAATTCTAGTTACGGTCACATTCATAGACATGGTGGTGTTAGTGGCTCAAATCATGAATGTCACCCAGTAAATTCCATGTCTTCTCTGTCTTGCTTATTCAAATGGTTGAGGATTTGTTGCCTTAAATATGAGGACAACTATGGCATATTCAAGCATAGCTTTAGTGGTTTTGTTCATAGTCATGATGATGATGTTTTTGTTGTTCTTGTTGTCCTTGCTGACGTTGATGACTACGATGGCTAGCAGTTAGCTAGTAAATACAGTAATGCTAAGCTGTATGCAAAACAAAAAAAGGAAAAAAATTGAATTTCATTTTGAAATGTGAAATTTAAATTTGTTCTCCCCATTTGAGCCCTTAGCAAAATACGAATAAAAACTACAACAACATGAACATGACATCTTTCATGACAAGAGAATGAGCATATATTATAGGGTGATTCATGAAGCAGTTTTTTTCAAGCTATGGATAACGAAATATTTCAAAGACATTTTCCTTCAAATACATGTTCTACGCGAATGCTATTGTAGGTTTTACGTTCGAAAGTCCAACTATCAACTTTTTTTTCGAAAATTGCAACCAACATTTCGATTAATTTGCAGATATTTTTGGCTTTCAGGTGTTTTTTTAAGAAGTTCATAACTATGATTTGGCAACATTCCTTTATTTGACACCCGATTTAACAGCTGATAGTTTTCAATCTAAATCTACTTCTCAGCTGTATTCGTTCAAACTGGTATAGGTTCCAAGTCATACAGACATCCGATAGAATGAAATTACTACTGCGCAGCTATGGGTCCACTCTCTATGTGTGTTGTCGAACTTGTTCGATAAATTTGCAATGAGCAAGATGGAATACAAGTGGACCAATATTTATTTATATGAAGAATCGGTGTAACACCTTCTCTGTAACTGTTTTGCTCTATGGGAGCTAAGACTAAAGTACGTGGGTGCATTTCGCTTCCATGATCTGGACTGTCTTAGGGATGTGTCACTGTCGAAGTTGGCTTACTTCGTCAAGGATACCGGTTGGCTCAAGTGACTGAACTGAAATTTTTGGGTTTTTAGGTGGAAAACTTTTTTGGGACTGTCCCATATTACGCCTCTCTCACATTTCAATGGGTCTGTTGTGTAAAAGGTATCACAGTGAGCCATAGGGCCTCCGATTGAACTCGTCAAGCGCAAGCAGCTCGTGTAATCTAACCTACCTAACCTAGTAGCTGATAGTTGCTTTTTGTTTATTTTGATTTGACATTTTATTATGCATAGACTTACACAGCCTTCAATTTGTCGAATGGGCTGAAGCATAAATCGATATTGATATTTAATTTCGATTCAAAATTTTGTCCTCCAGAGTTGATAATCTACAAGCTATTGTCTTAACACCATCACATCCTCAGAAAATTACTCTTTGGTACGCTTTATAGGCTGTCAGAGTCATTGGTCCATATGTCTTCAAAAACAATGATGATGAGATTCTTACTGTCAATGGTGAACCATATAGGAACATGATGAGAAATATGTGCGTACCTTAATAAGCTGGCATTAATCTTACTGACATGTGGTTCTAACAGGACTGAGCTACAGTATGTTGGGGTTATGTAAAGTCACTTGTCTACGTCGATAAGCCAGAGACAATTGAACATCTCGAAATCAATATTCGAAGAGTTATTGGCGAAGTATGGCCGCATATGTTACGTAAAGTTTGTGAAAATTGGTGTTCCAGATTGCGCCTTGTATGCACCATCAGTGTAGGCTACATGGCCGAAATGATATTTAAGTATTAATGTCATAAAATTTTCTATAAAACAAAGCCCGTTTAATTGGTATTAAAGATATATTTCTTTGTCTTACTGGGACTGAAACTTGTGTTAGTGTTAATAAAGACCCGATGGTTGATCAAAAAAAGAAAATAAATGACAGATGTTGTATCACTCGCTCTAAGCTGCAAAGCTCTCTGTGGTTTAAATCCTTAGCGTATATTCTGTTGCTTATCAGCCAAAAGTGTTTTATTAGATTTTTATATATCTTTGATATTTGCTGGCACACGGTCGGATACGAACTACGAAGGTTGCTAAAGGTGCCAAAAAAACTGTACCTGAATTGAGATACCATGGTACGCTATTGTGTATGAAAATCAAATGAAAAAGGAAACCTCTTAATGGCTTACCACTAATAACACTTACAAATATTCTCAACAATTGTATGTGTTACAGAAAAAAGCATATTTACCAACACTACCAGCTTTAAATGGCAAAATTATCAACAACAACACATACAGCAGCAACAAGGACAAGTACATCAACATCAGCTCTTCCTCTCTGTGGTACACGAAAAGAAATTAAATTTTGTTTTTTACAAATAAGCAGCTGCATATTATGTTTTTATTTCTACCTCTCCCTCTCCCTCTCCCTCTCTTTTTAACTCGCTCCCATTAACTCTATTTTTGCCCTTCATAGCACTGCCAAACACGCCAAATCATTTATATGGAGATTTTTTCTGCTAAAAGTCTGAATTTTATACCTTTAAATTGAGTAGTTTTTGTGTATAAATATGTATGTATATGTGTGAGTATATATAGTGTAGTAGTGTTGCTGCTGTTTTTATGTTTGTTGTTGCTATCGTGTTGTAATATTTATGCACTTATTAGCATATCATTTTATGCACACTGTTTAGTGATAGAAAGAAAGAGAGTGAGAGTGTGAGAGTGTTTTGAATGGTGTCCTTATGTGTAGCTCTTGCGTGTTAGTTTTTATTAGTGCTGGAGAATAAATGCATGTGCTGGTGTGTGCATGTGTTTGTTCATAGCTGTATACACAGCATTAGACGGTTATGGTGTTAAGCAGACTTTTATAAATATCATTTAAATCATATTCCTGTATGCACAGTGGGAAAATAATAACAGGTTTAGTTAATTTTAATTTTTACAAATTTGTATGGATCGAACTGCTTTCCAATATAATACATATTTTGGATCACTCTCCTTTCAGAAATGATTACTTTTTTTCGTTAAATATTTGTATGACAGTGTGAACCAATTTAGAAACTATTCAGCACAATTATTAGGAGTATTAAGGGACTTATGTCTATGTCAGAATCTGAACCCAATAACACTAGTCTACAGCAAAAAAAAAAAAAAAAAACTTTTAAATAAATTCTGAATTCAAATCCGTTTTCAGCTTGTTTCTATCGGGCTAAAAACTTTTTGTATGGGCGTGGCAAATTTTGCGCCCAAAATATGGTATTTATATCAATATATGTCATCATACTTTGAAAACGACTTGATCGATTCTAATACAAGTACCAGCAGATGTTTGGGGACAAAATCTCCTATAAATCACCTGAATAAGAAATTTTTTGTCTTTTCAACAGTTTTGTATTTAGTTCCATAACTTGGTCGAGAAGAAAAAATATTTCGCGCAAAATTAGAGTATTTTTTTTTTAAGTCATACAAAATTTTTCACAATGAAAATTTTACATTTTAAGCCTCTGAAAATAAGCTATAAATCATGAAAATCGGTTGCCTATTGCTGACTTTATTCAAAAATTTTACTTTTGCACATGCCTCTTCTATAACAATGATGAGCAAAAGTAAAAATGTAGTTGTGTTAGTGAGAACATGGAATTTACTCTCTCAGAGAGACTAAAGTTGATTTTTTTAATAAAAAAAATTTTTTTTAAAGCAAGATCATAGGAAACTTTTTAGATAAGTTTTTGTAACTAAAAAAAATTTGCGTACATTCTCCACACATCTCATTGACGACTAAAAGCAAGAACGTAAGTACACGTGTGAATTGAACGTGAACAATTGTTCTATCATGCCTGGTCTATAACCAATTTTTAATAATATGCCTATTTTCGCACATAACTGTGTTTGTATAGGTTATAAAGCACACACAAACACACACATTTTTATAAGCCGAATTAAATTGCATGCAATAGGGCGTTTGCTCAATCTTTTTTCACTCATCTATTTCCGCGTTAATGTTTGAAAAGCCCGCTATTCCTGTTTTTCTTTTTTTCATTCTAATTTTTATTATGATTATTGATGTTGCTGTTGTTGCTGTTGTTGATGTTGTTATTATAAGACTATTTTATGCATTCAAACAAATACTCTAGCAAATACCTTCAATGCAATAGAAGAAGTCAGAGAAAAACATGAAAAGAAGCAGAGCTGTATCAGCGTATGCATGTTGTGCTCTTTAATAAACGATTTCGGATAATCATACTTAATGCAGTAGAGAGTTTGCTTGCCTGTTATTATTATTAAAAATATAAAATAAACAAGAAGTTTTCATAAAAAGGCAGGAAGAATGAAGATTGAGTTGAGGAGTTGGTTATAGGGTTTAGTCTTCTCTTATTTTATTAAATGGCTTATTAGTTAATTAAATTAGTTCGTTATTTCTATTTAATATATGGTATGTAATGGGATACATGCTTTGCATGTTTTATGTAAAGAATGCGTTACCACAACGAAAAGTTGCTTGTTTTCATTACTGGCTTTCCCTTTTTTTTATAAAGATAACAAATATTTTGTAATATTCTTATTGAAAATGGGTTATTTTTATTTTTCTAATATTTTATACACATACGTATGTATGTACGAGTATGTATATATAAATATAAATAATTTTTGCATGTTGTTGCTTAAATTATTTTAGTTTTTTTAATGAAATACCACAAAAAGAGAACGCTTTTATAACCCAGAAAACGTTTTGCGTTTATTACGAAATTATTATCAGTTTATATCATTTCTATTAGTGCCTAAGTGGCTTTACTTAAAAATAGTAAATTGAAAAGTAAAATATTGTAACATGAGCCCACGGATATAATATATTTGTCGCCATTAAAGCATTTTCCATAAACCTAAAAGTTTAAGTATCTTTGTCGTTGTCTAATGGTAGGTAAGAGGTTCTCACTTTAATCCCAGATCAAACCATATGAGAAAGAAAAACATTTTTCTACAGCGGTGTCATCTCATAACATTAGCTACGAGGGCACAACGAAGTATTCTTAGCTTGTCATAGTTTTTTTTTTTTCTACATCACCCCTCTAGCGAGCACTTTAGCTTTCCAAAGCAAAGCATTCTTTGATTTCTTTCAGTTTCTTTAATCAAGCTAAGTAGATGATTAATCCACTGTAGCTTCTCCCATATGATTTTGCATAGTGGTGAAGATCCTTGCTAATTGGTGGTGATCTTTACCTTAGTATTTATTTATTTTCCCGGTAGGTGGCGTTGTGTTTTTCTGATCATTCGTCTAATATTTGTCATCATCGCTAGAGATATGCGGGAACACCAAAAGGATTTCTTCTTAATTTTGTAGTTGGTTTATCGTTTCAAGAGATTCATAATGTATGGCGAACGTGTTAGGTGAAAGTACTCCTTCATGTGCAACAGTCACAATTGGGTTGCTGAATGTAAACGTGGTTGTACAAGCAATAAAGATGCACCACGAAGTAGGCGTCCAAAAACTATAGCAGCGCCAGAAATCATAGCTAAATTGCATGATATGAATGATATGGTATTAGACGATCGACGGCATCTCAAATAATCAAAGGCATGTTATTTTGCATCAAAAATTACAGATGAAAAATATTTCTGTAAGATGGGTGCCGCATATGTTAACACTTGACTAAAAACGCATTCGAATGAATATTTCTCAAAATCCTTTGTATCGATTTAAGCGAAATAAAATGGATTTTAAGCACCATTTCATTACTTTTGATGAAACATGGATCCCTATATACCATACAGTGGAAGCAAAAGAACAATTTAAATAATGGACAGGTGGAAGTGCACCAAGGAAGGCAAAACTGTTTAATCGGCTGGTAAGGTCATGGCAACAGTTTTCTTGGATTACAAATATATTTTATGGATTGACTATCTTCAAAAAGTTAAAGTAGTAACATAAGAATATTACTGTAACACTTTGGATCAATAAAATTTGAATTATCGAGAAAAACGACCCGGTTTACAACACACAAAAAATAATTTTTCTTCAAGACAAAGTACCATCCCACAAGAGTGTTTTAACAAGAGCAAAATTCAGCGAATTTAAATACGAACTGCTAGATCACCCACCTTATTTTCCAGACTTAGCTCCCACTGTTTCCAAAGCTAAACAAATTCCTTGCTGCCAAGCGATTATTTTGAGGATCTTCAAGTGATAATTTAGGTCTTGTTTTTCATGTTAGCCTAAGAAAATTTTGAATTGCCATTGCAGACTATTAAACTATTAACTAATTACTTAATTACTATTAAAAGCTTCTCTAATGCACTTGCCGCTCGGAGCCTGGGCTAAACTGTAGGTACCTTTCACTGAGTACAGTTCAATCACGTAAAGCTCATTGACTGAGAGAAGTACCTGTGGTCCTTAATGATATGTAATTATTATATCTTTGTCTACTTGCATAGCTTTCTATTTGCTGCAATGCAGTTTTTCACCTTATCTATAGCACATCTCTGCCTTTAAGTTAGAAACTACAACTTCCAGGTCTACAACCTGCACAATCGCTTCGATGTCCTTGAAACTTGTAATGTCTCTGGTCAAACTTCTAGCGAATAGCTTACCATGTGTACAGGTATGAAGAGAGCATCAAAATACAAATGTCTCCATAGGGAACATTTATTGTGAACGATTTAATTTTTTTTGGGTTAGCAATGACATCTGTCAAACATAATTCAGTATACATCAAATCAGTGAAAAAACAACATCATGTTTTTTCATCGTGTTAAGGATAGCGAATTTGGTACCAGAAAAAACATCGAATTTTTGTTTTCATTTGAAAAAAAGTGAGGCAGAATGCTTGTCGAGATACATTGTAATCATGCTATAGCAACATGCAGAAGATCGTTTAGTTGATTCATAGATAGCGATTTTGATGTAAGAAATGAAGAATGTAGACGACCATCAAAAAAAAAAAAAAAATTGAAGACAATATTGGATGAAGATGACACTTCGAATCATAAAAAAAATGACAGAAATGTTATAAATGTTGCACAACAAACAATTTCTGACCGTTTGAAAGTTATGGGAAAGATCCAAAAGTCTAGAAAAGGTGGCACCTGAATTGAATGACAGACAGGTGAAAAACCGAAAAACCACTAGTGAAATTTTGCTTCAAAGATACGATAGAAAATCAGTGCTGCATCGAATTGTTATTGGCGATGAAAACTTGATTTATTTTTAGAATCCTAAACAGAAAAAATCATGTGCTAATCCGGGACAACAATCAATTTCGGTTACAAAACCAGATCGATTCGGCTTGAAGACAATGCTGTGTGTCTGGTGGGACCAGAATGGTGTGGTGTAGCCTTCTGTACCTTCTAAAGCCTGGTGAAACCGTTAATACAGATCGCTACCGACAACAAATGTTCAAATGATCAGAATGGGCCACAAGAGATGACAAGGCACCTGTTAACAAAGCAAATCCGGTTCAGGATACAATCAAAGCATTAGACTGGGAGTTGCTACCACATCCAATGTATTCACCAGACTTGGCTTCTTCCGACTACTATTTGTTTTCATCGATGGCACACGCACTGGCTGAGCAGCACTTCGATTCCTATGAGGAAGTTGAAATTGGGGCGACTTATTGGTTTGCTTCAAAAGTGGTATACTCAACTAAATATTCGTTGAAAATTTAAAATGATTCCTCAGCTACTCCATTTTTCCATTTCATTTCCCAATCGTCCAATAACTTTGCTTGAAATTTATTAACTATTTCTGGCTTTAGGAACTAATTTACGCCACCTGAACAGTTGACTTTATTTCTGCTTATCGGACCATAATATAACTTGATAAAGCACTTTTTAAAATTATTAATTAATGGTATAGAATCTCCTATCAAGTCATTCGTTGGTTTCATCAATAATTCGATAGTATACAATTTGAAAACTTTCCTCTGCTAAACTTTAACGGCCATATGCAAAAAAAAAATCTAAAAGTAGACTTTAAGTGCACGTTAGTCAACACATACTCTAAGCTTAACAAACATATGTTTAAAAACGTATGCAAAAGCCCTACATTAGCTAATGATTGTTTTATTTAACTTTTAATTTTTATGCTGGCAATACCATGATTTTTTTGTGTAAGCGATCTAAAAAAACGAATGTCACACATACAAGTAGTCGAACCAAAAAAGATTTGTTTTTATTAATTTAATAAAGGGTTCGCCATCTAACGTTTTTTTCAACTTTTGCTTATTTCGTGAATGGTAACACTTAGCTCATGTCTGATTTGACAGATAATTAGTTTTATCCTTCCGCTGAACGAATATGATTGTGTATACACGCTTGAACAACGCTGGGAAATATTGCGACATTACTTTGAAAATCACGGTAATGTTGAAGATGAAGCTCATCTTGATCTTGACGAGTATGTAAACAATAAAAATTGTCGCATTTGGGGCACATAAAACCCGCACGCATACATTGAAAACGAGTCACTGTTTGGTGTGGATATTTGTCCAGAGGCATAATTGGGCTATTTTTCTTCGAAAATGAGCACGGAGTGGCCGTTACAGTCAATGGCGATCGTTATGGGGCCATGTTGAACGATTTTTGTTCATAAAAATTGAAGAGGAGGATATTAGCCATATTTGGTTTCAACAGAACGGCGCTACATGCCACACAGCCGAAGCTACACTCGAAGTTTTGCGCCCTGTTTTTGAAGATCGCATTATCAGCCGCAGAGCTGATGTCATTTGGCCACCTCGGAGCTGCGATTTGACACCGTTGGACTATTATTTGTGAGGTGCCAACAAAGATAGGTGTTACGCCAACAAGCCAGAGACAACTGACGCTTTAAGGGATAATATTCGTGAAGCCATCGGTGAAATACAGCTGCACACAATCGATAATTTATTTGGCGGACCCTTTACAAAATCACATTTTTTGAATAAAGGTGTTGTACATATCTATTGCAATAATTCTTCAAATCCTATAAAATTAAGACAATTAATTAAGGCAATTAATTTTATTAGTGCAATATTAAATACTCGATTAACGAGCTTTTTGTATTTGTTTTGATCTTATGTACATCATTAAAGAAAAAAATGTTTTTATTGTACTTAAATGGATAATTCATTAGAAAAGAAATCAGTTTTCAAAGAAAAAGGTTCAAAAATAATGCCGAGAATGATGAAGTGGGTGTAAAAATGTATATACGTACAGTGGGGTGCAAAATCAAGTGCATGTTTTGAAGTTGAACAGACAAATTCCTATGAAAACTTAAATACTTAAACAAATAAAACAAAACTTCATACATTTATTCACTGTTAAGTGCTTTAAAACAAACATTAACAAAAAATGATAGTCAACACTGGAATGGGAGAAAGATAATGATATAAAAGGATCTGCTTGCACTTAGTTTTACACTTTTGGTTTAAATAGAAAAGAACTTTTACGACCATGCTTAGAACCCCTTTCTGTGGTGTTTTTAAAGAAACTAGAAGTACTTTATAATATTGCCCATAAATGTAAGAGAAATCTGGTGCCATTCAGATGATATTCGTTGCCATAGCTTTAACATGTTTCACCAAGTCCAGTAATATTTTTTCAGGCGTGTGTTTAATATTTTTCAAAGCTTCTCCATGGGAATGGAATTAGGGCTTTACGGTTATTACTAATTCACTTAAATTTTCTGTTGCAATAGCCATTCTTAAACACTTTTAGAGGTCTTGGATCACAATGACAATGAAAGATTACCTTTCCTTTTGGGTAAGGTTTTATGCCGCCATAAAATTTTATTAAGAAATTTTGCTTAACAAAGGTTTAAAAATCTTTGTTAAATTTTTATGCATATGACCAAAGTAATGTTTGGGATAGCACATGGATCAGCTTTCTTTCTTTCATTCAATTCCTTTCGTTTCTTCATTATGTTCTAAAAATGTTTGCTGGGCTTAGCATTTGTCAGGGTTTTGCTTTGGTATTTTTTATACTTACAAATATATTTTTATTATTCTTAATATTTGTAAATATTTACCATATATAGAGCATATAAATATATAAACATATTTGTATATACAAATATAATATTTTAGTAGCATTATATCGCTTCATATAAATAGTGCTACTCTTGTAAAAAAATATGAAAGGAAAACTAAACATACGAGCGAGTATTAAATATCAGAATGCAAAAAAGAAAACAAATTTAAAAAAAACTAAATGAATATTTATTAGTCAGTATTTAAGTCTGGAACTGCTGCTATGTATGTATATGGCTAATAGGATTTTTATAGCCATTAGCATGCTAGACATACTAAATATTTCTGCTCCTGTTTTGTGTGTTATTTTAATATAAAAAAATAAAAAACAAATATATAAATATGTTCTAGAAGAAGCAAGAAAAAAGGCAAAAATAAAAAATAAAAAATCTAGAAACTTGCAACATGAGAACGACCATTTAACATGAGATATGAATTATAATGTTTCTATATATACAGTGTACATATATAACGAGTATACATATATACTAATATTTCTATAAATAATTCCACACAAATATTTTCATATATACTTACGTATTTCCAAAATTCTGTTATGGAGAAACAGGCTTAAAATATATAAATGGGAAAATGTATATATTTTTCTATATTAAATTTAAATAAACCATAGCACAGAGTAGGGCTATGTGTACTGGTGGTATATACTAGCAGTTTCAATGATAAAGTGAAAAGGACCCAGATTTTTTGTGTTTGATTAAAACCAACAAAAATATGATTTATTTGTTTTTATAACCCAGACTTAACTCAATACAAACGACCGCCTAACCGACCGACCGACCGACCAACTAACTATATATAGAACAATATGGCCTGCCTTTCACTCTCATTTATGCACACATACCATTAAACAATATGTTTTTAAAGCTATTAATATATACATACATGGGTGTGTATGTGTAGGCGTTGTATATATATATGTTTGTATGTATGTATGTTACTATATTTGTTTCTCTTATTGGCCATTATAATAACTATTGAAAACACATTTAATTTTGCCAATACACAGCCCAAGCAAGGCCAGGCCATAATTTTCAAAATTTATTTTAATTTTATTTATGAAAATGTTTTGTCTGAAATTCTTATATTTGTACAATATACATATGTTGTTGTTGTTGGTTTTTTTTTTAATTTAAATTTAATGAGAATTTCTTAATTAGTAACACCATAGCAATTTATATATTTAATAATATTAAAATAAACAAATAGTATAGAATGAATACAAGACAAGAAGAATGTTATGAAATATAATATTTCTCTTACTTTCTCTTATTAATAGTAAAGTATATCAAAATGCAATTAAATTTTATTGTTAAATAGTGCAGGTAATCTCGAAATTAATTTTATAAAATTATTTATCTCATTTTAATGGCTGTAAGACAAACAGTTTTAATCATATAATGACGTTTAATATGAAATAACATCTTTAAATATTGAAAATTTTTCAAAAATTTTGAAAATTAATAATAATCATTAAACGCTTTCTTAAGCTTTAAATAACTGAATTTTAAAGACGCATTTAATTGTGGTAATCATTTTTGTTCTAGTAAAGGGTCCGCCAAATAAATTTTTTTTTTTTTGAAAATGCTATAGAAAAAACTACTGAATATTTTCTCAATTTTTTTTTTTTTTATTTGAAAGTACACTCCTTCCTGTTAATAATGGAAAATAATTTCATTCAATTGACTGCCTTGGCTGGCCATACAGTAGCCTACACGATCGGTCCAATTTTTAAGCACATTATCGATTGTGTGCAGCTGTATTTCACCAATGGCTTCACGAATATTGCCCTTTAAAGCGTCAATTGTCTCTGGCTTGTTGGCGTAACACTTATCTTTGACGGCACCCCACAAATAATAGTCCAACGCTGTCAAATCGCAGCTCCGAGTTGGCCAAACGACATCAGCTCTGCGGCTGATAATGCTATCTTCAAAAACAGGGCGCAAAACATCGAGTGTAGCTTCGGCTGTATGGCACGTAGCGCCGTCCTGTTAAAACCAAATGTTGCTAATATCCTCCTCTTTAATTTTTGTGAACAAAAATTCGTTCAACATGGCCCGATAACAATCGCCATTGACTGTAACGGCCACTCCTTTCTCATTTTCGAAGAAAAATGGCCCAATTATGCTTCTGGACCAAAATCCGCACCAAACAATGACTCGTCTTGGGTGTATCGGCTTTTCAATGTATGCGTGCGGGTTTTCTGTGCCCCAAATATGACAATTTTGCTTGTTTACATACCCGCCAAGATCAAAATGAGCTTCATCTGCGGCATTACCATGATTTTCAAAGTAATATCGCAATATTTCCCAGCGTTGTTGCAGCGTATACACAACCATATTCGTTCAGCGAAGGATAAAACTAATTATCTCTCAAATCAGACATGAGCTAAAAGTTATCATTCACGAAATAAGACGGGCCCTTTATATTTTTCTACGTCTGGAAAGCTCCAGTTCCAAAGAAAAAATACAGACGGTTTTCACTAAAATTTCCATTGAAACCAAACCTTTATAAAAAAGAATAATAATCACTCCCGTGGGGCGATCCCATCATTCAAATTTTTTTGTTAGATTGTTACATCTGTTGTTGATATTTTCGCTAAATCTTAGCGTCATAGCTTGACATTTGCAAAAGCTACGTAGCCAAGATAACATATTTTTATGTGTGTTGGCTATTTTTTACAATTTTAGAAATGGATTTAAATTTGCAGCAACGAAATTGTATTAAATTTTGCGTAAAAACCGGATTTAATGATGCGCAAATATTGGAAATGTTGATAAAGTGCTTCTGCAACGATTTTCTAAAAAAAAATAGTTCGTATGTGGTCGTGGATCAATCGAAGAAGATGTGACAGACCATCAACATCGAAAACCGACGAAAACATTGATAAAGTAAAAGAAATGTTGGTCAATAACCGCAAATTAACCAACAGAGAGATAGTGAAGGACTTGAACATTGCTTATGGATTCGTCCAAGACATTTTGGTCAATGATATGCGTTTCCGTCGTATAGCAGTTTTGGCACTAACTATCAAAATGCCTCAATTTCATGCAAACAACAGACCGTGTTGAGGTCGCAAAAGACATGATTTGCGAGACTGGATCCAATCCCCACATTCATCAAACGAATCGTTACTAGAGGCGAGATGTGGATTTATGAGTAGGGTACGCAATCCAGACGTCAGGCAAGTGAATGGCGTTCTCCAAGTGAGCCGAGACCAAAAAAACCAAGACGTTTTCAGTCAAGAAAGAAGGAAATGCTCACAGTTTCCATGGATTACAACGGTGTAGTGCATCATGAATTTTTGTCAGGAGGCTAGACAATGAGCAAAAAGTATTATTTGGGCGTTATGAGACGTTTGTTGAAGCAGTTCACCGAAAACTCGCGGTTTTTACACCATAATAACGCTAAGTCGCACAGTGCTATCATTATTGGAAATATTTTGCCGCACTAAACAGTAACTCGCTGTCTGAGCCCCAAATACAGCATAATATTGCTTACTATTGTACCAACCAAGATGAAAATGAGCTTCATCCGAAAATATTATTTTTTTTTTTTTGGAAAATTTTGCAATTTCTAACCGATTGTCTTTGCTCAAGCGTAAATCGTTTGATTGCGTTCAGTGGAGATAATAAACTAAATTTTTTGACAAAATAAAACGACATAATTATTACCGGATTCGAAATAACCGCTGGTTCAAATTTAAACCGATATATGGCCCACCGATATATGGACCACAGATTTGCAAGCGAAGAAGCAAGTTATCAAGAATGGTAATAAAAGGTCCAATCTAGCGACAATTTTCTGTATCTTATTTACATTATTAGTTTATGTAAAATTTTAATACCCTACCTGACCATTTTGAATATTTCGCTAATCGCTACACAAGAATTTTTCTAATTTCTATATGCAGTTTACTGAGAATGAACTGCATTTTAATGCAAAAAACCGAGAAAAATTATTAAAAATGTTTTATAATTGTTTTTGTTTTTTTTTATGGTAAACAACATATGTACGTACATACATATCGGTTGGTTACAATTCAAAATATTTTTTCAAGTACTTTTTGAAATTATTTTTTAAATTTGTTTACCTTCAATTCTTCTTACACTTCTTCCTTTCCCTTTATTCATTTTAGGTTTTTCAAAAGCAGCAATATTATTTCTAAATATTAACTGGACGGATACATATTGGAGGATGTAAGCCAACAAAAACACAAAATAAAAAAAAAACTAAAACTTTTATCCTGAATGATGATGATTAAAATTGGAAAAAATGTAAAAGTGAAAATTCCAAAAGAGATAACATTGAAAAAACAGAGCCACTATATTATTTGCAGTCTATGGGGAAGAGTAAGCGAGAGAGAGAGAGAGAGAAAAAACAAAAGCCTAATCAAAAAATATTAGAAAGAAACAACAACAACAATAGCAACAGCATGAGTTGTTAGTTGAAAACACAAAATAGAGCCTATTGAGTGCATCAAGTAATGAAAGCCTTCAATATCGATAACGTTAATACAGCAATAGCAACAACAAGAAAATATAGGCCAAATACATAGTAATACAAACATCGATATCAGGGCTATACAGGATTACAAATGTGGATTATGCACTTATTTAGAGAGCAACATAAAGCAACAACTCAAATATACAACAGCAACAACAGCAGCATTAGTAACAATAGCCTGATATGCCATGGCCCGAAACAAATTTATGAAAATAATAAAAACCAATACAGCAGCAACAGCAAGAGCTATACCAACAACAATAACAACAACAGGAACGCATGCAACCAGGAAAGTAATTGCTTTACAACAACAGCAGCAACAACAAAACTTAAAAGTATTCGAATATCCCCCACCACGTTTGCATCAACAAAATTGCAAAAATTTTCAACATCATCGTCAACAGCAACATCAGCCACCAACACCTCATCACCAACAACTACAGCAACATCATTATCACAACCACCAGCAGCATTATTATTACCCTCAACATTATTATCATTGCTGCTGTCCTTACGAACCACCCGACACTGCATGCTTAGACGAACGCCAACACGAACTCGAAAACACAAAACACATTTATCAGCGTTGCATACAGACTCCTGCCGAGTATTGCTTACGAGGCGATAATACCGCCCAGAGTATTACGCTCTCGTTTAAAGTGAGAAGAAAACCGAGATCTTGTTTAACGGCATCACCACCCTTATCTACGCTATCTATACCTCTGTACGATACACTGAAACGCTTAAGACGCATTCCTCTCATACAGTTGCTGTGGCTGCTGTGCTGTCTGAGCAATATATTTCACAAATCATTAGCCGAGTGTCCCAGTGTATGCGAATGCAAGTGGAAAAGTGGCAAAGAGTCCGTTTTGTGCCTTAATGCTAATCTAACACATATCCCAGCGCCACTGGACGCGGGTACCCAAGCTTTGGATCTGACCGGCAATGAAATTGCCACCATACCCGATGATACGTTTGCTGAAGTAAATCTGCTGAATCTGCAAAAGGTCTACCTGGCCAAGTGTCGTCTAAGGCTGATCGAACGTTACGCTTTCAGAGGACTCATCAATTTGGTAGAATTGGATTTGAGTTTTAATGCCCTGGCCCATATACCTTCTGATGCTCTGGAAAGTGTTACAGAACTGAGAGAACTAAAAATGAATGGCAACCCCATAATGATTGTGGGCAATGATGCCTTCAAGAGAATGCAGCATTTGGTGAGGCTGGAGCTAAGCGATTGCCGCATTGAACGTGTAGAGGTCAAAGCTTTTGCAGGTCT
This sequence comes from Wohlfahrtia magnifica, assembly GCA_023159175.1. Taxonomy (NCBI): domain Eukaryota; kingdom Metazoa; phylum Arthropoda; class Insecta; order Diptera; family Sarcophagidae; genus Wohlfahrtia; species Wohlfahrtia magnifica. Next base: position 5,474,883 of record JAKWBJ010000537.1, read on the forward strand.
AGAATCTAGTCTGGAGTACTTGAAATTGGATGGCAATAAATTGTCTGAAGTGAGATCAGGTACTATAACCTCGCTCTCTAATTTGCACGGCATTACCTTGTCGCGCAATCAATGGAATTGTTCCTGTGCTCTAAGACCTTTACGCTCCTGGATGCTGAGAGAAAATATACCCTGTGGCATACCACCTGTATGCCAAAATCCCCCTCGTTTGGCTGGCAAGTCCTGGGATAAAATCGATTTGGATGATTTTGCTTGTGTACCCCAAATTATAGCAACCGATACCACCGCCCATGGTGTGGAGGGACGAAATGTTACCATGAGCTGTTATGTGGAGGGTGTCCCTGAACCGTCGGTCAAGTGGATGGTTAAGAATCGCGTTATAGCCAATTTAACAGCCACAAATGGTGACTCTCCTTCCAGCAGCCCTCGGACAGCAGCCGCTATACAAGGACGCAAAACGTATGTTGTCAATATGCTACGAAATGCCTCCAATCTCACCATTTTAACAGCTGACATGCAAGATGCTGGCATTTATACGTGTGCTGCCGAAAATAAAGCCGGAAAAGTTGAAGCATCCGTTACACTGGCTGTATCGAGACGACCCCCAGAGGCTCCTCTAGGCTTCAGAGTCATACTGTTGTGCATATTCATTGCACTACTCTTTGTCGCTGGCTCATCCTTTGCTGCCATTTGCTTTTGTTCATTGCGTCGCAAAAGAAAAATGCGTTTGTGGAACACAATGCCTCAGGGACGTACAGAAAGTTATGAAAAAATCGAAATGACTTCCCGCCTAGCAGGCGGTGGTAGTGGTGGTGGTAATGGTGTAGGAAATGGTGGCAATGGCAATGTTGGCTCCACAAATAAACCGGATTTGGGTGGCAAAACTGTTATGCAGGAAACGCAAAGAAGCGGCAACTCACAGGGCCAAATATTCCATGACAATGAAAATGGTTACTTGTGCTCTGCCACCACTCCACTGAATTGTGGCTCCGATGACGGCGGCGATACGGGTGGTGCTATCATAAACCCCAGCGGCGGCAGTTCGAAACGTAATGGTGATTATCGCAATATACCCACACACTGTGATGACGATGACATGCATCAGCATCAAAGCTATGGCGGTGGTGGTGTTGGTGGTAGCAATACGTATCAGCGTAGCCTATTATTGGCTTCTGCCACAACGCAAAATGGCACATTAACAACGACAACAACAACATCGTTGACAGGGCCAAGGTGGAAAACCGGTGGAGCATTTCAATCAGCAACACCTCAGGATACAACATTGCATTTGGATGGTAGTATTGGTGGTGGTGGTACACAAGGCGGCATGGCTGGCTTAAAAGACGATACAGATTTGCACATACCACGACTCATTGATATCGGGTAGGTATGATTTATTACTTTTTACGTTTCATCTGTCTCTTTCGAATTTATTTTTTTTTATTTTTATTCTTTTATTACAATTCTTTCGTTACATTTTCATTGCATTCATTTATTTATTTCGGTTCCTTTTTTTTGATTTTCAAGTAGATTTTGAAAAATTTAATTTTTATTTCTACTCCAGTCGTTTATTTTATTTCTTCTTCCTCTTCTTCTGTGCTTATTAATAAGCCACTGTGGTACATAAATGATATTTTGTGCACCCACACACAGACACACAAATATAAACATAAATTTTGTGTTTTTGTTTGTGTGCGTGGGTTGGCCCTGTGGGATTGCAATTCACAAAATCGATGCCTTTAAGCTAAATTCATAGTTTTGGTTTAACTTTGGAGAAAATCAGAACTCAATTCGTAAAGTTCAAGGCATTTTCCTTTTGTTTTATCAACTCGCTTGACGCAACTGCAGCAACGAATTTCAAAAATGAAATTTATTTGAATTGATTGCAGGCGTATGTATGCTGATAGTAATGAAGAAGTTAAGTATGAAATTTAATACCAACCACGAACTACTTTATAATACAGGTGCTTGGCAGATGTGACTTTAATACAAAAACAGATGCTTAAATAGAATATCAAAGCACAAATCCAATATTATATTTAATTTTAGAGAGCTTTGAGTAAGAACCGATTTAACCGGCAAAATCTCAATGAAAATTACTTTTATTAGGTGGACATGTTAGTAAGGATATTAAAAGATTTAAACTTCTCATACCGTGGAACTCAACATTCTGTAATTTTGTTTCTCCGTTCCTTCTCTAGGTAGCATATTGGCTTTCCACAAAGCATCCATTACTTTCTTACAGTTTCGGCAATTAAACTGATTTTCAAGCTTAGTAGATGATTAATCTACTGTATCTCCTGATTGTGAGTCAGTTGCTTAACGTGAGTACCTGTCCTAGGACTTTACCTCACGGTACCAAACCACGAGTGAATGAAATGCGTCCACTAACGCACCTACCTATGAAGCCATGTCATTTGGACATTACCAGCTTGGTAAGCTGTGCCTAAACTCCTACAGATCTATGGGTCACGGTTAAGTGTGTAACACCACATCGAGCCACCATAACTCTCTCCGCGATTTGGGTCGAAACCACAACCACCACGTTGTTACCACAAAGGGGCCCCGCAATAGTCGGGCAAGATCTAAGGTCCCTGTGCTAGCGATACCCGTGGTACCGGAACTAAGCTTCCAGTCAGGCTTCGTAGCATAGATACTACCAGTGTAATCCCAAACGACTTCAGACTGGTGGCCAATATGAAGGTGGAAACAACCAAATAGCAAGCAGGAAACACTGGAAACACCAAAAATAAGCAAACAGCAACACAGTAAACAGCAAACAGGATCAGAACGACAGCCAGAAGCATCAGACGAACTATAGTTCACAACTGGCTGCAAGCCAACCAAACAACCAATCCATACTGCTAAGTGCTAACGAACTAGAAAACGGCAACTCAGTGAGCCCCAGTATCTGAAGTGGTGGGTGCAGCTCCCTACGTTCCGCTTTCTCCTCTTGAGTACAGCAAGTGCAAAAGCACTCAGCCTCTCAAGTGTCTGATTGCCCAGCAAACACCAACATTTAGTCAGTACATTACCCCAGTCCTCTGTTACCATTCCACATCCGCGGATCCAGTCTGACTAATCCCATGCAAAAACGCATTGAAAGAGCCATGTACCGTCATTATAAACCCCAGACTTAAGCCGAAGCCGAAGTTTGAGTTTTTCTGTACGAAGGTCACGTCCGATATAAACTAATCTTGTCTGCCACCTATCTACGAGGCACTACTGCCAAAGGGCCTTTATACCTATATCTACCCGTGCCAAGATCAGAAACCGAAAGCCATTCATGTGTTCGAAGTGGCAGACTATCTTGATTACGTACGCAATACTGCGATGTATTACCTCTAAATCAAATGGCGCAACAAGAAACTGCAAAAAGTCGATATGCTAAATATGTCGATATGGTGGTGGTGGTGTTGCTTACTTAGCATTGAAATTTTTTCCCTGTAAGTGGCATTTTCTCCTGATCACTCTCGTCTGATGTTTGTCATCATTGTCTCCTTCCAGCTAACCTCTCGTTATTAAACTCTCTTTATTAAACACTCGAAACCGCAATTAAATTTTCTTTTTCGTTATGTCCTCTGCTGGAATTCAAACGTTTGTGTTGTAAGCCTACGCTCTAACTACTACGTCTCTCCCGTGTTCTGTTATAGTAAGATGTTAGGGAGAAAGTGCTCTTCACAAGACATGTTTCAAGTTCTTTTTTGATAAAAACTTCTATGACAACTGGGATCAATTATGGACCAATTTCACAAAATTTGTTACAATTTGGTCCGTGAACCTATAGAAACAACAATGTTGTTTGAGTTGTACTATAAAGAGATTATCAAACTATCAAATTAATCAAAGATTTAACTTCATTATTGGAACTCTACTAAAACGTCATGTAAGGTTTACATGAAAATTGTGAGACATATTCCACAAATAATCGAATATTATTACATCAACACTTTAAGTGTTTCTTCCTTTTTTTCTAATTTGTAAATGGGCCCGAAGCTTATTTTTTAATTGCTAGAGGTGTGGAATCACTTGCATCAAAAACTTGTCTCTGGCGCCTAGTCATTTCGCAATTTCACTCGGTGGCCCTATGTCCCATTGTGATACCCCCAAAACGGGCACACTAATTGAAGTGGCCGAAAGGCTTCTTTTCATGAGAGAGTTTCAGAAAAGATTGCCACCCAAAGACCCCAAAATATTAGTTTCCTCATTTGAGCCAACCGGTACCCTTGATGAAGTCACATCCCTAAGACAGTCCAGATCATGACAGTCTAAGCTCCCATAGAGCAGGGCAGTTACAGAGAGGGTGTTGCATCGTTTCCTCCTCCTCCTCCTGATCCTGACAGCTCCTACAGTAGCCATTAATAGGGCATGCTATGCACTCCGACATGCGATAGGCCGCCATTAAAGAAGCTGGTACGATCCCCGCCCGTACCTAAGAAGAGACCCAGTCCTCTCCATAGAAAGAGAAGGCCAAAGCATTCTGCAGGTAGTGATATTGGTCCACCTGTATTCCATCCTGCTAAGTTCCCATTTATTTAAGAAAATCGACGACTCATATAGAGGAGCATGCACATCCCCTTGTATTAAAGACATACTACTGCACCACGGTACTGTCATCAACTACACCTTTGCAAAGAGGCTTAGCTTTCTATGCTTCTTCTGTTATCTGTACAGGACCCACATCAAATGAAAACCCTTTGATATTTAAAAACTTGTATGTTTTTAGACGGTTCAGAAAACCAAACAAACATGGTTGTCCAGAAAAAAAAGAAAAAATCAATAAGTAAATAAATTATTTTAATACGTAATTAAATTCATCTTTACTCGTATAAATTTTATATCATTCTGCACCACTGTTGTATCCCTTGTCCATACTTCCACTTTAGTTTGTTTTTATTTTCTTTTATTGCACAATTATTTTTTTTATTTTTTCATTTTCTTGTTTTTCTTCCTGTATTATTTCCGTTGTTGTTATTGTTTATTTCACATGATTTTGTTGTTGTGTTCTTGTAGATTACTCGAAAAATCATGGTACTACTAATCACTATCACAATCACTAAATCCGAAAGGGGTATGTGTCAAGTCTGTCAAACTAATCTAAGAAAAAATAAACTTAAAAAAAACAAAAAAAAAAAAACGAAAAAAGAAAGTATTCAAGTTGTTTTTTGCAATATATGTACGTTTGTTCCTTCGTTTCGACATACACACACAGTGAGAGAAAGAGAGTGACTTTCTTACATTTTTGTAGAGAAAGAAAGTAAACGAGGAATAAAGATTTTTAAGAACAAGAGTCGTATGTAAGTTGCCATTTTGTTGTGTCTCCTTAATTTCTTTCTTACTTTGTTTTTAATTTTAACCAGATTTTGTTTTTGTTTTTGTTTTTTTTTATTTACTGCTTTTGCTAAATGTGTACTCGTATGTATATGTTTTCTCACTGTATGTATGTATGGATGTATATGTGCGTGTATAACTAACTAACTCTCTTTGTATAACTATAAGAAAAGAGTGTGTGTGTGTGTTGTTTTTATACATGCTTTTTTAATAATTTTTTTATTTTAATTCTCTAACACAACACCCTCTCTTTTAATGTAAAATAAAATAAAAAACAAAATAAATGTCTATTATTGTGGTTATATATGTATGTATAAGTGTACGAGCAACTTTATCATTATTTAGGTGTATTTGTAGATGAACAGTAGGGTGGTAGTGAATTTAGATGCAATATTATTGTTCAATTTAGTTAAGAAAGAAGAAATTAAACAATATTTTTACGTTGGACTTTATGATACAAGAAATATTTTATATTTTCTGGCCGGAGGTTCAGTTTACCTATTAAACTGTTTGTGTGTGCACTACATAAAAATTCGTAGTGATGATTTTTGTACATACTGTACGTTATAACAAAAGCTTGGAGCAAAGTCAAAGCTATAGACTAAGCAACATTGATTTTTTAAATACCACCTTCATCAAAAAGTTCCCGGAATTCATTCAGAAAATAAAAAATACAAGTTTATTTATCTAAATCTATACTGTCCTCTTCAAAGTAATCCCCATCGACTGCAACACACTTATGCCTGTGCTTGATTCAATTCTCGAAGCATTTCTTATATTCGGTTTTCGGTATGTTTATCGGTTTTTCTATTATTCCCTCTTGGCTGCTGAAACGCGTTCCTGATAATGGTTTTTTAACTCGATTGAACATAAAAAAGTCACAGAGAGCCAAATCAGGTGAATTCGTTGGCTGTTGGCTGGTATTTGCTGCATTTTTGGTCAACAAATTTCAAATAATTATAGCACTGTGCGATTGTGCTTTTTTTCCTGCCTCACTCCTCTAGGCTTTCTACAAAGCATTCGTTGCTTTGTTTCAGTTTCTTTAATCAAATTGATCTTTCAAGTAAGCAGATGATTAATCCACTGTAGCTTTCTCCACATAATTTTGCGTACTGGTGTATATCCTTACTAATTGGTGGTGATCTTTACTTTAGCATTGTAATTTTTTTCCTCCAGTAGGTGGCGTGTTGTTCTGATCATTCGTCTGATATTTGTCATCATCGCCAGAGTTATGTGGGAAGCTCAGGCGGTTACTTCTTTATTTTTTAGATGGATTTGTCTGGAAGTAAGTTGAAGCCTCTTTCTTAAACATTCAAAGCGATAATTACATTTTTCTTCGTCATGTTCCAACGCTGTGGCTAGTTTGCGTTGCTATGCGTGTGCTCTAACCACTACACTACGCCACCCCCATAATGATGGTACTGTGCGGCGGTGCGTTATCATGGTGCAAAATCCACGAGTTTTGTGACCAAATTCTGGTCTGTTTCTGGGAATTTTTCAAGCAAACGATTCATAACGCTCAAATAATACTTCTTGTTTGCTGTCTGGCATTCTGACAAAAATTCATGATGCACTACACCGTTGTAATCCATGAAAACCGTGAGCATTTCCTTCTTTTTTAACTAAAAGCGACATGGTTTTTATGGCCTCGTCATTCACTTGCCTGATGTCTGGATTGCGTATCGTACTTAGAAACCTACGTCTCGTCTCTAGTAATGATCCTTTTGATAAATGTGGGATGGGATTCAGCCTCGGAAATCATGTCTTTTCGACCTCAACACTGGCATTTTTGGACAAAATTTAGGCCTTCTGGCACCAAATTTGCTGCTACACTACGGAAACCTAAATTATTAACCAAAATGTCTTGGACGGATCCATAGGCAATGCTCAAGTCCTCCGCTATCTCTCTAATGGTTAATTTGTGGCTATTGACCAACATTCCTTTTACTTGATCAATGTTTTCGTCGGTTTTCGGTGCGATTAACTTACGACCACTTCTGAACCGCTCGTGCCACTGCTAAGCGAACATTTTCTTGAGAGAATCGCTGCCGAAATACTTTTCCAAAATTTTCAACGTTTGCGCACCATTATATCCGTTTTTTACGCAAAATGTCATACAAGTTCGTTGTTGCGAATTTAAATCCTTTTCTAAAATTGTAAAAAATGTCCAACACACATAGAGATAGATGGCTACGTAGCTCTTGCAAGTGTCAAGCTATGACGCTAAGATTTAGCGAGAATATCAACAACAGATGTAGCAAATTAACCAAAAAGAAAATAAAGAAATAAATCTCAAATCGTGACGACGGAACCGCCACACGTGGCTATTTCGAAAACTTTTTAGTCAAGTTGATATGTTGGTTGTTATAATAGTTCAGAACCACGAGTAAGCTGCGTTTATTGGTTTGTTTTTGACAAACATTGAAAAACGCAAATATCGATAGTTTTGACGAAAATGGAAAAGCAAATTTCGTGTTTCGATTAGACATTATTTTTTAAGTAAGAAACCACCAACGAATTCATATAAATTTCAATGACCAATAAGTGTTTGGTTGTGGCTGTTGTTGCACCAGCAAAATGAACAAAAATAGTCGATAAAATTCATAAAGAGGTAGCTAAAGCTGCACATTATTAAACCGAGCTATTACATAATATTTTGCATAAATGTTCGTTAATTGCGTATACTTGACTGTAATCGAAACCGAGTGAATGAGCTTTAAGTGTAGTTCGAACATGATTTTATACTCTTTTGTAACTCCGGACGCAACATGAGTTCATTACAGTATAGAAAACACAAAATAAATATCAAACCAATAAGTTCTTACAATGAGCAGGTTCCAAAAAGGCTAGGCAAACAGTAGCACTCCTCCGGCTACAAAGTCATGCGCTGATAGATTGTCTTAAAATGCATAAAACTGTTACCAGCATGTCTTCATAATAGCTTTTGACGTGATGTGTAGCCACAACATCAAAAAAATTGTATCCCGTTCAGCATACTCTTCACAATAAATAAAAAATTCAGAAAAAAGATTTACTTTTAAGGAATCTTGGAAGGTCTTGCAAGCCACCATATATTTCTATAAATAACTTATATTTCGTTGCCACCCTAATTAAAAATAAAAGGAATGTTTGTGCATATAAACTATACAATAATCACTAAAGAAATATGTAACATACACAGTCATTGAGAGAGAGAGAGAATGTTTGTGTGTTTGTGTATAATAATGCTTGTATTTATTTTTTATTTTATTTTTTTTGTGCGTGTGTGTGTATGTGTCTGATTGTTGTCATCAACTCTTATACACATCACTTGTATAACAGCAACAGCTACAAGCAGCAGCAGCAGCAGCTGCAAAAACTACTACAATAACAAACAAGCAAACAACAACCACTACCACAGCTACAAATGATTTTTGCTCTTTAGTGATTTCCATTATTGTTGTTGTTTTTTTTTCTTTATCTTCACTTGTGCCCTTGTTAAGATTATTATGGCTTTTATACTTGACACTTTTCGTTTTTTGTTTGTCTTTGTTTTTGTTTTTGTTTCTGTTGCACAACATTTTGCTCTCCTCTTGTCTTTGAGTGTATTTGTACAAGTGTTTCCTTTATCTCCCGTTTCCGCCTACACCACAGTACACAATGTTGATGCATTTTCTTATTCATTTTCCCCCACTCACCATTTATATTTTAGTTTTTTGTGTGTGTACTTCCTTATTAAAAACAAAACAACAGAAAAACCAAATTTTAAGTGATGGTATGATAGAAAGAAAGCCTTGGTAAGACTACGCGATAAAGTAGATAAAGAAGATGCTGAAGTAGGGGAAGAAGAGGAGACTTAAACTCGTCAACACGACACGCTAATGATGTGCAAAATACTAGAGAATGAAACAATAAATTTGCTGTGCAATAGTATAGTACGTATGGTACGTGTTCGTCTTGTATTCATACAACTCAAGTGGGTTTTTCAATTTTGTTTTTTCTTGTTAATAAACGAAAAACTATATTTGAAGAACTCAACTGGTATAGTTGCATAAAAGAGTGCTGTTCTATGCTTCAAGGACTATTCTTCTTCTTAAGTTCTGTTACTGTTATTCCGTACAAATATTTATACTTTCATTTAAACATCTATTCTTATCCATCCATTCATTCATTCATCCATCCATTCATTCTTCCATCAATCATAAGTCTTGTGAAAAACTCCTTTAAACTCTACTTGTGTATTATCATAGAGCAGCTCCCCCTACTTTTGTTTTTCAAAAAAAGAAAAAAAAGAAAAAACTTTTGCTTTTCTACAGCAAGCACAGATAAAGAAGAATTTCTTTCATTACTTTGCCAAATAAATTTTAGTTTTAAAAAAGAATTTTTTCTTTAATGTTGTCGTTTATTATTTGCGCGTTTTTAGCGTGAAAGCGTGCGTTGGCAAATGAATGTATGCCAGCCATTCAGTCAGCAGTCATTGTTTCTCAGTTTTAGTTGGATTTGTGTGGCAAGAGAAACTTGGCTAATTCGTTTAATCCATTTAATTTATGTGCTTCAGTTTAATTTTCTATGTGTGCAAACATAAAACTTTGCCATCTTCAGCTTTTGTTTTATTATTTAAGCGAGTTTCGCTAAGAAAGAAAGATGGGGTTGTTGTTTAGGTGGAATGATAATTTGACATAATCGTGCTTCATAAGTTTTGTTGATTAGCTTGATAATCCTTTTCTGTATTTAAAAAAAATATTCAAATATTTGAGTGAAGCGTATCAGATAGAAATGCTAACACAAGTTTGACAATAAAGTAAGTTTTGAACTATAGGGTCCGCCAAATATTTTTTTTTTTTTTTTGAAAATGCTATAAAAAAAAATTCTGAGTATTTTATTAAATTTGTTTTTTTTATTTGAAAGTACAATCCCTCCGGTTAATAATGGAATATAATTTTATTCAAATGGTTGCCTCGGCTGGCCATGCAGTAGCCCACACGATCGGTCCCATTTTTAAGCACATTATCGATTGTGTGCAGCTGTATTTCACCAATGGCTTCACGAATATTGTCCTTTAAAGCGTCAATTGCCTCTGGCTTGTTGGCGTAACACTTATCTTTGACGGCACCCCACAAATTATAGTCCAACGATGTCAAGTCGCAGCTCCAAGGTGGCCAAATGACATCAGCTCTGCGGCTGATAATGCGATCTTCAAAAACAGGGCGCAAAACATCGAGTGTAGCTTCGGCTGTGTGGCACGTAGCGGCATCCTGTTGAAACCAAATGTTGCTAATATCCTCCTCTTCAGTTTTTGTGAACAAAAATTCGTTCAACATGGCCCGATATAGATCGCCATTGATTGTAACGCCCACTCCTTGCTCATCTTCGAAGAAAAATGGCCCAATTATGCAGTGACTTGTCTTGGGTGTACCGGCTTTTCAATGTATGCGTGGGGCTTTTCTGTGCCCCAAATGCGACAATTTTGCTTGTTTACATAACCGCCAAGATCAAAATGAGCTTCATCTGAAAAGATGATTTTTGATTCTGCAACATTACCATGATTTTCAAAGTAATGTCGCAATTTTTCTCAGCGTTGTTCAAGCGTATGCACAACCATATTCGTTCAGCGAAAGGATAAAACTAATTATCTGTCAAATCAGACATGAGCTAAGTGTTACCATTCACGAAATAAGCACTAGTTGGAAAAAAAACGTTAGATGGCGGACCCTTTATTTCCTCTGAAAGTTATGGATTAAAGATATTTCATAAAAATTAAGTCCCATCTCCAGTTGCCAGGTTTTCTGCATACCTTTTAATTTTTATAAATATTCGTAACAACCTGTATAACTGCAATGCTACTCAAGAACGCACTTCGAACTGTTGGCCAAGTTTTTTTTGTTTTTGCAAAAGCAAAAAGCTGAAATATTTGATTGCTTCAATGCTTAGCTGCAAATTAAATAAATATGTTGCTGAATGCTTACTGAAACCTTTAACAGATAATATGATAAGGAAAAGAGAAAAAGCAAAAAAGTGTAACAGAAAATAAGTTTCCATAGTCAGCAAAGTAACCACAGTCAGCAAAGTAACCATTTTAACAAAAATTGCTTTTGCTGTAAGCAATAAATTATTGTTTACTTTATTTCTACTTAACTGTTTACTATCATATGCTGAAATGCTACGACTCTGTCACCCAGTACGCGAAAATAAATTTAGTAATCGAAGAGTGAGAATTTCAATAACACATGGGCTGAAAAGTCCCAGCTCTAGCAAAGAAATTTATTTTTTTTTATTTATTCATCAACGCAGCCTCGATCAATGATTGCATTATTCCAGCGCCAGTCGAACATTTCAATACCATTTTTTTTAGAACGATTTACATATTTGTTGCTTCAAAATAGGCCTCAGTTTCAGCGATAACCTCTTCATGAGTGCGAAATTTCTTATCGGCGAACATTTTTTGAAAACTGCGAGCAGTCTTTAGTCGCTGGGATCCAAATCTGTTGAATATGATGGATGTGAGAGCAATTCGAAGTTCAATTTATGTAGTTTTGTTATTGTTTTCTTTGATTTGTTTTTGCTCAACAGTAAGCAAGCGCGGCACCCACTCTAAACAGATGCTCAGCTAAAACTTTCTTTTGATATCTTTACGATGGCAGATAACTCACCCATCTTCATTTTTCGATCATTCATAACGATTTTGTGGATTTTTTTATATTCTCTGGTTCTACTGCTTCATTCAGATTGCGTTCTGCAACATATCTGCCTCTAAGACCACGTTTGAAGTCAGCTAACCATACTTTAATTGTTGTTGTTTCTGATGGAGCGGAGTCTCCATAGCACTTTTCAAGTCATTACTTTGCTTGAGCGGTACTTATTTCTCATCAATAAGCAGTGTAAACTTAAAACATGAATTTGTTTTTGATCCATTGTTCTGAAAATAACAAAAGTAGCGTCACTCTTAAGCCGCTACCACACGACATGTTTTTTACATATCGCACAGTAACTCAAAACTCTTAATATCGCTTTTTTTATTATCCTATTCGCAGATCAAATCTCTAACGACTATGAACATTTTGTTTACATCTCTGTCTTCCTTAACTAATAAAATATTGATATTTTACTTATGCGCTCGAACATAATCAAGTAAAATTTCAATTAGAGATGATTTATCGTAATGCCTCCTAATTTGCAAAATAATTTGTAAAAAAAAAATTAATTCAAAATTTAATTAAATGACATACGAGTATGTAAATACGGAATTACATATGGATATCTTTATGCTTAAGTGACAGTACATACAGTGCATATGTAAAACACATGTCGTCTGATAGCAGCTTTAGCAAAATAACTGACAAGCTAATTAATAGAATATCATCAAAATGAGCACTAACTGAAAATGAGGTGAATGCAATAAAATTAGCACCATCTGTGTGTTAGACCCGGGCCTTTTCAGCTCATGTGTTAAGTGAAAAACAATTTAACCAATATTTTTTTGCTTATGAAACGACAAAGAAAAATGAAATTTAAGCAACAGCAACGTATTTCATGAATAAGTAGTAAATAGTTAAGCAAAAGTAAAAATAAAGTTAATAACGACTTATTGCTTAAAGCAAAAGCATTTTTTGATAATGTGATTGCTTTGCTGACTGCTTAAGCAGCGATCATACAAATAGTAAAGATAAGCAAGTTATTTACTATGTTACTTTTTTGATTTTGCTTTGTACCTTTGCTTATTATTCAGCAACACAGTTATTTAAATTGAAACTAAAAATTGAAGCAAAGCAAAAATTTTAGGGCTGTTGATATCTTAAAGCAAGCAATTCTAACCCAATTTTTTGATAAAGTGCTTGCTTTGCTGACTGCTTAAGCACAGATAATAAAGCGAGTTTTTTATAGAGGTATAGAACTTTAAGTTGGTATTACTTTTCAAGATGGCGACCGATTTAACAGCAAGGGATTTATTCTCAGTTTGGTTTGGCAATTCATCATGAATAGACTCACGCTCGGCGTAGATTCGTGGAATGGGCCCAAAACGAGATTACCGTTGTTCCCGATTTTCATAAGCGAATTTTGTTTAGCGATGAAGCGCACTTCTGGTTGAATGGCTACGTCAGCAAACAAAACTGCCGCATTTGGAGTGAAGGTAATCCTCAAGTGTATGTGGAAACACCGTCACATCCAGAAAGACTGACTGTTTGGTGCACTTCATGGGCTGGTGGAATTATTGGTCCGTACCTTTTCAAAAACGATGGTGGCCAGAAGATGTGGTTTCAACAAGACGGCGCAATATGTCACACAGCTCGTGCCACAATAGATTTACTGAAAGACACGATTGGTGACCGCATTATTCCACGTTTTGGACCTGTGAATTGGCCTCCAAGATCTTGTGATTTAACACCGCTAGACTACTTTCTGTGGGGCTATGTAAAGTCATTGGTCTATGCGGTAAAGCCGCAAACGCTTGACCATTTGGAAGACAACATTCGCTGTGTTATTGCCGATATACGGCCACAAATGTTGGAAAAATTCATCGAAAATTGGACGTCCAGATTGGACTACAACCGCGCCAGCCGCGGCGGTCATATGCTAGAAATCATATTTAAGATGTAATGCCACAAGGTTATCCTTTGGATAAATAAAATTTATGTCAATCGAATAATCTATCGTTGTTTTATTGCACCTTAAAGTTCTATACCTCTATAAAGAACACCCCTTACAAATAGTAAAGCTAAGCAAGTTATTGACTATGTTACTTTTTTGATTTTGCTTTGTACCTTTGCTTATTATCTAGCAAAGTTTTCAGTGAGCATTCAGCAACACAGTTATTTAAATTGAAACTAAAAATTGAAACAAAACAAAAATTTTAGGGCTGCTGATATCATAAATCAAGCAATTCTAACCCAGCCCATAACCATATATATGGAAACGAATTAAAACTTAATAAAAAAGTGAAAACTTAAAACAAAATTCGTATCACAAATCAAATATACGTTTAAATAAAATCTTTGTGGCATAATCTTAACAATTTAATAATTTCACACATAAAAAATCACATTTTATATGCAAAAATTTCAATTAAAAAAAAGCAAACACAGACACTTTTGACACAAGGCTTAAATGCAAATTATAAAATTTATGTGTGTATTTGTTAATTTAATTTTGTCTAATTCTTGTAAAAAAAATACCATGATTTTTTTCTAATTTATTTTAATTTAATTTCTTTTATGCTTTTTTTGCACTTTATAACTGCACCCTCTCTTTATTTGTATGTGTGCATGTTTGTATTTCTGTAAAAATAAAAAAAAAAAGAGAAAAAATATTCGTTCATTTGATTATTTTTGTTATTCCAGCAATACACCTGATACGGCGTCGGCTTCCATATCAAGTAAAGTGGATGCAGCCACACGCCAAGTTTCTAACTATACACACGTAGCCAATTGGGTTACGACTTCGATAGCCACAACGAAAATAACTTCGCCCCACAGCAGTCTCAATAATAATCATCAAACTATGGACTATTATAGCCCAAAGGAGGAAGTTAACTCGTCTATATTCAGTGGCAAAGATTCATCGGATAATGATCTCTTTGATAGCAATTATCCAGATCTTTTGGATATAGCAAAATACGCGGTGGCTCAGGCTACCAGTACGAGTCAAACGAATGGTGCTCTGTGTACTTTGCCCAGAAAACTAAAGAATACAGGCAAGTATTTTAAAAGCTCAACGGATAGTCAATCGCCTTTGCTGGCTGATAATTCGAGTAAGTATGGCAGCAGTACTTTAGGTGATGGCGGTTACTTGAATGAAGTGGCTTTAGGTAGACGATTCTCGGCAGAATCTTCCTATTCTAGCTATGGCAGTACGGTTACTTATACTAAGGGTCAAAGGTCAAATAGTTTTCTTAATTTAGTGCATAGTTCAAGTAAAAATACTTTGGCCACGGCCCAGAACAATAAAGTGACAGTGGCCAGTGGCAGTGGCAGTGGCACAGCGACTAGAAGAAATCCTTCACTGCCCTCTTCACCGGTGCATGATTTTCAACAGCATCAGAGATCTTTTAGTTCAGCGGCTACACCTCTTTTAGATTTTACTTCTCTCACGAATAGATCCACAGCTACTACGGGATCTGCGGGCACACCTAGTGGCCTGAGTACTTCAATGCATTGTGGCACTGGCATTGTAGGTGGTACGAGTGCCACTACGCCAGTAACGGCCTATGACTATCATGCTGCCCAACTGGAACGTTTTCTGGAAGAGTATCGCAATTTACAAGATCAATTGTGTAAAATGAAGGAAACTTGCGAAACGATACGTAAAAAAGAAGTACCCCTTAGAGTTGGCTTGGGCCATGCGGCTCATGCTGCTGATCCTGTGATGTATAATGCTGCTTTGGCTGCTGCCAGCAGTCCAACCAGTAATCCAAAAATGACTTTAAAATCAAAAACTACATTACCCGGACAACCGCCAGATCCTCCGCCATATTGGTTACATCGTAATGCCATGCTGAAACGCTTAAATGAGCCGCAGAATGATATTTTCAAAAGCTAATGAACCTGTGTTGTACAGTTGCAAATACGAGTACGTTTAAGTCAATTTCAGTTAAGATCTCAAAAAAGTTGTTGGTTTTAATTTAAGAAAAAAATCCAAAAAATACAGTTAGGAATACATACATACATACATACATATAAAAAGGAAAATGTATATAAAAAAATTGTATTTTCTGGCTATACTAGTGGAAGTATTAAAAGTAATGCGATTTGATTTAAAATTTTAAGCTTTGCGGGAATTAAATGATTTTAATGAGATTGAATGCAAACTTCTTAAAAATGCTAAGTTGCTATAGATTCAGCTCAAAAACTATGTTAAAAAACAATTGATTTTCGGATAGCTATGGAGATACTGGTATGAGATGACAGTTTTCAAATTCAACTTGTTAACATATCGATAGCTTCGGCAATTGTTACGGTGAACTCAATTTCGCTGAAAAATGGCATTCAAACACTTAAAATCCACTATAAAAATGGTGAATCTGTAAAATCTGTGAAATATCCTAAACGTTTAGTGACATTTTTGGTCAAAATAATCGTACCTCTGCCAAGGGTTTAAAGAATTCTGTCGCCAAATTTTGAGTTGACCCCATCGAATTGGACATCCAAGTGGAAACATAGCCTCATTGGTAAAAACGAACAGTATTTATCAATTCACTTACATTCTTTACCATTGGGGTTGTCCACGATGATCATATGACGAACTTTGCGTAAGAATTTGACTTCTAAGACTTACAAGTTGCAGTCTGTGTTTTACCTAAGCCAGTCGATCATTTATTTTGCTTCTGCTTTGTTTTGTTTTATGAAAATAAAATTCTTTTTTAAAAATCCTACATTTTTGAAAATTTATCAAAAAATTTAATGCAAAGTTTTAGAAAATTTAGAGATAAAGTGATAATTTATAAAACACACTTATATCATGTTCGCACATAAGCATTAATTGCCATTTAAGGTATTTTACACAATTAAGGCGTTAATTGAGCTCAATTTATCATACAAAACTACAATTAATAAATTGCTCAATTAGTATTCAATTGTACAATTAATTGAATAAAATTTAATGTGGAACCCTGTGTGAAGAATGTGAAATAAGGGGTGATAACTATATATATTCGTACAAATTTTTCAAATAGGATTTATTAAAATCATTAGTTTTCAATAAAATAAATATTTAAAAATTATATATGTGAGCGATTTTAAATAAGCAGGTTTTGTTTCTTTAAACAAATAAAAAACGACACTTAAGGCATTTTGATTTGTAGAAAAATATTGAATTTAAATTATAAATACATTTTTTTAAGGTTGTATGAATACGGACTTTGCATACTGTAGAATGTCATATGAAATATAATATTGTTACGTTTTAACCTTTTTAAAATGTCTGAGTTCGTTTAAATTGCCTTAAAATAAATTTAAACCACTTTGTTGTTGTTGTTACAGTTTCTTTATTTACTTCACTATAACTTTTATACTGTTTGTCTTAATACAACACTTAGTATTCGTTTATACAACACTTTTATTTCTGCTTTAACACAACTTTGTTTATTGACTACCAAACGATGACCAGCTGAAGTGTAGGTAAAGCAGACATTTATATAACTGATTGAAATCTTTTATTTCCATAACCGTTAATTCATATGTAACCTTAAGATGGTCGAAGTGGCAGTGTTGCCAAATTGACAGGGTGACACAAAATATACCAAAATCCCACAAAGCAGTGTTGTATTTTTCTTTTCGTAACAATATCAAAATGAGAAAAAGTTGTATATTGAATTCAAGTCTTATTAATTCGAAGTTCCATATTCCAAATGCCCAAATTTAAGTTTTAATGAACAAAATTTGTTAGCATTTTCAGCTGTCAACTGCTAATTGTGTAATGTTATTGCGTTATGTTACAATATCGCAATTAAAACGTATGTATGAACAGGGTATTAAAAGCTTTATCATAAAGGGTACAATAATATTTAAAAATTTATTAAAAATAACCTTCGTATGCTGCATTAATGCTTCCACTATAAATAAAATTAATTAAACAGATAGAAAAAATATAAATATTTTTCATAAACACTTAGTTCCTTTATCCAAAGAAATATAAAAAAAAACAAGAAATTAAAATAGAAATAATTATTAAAATTTAACTAGAAATGGACACAAATAACATATTTTGTTTCTAAAAGTGAACAAAGAATTTTTTATATATTAAAAACAAAAAAAAGCCCAGACAAAACCAAAAAAACCAAAAAAAAAAAAATACAAGAAAATGAAAATAAACTCGCATTTATATAGCTAAGCTTCAAACCAAATAAAGAAAAGAGAACAAAGTTATTACAATACTTACAATGACACATACACATATAAAACAATACACATACACATATACCTATACCTATACATATACACAATAAAATAATATAAAAACAATAACAACAAATATGTATTATATACAAAAAATAATTGAAAATTTTTTTTCTCTTTACCATTAAGCAAATAAAACAAAAAATAAAATTAAAATAGAGAACAAATATTAGAAATAATAAACAAATTTTTTTCTTCTCTCTTTTTAATCAAAAAAAAAAAAGAAAAAAAAATACATAAAAAATATATATTTAAGCTTAATTTTAAGCAGGTCTATTGTCTATTTATATTTCAAAAAATATATATTGAGATTGATAAATACAACAAATGTGTATATATTTATATAAAACTTAATGAAAACAAAACAGAAAAAAACCCTAGAAATTAAAAAATTTCCATTACATGGTCTTTTATTTATATTTTTACAATTCTGGAAAAAAATATTTAAAAAAAGTAAATAAATATTTCAAATATGAATTTTATAGTCTAAACATATCGTTGCATTTTTTTAATATTTTATTTACATATTATTTGTATACACTCTCTATATCTCTTATTTATACTATAACATACATATACAGAAACAGTGATACCCCTACACGTACATATTAAAAAAAAGGACGAACATAAAATACATATTTAAATACTATTTAAAGCGATGAACTGCTGTATGATATTGTAATCTATTTATCAAAAAAAAAAAAAAAAAAACATACTTATATATATTACCACCAATACATACATACATACATACATATATAAACAAACATATCATCATATATAAATGTTACAATGAAGGGCACAGTGGTGACGATAGCAAGTTAAGTGCAATAATTTTACATTACAAATATGTGAGCCATTGACTAAAAGTTTTGTATTACTTGTGCAGCTTTGGCTTATGTCAATAGATTATAAAGATGTCTGTTCTTTTTTTCATCAAAAAATAAATAAATAAATAAATAAATAAAACCTTAAAAAGAGCAATGAATTAATTAGCAAAATAGCACTCGCTAGTACAAGTTCATCGGCATGCAACTGCCTTCACCTACCTACCCAGCTAAGAAAATTCACTTACTATTTCAACGAGTACTTACGAGTTTCTAACGTTTGCTGTCAAACAAATAATTTAGTACGAATATTGGTTGCGAGCGACGTGCTGTAGGTATTTCATTTGGATGATGTTTTTATCACTATTTTATAACATTGCTACTGGAATATCACCAATCTGATAACACTCAGAGGTTATCAAAAACTCAGGCTTTTTTTAAACCCATCTCACCCGGTTTTACTGGATTTTTTTTGGGTTCTTCTAATTTCGTTCAGTTAGACAATATTTTTTATTTATTAGTAAAATTATTACGTTGTTTTAGTATTCATAAGGCAATTTCGTACATTAATCGAATCAAGGCTGGCTTTGGGCTACCAATTACTTCCTTCGAAAAGTGCATTATGAAAAAAATGATTGGAATATAAAGACATACATGATTAAATTTTTCTGTTGCATGACAACGCAAAAGTTGCCAAGCGTTTGTCAGAAACGATCAAATGCTGCATCGGCCATATTCACCAAGCATTGGACCCTCTGACTATTGGCTGTTTTAACGGACACAATATATTTTGGCATGTCACCGAATTAGTTTTTTTTAGGAATATAAAATCCGATAATTTTGTTAATTCATTATCTTTTTTAACCCGAAAAATGGACCGAACTAGTTTGTACTTTTAATACGTGAATTATACCGGCTAATTTTTTTAGCAACTGTCAAACATGTTCAGTTTGGTCGAATCGACTTAAAAATGAACAACGCTTGCAAATTATCGAATTTTATTATCAAAATTCATGCTCAGTTATGAAAGAGCATCGTGCACTTCTTACATTTTCAGTCAGTCAGTTTGGGCGACAGTTGAATGGATGCATGATAATACATTATACGAACTGCCAATGCATTCCGATAAATGCACTACGAGTATGTTGTGTGGCTTATGGACATCATTGGACCATACTTTTCGAAATATGGGTAAGACAGGAACGTTACGTCAAATCTTGTTTTGCTCAAAGTGGAAGAGCTGGACTCGACTGACATGTTGTTTCAACAAGCCTCTCAATCGAGAAGCGAGTTCGATAAACAGTTTATTTCACGTTTGGGAGCGGTCAATTGGTCGCCTAAATCATGCGATTTAAACCATTTAGACTATTTTTTGTGAGGCTGTGTTAAGGCTCCTGTCGATAGGCAAACGTCTGCAACGGTTGACGCACTGAAAGCCAGTATTAAAGAATTTATTCGTGAGATACAGGCCAGTATGTGGGAGAGAGTATGCTAAAATTAAACCCAGCGTATGAACCATTTGAGGCGCTGTCGCGGTCACATATTTCATTGAATTATATAAATTGTTACAACACTACCACTCCTTTCTCCTCTGCCACTCTTGCTTGAAATTTTACGAAATACAGACAATTATTCTTGTTTCACTTTTCTAGGCTAGCTAATCTCTGATTTTACATTTTTAGATTTATTTTCTCTGAAACCTTATCGTTTGGGGATATTGAAAAAGCAAATACTATTTTGTTCTAACATCGTCTACATACTACCTTGATCAAAAAGTTTGCGGAATAACCCACTTGTAGCGGTTCCATCTTTCCGATTTGAGTCTTTTTTTTTTTTTGTTAAGTTGGTACATCTGCTGTTAATATCCCCGCTAAATCTTTGTGTCATAGCTTGGCATTTACAAAAGCTACGTAGCCAAGATTACATCTATCCCTATGTGTGCTGCCGCGCTTCCCGTAAGGCTTTTTTAACTCGATTGAACAGAAAGAAGTCACAGGGAGCCAAATCATGTGGACTCGGTAGCTGTTGAATGGTGGTTTACGATTTTCGTTAAAAAAAACTCGAATAATGATGGCACTGTGCAACGGTGCGTTATCATGGTACAAAATCCATTAGTTTTCTGCCCACAATTCTGGGGTCTTTCAGCAAATTGCTTCACTCAAACGTCTCGTAACGCCCAAATAATACTCTTTGTTTACTGTCTGGCCTTCTGGCAAAAATTTTAGATGCTCTACACGGTTGTGACCCATGAAAACCAAAAGCAGGCCTTTTTTTATTGAAAATGGTCTTGGCTCATTTGCTGAAAGCCATTCAATTACTTAATGTCGTACTCATAAGTCCACGTCTTGTCAACAGTAATGATTCTTTTGATGAATGTGGGATCGGATTCAGCCTCGCTAATCATGTATTTTGCGACCTCAACACGGTCTCTTTTTTGCATGAAATTGTAAAAAATCGCCAACGCACATAAAGATAGATGTACTCTTGACTACATATTATAGATCAGGCAAGTTTTTAGCCTTAATATTTATAATATAATGGCGTGGTGTCGTAGTAAAAGCATGCGCATACAACACCGGAAGACATGAAAATTTTTTTTTATTTTTTTTTATTTTTTGAAACCACAAGTATTTAATAAAGAATCTTCAACCTCCGTTTAGACAAATCTATCTAAAGAAGTCCCCTTGAATTGCCAGCTTATCCCTGACAATGATATCAAACATCAGACAAGTCATCAGAAGAACAAGCCACCTGCTGGGTAAAATTACAATGCTAGGTAAGGATCACCACTATACACAATTATATGGAGGCGAACTACAGTTGATTAATCATCTATTTGGCTTGAAAAAATTAATTTAATTACTGAAACTGAAAAAAAGTAATCGATGCTTTGTGGAAAGTCAATATGTTTTCTAGGGAAGTGATGGAGGAAAAAAAATACCATCACTTATTACACACATATCTCATAATTTTCTTCCGAAATTTTCGATATCCTTTTATGTAAACGATTTTGCTTTCGAGCACAAGCGGAGCTGCAATATTTATAGACATTAAATGTATAAATATGACGCCTATTTCAAGTACGAACTATTATTATTCTCATTCCCACTGTGCATTGCAAAATACTTGAATATCTAGTCAGGATCACATTTTTCGTTTTCTATTTTGAAAAAATATGAAAAACAATCACAGGATACATCACTAAACATTGTTACATGTAAACAACATATTCTTTTTATTTTCTGTTTTTGTTTTATTTTAAGTTATTTTTTTAATTTAAAAATTGTGTTTTCTCTCCCCTAATCCATTTCCCCCCCTCTCTCTCTCTCTCTTTCTCTCTTTGTCTTTGTCGTATATATATTTTTGTAGTTGTATAGTCTAGTGTTAGTAACTCCTAGTCTAGTGTATTAATTGTGAGCAAAAAATAAACATAAAAATTCCAAAGAAATGAAAAAAATGATAATGAAATGGAAGTGAGCAAATTATTATATATAAAGAAAAAATTAAAGTTAATTATTAATAATGATAATTATAATTCTCAATTACAATTGAAAAATCTATTTGTATTTATATATATATTTAGGGATTAATAATTAATTAAGTTCAACCAATATTGTAAAACAAACTTGAAAACCAAAAAACAAACAAGTACGAATTCAATTATTGAATCTAAATAATGATAAAAATAAAATAAAAACAAAACAAACAATTAAATTGAAATAAAAATTAGTTAAAAAAAATGAAACAAAAAACATTTTCGAAGAGTTCTTTCTTATTGGGAGGCAACATGTGAGTAAAGGCAAGAAAAAAAAAAACGTAAAAATTCGAAATTTATTGATATTTTATAAGGCTCTTATTCAAAACAGAATTGCTTTAAAATTCGCCTACACTGTATGACCTTCAAAATAAATCTTCATTTAAATATTAAACCTTAAACTTTATACATAATCCCCTGATAAGTTTTAAATTATAAATTTCTCTTTAAATTAAGACTCTTCTCTTCCATTCATCATCTAATGCCTTTGTTAGCAAGAAAATCCTGTAAATACCTGCTTAACACTTCACTTTCAATTTGACATCATTGTTTCGAAGAGCGACTATGAAAAGGACATGAAATGAGATATAAAACTTGAATACCAGCATAATGCATTAGAGAAAAATTAAAAAAAGGAAAAATGTATGGCTTAGAAGGGAAATAGAAAAGAAGTATTCAAACCATATTCGATACCACTTCACAGCAAACTGACAAAGCAATTGAAAGTTTAAAAAAAAGAAAAAAAAACTTTTTGTGTGAGTTCATGAGTGTGTGTGTTCGTATATCCTTTGCACAAAAGCGTGAATACGTTTGTTGCCAGTTTTCTAGTGAACAAACGAAGTGTTATTGCCTTTATACAGGCAATGTGTGAAATATCCGTTTCTCATTCTTTCATTTTATTCTCTGCCTCCTCTCTTTCTCTCTCTCTCTCTCTCTTTCTCTCTCACCCTGTATGAGGCTTTGTATTCAACATGCAACACAATATGAACAGAATAATAATAAAAGAAGGGAGAAATCATCGTTACAAAACGGAGAACAAAAGCTTAAGAAAGCACACATCAATGCATAAAAGATGTACCTTTAGACACACAGACTTATACACTTGAACATATACTACAAGACAAAACATATACACGTACATATTTGTATGTTTGCCTGTAGTTGTGCTTATAAAAGGGAATCCATAATACTAATAGTCATACATAGAGAAAGAGAGACAGAATGGCATTAAAGATGCATATGCCGACAAAACAAAGAAAACGAAACATGCAAAAATCTTCTTTTTAATACTACGTTGCATGTACGAGGGTGGCTTAAAAAATTACATTAGTTTTTCTGTAAAAACACCTTGTATTTCTTTAGCAAGTCGTTGGACACATCGTATTTCTATTTTCTTTGTTTCTTCCAAAAAAGCAAATTTTCTAAATTCCGCTAAAAATCTGAATATTTTAACAGCGAGCTGTTCCCTTGATTCAACAAGAATCTCTAAGAACAGTGAAATTTGGTTAAACTGGCATATAGAAAAAAATGCAGGGGGTTATTGTGAAGAATGGTCAGCAATACATTGCCTAATTCGTAGAGATGTGCTGCACCAATCACATACGTGTGCAATTTTTATTCACGTAACAGTAAATCTTTATTCACCAAATGCAGTCGCCTTTAAATATCGCATCTATCCAGAAGCTCTGAAGAATACTTATCGGCAGTTGGTTTCTGTTTTCTTAAGGTAATCGTTGTGAGTGACACTACGTGAATTCTAAAGAACTCTGGCCCTGATCTCGTGGAGAATGACCCTGTCATAACATTTTTGGTAAACATGAAAACCCGGGGAAACTCACTGCTTTGATTTATCTTTGGTCTGTATTGTATGATGACGAATAAATGTATCGTCTTTAGTTACAATATGGGACAACAACATGTTACGCTTATGCCTAAACCTTGAGAAACATTTATTTGAAATGTTTCAGTTATTAAGCATACGGATAAGTGCGATCAATCCATCTATTCATCATACCGATGCCTGATTAATCTCTAAAATTAAATTGTTTTGGTGTAATAACATCTCTTGAACAACATTTGGCGTTATTTGTACTGATACTGCCACAACGGTAGTCAGTATAACCATTGGGATTATTATGCTAAGCCCCTGAAGTATTCAGTGGTCACCATGTGTTTATTTTCGGAAATTTATTTTTCCTTAAGCAAAGCCTACACAATGGAGCAATAATTTTGTTGAACGGGACTAGTTATGCCAAAAGGAACCTTCTTCATCCCATTTATACCGAAAAGGACCCAAAGGACCTCCTGCAACCTCATCTGGCCCAACCTTAGGGCTTGAAACCACCATTTTACTAAAAACGACCTCCCTCATCTAATTTATGCCAAGAAGGACCTCAAAGGATCTTTTTCACCTTCCCCTGGTGGACTTGATAGTAAAGGCATAAGTTTCCAGTTTTTCGTTTTAGGCTGAAAACTACCATTTATACTAAAAAGGACCTCCTGCATCCCATTTATGCCTCCTCAAACGTCCCCTGGTGAAGGGTTCATGTACAGTTTTTCGTTTTGGGCAGCAAACCACCATTTATGTTACGTTGGACTGTATTTTCACTTTCTTCAACAACCCGTAATCGTAAAAAATGAAACTTTGACGCTGACAATTGTTCACAAGTGTATCTGTATCGATATGAAAGAGTAGCTTAACTCAACTTAAGACTTTTTTTTACTAACCGACACAGATTTATATAATAATAGACGAAATACGAATAAGAGAACATTGCGATTAGGGATTAGATTTTTTCCGAGATTGTCTCTAGATAAGATAAATGTATGTCGATTAGTAAGAATGCCTTAAGTCGACTTAAGCTACTCTTCCATATCGACACAGAAATATATATTTTTTGATAAGTAAAAACGTAATAAATTTTTTTTAACAGACTCCAGAACAAGCCTCGTTGCTCATTTATCTTTTTATTGTAAACTTTCTATAAATGGGTTTTATAAAATTACAACAATTTTCATAAAATTACAACAACAAATAAATATTAATCTCTGTCGATAAGTTTCACATAAAAGTTATTCATTGAAAACTTTAATTTCTAAAACAAAAAAGAAATATTAAACTCTAATAGACTTTTAATAGCCAGATACTTGCAAACTACAGGATAAGGGAAACTCTATATATTATTAGAGCACACATGAACGAAGACATACATATATACATACATACAAATGAACAACAACATCCGATGTTGCAACATGTTATAGAGGAAGATACTTTAATAATAGAAACAAGAACTACCACAACATTATTCAAATGATAATGATGATGATAATGTTTATGCAGCAAAGGATAAGGATTATATGACAGAAATAATAATAATAATGATGATGATGATAATTTCTAAAGTTAATAATGTTGCATATGAATGTGAAAGTTGTTGACTGCTACTCGTACAATAAATATGCACTTTATTTTGTTTAACATCTAAATCCAGCACATGTTTATCGAAAACCAACAACTATTGACTCGTTTATACAGGCAGTTTTAACGTGAATGAATGACATCGAAAGAGAAATTTTATAAAAAAAAAATCTCAAATAAAACATCACAAGATGCCAGTTTAAACGTTGAACGCATTATTAAAGTTTTGGTGGCTGGAAGCATAAATAAATAACTGAATGACTGACTAACTGTATGAGTGGCTGGCTGGCTGGCTGACTATTCTGTTCGTTCTGTGTATGCTGTGGCTTGTAAAAACTAGAGCATATGTGTTTAGTTTACACTGATACTCGCCATACAAAAGGATATTGATTTCTCAGCAATAGGTTAGTGGGGAAAAAACAGTATGAAAAGGCTGCCACAATACTTAGTTGAACTCAGAGTATATTATAACAATTTCGAAAATAGGCCAATAACACAAAACCAACTAAACTAAAAAATACAACAACAACAACAACAACAACAACAACAATAACAACATGAATAAAACCAAACAGCTAAAACATCCATTACAACGAGAATGATGACGACGACGTGCATTGAATAAATTGTTGCCTTTATAATGCAATTCATACATTCTCACTCACACTCACACTCACCCTCACTCACACTTACACTACATTCTCTCTATTAAAAATACACAGACAGATTCACATGAACAGTGGGGCTGAAAGTAAAATAGGGGAAAAGGAATAAATTTTTGTATTTCTATTGTAATATACTTACAGTATGTAATGACTGTTTGATATTCTTTAAAAAGTTTCATTTCCTTGCGTAGTTAAGTCTGCTTTAATAAGTTGATTAAAGCTCGCAAAATATTAGTTTATTTTAAGGATGAACCCTTCGTCTCATATTCACTCATTTAATTTTTTGTTCCAAAATTTCAAACCATTAAATAGTCTCAAGGGGCTAAATCAAAATAAAATACCCACATTATCTACGAACATGTCTATCGACCAATATTTTAATGCAATAGCACCTAATTCTCTGCTAGATGGGCAATTGATATGAAAGACAGCTCGCGTATAAAAAAATGCTATGACGATTTAAGTGCTATAAGTTGATTTTTCAAGCTAAGTAGATGGTTAATCTATTGCAGCTCGCCTCCATGCGATTGTGTGTAGCGGTGAAGATCATTGCTTAGTGGTGTTGATCCTTACTTAGCATTTTTACTTAGATGACTAATCTATCGTCGCTCGCCTCCATATGATGATGTGTAGTGGTGAATATCCTTGCTAAATATTGGTAAGATCAGTCATTTACGTAAGTACCTGCCCTTGGAATATACCTCACGGTGCCAAAGCACAATGGAATACAATGCGTCCGCCAACGCCTCTACCTATGATTTAAATCACCAGTGAGTACCCTATGTTATTTGGACATGACCTTCACCTTGGTGAGGTGTCTTAGACTATTTAAGCTCTTACCGATCTATGGGTCATAGCACCCGGATAACATTGTAACTCCACACCGAGCCAGCATAGTTCTCCCCGCGATTTTAGTCTAAGCCACAACCACCATGTTGCTACCACAAGGGGGACTCACATGCGTAGAGCAGCGAACAAAGTCCCTGTGGTTCCCAACAGCCACGGTACCAGAATTAAGCCTCCGGTCAGGCTTCGCAGCACAAATGCTACAACTACTATAAGGTCAAAATGACTGCGGACTACTGTCCTTGATAAACACCATGAAACATCGCGACAAACACTCGACAACACAACAATAAACGGAGCCATCCTCAAGGGAGAACTCAAAGTGAGACAGTGCTCCACGGACTCAATACACTAGTACAAAAGCACAACTAGTCAAGGATAAAAGGAACATCAAACAGCAAGCAGCAAATCATCAGCATACAAATTGCAAACGAGGATGGTAAGGAAACCGCTGAGATGGCGGTGCAGATTCAACTGCCGCTAAAAGTGCTGTCATTCTAGACCTGAATACTTCCAGGGCAAAGGAGCCTAATCTCCCAAACGTACGATCATCCAACAAGATCCTACTGAAATTTCATCACCTCAGTATGAATAATGCCAATACCACCTAGATCACTAATATCAACATAGTCCGGGCATGCAGTCAGTACATGCCTCCAGTCCTCAATCCCCAATCCACACCGGTAGGCCGCAGATTCATTCCAACTAATCCAATAAAAAATGTATTTAAACAGCCGTGTTCCGTCAGTATGAACCATAGGTTTAAGCAGAAGCCGAAGTCTAGGTGTTACTGTACGAACGCAACGTGCGAAATAAATACATATGTCACTCTCCCTTGTTACTGTTCGGCCATCTTTTCTGCCACTTAACTACGGGGCACCTCTGCAAAAAGGCCTTATACCTGTCTCTTTCGTTCTCCAGCTCCGAAGTAGAAAGCCAATCGTTCGTTCCAAGTAACAGTCCATTCTTAACCCTGAAAGCAATAATACAACGTCCTACTTCCAAGTCACGGAAAAGAAGATTATTGCTAAGTGGTGGTGGTCCTACTTTAGTATTGTCTGATGTTTTTTCTCATTGCCAGAGGTAAGCTGGAAAGTCAGGGGGCTTCTTTAGATGGAATTGTCTGAAGGGAGTTTAAAGTCTCTTTAATAAACATTCGAAAGCGCAATTAATTTCTTTTGTCATGCCTTAGCTTGTATTCGAACCTATTACTGCGCTTTAACCACTACACCACGCCAGTGTTTTCACATTCAAAAACGCACAATGTGATCGAAAAGCACACAGCCTCGCCTTATATCACTCGATGTATATCCGTCATTTGCGTTGATGTGACGGCAACGGAACTTAGTTAATCAGTTTTTCATTATTGAAATTGATGATCTGGCGTCCCCATAGTATTTATTAAGGCTCTTTGATGTTTGATCAGCAAATTACTTTATTTCTATTCATATATTCTGTAAAATAAACATTTCTGTCAATGTTTATCAAAAACAGTCTAGTCCAGTAATAGATAACAGTTTATGAGAGCAGTGTTGTATTAAAAGATATTGCGTTGAAAATACGAAAAATAACGAAATTAAAAAACCGATGTAGAAAAACATGACAAAGTGGACTTCGGGATTAAAAAAAAAAAAATTATATTCCGTTTGAAATCTAAGCTCCTTTGATGAGATAAACAAAATTAAAATTTTGTTTGGTTAATCCCACTGTACATTATTTCGAGTGCCATCAACATCGATAACCCAGTGTCACAGTTTTTTCTTTCTTTTTTCTTTTCGCCCCATCTCAATTCATTGTGCTTGTAAATATTCTATAATTTTATTAAATTTTATTTATTTTATTTTATTTTATTTTATTTTATTTTATTTTACTTTATTTTATTTATTTACTATTTTTTTAACCCTTTTTTTTGGTAGTTGATGATGCTAAAAACTTGAACACAAAAAAAAGAAATAAAAATAAAAATGGGGAATAAAAATAATTTCATATCAAATGTTCGACCTCAAACATTTAAACATGCAACAGCTGCTCAATTTATTTATTCATACGCAAACAAAAATAAAAAATTGCGGCAAAAATATAAAAAAAAACAGATATACTACTACACTCACATGTTTATAATGATGAAGTGTTGCAAGTAATTTTTTATTATTTTTTATTTTTTGTTAGTAAGTAGTTGGTGCCATTAAACAGTCACTTGAACTAGAAATCTGTAAACTATTATTTATAATCGAGAAGTGCTTGATTTAGTACAAATGTATAAAGAGGGAGCTGTTTGTTCTAATTTAGCCTCGTTGCTTTAACTAGACCTCTGGGCCGGATGGCATACCAGCACTGGTCCTAAAGCAATGCTCTTCGACGTCCACTAGCTCACCTTTTCAGTGCGTCATATCGCGCCGGTATTTTTCCATCTTGCTAGAAGGTTGCTAATATAACACCAATCCCCAAAAAGGACGAGACTAGTAACCCTGAGAACTACCGTCCAATAGCAGTTTGTTCCGCACTCTCCAAGGTTATGGAGAGTATGATTAATCACCACCTTGTGTGATATCTGGAGTCCAACGATTTACTTAGCGATCGTCAGTACGGTTTCCAAAAGGGCCGTTCATCGGGTGACCTGCTGGCGTTGCTCTCGGAGAAGTGGAACAAGTCCATTCATGGTTTTGGCGAGAGTAAGGTTGTGGCTCTGGATATCTCAAAGGCGTTTGATAGAGTTTGGCACGTTGCTCTCATTTCGAAACTTAATGCTTTTGTTGCCATTAGTCACTTCTCTCGATTTATATCGAGTTTTCTCAGAGATCGCTCTATAAGAGTGGTTATTGATGGGGTCTCATCCGACGAGTTCAGGGTAAACTCAGGGGTACCGCAACTACTCTTTTTCTAATATTTCGTAACTACTTTCTTCTTCTCACTTCTACTCCTATGTACTCTTTTGCGAATGACAGCAACATTTGTCACTCATATTGTTTTGATCGTAAACCGAGACTTCTGAAGGTTAGGGTAAGAAGGATGAATATGAACGTCACACTCACAAGTGACCTGGTGAAGGTCTCCGAGTGGGGAAACAGGGTCGATTTTAATGCACGTAGGACTCAATCTTGTTTTTTAACACACAGGCGTGGTGGTGTGCTGTCATCTGTGCCAATGGGTAAGTAATGTGGATATTGAGGAATCAGATGCTCTTGATGTTCTGGGCTTGAGAATTCACTGTGACTTTCGTTGGAGTAATCACATATTTCAAGTGTCGAAAGAATCATTCAAGTGCCTTGGTTTTTTGAGGCGGTGCAAGAAATACTTCACCCCATCTGATCTCCTTAATATTTACAAGACCTATATCCGACTCAAAATGGAATACAACTCTCATATTTGGGCCGGCACTTCAAAGTCTATTTTGGAGCTTCTCGACCGCGTACAGGAGAGGGCGAAGATGCTCAGCAATGACGGTAGGGTAGTCAACTCTATCGATTCATTGGAGCACCGTCGCAATGTGGCGTGTATTTCATTGTTCTATCGGTTCTATAACGGAATGTGTTCTAACGAAATTAAGGAAATAATTCCCAAAAATCATATATTTTTACGTAGTACTCGTATTTCTCGTAGAGCGCATCTCTTTGTGGTGCACGCAACGCATTATAGGGAGAAATCGTTCTTTGGTCGCACTGTTCGGTTGTGGAATAGTCTTCTAGCGAAGGTATTTAAATCTAACGTCCATAAAAACTACTCCCTCTGTCCTCCTTGAATTAACCTATTTTCCTAGTACCAGCATAATGCACTGCATGAGTAGGGGCCATCCCCTGGGTGCTGGTCTTATATGAAAAAAAAGGAAAGGAGATCCTGCTACACAGCCACCAAGTTCTTTGCGACTATTTTCTCTTTCAAAATTTGGAAAACTGTAGAATATAATTTAATTCATACGCTTTTTGCACTCATATTTGAAAGGAATAAAAAATATAGAACATTTACTTCAATTAATTATGAATTTGTCTTCGTAGCAACAAATAAATGTTTATTGGCACGACAATGATAAATGTTGTTCTCATTGAAGCTTAAAAACCGCACTAGTTACACCCACTTTTGAAATAAATGAATGGAACTGCTGAAAAAACTAATACACAAATTAAAATAAAATTAAAAGACAAAAAAATAAAAAATAAAAAAAAAAAAATAAAAAAATAAAATTGTTTAACCCTTGAATATTTAAGGGGTATAAAAAGTACTACAATATTCTCTAGTACTACTTTTAAGCGAACTTCTGTAGATAAAATTAATTCAACATCAAATTAATTATTAATTGATATTTTTACGAAAATAAAAATGACTAAAAGAAAATACACCACATCTGGGAATATATGGTGAAATTTTAGCTATAAACTTTATTGGTTTGTTTCAAGGCTCTGGTATATCTGTTACTGCCCTAATTGTCTGCGCTATTGAGAGTGCTACCACCTGCATGTTTAACAGTGTTGCCAGTTCGATTCAGTTTTGTATATTATAATTCTACATCTCTTAAATTTAACGTAGATAAATAGAAATTTGTTGTAACCACAAGAATATTTGTAATTGATAATGAATTGCTATAAAAGGTGCAGTCACAAAGTGAAGTCGTGCTAAGACGTAAATAAAAGTATTGTTTAAACGAATATTAAGTGCAAGATAAATAAGTTGTTGTATTAAGATAAACTGTATAAAAATAAAGTGAGGAAATAAAAACTGTAAAACAACAACAACGGGATGTTCATTTTATTTTGACGCAACTAAAAATAACTCAAATGTTTTAAAAAGTTGAAAACGTAACAATATCAAAGAACTTTAATTAAAAATAATATTTAAACATAAATATAATTGTAGTATAACCTGGTTGATTTGATATAATGAATAAAAGGAATGAACTAAAAAATATGCCATCAAAGTAATGAAAACAATTCTATCATTTGCTTTACATTATCGGCTTCTAAATGTGAACTTATTAATAAGACTCTCATTGCAAAGTCTAATATTATATGTTTACAAATGACCAGAAACAAAAGTTGCTAATGGCTTCTGGTGTCTTCACTGTTACAATTTTGGCTCCAGCCACATATCGATTATCATTATTTTCTTCTTAAGCTACAAGTATCCTGTGATATTTTAAAAGCTTACGGATTTTCATTAAAAATAAAACATAAAATTTAGCAAAATGTACGAACTATATAATTCAATATTAAAGATGATTTAGTCTGAATGTTGACCGTGGCTACGCCTTAAATGATCCATACGCTGAGTTCAATTTTGTCATACTCTCTGACATTATTAATTCTCTTAATATTCCACGAAGAAACATGGTTACTTTTCTCAGTCAATGAGCTGCACCCGATTATATTTTTAGATTCATTGAAACGGAGCTACAGTTTAACGCCGGCTCCGAACTGCATATGCATTAGAGAAGTCTTCAATAGTAGTAATACACATAACCAGTTACTAGCTCATAATATGAGGTGATACCGCTGTTGAAAAAACTTTTCCTTTTTTAAAATATTCTAGTCTGATATTGAATTAGGAGCTTCTGGTTGGTGGGCGGGTGTCTTACCTACCACATCACAGCGGCACTCTCAAACATATCGACCGAACTCGCCTCTCAATTGGGCCTTATTTTTTTGCGTGCTGTGTGGCATGTAGCACAGTCTTGTTGAAACCATAAGTCAGCCAAATTCAGCTCTTTCATTTTGGGCACAAACAACTTTGTAATTAACGCACGGTAGCGCTCGCAATTCACAGTAACGTTCCTGCCTTCACCGTCTTTTAAAAAGTACAGTCCAGCAATCCGGCGGCCCATAATCCACACCAAACAGTGCATTTTTCGGGATGCAAGGCTTCTGAATGCTCTTCACAGCAAATACGGCAATTTTGCTTATACATGTATTCATTCAACCAGAAATGAGCTTCGTCGCAGAAAGTCATCTTCAGCCAACTTTGCCAGCGCCCATTCAACGTTATGATAGATTGTGTGGCTTCAGCTGTTATTAAAAGGTTTTACACCCAAATCTATCAGCAAAATTTTCCACATAGTAGAGCAATAGAGATCCAATTGCTGCAAACGGTGCCGAATTCATAATTCAGGGTCATGAACATCACAGACCGATACAGCTGTGATATTTTCATCGGTACGCACTCTAGGTATGCCTGTTGAAGGTCGCCCAAACTGACCATAAAATCAAAAATGTGCGCAATGCACATTCTTAACCGAGCATAAGTTTTGATAATAAACGTTGTGCATTTGTAAGTCGACTCATGGTTAAATTATAGACCAGACTGAAGATGTTTGACAGTAACATATAACACGAAAACAGCTGAGCTGCCAAAAACAGTGTGGCTAGAAAGAAAGTTGCTAAAAAATCATTCGATATAATACTCCAATCTATAAAATCATCTTAAGAGTTTGAGAATTGATAGAGCTTGAGCTGATATGCCTCCAGCTAAATCAAGTGGGTCCTACGATCGCTCCCAATTGACCATTAATAAAACCATGAGGTTAACTCAAAGAGCGTTAGGCTATACACAGGCATAATTAGACCAAGTTTGGCGCCATAAGACACCAAAGGAGAAACAAACAAAACAGTGGGTTTCATGGCGACTGTTTTTTTGATGCAGACGGTTTCGTTAAGTGTTAAACGATTACCGATAAATATTATTCAGAGCCTTTAAATAGCTCTATTATTTATTTGAAGTCATAAGCAAATCCATCCAGATTCACTTTACAGTTGTGCACATACGCGAACTTGAGAAATCTTATTATTTAAAGGAAGTAAAGCTCTTGGAGAAGTGCGAAATAGGCCTTTAAAAAAATAATTTTCATTGTCTTAAAGTTCAAATGTTTGCCTTTTAAATACCAACCACTTTTAAAGGGTTAACTTAAGTTCAATTGTTCTACTATTGATTTAATATATGGCCTAACCTTACGAATTCCTCTTGTACCCTATTCATAAATTACTTCAAATGGTTTTTCAAAAAAGTTCTGTAGTTATGGTGCTTCCGTAAATGCAGGCTGTTTTTTTTATATACACGAGTATAGGCCTTGAGTGCCAGTTAAAGACTCTCTTCGAATTAAAAGCAAAACTGAAAAAAACACGGTACGTCACTTCAATTTAGGATGGCTGGTTTAATAATAATAAAAAACAATAACAACAAAACCAACAAAAAGTCTTCAACAAGAGCAGCAGCAACAGCAATAATATTGCACCTCATTATTATGACATAAAAATAAACCACCAAGCAACAGCAACAAAATGCTGTTGCAAGAGCATCAGCTGAATTTTACATTAAACAGAGGCCACAGCTGTCTACTTTAAAAACTCACTGACTGACACTATTTGCACTATAGCGACCACCGCGAAATAGTGGCAGTAGTAAATGCCACACATACACACATACACTAATACATAAATATTTACTTGTTGTTATGTTTGTTGTTATTACAGCCATTGTTGCCTGTTAGTTAGTTGTGGTGTAGCAGCTTTCATTTTATTCGCGTTTTAATTTTTTTCTTCTCTTTTTTTCTGGCATAACTACAACGACCTTGGCTCTTAATGTGGCACTATGTGGCATTTTTTATGATTAGTTGCAACTTGTATTTTATTCTTGTTGCTCCTCTTAATTTTGTTTTTATTTTCTGTTTCTTTAATGCTGTAATATTTAGTGTTTGTTGGTTGCTGTTAAGTTCCTTGTTAATCTCTCGTTCTCTTTATTTATTGTTTCACTTCTTTTAACATTTTAGGTTTTTTTTCTTATACTTAATGTGCTCAAAGGCTAAAAATTAAGGTTTTATCGCCAACAGCCATAAAAAAGCACAAAAATAATGGCTTGAGAGACTACGGAATAAGAAAATAAAAATTAAAAAATGTTTTTCTCTATTTAACTAAATAAATGAAAAAAAAATAATAAAATAAAAGTGCCTTTAACAGAGTTTATAGCAGAGAATATGGTTTATAACATAGCCAACCTTGTTAAAATAGGTAAATTTCATTAAAAGATGCGTTGATATTAGGGAGATCGATTATTCGAATTTTTTCAAAAACAGGTTTTCGAATAATTCAAAAAATAACATTTAAAAAACCGGTTTTCGGTTAAATAATTATTCTAATAACCGGATATCCGGTTCTTATATTTAAATAAAATTGTTCTTAATTTTTGAAGCGCAAAGCTGGACCATGTCGTTTTAAAAATAAGCGGAAGCTGACGAAGAGCTTAAAATTAAAGTGGAAATCAATACCAACAATAATTCTAACAAATCTCATAAAAATATGCCAAAATGGTATCCGAAGGCCAAAAAACAAAAGTTTGCAAGTTACTTAAGTTTCGAACAAGCTCAACAACTCAAGCAGCTAATTCATTTACTCTGGTTCTATTACTTGGTAGAGAATGTAGTTAAATGTTTGTTGTTATATTAGTTATTATTTAGGTGCCTAAGATAACAAGAATTAAATGTTTTACTTTAAATAAATCTATTAGAGTCCTTAATCGCCTCGACAAGAAAAGTTGCTTAGATTTCGAACAGCTCTGTATATAAATTCATGCACCAAGTATTTAATAGTGTGTGCGTCGCTGTGGTGTGTTACGTAAGACACCCACCTTCCAACCTAGAAGTCGTCGGTTCAATCCCAGGCCACACCGTCTGACAACTTTCAACAGTGATATCACCTCACAACATTACTAGCTATTGGTTATTCGTATTTACGCAGTGAAAAACTTCACTAACTAATATACTTGCCGTTCGGAGCTCGCGTTTGTGAGTTGCTTTCAATGAGTCTAGTTGATCATTCTCCATATATAAAAATTAATATTTATTTACAGGAGATGAGAAAAAGTTATTGTTGCTCTAGTGTGCATATCTCTTTCGATATACCTCGGTTTTCACTTTCTTTGTGAGGCGTTCAAGCTTGTCATATACACAAAAATACTAACTGAATTTACGAGGGCGGATTGACATTGACCTAGCGCTAGATGGCGGCACAAACACAAAAACTTTTTCTTCCTTAGAAATAACGATCTGCCAAACGTCAGCTGTTAAAATTTTAGCCAAATTCATCGATTAGTTTATTTGTTGTAGTCGTTTGAAGTAAGCAACTCTTGTGTTTCTTGGAAAATAGAAAAAAGTGTATTTCATGTAGTGATTAAACACTATTATTTGAAAGGCAAAACGGGGAAAGAGACAAGAGAAAAGCTTGATAAATATTACGGCGAATCTGTTCCGTCAGATTATATGGTAAAATGTTGGATTGCTGAATTTAAACGGGGCCGAACAAGCACTGCAACAATACCATCAACAGAAAGGCCAAAAGAGGTGGTTACTGAAGAAAATATTAAGAAAATCCTCAATATCGTTATGAGTGATCGCCGTGAGATTGCTGAAATGGTAAACATATCATATGAACGTGGTTCAACATTTTACATGAACATTTGTATATGAAAAAGCTATCGGCAAGATGGGTGCCGCGTTTGCTCAGTGTTGAACAAAAACGAGTTGGACATGATAAAGCATAATCCTGCTGATTTTTGGCGTAGATTAATAACTGTTGATGAAACGTGGGTGCGCCACTACACACCTGAAACCAAAAATCAATCGAAGCAATGGGTGGAAGCTAGTGGAAGTGCTCCGAAGAAGCCGAAAACAGCGAAATCGGCTGGCAAGGTTATGGCCACTGTATTTTGGGATATACACGGAATATTGCACATCGATTATCTTGAAAAGGGATCCACAATCACAGGAGAGTATTGTCGTGCATTATTGGATCAATTGTTTGATGCAATCAAGGAAAAACGACCACATTTAAACAAGAAAAAAGTGCTCTTTCTTCAAGACAACGCACCGTTTCACACAGCATTAGATATGATGCTAAAACTACGAGAAATCCACTTCGAATTGGTTGATCATCCACCTTATAGTCCAGATTTAGCCCCTAGTGACTTTTTCCTGTTTCCAAACTTGAAAAAATGGCTCGCAGGAAAAAGATTCATCGCAAACGAAGAAGTGATTACCGAAACTAATGTGTATTTTGAGGAGTTCCCAAAATCGTATTATTCGGATGGTATAAAGAAGTTTGAAAATCGTCTTACTAAGTGTATTGAGCTAAAAGGAGACTACGTTGAGAAATTAATGGTTTAAAAAAAAAAAAATGTTTTTTCCTACTTAGGAAGCTTCAGTATCAATCCGCCCTCGTACCATATACAAATAGTTAAACGATGAGCATATTTGCAATAAAAAAATCTGCAAGCCTCTAAGACTTATACTTATTTAAATTATCCGGTTTATTCGGTATCTAAAAAATGACGATTTTGAAAAAACTGTATTCGACAAAACCAAAAAACCGCTTAAATCCGGTCGAATAATAATCGTACGGTCTTCCTAAATGATATCTTACAGAAAGCATAGTCACATATATATTTTAGATATTTATTCAAACTTAGGGCCTATTTTTAAGCTCTTTAAATAAAGGTTCCACCATCTAACGTTTTTTTTCAACTAGTGCTTAATTCGTGAATGGTAACACTTAACTCACGTCTGACAGATAAATAGTTTTATCCTTCCGCTGAACGAATATGGTTGTATATACGTTTGAACAACGCTGGGAATCTGGGCCTGCGATCGACTTACAGAAGATACCGATTTTGCCAAAAAAAAAAAATCATCTTTTCAGATGTAGCTCATTTTGCTCTTGGCGCGTATGTAAACAAGCTAAATTGTCGCATTTGGGGCACAAAAAACCCGCACGCATACATTGAAAAGCCGATACACCCAAGACGAGTCACTGTTTGGTGCGGATTTTGGTCCAGAGGCATAATTGGGCCACTTTTCTTCGAAATGAACAAGGTACCGCAAGGCTCTGTTCTTTCTCTTACTCTTTTTCTAGTATTTCTTAACGACTTTCTTCTTCTCATTTCTAATCCTATCTACACTTTTGCGGATGACAGCAACATTTGTCACTCATATATCTTTGATCGTAGACCGAGCCTTTTGGAGGTTGGGGTAAGAAGGATGAATATGAAGGTCACACTCACAAGTTACCTGGTGAAGGTCTCCGAGTGGGGTCGTGCGAACAGGGTCGATTTTAATGCACGTAAGACTCAATGTTGTTTTTTAACACACAGGCGTGGTAGTGTGCTGTCATCTGTGTCAATGGGTAATGTGCATATTGAGGAATCAGATGCTCTTGATGTTCTGGGCATGAGAATTCACTGTGACGTTCGTTGGAATGATCACATATTTCAAGTGTCGAAAGAAGCATTCAAGTGAATTGGTTTTTTGAGACGGTGCAAGAAATACTTCACCCCATCTGATCTCCTTAATATTTACAAGACCTATATCCGTCCCAAAATGGAATACAACTCTCATGTATGGGCCGGTGCTTCAAAATCTTTTTTTTTGGAGCTTCTCGACCGCGTACAGGAGAGGGCGAAGATGCTCATCAATGACGGTAGGGTGGCCAACTCTATCGATTCGTTGGAGCGCCGTCATAATGTGGCGTGTGTTTCATTGTTCTATCGGTACTATAACGGAATGTATTCTAACGAAATTAAGGAATTAATTCCCAAAAATCATATATTTTTACATAGTACTCGTATTTCTCGTAGATCGCATCCCTTTGTAGTTGATTGTCCAGTAAATCGCATAACGCATTATAGGGAGAATTCGTTCTTTGGTCGCACTGTTCGGTTGTGGAATAATCTTCCATCGAAAGTTAAATCCTGCCACTTACGACATGAGTAAATTTAAATCTAACGTCCATAAACACTACTCCCTCTGTCCTCCTTCCAATAACCTATTTTCCTAGTACTAGCACAATGCACTGCATGAGTAGGGGCCATCCCCTGGGTGCTGGTCTTATATAAAAAAAAGGAGTGGCCGTTACAATCAATGACGATCGTTATCGGGTCACGTTGAACGAATTTTTGTTCACAAAAACTTAAGAGGAAGATATTGGCAGCATTTGGTTTTAACAGGACGCCACGTGCCACACAGCCGAAACTACACTCGATGTTTTGCGCCCTGTTTTTGAAGATCGCATTATCAGCCGCAGAGCTGATGTCGTTTGGCCACCGCGGAGCTACGATTTGACACCATTGGACTATTATTTGTGGGGTGCCGTCAAAGATAAGTGCTACGCCAACAAGCCAGAGACAATTGACGCTTTGAAGGACAATATTCGTGAAGCCATTGGTGAAATACAGCTGCACACAGTCGATAATGTGCTTAAAAATTGGACCGATCGTGTAGGCTACTGCATGGCCAGCCGAGACAGCCATTTGAAGGAAATTATTTTCCATTATTAACCGGTAGGGTTGTACTTTCAAATAAAAAAAGAAATTTGAGAATATATGCAGTAGTTCTCTTTTATAACATTTTCAAAAAAAAAATTTCTTTTGCGGACCCTTTATATGCCTTTAGGACTCGACTTTTTAGATATAAGTTCTTAAAGTTTAATAAATTTACTCCAAGCTTTTTCTAGCATTATAACTTTTTATTGCTATTTTTTAGTTTTATATATTGTTACGTTCTAACTTTTTTAAAACGTTTGAGTTCGTTTAAATTGCGTTAAATAAAGTTAACACCACGTTGTTGTTGTTAAAATTTTATTTATTTACTAAACTATAACTTTTAACACAGTTTTATTTTTGACAGCCAAACGATATCTAAACTACGTAGGCAAAGCAGTCTCCTTATATACCTAATTGCCTACAGTTTGGAAAGTTCCGGAAATGTCTCAAATGATCTCATATGCTCTATCGGTTAGACTGTGTTACCCAGAGATGATTTAGTTTAAAACCAGCTTTGTTCTCTGATATTGTCGTTTTGTAATTTTCAATAGTTGTCATAATAGACATTAAACAAATACGTGGTGATGTAGGCTTTTATATAAAGTCGTATTTAATAGTTTATGTTTAAATAAATAAAGTTAAAGAAAAAGTTATGAATTTTTTTTTTTTTCTTTAATATTCTACAAAACTTTTGTTTTTGCTAAAAATATTTATTTTTTATTTCTTTTTTTCTATGGAAAACCTTTAAAGGCCATTTATGAATATTTAAGTTTTTTTCAATGTTTACGTTTTATCATTACAATAAATAAACATTAATATTCGTTATTTTTGCGAACTATTTGTATATGAAAAATTATTTTTTGTTGTTTTATTTTAACTTTTTCGTTTAGTTGAAACCATTTTTCTTTTTTTTTTTTTGCTTTTGTCTGTAGCAAATAATTTTTTTTTTTATTTTTTTTATTTTTTTGATGGCTAAAGAGAAGGATTGTGGGGTAAGAAAACGAAATTATAATTGAAATCTAAAAAGTTCTCAATTAGAGAACTAAAAACCAAAATTACAGTTGGTGTGAAAAATGTTTTCAACGTTTTTCTTATTTTTTTCTAAAATTTTTTGCATGTTTTTGGGTTTTGCTTTGATAGTGATGCAGCAACAAACATATTTTACATGTAGTGCTGGCAATAATTTGAAACTTTGGGGTGGTAAAAATAGCAATCAACATGAGATGTAGTGGACAAAGGTAATAGGACAGTTGTTAGTAGATTTGTGACCAGCTTGTATGATGAAACCATTTGAATTATTTGTTATATTAAATGCTTTATTTCCAGAGCCTATTTAGTGAGTCAGATGTCATAAACAAAACTGAAACTGACACACCTACAAATGATGTAAACATTTAAGAAGTACTAACGAGATTGAAATTTTCTTCACGATTTATTTTGTTGAATTCTAGATTAGAAGGTAAAACTGTACAAAAAACTAAATAATATTAGTTTAGGGTTTCCGCTAAGTCGATCTGCTTACCCTTATTTTTATAGTTTAAAATTCTTTTCTTATTTCCTGTTTGTTTATCCAATACAGATGCAAAGCAATTTTTATAGTTATGGCAACTAACAGGAAAACAAAAAAATATTTTCTAAAAAGGCAAAAAGAACAAAAAAAAAGAAACCCTATTAGAGGCAGCCTTACTAAAACAAGAAAGAAAACCTTTAAAAAAAAAAGTAACGAAACTAAATCAAAATGGTCATGTACCAACCAACTATACTATAACAACCACCAACAAAAAAAAAAAAAAAAAAAAAAAAAAAAAAACTTCTTGATATACTCGTAACGTACGAGTGAGTGTACATGGACATGTTTCACTAGATACGGATGCAAATGGGTCTGTGGCAGTGGCTGTAGATGAAGATGTACATGTACATGTATAGAGCAGCAGCAACATGAATATACCCGCGGCCATTAAAAACTATTTTTTTCCATGTTTTTCATGTTTTTTCTTCCATTACTACTTTATTTTATCCTTAATTGCGTAAATTTACGACACAACTTTTTTCCCCTCATTTTTTTTCGGTACTAAAAACATTTGAGGAACTTTTTTAATATTTTTTTTTTTCGTTTCGCTTTTTGCCAAAACATGACGAAAATAAAAACCAAAAATGGCCAAAAGAAAAATTCTAACTTTAATTTTGGCCCACACAGAAAGAGAGGAAGGGAACAAAATAATAAAAAAGAAATTAAAAAAAGTGTTTGAATAATTGAACTCACCTGCACAGACATGAGACAGGAGGCGTTAGTAGTTAAAAATTTGTTACTCAAAGACGAAATAAAGGGGGGAAAAAGTGTGAGAAAAATTGTCGACAAAAATAGGGCAAAAAGAAAATGAATAAAGGCAGACCAAAGTGTTTAGTTATGCAGCCTGTTGGTGTCACTGAAATTGAATTACTGGCATAAGTTTTGTAAAAAACAAAAAGAACAAACGAAAGGGGGAGTCTACGAGTCGAGGAAAAAACTAAGAAAATATGGACAAAATCATTGTGATGCCTTAAGACAAGAAAGAGTTTCTTGAACTTTAAAA
Organism: Wohlfahrtia magnifica; assembly: GCA_023159175.1. Classification (NCBI taxonomy): domain Eukaryota; kingdom Metazoa; phylum Arthropoda; class Insecta; order Diptera; family Sarcophagidae; genus Wohlfahrtia; species Wohlfahrtia magnifica. The sequence continues at coordinate 5,517,235 of JAKWBJ010000537.1, forward strand.
GTTAAGAGCGCTTAAAAACTATTGTAATTATTTTCTAACACTTTACTTTCAAGAGCCTTTACAGAAAGGAGGTTAAAACATAACAAAACGAAAAAATGAGGAAATTTTTGATTAAGAAAAATCGATTTTCTTTTATTAAAATAAAATTAATACTGTTTTCTTTCTACAAAAATAAAAATAAATTTGTGTGATTGTAATCAAAAGAAAGCAAAACAAAAAGAAATACAAAATTTCAAGTAAGAAATGCATTCTCTAAATATCGAAGAATCATGACAAGCCATAAAATAAATATCATTCTTCCAATACGATTTATGCAGTATTATGTTTGGTCGTTCCTTCTTTATGGAGTTAAAGGTCGGACATTGAAGACAACACACCTGAACTTATTAGAAGCCTTTGAAATGTGGTGCCATTGTAGATTTTTGAAAATATCATGGACTGAGAGAGTTTTTTTTCTTGAGACCAGCACCCAGAAAATAGTTTGTGGGAAGGAGGATAGAGATTTTAGTGCCTATGGACGTTCGATATAAATTTACTTATGCCGTAAGTGACAGTAAAAATTGTTCCACAAACGAACAGTGCAACAAAAGAACGCATTTTCCCAATAAGGCATTGTGCGCTTGGATGAAAAATCAACTACAAATGGATGCGCTCTACGTGAAATGCGTGTACTATATAAGACTATATGATTATTAGGAATTAATTACTGAATTTCGTCGGAACACATTCCCTTATGGAACAGATATAACAATAAAACGTACTCCACATTGCGACGATAGAGTCGGCTACCCTCTCCTGTACGCGCTCTAAAAGCTTCAAAATAGATTTCGAAGCACTGGCGCATATATGAGAGTTGTATTACATTTTAGGCCGAATATAGGTCTACTGAATATTAAGGCACCGTCTTAAAAAACTGAGGCACTTGAATGCTTCTTTGGACCCTCGAATTATGAGTTCGGACATCAACAGAATCTGATTCCTCAGTATCTACATTAACCATAGATTCAGATGACAGCAAACCACCACTTCTTTGTGTTAAAAAACAACACTAGGCCTTGCGCGTATTAAAACCGACCCCGTTCGTTAGAAGCCACTAGGAGATTTTCACCAAAACACTTGAGAGTGTGTCGTTCATATTCGTATTCATCCCTTTCGCCTCAATCGCCAAAAGTGTCGGTCTATGATTAAAAGAATATTTTTTCAGAAACCCGAGCCACCGGTTTTTATTGGGGTTTTTGATAGGTTTTTTTAGGTTTTATTGGGTTTTATAAATGCTTTCAAATTTCCTTCAAGTCGACAACATCCTTTGCTTGTTTATACAATCACATTATTTTAAAATTTATGATGCAATTTTGCACTCTTGGTGGAATCAAGGCGTCATTGTGTACTATGAGCTGCTAAAACTGGGTGATCGAAGCAGACTGCAATTACTTCTTTTGAATGGTGATTTATGAGATAAATGGCCGGAATATAAAGACAGACATGATTAAGTTATTCTTTTGCATGATAACACACAACCTAATGTCTAAAAAGTTTCAAAACAATTACTAGAAACGATAAAATGCCGCAACCGTCGTAATCTCCGAACATTACTCCGTCGGCTGATGCGACGATTACAACATACGCACACTTTTTTATACAGGCTTTCTTTGTATGACATTTCGCTATAACGAACTGTTTGTATTATGAAGCACATTCACCTGAAGCGCAATTTAGCTCGTTCTGCGATTAAAAAAAAACGTGGATTTTACGTTCTTTAAAAAAAAGTGCAAGGGAAGCAAACGCAACACAAGTTCATCTCGGTTAAAGGCATTTCGATTTACGGCCTACATTTTCAGAAACTATCTAGGACGTATAAGGAGATATGAGTTTATCTTTTAACATGTCACCGAATCATTTCCTTTGAAGAAATACAAATCGGCTTCAAAGTTGAAGTGTCTTAAAGGACCATAAATTTTTTCTTAGACGGGATTAGGATATTGGCTCAGGAGTGTAGAAAAGATGTAAACAGTGGTTTGATAAAGTTGTTATTCCATTATCTGATTGAGGTCAAAAACGGAACAAATAAATTTGTAGTCCCAATACGTAAATTACAACTATTTTTGTTGTAAATAAACTACGAAAACCTTTAAATAAAATAAGCCCACCCGGTTTTTTAAATATAATACCCAATATAACCCGGGTGGATTTAATTGGGTTACCCAGTTGGTTAAGAAATATTAGAAAAAGAGTTCAAGAAAGAACAAAGCCTTGCGATACCTTTACCACTCTTATAGAGCGATCTCTGATCTTGCGCCGGTATTTTTTCATCTTTCTGGAAGGCTGCCAATGTAACGTCAATCCCTAAATTAGGTGAGGCCATTAACCCTGAGAACTAACGCCCAATAGCAGTTTGTTCCGCTTTCTCTCAAGTTATGGAGAGTATGATTAATCACCATCTTGTGAGGCATTTGGAGTCCAACGTTTTGCTAAGCAATCGCCACTGCGGTCTCCGCAAGTGCCGTTCTACTGGTGTCCTACTAGCGTTGTTTCCGGAGAGGTGGAATAGATCTATTCATGGTTTTGGCGAGAGCAAGATTGTGGTTCTGAATATCTCCAAGGCGTTTGCAGTGGTTTGGCATGAGGCTTTTATTTCGGAATTTAATGCTTTTGGTGGCGTTGTGGAACTCCCTATTTCGGTCACTTTATGTGCGTAGCAAAATATGAACCACTGCAATTGGTCTTGCAAGAAAGAATAAGAATGAGAAAAGGAATTGGTCGTAAACAAATATCATTGCTGAAAAATATTAAATACTGGATTGGCTTACTAGCAATCGGAGACAGCCACACCCATACAAATTGTATATTTATTTGTCTTTATCTTCGAAATGGCAGGAGATATTCGCTAAATTTGGCAGTAATAGATTCATTAGACAACTAGAAGTGGTACCTCCCATACAAACCAAATATTGATTTCTGTATATCTTGAGAACGGTTAAATGACAAGCTTCTGAATTTGGCCTAGATAACTCCATTTTTTTTTCTCCGTCACCCCTCTAGGGAGCATATTGGCTTTCCACAAAGCATACATTGCTTTGTTTCAGATTCTTTAATCAATTTGATCTTTCAAATTAAGTAAATGATTAATAAGCTGTAGCTTCCTCCTTATGACTTTTTTGTGTAGTGGTGAAGATCCTTGCTAATTGGTGCTAATCTTTACTTTAGCATTGTAATTTTTTCCCAGTAGGTTGCGTGTTTTTCCTGATCATGCGTCTGATGTTTGTCATCATCGCCAGAGATATGCGAGAAGAGTCAGGGAGGCTTTTTTCTTTATTTTTTTTTATATCGAGTTGCCTGAAGGGAAGAAGTTGAAGCCTTTTTTATTATTAAGCATTCAAAACCACAATAAAATTTTTTCTTCGTCATGTCCTCTGCTGGGGCTCGAACCTGGGTCGTTTGTGTTGTTATGCGAGCGCTCTACCCACTACACCACGCCATCCCCAGATGACTCTATAGTCAATAAAAATTACAACCCAAAAAGTGAGCGGAATTTGGGTGTTGCCTCCAATACAAACTACATATTAATTTTATTATATCTAGGGAATGGATAAATCTAGAAATTCAGTATTAAGCCTGAATGACTTCATAGTCACTACAAATCAACAGCCAACATATAGACGGAATTGGGCAAGCGTTCCTGGTACCGTCCATACAACGTATATATTAATTTTGTAGATCGTGAGAACTGCAATAGTAGAAGTTTTTAAATTAGGTTTAAACAACGTCGTGAACAATAGACATCATCAGTCAGTAACTGGGCGAGATTGAATAAGTGAGAATGGCACCTTCTTTTCATACAAAATATTGAATTTTTATATGTGGAGAATGACAAGTATAAAACCTTCGTTATCTGCCCGTATCAGCCTAAAAACGTAAACTGCACAAAGCGCACTGTCTGTATACGTATCTTATATTTCAAAATGTATGCGTGTTTATTTGAAGAATGTATGCAGCTAAAAAGCAGAACCTACAGTGTCTATCTGAAAAGAACAAATAATTGGATTTTGACCGGAAGGGCACAAAATGGTGAAAAAGGGTAACAAATATAACTAAGATAGTAAGTAAATGGTTCGCCAAATAAATTTCATTTTTTTGAAAATGCTATTACTGAATATTTTCTCAAATTTCTTTTTTTATTTGATAGTACAATCCTTCCGGTTAATAATGGAAAATAATTTCATTCAAATGGCTGCCTCGGCTGGCCATGCAGTAGCCTACACGATCGGTTCAATTTTTAAGCACATTATCGATTGTGTGCAGCTGTATTTCACCAATAGCTTCACGAATATTGTCCTTTAAAGCGTCAATTGTCTCTGGCTTGTTGGCGTAACACTTATCTTTGACGGCACCCCATAAATAATAGTCCAACGGTGTCAAATCGCAGCTCCGAGGTGGCCAAACGACATCAGCTCTGCGGCTGATAATGCGATCTTCAAAAACAGGGCGCAAAGCATCGAGTGTAGCTTCGGCTGTGTGGCACGTAGCGCCGTCCTGTTGAAACCAAATGTTGCTAATATCCTTTTCTTAAATTTTTGTGAACAAAAATTCGTTCAACATGGCCCGATAACGATCGCCATTGACTGTAACGGCCACTCCTTGCTCATTTTCGAAGAAAAATGCCCCAATTATGGCTCTGGACCAAAATCCGCACCAAACAGTGACTCGTCTTGGGTGTATCTGCTTTTCAATGTATGCGTGCGGGTTTTCTGTGCCCCAAATGTACAATTTTGCTTGTTTACATACCCGCCAAAATCAAAATAAGCTTCATCTGAAAAGATGATTTTTTTGGTAAGTCGATCGCATTCCCACTTAGCGAAGCGTATACACAACCATATTCGTTCAGCGGAAGGATAAAATCAATTATCTGTCGAATCAGACATGAGCTAAGTGTTACCATTCACGATATAAGCACTAGTTAAAAAAAAGACGTTAGATGGCGGACCCGATATTTAAGATAACGATCGAAGCACGCCGGGTTCTAGCGAGTAATAAATAAAAATTTGCTTCTGATATATGTAAATGAAAATCACATTCATACACCGCCAAAAAAAATAAAGAAAAGTCACTAAATAAATAGACTTGAAACAAACAAAAATTCTCTTTTAAATTATTCAATATTTAATTTTGTTGTTGTTGCTAGTTGTTGTAGATTTTATTGTTTCAAGTTGCATGTCTAATTAAACAATCACAGCTTTAGCTGTTATTTTTACTTCATTTCGCAGACAAATCCTGTAAATATTTTATGAAAATTAAATGAAATACTCGCTCGTGCTCTCTTTCTTAAATGACAGGATACTCGTATAGAAGAAACGCTTATGTGTGGATGAGTGAATCAAAGAGTGAGATTTAATGTTTATGTTGTTGTTTTAGTAAAATTTGTTTTATTGTTTTTGTTCGTGAGGGATTGTCTAATGCCTCTGAGGACCTGGGTGTGTTCTAAAGCCTTAAAGTTGGGGTTTATTTGATGGCCTATAACAATAACAACAAATAACAAAAGAACACACAAATTTACTACAAAACCATTGAAGTCATAAAAATGAAAACAAAAAAAAAAAAAAAAAAAACACAAAAAAAAGAAGAATGAGAAGAAGAGAAGTGAAGAAAAATAAAACGGAATTGTTTAGAAGTTGGCAGCACTCCCTGGAGACAAATCAATTTTGGCTTTAAGTGCAACTTTATAGTGTTTCAACGAGTGTTTGTATGTTCCGGTTTTTCATTGTATTCCATTCCAGTTGTTACCATATCATTTTTTGGCTTTGCTTTTCTCATTGATGATGTTGTTGCCTCTTCTATTGTTTTTCGTTTTTTTTTTCTCCCAGAGTTTGTTTAAAAAACTTTTTTTTTTGTTGTTTAATATCCTCTGAACCATGTATTGCTTTACGATCTTGTCCTGTGCACATACACTCATTTTCCATATCTCTATCTCTCTTCCTCTCTCTTTCTCGCTAAGGAGAAATTTTTATAGCAGTTTTTGTTTTAATTTTTGTTTTTGTTTTTGTTTCTATTGTATTTTTATTTTATACTGCTGTAATTCAATACTAAAGTTCATTCATTTTTGTTGTTGTTTTTGTTTTAGTGTTTTTCCTTCTCCCCAAATAAAAGCCAAATACGAGGACAAGGGAACCATGTCATGTTTAGTAAAAACATTTTCAAATGTCGGTAATAATTATAACAAATGGCTAAAAGTTTTGATATGTTTCATTAATTCGCTTATTTAGGGCTGAAGTATTTTTCGTTTAATGTATTAAGAAAATAAAATGCATTGAAATAATTCAATGGGATAAATAAATAGACTTTAAATTGATTAAAACTATTGGATTTTGAAACAAGAATATTGTTTCCAAAATGGACGTATTGGCATAAAAATATTCGATAATTGTGTGAAATCAATGGCGCTCGAGAAACGCATTGAAATGCTAAAAATCGGCAAAAACTAAAGGGTGGGCCATCTAAAAGCTTAAATTTGAAAATGCAATAAAACAAAAACAGTTTGAAATTTTACTATTTTTGTTGTTGTTGTTGTTGTGAAGTTCAATTGTTCCGGTTAGATATGAAATACTCTTTCATTCATATGGCTGCCGCGGCTGGTCTCACAGTACCCCACGCCATCGAATCATTTTTCCATAACTTTTTCGATTGTATGGGATGGTAACTCGGCAATGGCATTACAAATGGTCGGCATAAAATTTGTCCCACAGAAAATAGTCCAACGGTGTCAAATCGCAGCTTCGCAGTAAACCGATTGTTGCATGCGTTGTGTGGCAAGCTGCACCAAACATCGTTAAAATTAATACCATGGAGAGCGTGCACAAAAAAGCGGTTAGCATAGTGCGATAAGTGATTACATTGATTGTTACGCTTGCGCCGTCTTCATTTACAAACAAATATGGGCCTATGATGCCTCCGCTCTACAAGCCGCACCAAACAGTCACTCGTAATGGGTGCATTGGCTTTCGTTTGGGTTTTCTGAGCTCCAAATATGGCAATTTTGCTTATTAACGTACTCACCAAGATGAAAATGGGCTTCATCCGAAAAGATGACTTTAAATGGTGATAAATTTCCAATAAATCGCAATGTTGCTCAAGGGTAAACCGATTCATTTCGTTCAGTGGAGATAATATACTGAATTTTGTGAGAGAATAGAATGACATAAGTATTGAAGATTCGAAATAACCACTGGTTCAAATTTAAGCCGATACATGGCCCACCCGATACATCTAAATATTCAGATATTGATTTTTTCGAGACCATTGTTAGGAAATAGGTACGTAAGTTTGAGCCAATTGATTGATGAAAAAAATCCTAATTTGTGAGTTCATTTACTTTTTTGGCCTTAACACTTACAAGATGCAACTGTTGTACGAATTAACACCGGCTGAACACTTACTATGTTTCGAATAACAGTTGCAACAAAAGAGAAATACCTTAATTCATAAATAGTAGGGTTCCTATATAAATAAGTGCGCAAAAACAACTCTTAACCTGAAAAATATGGATAAATAAGATGAAAATTGTGTTCGCTGAAGAAATACACACATGTTTCCTACAGTTACTTATGCATATGGCATATATATCATTGATGACGTGGTGTACAATACAAACGGCCCATGTTTGAACCCCAGCACAGAACATAATGAAAAAAAATTAATTGCGACTTCAAGTGCTTAATAAAAACGCCTCATACTGGGAAAAAATGACAGTAGTAAGTAAGGATCACCACCAACATTATTATTTATTATTATAATACCGACCAAGCACTATTCCAAGACACTGCAACCCATAGGATCTATTGTGCTCCTTCCGATCTATAGTTTGTGCAGCAGATCTGCTGTCTCCCTAATGAACACCAGCATATCTGAAACCATAATGGTGGATATGTCACCCACTGAGACCCTATGTCCACCTAAGCCTATTAAGAATCCCACATTCACACAATATGTGTTCCGTTGACTCTCTGATGCCTATGAGCACAGTCTACAAACATCCACATCTCTGACCGTCATCTTCTTCAGATGCGCGCTTAGTCTACACTGACCTCTAAGAAACTCTGTAAGGAATTTCAAGTCCTGCCATACTTGAGTGCCTCAGAACCATGCCCAAATTGCAGACTGATCGCCGCCATAGAGTGACGAGGCCCTCTTTGGGCAATCCATTGCTCTAAGCAGCTGAAAAATCCTAATGCTTGATTAGAGTGAGGATGGTAATGAGTAGTGTTATAAAGAAACGTGTCTTTCCATTCGAGCCAAGTGCCATTAAGGCAGCTATCAGAAAATATATTAATGGTCTTACTCTTGATCTCACTGTCTTGGTAGATAATCGCACATTAGCAACAGCCGTGATCTCAGCCTGAAAGACACTTAGCGATCTATCCAGAGGGATTGACAAGTCTCGGTTGGGTCAATGGACACCAGGACCGACACAGTCATTCATTTGGCAGCCATTAGTATATCACTATAGATCAAACTCACTCCAAACTAAGCTCTTATTAGACCAACAATACCTGACTGGGAATTCAACCATGAATCTCCTACCCTCATCAAATGGATGTGAAGCGGTGTTAAACCAATCAAGGCTGCTTGAACATGTTCTCATTGTCACTTTTATACCACGGCAGGTGGTAGTGTGCTCAACTTTTTTCCAACAAGCTATCACCGCAAAAGTGATAATGGGCTTAATATATATATAAAATCATTCTTGGCGAAAGACCCCATGTCTTACCGTAGGAGGAGTGAGTTGGGAGGAAGGTTCTTATCCATTTCTTCTGAACGGTACCGATATGCGAGTTCCAACTAAGCCTCCTATCCAAACACCTAGATACTTAACCCCCTTATTAAAGTTGATGGTGTTACCCATAAAAAAAAAAAACAATCACTTGATAACTTGTATCTCCTTTTAAAAGGTACAACCATCGTTTTTCAGGGATTCACCAAAAGCCCCATGAGGTCACACAGTGTACACTCATATTACACTCATATTACACACGTATTGTTATAACGAGGTCATAAGCGTAACCAATTACACTGAGACCCTATGGTCACCACCACCATCATATGGAGACAAGCTACAGCAGATTAGTCATTAGCTGAAACAAAGCTTTAGATTCTTTGTGAAAAGCCAATATGCTCTCTAGAGGAGTGTCGGAAAAAATATCATATAAAAGGTATATTTCTCCTTCTTTTTCAAATCCTATCAGAATCTTAAGATCTGTTAATATTTAGATATGCTATTAGCTTATAACAGCAAAAAGGTGCGAAAAACGTACGTTTTTTTACTTTTTACTCAAGATTTTAAAAACCAATCAGAAAAGTAGTATCGCTTGCCAGTGTAATTTTTAAGAAGCAAATCTCTTATCTCTTTCCTTTACTACTCTCCACAGCAAAACTGTATTTATCAGCCCTTAAGAAATTGTAAGATTGTACGCAAAACTGCATCATTTCCTGATGTAATTGCCTGAGGTAATTGCAAATAAAAAATTTAGTAGAGCACCAAGGGGGACCTAAGAATATCTTATCGTATTTAAATTCCCCAATTCCTGCAAACTAGATCAGCGAAAATATGCCAATGAAGGTATCATTTGTAATTTATTTCATTTAAAGTTTTATTCAAAAGGCTTCCTTTGACCTTAAACATATGGTACTTTCATATTCCACCCTCGTATACTAGATGTATATATAAAACAGAATTTATCAATATACATATGTATGTATGGTTGAGTGTTATTGGTTTTTTCTAATTATTTTCAAATTAAATTACTCAACGAAAAACAAATTCCAAAAAAAAGAAAGGAGAAGAAATTGCTCGTAAAACTTTTTCTAAGAGTTTTTACCGTTTTTTTTTGTTTTTATGTGTTTTTTTTTTTTTGTTTTTGTGTCGCTGTTTTTTGTTTGTCAATATCCCATAAAACTCTGGCAACAAAAGCAATAAAAAATATTTGCAACAACAAATGTTGTTGGCATAAAAGTTGCAACAGAAAATAGCAGCTAAAACTTTATAATGAAACAAGAAATAAAAAACAAATTTTCATTATTTTCTTTAGCAATATTTGATTAGTTTTTATATTGATTTTGATTTCTATTTTTATTTATATTTTTTCTATTTTTTATTTATTTAATCCGGTCATCAATTGCATTTTATTTGAATTTTAATCCCTTTTTTCTGTTTCCTCTTTCTCCTTGTGTTTCTATTACTCTAACATTTTATTTATTTCTTTAATGTGTTTTTAATTGTTTCTAATCGCTGTCAGCCATTTTTAATGCAATTGTTTAATATATTTTTTTGATTTTAATTGTTTTTTTATATTTATTTTTATACAAAAAATATATAAAAACAGGCAATTATTACAAATTTTTACGCCTATCATTTTACATTTAAGTGTAGATAAGTAAAACTCTTCTAATGCGTTTAATGCTGTATATACACTGGTGGCCAAAACTAAAGCAACTAAAATCAATCACTTACTTAATGCAATAAAACATTTTAATTTTTGAGGAAATTTGTAATTTTTTTCTTCGCAGTGTTACAGATATAATTATAATCTACATATTCCAATCAAAAAATATTCATCTTCAATTAACTACGTGGACTTTTTTCACTCTTCTCAAATTAAAGCATTTTTTATCTGGTCAAAACTAAGGCAACACTATTATAACATTAATGTTTGCAAAAAACATTAATTGTTTTTACCGTTTTATTTTGCATATTTTGCTCAAAAAACATTTTTATTAAAGTTTACTTACAACAAGTTCTCTACTTATCTTAAAGAGCAAATTATAAGTGACTATCAAAATGGTTTGTCCCAAAGACAAATTTCCGAAAAGTTTTCAATGTGTAAATCAGTGATTTCTCGAATAATATGTCGATTTTGAACAACTGGATCAGTAGTGACAGTACATTCTGGAGGTAGACCGAGGAAAACTCCACATCGTGCAGATAAAAAAACAATTCGTGAAATAAAAAAGAAGACTTTTGTCACATCAACTGAATTAGTGAGAGATTTGTAATTGGATATAAGCTGTAGAACTTTAAGAAGACAAGCTGTAGAAGCAAGTTTAAATGCTCGGAAACTATTTAAGAAACCATTTATTTCCCAGAAAAATTGCAGAGCCAGGTTAGCTTTTGCAAAGGCCCATACTGGTTGGAGTCCTGCTCAGTGGAGAAACATATTGTTCTCGGATGAATCCAAATTCAACATAAAAGGTTCAGACATGAAGAACTTTACCGTAAGGGGACCAAATACAGAACGCCTTAAACCGCAATGTTGTAATGGTGTGAGGCTGTTTTTCATACCATGGAGTTGGACCAATTTACCAAATTACTGAGAAAATGGATCGATTTGCTTAGAAAAATCTGTTGGAAAACGTAATGCTGCCATACACAGAAGAAAACATGTCACTGGTTTGGGTTTTCCAACATGACAATGACCCAAAACATGCTTCAAAATTTGTTAAGGAATGGTTGAGTCAATCAAAAGTAAGTCTTCTCGGGTGGCCAGCTCAATCGCCAGACCTTAATCCTATTGAAAACCTTTGGAGCATCGTTGACCGCAAAATAAAAATGATTTAAGGGCAAATAAACACAACATTTTTAATCGTATCCAGAAAGCATGGAACAGCATTTCCAAAGATCAAATTGGGAGGCTAATTGATTCAATGCTGCGTAGATGTGTTGCCGTCATTAAAAATAAGTGTTACGCTATTGACTATTAATTTAATTCTTAAGTTTTGTTACAGAAATACAAAAGTTGCTTTAGTTTTGACCACTAGCATCTTATGGTTATTTCGTTATTTTGAAAAAAAAAAAAAATATTTTAAGCAAATGGATTATAATTTTTTTGCATTTACGTTTAATCTGAATAAAATGTAAACACAAAAACCAGAAAACATCCAGTTTAAACCTTTTTAGCGGTACATATTTGCTAAAATATGAGAGTGTAATGTCAGTTGCTTTAGTTTTGGCCACCAGTGTATATATATGTGTAAATATTTGTATTTTTTTTTTTGTAAAATAAATATTTAGAGTTAAATAAAAATTGCTTACTAGGGTGATCGATTATTCGACTTTTTTCAAAAACCGGTTTTTAAATAATTCGGGTTTCGGTTAATAATAATTCATAACTGGTTAACTGGTTCTTTTATTTCAATAAAATTGTTCCTAATCCTAAGCTGATGGAGAGCTTAATATTAAAGTGGCAATCAATACTAAAAATAATTCTAATAAATCTCATAAAAGCTATGCCAAAACGGTGTTTGGAGGCCATAAAAAACAAAATTTTATTACACAAAGTACTGAAAAATGCTTAAGTTTCGAACAGCTACTCTAGGAGCTAATTTCGTTTTTGTTGTATTACTTGGTAGAGAATGGAATTAAAGGTTTGTTATTATAGTTACAGTTTAGGTGCTTAAGATAACAAAAATTAATTGTTTTACTTTGAATAAATCTATTAGTAATATACGAGTTCTTAATTGCCTCGACAAGAAAATTTGCTTAGATTTCGAGCAGCACTGTATGTCAATGTATGCACCACGTATTTAATAGAGTGTGTGTCACTGTGGTATTTTGCATAAAAACCCATCTTCCAACCAATAAGTCGTCGGTTCAATCCCAGGCCACACCATCTGACAATTTTCAATAGCGATATCACCTCACAACATTACTAGCGACTGGTTATGAATATTTACGTTGTGAGAAACTTCACTAACTAATTTATCTGCCGGTCGGAACCGGCGTTTGTACGTTTGTGAGCTTTCAATGAGTATAGTTGATCCTTATCCATATATAAAGATCAATATTTATTTACAGAAGATGAGAAAAGATTATTTTTGCTTAAGAGTGCATATCTTTTTTGATCTACCTTGGTTTTCAAGTTCTTTGTGGGACGTTCAAGGCTATCATATATACAAAAATAAGTAAATTTATACAAATAGTTAAACGCTGAGCATATTTTCAATAAAAAAAAAAATATACAAACGCATAAAAATTATACTTATTTAAATAAACCGGTTATTCGTGTTAAATTTACCGGTTTATTCGGTATTCGAAAAATAAAGACTTTGAAAAAACCGGTTAACACCGGTCGAATAATAACCGTCCGATTTCCCTATTGCATACATACTTTCAAAAGAAAACTTGCTATCATTTTCATTAAATGCGCTTAAACAAACCAGCATGACTGTTGTTTAAATTTAATTTTTTTGTATAAAAAATAAATTTATATTCATATTCATTTATTTCTGAAACACATATACAAATAAATGCTACATATAAGCCATCTTGGCAAGTCGCTCCTCTTACGGTAAGATATGGGGTTTTTCCACTATGGATATATATCGCTTCTATTCGGCCCGTTATCACCTATGCGGCGATAGCTTGGTGGAGAAAAGTTGAGACAGCTACCACCATGAACAAATTAAGCAGGGTACAGAGACTAGCCTGCCTCGGTGGTATAACTGGGTCAATGAGAACATGTTCAACAGCGGCCTTGGGGGCCTTGATTAATTTGACACCGCTTCACATGCATGTGATGAGCATGACGGCATGTTCGTTGACAAAATTTATCGACAAATGGTCCCGAAATGCGTCGGCAAGTCAATCCATACTGCGTGGAGTGGTTAGAGAAATTTTTTTGGCTCTGGATGTTATGCCTTTGGATCTGTGCTTTGATAGGAGATTCTGGGTGCATTCCCGGTCCGGATTGTTGGTCCAATAAGGCCTTAGTTCGGAGTTAGTTTGATCTAAACTGGTATACCGATGGCTGACCGTGTTGATGCTGGCATTTGTGGACCCAACTGAGAATTATTGATTCCACTGTGAAGATCACTGAGTGTCTTTTAGGCTGAGATCATAGCCTTTGATGTATGTGCGGAGATCAACCTGGACGGTGGGCTCAAGGGTAAGACCATCAGTATATTTTCTGATTGCCAAGATGTCTGAAGAGCGCTCGATATGATGATAATGATAAATGCTACATATATATTTTAGTGTTTGTATACTTATATATTAAAATATTCATATCAGATTAGGAATAGGGCCATAATAAAGTGTCCGTGGTTTTTTGTCAGTAGATTGGGTTGATGCCCATATGTCATCCAACACATGATGGCATAATGAAAATTTTGTGCAGCAGTATATGTTCCCCATGTCAACATGAGGCTTCGCATGAGCCACTTACCATGTAGCTATATCCTCCTCTCAATGAGTTTAAAAATAGAATCGGCTGCAGCTCATTGACTGAGAGAAGTCTCCATGTTCCTTGGGAAATGTTAAGCCTCCTCTATAAACCTTACCACGTTATCTGATAAGGCACAGATACCCAAATAACATGTATATTATCTCCACTGAACAAAATGAATCGATTTACGCTTGAGCAACGAGCGACAATTATGAATGACTGTTTGGTATGGCTTGTGGAGCGGAGGCATCAGGATAGCGTAACCATTACCGTCAATGGAGACACCTATGGCACCTTGATAACCAATTTCTTTGTTCCCCCTCTTCATGATATTGATTTGAACGATGTTTGGTTTCAACAGAATGGTGCAACTTGCCACAAACCTCATGCCAGAAATGATTTATTGCATCAAACGTTTGATGACCGTTTAATTAGCCGAAATGGTGATGATCAATGGTGCCGTTGGACAAGTTTCTGTGGGGCGTCGTCAAAGACAAGTGTTATGCCGACAAACCAGAGACAGTTGAGCATTTAAAGGCCAACATTCGTGATACTATACATTCGAAAAAGTTTTGGTCCGATGGAAGGTGGTGCTGTGAGGCCAGCCGCGTCAGCCATATGAATGAAATAATATTTAATATCTCATCGGAACAATTTTGTTTTATTGCATATTTAAATTTACGCTTTTAAATGGCCCACCCGATAATTTGTGATATATCTACACTGAATAGTTTAAACGTTATCCTAAGATATAGTAAATTATGTTCGATATGTTATAGTTTCCCCATTTTGAAATTTTTTTGCAGTGAACGGAGAATGGCTTTGTACTCCCGATATAGCGGGTGTCAAGTGTAAACTTTCTTAAGGATTTTGTAGTACCCAAGTCAAGCTAGTTATTTCTGTTGAGATGTTAACAAAATGTTGACCAAAGACTTATCATTTAAAAAGCATAAAACAATCTATAGAATTTTGCAGAATTTTTTCCGCATAGACTGCCTGAATGCAATTTTTTTCTTAACATGAGCATATTTGCTTCTCTTGACATTACCACAATGAGAATTTCTTTGTATTTATGAATATATTTTGCACTATAACCTGTAATTAAATTTAATTGACCCTCAAAGAAAGCGCGCTTTTTGTATTAAAATATTTTCTTTATTGCAAACCAGCAAAGTAACGCTTAAAAGGTAAATTTACAAAAGCTTTTGCCCTTTTCATAAGATATGATTGTTAAAGTCAAAGTCAAGCTCAAAAAATAACCTTTTTAAGCAGTTGTATGAGCAAAAAAAAAACTGCAACCGCGTTCCTAAATGAGAAAAATCACTCAAAACAAAATAGTTTCTAAAAAGTTTTTATACAAAAAATAAAAAAAACTTGATATTTTGCTTTTGCTACTCTTTTTCTTCCTTTTTGATGAATAAAACAAAAACAAAAAAAACACTTTTTTCTCACAAAAGTAAAACCTCCCTCTTCTGTATTCAAAAGCAATAACGTGACGGCTTAAAAGCTAAATTCAACTGAAATGAACTGGGTCAACCTGTTTTTTACATAAATTTTTTGTGTTTTTTTTTTATTACGTTTTCTCTGTCACCCGTATATCAGATATTAAAGGCGAAAATACGAATTTTTTTCTTCATAGCAGCACAGAAATATTTTGAGCCACTAAAGCCTTTAAAAAATACGCTTTATTACACACACACACATATATATATATTCGCTACTTTGCTTTTATTGACATGTGCTCTTGCATTTATTCACTGGTACTTATATATGTACAAACGTATCATACGCAGTAAATAGGCCTTACACTGCGATGCATCACTAAACACTCTGCCGCTTTTTACATTGCCTGCCATCCACTATTCCGAACTATTTATTTATATCAACGTTGAGAATATAACAGTTTCTCGTTTCATTTTTTAGTCTCCATGTAACGCTTTTGAACGTTGTGGGTGAGAGAGTAACTAAGTGGTCTCGTATATATGTGACTTGTTATAAATGAGTTTTTATAATAGAGTATACCAGTGTGTGAGTGTGTGTGTGTGTGTGTGTGTGTGAGTGTGTGTGCATGTAAGTATGGTATGCTTGCCTGCATTAGTTTTATATATTTTATCGTTACGACGACGAGTATCAAGAGTGAGAAAGTCATATTAAGTTTATGCGTTTGTGGTTCGTTGCTCTGGTATTGCACTTGAAATTAAAAAATTTCCATACACACACACTGGTACACTCACTTTTATACGCTTGCACTCATTTGATTATTGAGGATGTTTATAATCAAACAACCCATTAAGCACTAATACTCATATCTCAGAGATCTATTTCAGTATAAAATTTTATGCGAACTTTGCATAATAAGCAGAAATATTCTAATGAAATAAATTATGGGGAAATAAAAATTTTTTCTAATGGACTTAATATAACCTGATGCAAGCATGGAGAATTAAAAAAATAAAATAAATAATAAAAAGGCGGTGTGCTAATTTAACCCTTTCAGACATTTTGTCCAATATATAGGGTCCGCCAAATAATTTTTTTTTTTTTTTTTGAAAACAGGGCGTAAAACATCGAGTGTAGCTTCGGCTGTGTGGCACCTAGCGCCGTCCTGTTGAAACCAAATGTTGCTAATATCCTCCTCTTCTATTTTTGTGAACAAAAATTTGTTCAACATGGCCTGATAACGATCGCCATTGACTGTAACGGGCACTCCTTGCTCATTTTCGAAGAAAAATGGCCCAATTATGCCTCTGGACCAAAATCCGCACCAAACAGTGACTCGTCTTGGGTGTATCGGCTTTTCAATGTATGCGTGCGGGTTTTCTGTGCCCCAAATGCGACAATTTTGTTTGCTTACATACCCGCCAAGATTTTTTTGGCAAAATCGGCATCTTCTGTAAGTCGATCGCAGGCCCACTTAGCGAAGCGAAAAAGGCGTATAAACAACCATATTCGTTCAGCGGAAGGATAGAACTAATTATCTGTCGAATCAGACATGAGCTAAGTGTTACCATTCACGAAATACGCACTAGTTGAAAAAAAACGTTAGATGGTGAACCTGTTACAATGGACATTTCCTTTTTTCTTTTTGAAATGAGGTAGCGTTGACTCTAATAAACATTTTTTTATAGTTAATACCGTTATCAAAAGAGAGTTTACTAGACTTTATAAATATGTGATCGAAACATTTAACTTTGTCTTGGTAAATTAAATGAGGAAATCTTTAAACACTTAAAGAAAACTTCAGATATAAGTGATGCTGACCGTCAATTGAACGCTAAGGAGTTTTAGGGGAGAGGCCAATATATTGGAAATTGAATTTAAGACTCAGATACTTGGTATATTTGGGGGTGGCGTGGTGTAGTAGTTAGAGCGCACGCATAAGCCCCAGCAGAGGACATGACGAAGAAAAAATTTAATTAAGGTTTCGAATGTTTAATAACAAAAAAGGGCTTCAACTTCTTCCCTTCAGACAACTCAATCTAAAAAAAAATAAAGGAAAAAGCCGCCCTGACCCTTCTCGCATACCTCTGGCGATGATGACAAACATCAGACCAATGATCAGGAAAAACACGCCACCTACCGGGAAAAAATTACACCGCAAAAGTAAAGATCACCACCAATTAGCAAGGATCTTCACCACTACACAAAAAAGAAAAAAAACATATGGAGGAAGCTACAGCGGATTAATCATCTACTTAGTTTGAAATATCAAATTGATTAAAGAAACTGATACAAAGCAATAGATGCTTTGTGGAAAGCCAATATGCTCCTTAGAGGAGTGACGGAGAAAAAAAAAACTTGATACATTTAGTTCCTCGAAACTTAAAACAATTCAAATGACTAAAAAAATAAGTCACGGAAAACTAGGCTCATGCGTAATTTTTTCCGCCTAATGCTAATAATGGTTTAGAAACTCCGTTTCAATATTTCCAAAAATATTTTAATGATAAATTTTTTTTAACAAATTCAAGTCATCATTCTTCAAGTCGTCCAATTCCAATGAATGATGAATTGTCTAAAATTCCCTCGAATGCGTATGTACTTTGATAAGCATTGGGGAATGCCATTGTTCTATGAATATGTGACAGTCAATCGCTTTATTTTATTATGGCACAATCTATGTGCAACAGATATTTTAGCTGTGTCACAAGAATGCCAGGAAGGAATGTAGAGAGTAATTCCCATAATGGAACAAGTGCATTGAAGACTTCACTAATTTTAAAAGAAAATTTTATATAAAGTAAAGTTTACTAGGCTGTAGTACATTAAAGACAAGCTAAGTCCATGGGCTATCAAAGTGTCTTTTTTTGTGTCTGAAGTGCCATATGTCTTCATTGTTTGCCAAGGCTCTACAGCACCGTTCAGCTAAATATTAATTAAGGCGATAGCAAGCGGATCAACGGTTGTACAATAACTGGCAAACCATATATTCCAATCGATTGGCTAGGCCATAAATTATATTTTAATAATTACTTTTCCTCTTTGCAATTCTTTAAAATTCTGATGGAATAGAGGCATTTACGCAGCACGAACTATTTGAAGCAATCGTTTTCCAACTCTGCGGGATCAAAATGTTCAATGTAAGCAAGTTTGGTGGACAAGTTTCTTCTTCAGAATAAATTTCACACAAAATAAATTTTGTTTTCAATTCGTCTTAAATTTTATTTATAAAACACGTATGCTCTCAATAAATATGTTCAATAGATTGGGCATCACTTGGCGGCCAGGCTGGATCGCCCAACCTGTAATTTGACTTCAGATTCTTAATCCGCAAACTCAAATTAGCTTACATTTAAATTTTCAGGTTTTTATCTCAATTGTTTCTTTTGTGTTCCCAGCGCTGTAACTTTCAATGCAACACTGCTACCTGCTGTCAAATTATAAGCAAGATGGGTCTTATTTTCTTTTGACAGCCATTGAAACTTGACAATTCCGGTAATTTTAACAAATCAAAAACAAAGAAAGCCTAGAAAAAAGTTTGAAATATACTGTGATAACTCCGCAACACAAATTTCAATGGTTAAGTAGTTTACTGAGATCACGGTACCCAAAAAAAGTCGTCAAATCAGTATAAGTCGACTAAGTCCATGAAAATTCTACAGGTGCTTCAAACTATGAGGTAAATTATTTAGTTCTTAAATATATGATAATTAAAAGAATATCCGTTAGATAGTTTGCGAATTTGTTCGTATTTAACCATAATTGCAAGCGTGTTACAAAGCGAACAAGTTTCTGTGCCGTTTTATAACTGCGGACGAGACATGAGAAATTACTTTTACGAAAACGTTTGACATGTTCGCCTAATTCTGGAGAGTATCGAATATTACGGTAAAGTCGTCAAATAGACTGCTCAAATGATAGAATCATTGCTGAATTTGAGAATAAATATCTGACTTGTAATCAAATAGCCATCGCCTTAAGAGCTATAACCGCAGTTAGCAGAGTTGTATTTAATTTTATTATTAATGTGTTTATTGGGTAGCTTAACGTATGCTGGTGGTATTGTGATGCTATTGCTGATGATGAGTTCGTTTTTTTGTACTGTAGTACAACTGCAACGACTACTGACAACAGCTGCAGAGGAAATTATGCGACACAAAAATTTCCTTCATCATTTTGTGGTGACGAACACTGTGGCGGCATTAGTAGAAGTCGTGGTGGCAGTAGCAATAGTTTTAATACTTTAAAGGCCTCAAAGCACGAATCTTTCTTTTGTAAAGTTTAAAGACTAAACAGACATGCACACACACACACTTAACATAACATAACATAACATAACATAAGCATGAATGTGTGTATGTGTTTTTCGATTTATGTACTGGCAAGAGCGAAAGAGAATTTTTTGTTTTGTGATGACGCCGTCTTAACAAGGCCATCAACGTAGTCAACATCATGATTTTCATACACACACACACACATACATACATACATGTATGTACGTATACGTATACCAAACCACGTTATTAATGCAAAACACAACTATGAAGCGGTTTTCATTTCTCATCTCAATTTTTTTTTGTTTTTAATTTTTTCCAGCTCCTGTTACTTTTCCAAGCGGCTGAAGTGCTTAAGCTTATCTCACACGTTCCCATGATTGTTCTCAATAAATGTTGGGAATGAGATTCCGTTTCCGTTTTTTGTTATGATTTTCTTTTTCACTTTTTGTCTCTGCCTTTGTTACGTTATATTTCATTGCAGCACAGATGTTGTCATTGTTGTTGAGTTGCTGTATCACTGCTTATTGTATGATGATGATGTGTAAGTGTGTGTATGCACTCACTGCATTAAAGACCCACATAGCTACCTACCAGCCAGTGACAATTTTTATGGCATCATCGTGTTGGTAAGTGAGTTTAAGGATTTTGAAACACTTTCCTAATTTTTTTTTTGTGTTTTGTCACACTCATGTTTACCTTACCGTTAGTCCCTCGCTCTCTTTATCTCTGTCGTTCACGTTTTATTCTTGATTACATAGACGGCTTAATTTTATCAGATTTTTATGCCGTATCGTGCCTGTATTTGATATTCAATTAATGCATATTCTGTGCAATTGCATAAGCATGTTGCGTGCAACATGAGGTCAATTTGTGGTTAAACGATAAAAGCGATAATAACAATAATGATCACATCAACAACATCGTCATCATCGCCATCATCATCAACGTCATCATCATTGCTTTCATTGCAGTTTTATTCACTGTTTTTTTGTTCTCTCTCCGTACACATGTCATCAATTAGATTATGGCAAAGACCGTGTTAAACATATACTGACTGACAGTGAAAAATGAAATGATTTTTATTACCCAGATATGGTTTTAAAAACAGATTCAATTTAAATAAAAGTTTTTAAGTGGCATTTTAATGAGGAGGCAAAGTGGAAAAAAGCATTTGTTTATAGGATTGAGGGATGTGGTTTTCAACGAAGTTGTTCAAAAACGAACATTAACTTGCCACAGCGATTTAAGAGTAAAGCCTTTTATCTGAATTAAAATAAATATCATTACAACTAGAATACTAAAGCTATGTGAGGTATGTATGGTTAGGATGGCAGGAGACTCGACCAATGTCGATATAGTTCAAGAGCTTAATACCGCATTGTAATAACTTATCTTGATACCATCAAAGTCTCTTAAAACATTATCAGGTCTAGATCGACTATGTGGCCAGCTGCTGCACATTCTGAACACTAGCTTGAGCGGTGTATATCATCATGGTGTCCAAATTTGGCTTGTAATGTATTTTTATTTCTTTACGAAAAAATTCAGTACCTGTGCCTGTAACTCTTAGTGATAATGTCTTCAAAGCTTTACAAAACATGTACAAGTGAAAATATTGTATAAAGGCCTTAGAAACGTTAAAGAAGCCCTTAGCCTAGGGTCTTAACCCTGGGATCATCTATTAGTTGTATACCATGATCGTTAGACCAATAGTTTCTTAAGCTTTAAAGGCTTTGCATAAATAGATGCACAAGGCTTCGGAAGACGGCCTATACAGACGCAAATGGACTTTGTCCCACTGTAGCCATGAAAGCTTATATCGGTCTAAGCCCACTGCATATCAGGTTGTTGACATTTGGCGGTCTTAACTCAGTGGACCATAGGGGTCACATGAGCATTCTGGGGAGTATCCTCGACGGATTAACGTGTGCACTGGTGTCTTAAACTTCGGTAGCAATTTCGAGGTTGTTGTAACAACTGTGGAGTGGAATCATAGGGTCCCTAAGATCCACCCCGGCTGTTTACAGTGGTACGCAGATGGATCTAAAATGAATGGTGGTGTGGATGCCGGGATTTTCTGGCCCAACACCAAAATCTGGGAGCCCAAGGGCAGGTGGCTCAGCGTTTTTTGAGCAGAGATCCAAGGTAATTTCATCTGTGTGCGTATTAATATAGACTGTGAAATCAGGGGCACTTTTTCTCGGGACGGGTACTCGAGTGCTACACGAATGTTAACACACTAGCATTGAGGAACACGGTGATGATTTGTTGGGTCTTTGGACATATTGTTGTTAAGGGAAACGGGTTTACTGATAAATTGTAAAGGCGGGGCTTGGACACTGGTTTCGTGGGACCAGAGCCGTACTGTTTTATTAGCTGGTCCACAGTCAGAGGGATAATCAACGAATGGAAGCATGAACTATGCCCATCATTTCGGGTCTGAGACACATGAAGCGGGTACTGAAACTCTTCCCCTATGATAGGGAGGGCAAGGCAACTAATCTACTAATATTGGCTTCCTGGTGAGCCATTACTGTCTTAGATATCACCTTTACGCTTCAAAATGGTGACTGATTCGGAATGTTGCCTGTGTAGGGTTATATGGTAATAAACAAGCCCATACTTTTAGCTTCAACTGATTTCCAGAACTATTTTTTGATTGATTTTATTTTAACAATTCACTCTTCTCTATTACTCGTAAGCAAATTTCAAATTCCCTTTACTGGATTCCATTGAGATATTTCCTTAAGTGTTTCTGCAAATCAAATTGCATAAATTGACTTATTGTGTGTATATGTGTGTTTTTCAACAGGAATTCTCATAATTTCCAAATAATTCTCTAAAGCACTTGACAAAATCAGTGGTGAACAGCGATCCATTATTTTACATCAGTTGATGACCAACGTTGTTTGTCTATAGAAAATTAATGAAATTTTTTGCCATCGACATGATGTAAACGTTCAAATCCTTGGAGACCACACCCAATTAATGTCAAATATCTCAGCCGCAAAAATAAAATGGGGGAAAAAATTAAAAAAAAACAAAATAAATTAAAAAAACATCAAAACAACATTCTTTATGGATGAAAAAAAAAATAAAAAAAATTCAACACTTTTGGCCGGCGGAAAAAATTTTTATTTTTGTTTTTTTATGTTCATGACTTTCAAAATTTTCTTTTTTTTTCATAATTTTTTTTTCCAGTTCTGATATATTTTCTCTTCAGTTAGTTTTTGTTTTTTTATACAGTAAACTTGACTCTTAGCTGTCACTTTGATTGACAGCAGCTTGACCCAGTAGTAGTTAAAAATACAAAAAAAAGGATGAGGCATTTTATAGTGAGAAGAAGGCAAGATATGAATTGAAGAGCAAACAGAAAAGGAAGGAATTTAAGAGAGAAAATGAAAAAAAAAATAGAAACTCAAGTGATTGTGGCCATCACTAGTCAGACTGCAGTTTAATTACACCACCACATCGCATTAACCATGAATGTCAATCAGAGTTTGTGACTGAATAAGTAAGTGAATGAATACAGTAAGTGAATGAAGCAAGTGAGTAACTGACTGAGTTAGTCAGTAAGTGAATGACTACTTTAAGCAAAAAAAAGGAATTTAAAATTAGCCAATTGGTTTAGCCCAAGATACAAAAAAAAAAAAAAACAATTTTTTTTCTGTCATTTTTATTATGCTGGCAACCATAATTCTATGGTTTTCCATTAAAGTGCTAATAGTGATAGATTTCTTCTTGCTAATCATCAATCCGAGAGTTTAATTTTTAAATAAAATTTGTAATGTCCGTAATATGAAGCAAGTGCCGAAAAAAGTAGCCCAAAGTATATACTTTTCTTATGTGCCAGAAAACACACTTGAAGCCTTTGCTTAAGCAAAAGTACCATTTCCTTTTTTAGAAAATTATTATCTAAACTTTGAATGTACCATAGGTAACAATACTTTGTCTCTTCTTCTAATTCTATGGTCCCTAAGATTCTAGGTAGGTAGGTAAGTTGGGCAGCTAAGCAAAGACGAGATCAACTGCAATTAGCAACAAAGAGCCGTTTTGAAACCAAGCCAGACCATAGATAAAGAACCCTCCAAAAGGTTAATGAAAGGAAAAATGAGATTATAGGCACCTGCAGCTGCTTATGAAGAAGATCAAGATGATACAGATCTGTTTACTGCGCCATACCATTGAAGAAAGGTACCTCAAGGTATTGCAGTCGTCTGCTCGCCGGACCAGAACATTCACATAAAAAGTAAACGATTGTCTTCCTCTCAGAGGTACTTTTGCAGCTTCGGCAGCGAAGGTTGAAGAGAAAGCCCATCTTCTCCGCATGCGTTCCGTTCAACCAATGACCCGTGTACAACGCAATGAGTTTGGAAATACAGTGACAGAGGATTTTCAGTAGTGTCAGTGTCCACAGCGTCCTCAAGATAGCACAAGAACAACTGTTCTGCGCCCTCTCACGAAAGAAGCAATTGACTTGCCCTTTGACTACAGACATAGCGCAGCAGGAACTCAAACCAACCACCGAAGAGCTTACTCTTCTCTTCACATTAGAGAACGAAAGCCGAGTTGCTACTAGGCGACGCCAGAGCCCTGACAGCGGGCTGACTGTCAGAAAAAATTTTGATTCTTCCCACAAAACCCCGATTTTTCAGCATCCTACAAGCCTGCAAAATCGCAAAAACCACTGCCTGTAAAATGCTGGAAACGTCCGGTAATCTATAGGATTCCGCGAAATCGTTAGACTCGGAGAAAATACAAGCCCGCAAACCGGATGGCACCTTGAATGCATCAATGAAGACCGTAATACCATAACTCGTGGAAATCATAACTCTTCTACTTACGTTTTTTTCAGGGAAGAAGGCATTGGCTTGCTCGAAGAAGTCCAATCTATGTTTAACCAAGTCTGTCTCTATTTCCCTTAAAGAATGCAACAGTGCCCACTGAGAGATTGTCGTTAGAAGCCGAGTGCTTTCAGACGTATAGCACTCTTCACCGAGGTGATAAAATGTGGGGATCAATAGGTTGTAAATGCAGAATGACGTTGAGGGCATCACTTAGGACATATCCTGCAAGCAACAGTGACACCCAAACACCAAGTCTTTTGAACTCTCTCCAATCTAGTGGTGATAAAATTTTTACTAACCCATCATCCAGAGCACTATTTGTTCATGGTTTGAGTCCCCATTTTCGTCTTAACGAAACAGGCCTTCCTTACCCGCCCCTCGACAAGCAGCTTCCAATGAAGTTTTTGTTAAAGATAGTCCAACCATAGTGCGCGATGTTAATTGTGAGTCACACTTTAACGTCAAGTTTTTTGCCCAACTTAATTTGGCATTTCTTTGTTTCAGTGTTTGACAAATTCAGCCATGAAGAAGTACACAATTAAGCAGCGCGTTAATATTGTTAAAGCCTTTTACGAAAATCGGCGTTCAAATAAAAATTAATTTCATGCACTTCGTGATTTTCTTGATAAGCATAATCGTACAAAGGTGTCCACAATCGGCAGAATTGTGCGCAATTTTGTAGAAAATATGGAAATAACTGTGCATGCTCGCCCAGTCCACAAAACATTGCTGTCGTTCGCAATAGTGTGACAGAACAGCCGTTAACCTCGACTCGTCGTCGTGCCAAACAATTCAACATCTCAAGAACATCACTAATGCAAATTTTGAATAAAGATTTAAATTTACACGCTTACAACGTACAATCGACTCAAGAGCTGAAGTCTGCTCACCGCTTTAAGCGTCGTCAATACTCCGAATGGTTATTTGAAAAGACAAAAGTGAATGGTGAATTTACAAAGAAAATTATCTTTAGTGACGAGGCACACTTTCATCTCAGTGGAATCGTTAACAAGCAGAATTTCCGCATTAAGGTAAACGAGAATCCACGAGTGATTATTGAGAAGCCGATGCATCTACCAAGAGTAACTTTTTGGTGTGGTTTTTGGCGGTTGGCGGCGTCATCGGACCGATCTTCGAAAATAAGGTCGGCCAAGCAGCTACCGTCAATGGTGTTCGCTATCGCGAGAAGATAACGGACTTCTGGTGGCCAAAAATTTAGAAGACGGACCTAGTCGATATGTGGTTCCAACAGGAGAGTGCCGTTTACCATACAGCTAACGAAACAATGGTTCTTTTGTGCGAGAAATTCAATGACCGTGTTATCTCCTGTGGTGGCGATATTAATTGGCCGACATGATCATGTGATTTGACACCATACGACTTCTTTCTTTGGGTATATTTAGAAGATAAAGTCTACGTAAGCGAAGAACAATTCAAGAGCTAAAGAATGAGATAATTCGGCACATTAACAACATTGAACCTCAATTATATCTTAGAGTCATTGAAAACTTAGACCAATTTTTGTTAATTTATATATAAGGAGATCATGACCGTCGAACGCCCGTATATAGAGTATAAGTGTGCATACCTTGAGTAAAAGTGTTTATAACAGCTTTTGAGATACATTGCTAGCAAATGCAATTCGTTTGCTCATTAAGCATTATTTTTTGCGGAAAAAAATATACTGCAAATCAAGGCTAAGTTTGATAAATGCTATGGAAATCCTACATCATCAACTTCAATGGTTAGAAAGGAGATAGAAGTATGTCACCGAAGACATGGCGAGCATATGGCCGATATTTTGTTTCACGCCTAATTATCAGAGATCCTTCTATTATAATGAAGAATATAAGGATAATTCTCTGACAACCTTTTGTTTGGATAACATTAAAAATGCCCGATTTTGTTCAGTCACTCTTCTTTGATCAGGTTCATCATTTAATTCAGTTAGACTGTCGTAAAATTTTTTTATATTTTGTTTTATAAGCTAATTTATTTTAACCGAATATTTTAGAAGCTTTTTGAAATTATTTTAGAATTTAACTTATAGATAAATTAGATAATAGATTTATTATTGCTTTACTTTTTCGAAATCTGTAAAATTAAATCAAGTTGATGCTGTCGTGCATACAAATGAACAAAATATTTTTTAGAAACAATTGCCAGAAGAACTTTTTCAATAATAGTTTGCAAAATACTCCAGCGTTAAGGTATAGGTCGCCATATTTAAATTTATTTTAATGATTATTTTTCTCCATGAAAGAAAACCTTTTAAAATCAGCTTAACTACTCGCAAACTTGTTGGCTATATATGTGAACAATATTTTAATGTTTGTTTTTAATAAAATCAAAAAAAAAGAAAAAAAAAAACGTGCAACACAAGCAAATAATAAACATCGTTGACATGCATATTATACAGGATCTACAAATACTCATAAACAAGAACAAATTTCAGAGAAAAATAAAAACGCAAAGGAAACAAACTAAATTAATAGAATTGTATTGTCAGGCATCAGGTGACCTAAGTGGGAGGAAACAAAGATTCATAGTCCTGTTGTTGCTGATTTAAGTAATCAAGATAACAATTGTCGTTAAAGGCTGATTAAAAAGCACTCTATCACCGTTAAGTACTATTGCTTTGATGGCTTAAGACCATAATTATTCCATACATACTCGTAAATACAAAAAAAAATTCTGAATTTTAACACATTCTTCAAAAGAGGATATAAAAACATTTACGAGCCTAAATCTATGCTCATTAAAGTATCAATATTCTAAACTATTACTTAAACTGTTGCAAGCAATGTATCAAAGTTGTTGTTTGTTCTAAAATACGGTCTCCTTTCATAAAAATTGCTTAAAAAAATAAATAGAAAAATTAACAGAAACCAACACAGCTGTTGAATAACTGCTGCTGGTCTCGTTACTCACCATCATTATCATCATCATTATCATCATCATAATCATCATCTTTATCACCATCACATTTATACTCATCATTGTCATGGTGGTGAATCTGCTACATCATCATTATGGTCATAAATAAATTCCGTAAACATGACAAAATCAAGCCAAATACTCTTATGGAAAATGGTTTAGCACCTCAAAATTAAAGTAAAAAATATATATATTTAATACAACAACAACAACAACAACAACAACAGCAACAAAAGTAAATCTAAATAACCTTCATTACAATTCCTAACAACACAAGAGACATAAACATAGAGAGTGAAAGAGGGAAATGAAAAAAAAAGTAACAAAAAATTATTTCAGTGAAATCCAAACAAACAAACGTACCAAAAAACAGACTGAGTAGCTGTTGGGAAAAAATTAAATGACTGAATAAACAGGTTGACAGACAGACAGACAGATGGATGGACAGATAGAGGGACAGATAAACACGGCCAAACAACCAAAAACAGTCAACCAACAGTCAAGGCAGTCAATTGTTACAGTATCCTGCACTTGCTTTATTCAATTCTCTCTCACTCTTTCTCTCTCTTTTTGTCTCTCTGTTTAGGGCCTGTTTAACGTAAATTCGTTTGTTTTCTCGCAGTTGTCAGAGGATACTTGAATGACGATGAACGTTGAAGGATATAAAAATGATGTTGTATATCCTGTTTCAGCTTCCTTCCTCACCTTTTATCCTTTTTCATACTTAAAAAAATAAAAGAAAAAACAAATTATATTTACAAACTGCTACTGCCGTTGTTTATGTCATGCTTGAAATCTGTGGCATTTATGCTGCTGTTATAGTTGTTGTTGCAGCTTTATAACAACAATGTGGCTCAAGTTCAGTGCAAAAATTTAGTCATTAATTCGTTAAGCAACAGCAAAAAAAAAGGAAAAAAATAAAAGCGAAAGTCGCATTAAAAAACGCAGGTTGAAAGCAAAACAGAAGAAGTGTTAAAAAAATACTCCAAATTATATAAATGCATTACTTAATAATAAATTATTGTATTAAGAGATACCATTGCTTTAATATCACTTGTTGGCAAGCTTCAAACTGACCCTGAAGTAAAAAGCTTTAAATAAAGGGTCCGCCATCTAACGCTTTTCTTCAACTAGTGCTTATTTTGTGAATGGTAATACTTAGCTCATGTCTGATTTGACAGATAATTAGTTTTATACTTCCGCTGAACGAATATGGTTGTGTATACTTTCGAACAACGCTGGGAAATATTGCGACATTACTTTGAAAATCATGGTAATGTTGCAGAATGTGTGCGATGTGTTCAGATGAAACTCATTTTGATCTTGGCGGGTGTGTAAACAAACAAAATTGTCGCATTTGGGGCACATAAAACCCGCACGCATACATTGAAAAGCCGATACACCCAAGACGAGTCACTGTTTGGTGCGGATTTTGGCCCAGAGGCATGAGTGGGCCATTTTTCTTCGGAAATGAGCAAGGAGTGGCCGCCACAGTCAATGGCGATCATTATCTGGCCATGTTGAACGAATTTTTGTTCACAAAAACTGAAGAGGAGGATATTAGCAACATCCGGTTTTAACAGGACGACGCCACGTGCCACACAGCCAAAGCTGCACTCGATGTTTTGCGCCGTGTTTTTGAAGATCGCATTATCAGCCGCAGAGTTGATGTCGTTTGGCCACCGCGGAGCTGTGATTTGATACCGTTGGACTATTATTTTTGGGGTGCCGTCAAAGATAAGTGCTACGCCAACAAGCCAGAGACAATTGACGCTTTCAAGGACAATATTCATGAAGCCATTGGTGAAATACAGCTGCGCACAATCGATAATGTGCTTAAAAATTCATATCATAAGATGTATGAATGCCTCCTCAAAAATCTCATATTTTAGAAATAAATTCGAAGACGATTTTCCAACTTTTTTATACCATCTGAATAATACGATTTTGGGAACTCCTCAAAATACGCATTAGTTTCGGTAATCACGTCTTCGTTTGAGATGAATCTTTTTCCTGCGAGCCATTTTTTCAAGTTTGGAAACAGGAAAAAGTCACTAGGGGCTAAATCTGGACTATAAGGTGGATGATCAACCAATCCGAAGTGGATTTCTCGTAGTTTGAGCATCGTATCTAATGCTTTGTGAACCGGTGTGTTGTCTTGAAGAAAGAGCACTTTTTTCTTCTTTAAATGTGGTCGTTATTCCTTGATTGCTTCAACCAATTGATCCAATAGTGCACGATAATAATCTCCTGTGATGGTGGATCCCTTTTCAAGATAATCGATGAGCAATATTCCGTGTGCATCCCAAAATCCAGTGGCCATAACCTTGCTAGCCGATTTCGCTATCTTCGACTTCTTCGGAGCACTTCCACCAGTTTACACCCATTGCTTCGATTGATTTTTGGTTTCAGGTGTGTAGTGGTGGACCCACGTTTCATCAACAGTTAGTCTACGCCAAAAATCAGCACGATTATGCTTTATCATGTCCAACTCGTTTTCGTTCAACACTGAGCAAACGCGGCACCCATCTTGCCGATGGCTTTTTCATATGCAAATGTTCAAGCAAAATTTTGAACACACGTTCATATGATATGTTTACCATTTCAGCAATCTCACGTATTTTGACCCGGCGATCATTAATAACGATATCGAGGATTTTCTTGATATTTTGTTCAGTAACCACTTTTTTTGGCCTTCCTGTTGATGGTATTGTTGCAGTGTTGTTCGGCCCCGTTTAAATTCAGCAATCCAATATTTTACAATATAATCTGACGGAGCAGATTCGCCGTAATATTTATCAAGCTTTTCTTTTGTCTCTTTCGCCTTTTTGCCTTTCAAATAATAATGTTTACTCACTACACGAAATTCACTTTTTTTCCATTTTCCAAGAAACACAAAAGTTGCTTAATTCAAACGACTACAACAAATTAACTAATCGATGAATTTGGCTAAAATTTTAACAGCTGACGTTGGACAGATCGTTATTTCTAAGAAAGAAAAAGTTTTTGTGTTTGTGCTGCCATCTAGCGCTAGGTAGCTTCAATGTCAATCCGCACTCGTATCCATAAGTTAAGCGACCAAACCCATTTATGCTTATTGTGTAGTGTAAGAGAAAGAAATTTTCAAACTTTCCATTTGTCAATCCAACGACTGGTAACTTTAAAAATATTTCATTTATTTTTTAATGATATTTTATATCTAACGCCTCTAACTGGCCTTATTATAATATAAATGGTCATAATAAAAATTCACATTAATTTCAAAATAAAATACTAAACAGAGTCATTTGAGCATTTGACATGTATTTATGCTGTTCCCAATGATTATTTAGCCAAGAGTATATACTTTGACTAATTCACTTCAAACGTCAAGTAATCAGTAATCAGTCATTTGACAGAAAGAAAAATATTGTAAAAAATTTCTATAATTTTACTTGAAATGTGCTATTTTCCTAATCTGAATTGACACGAATTCGTTATACGAAGAGAATGGAGGATACATTTAAATACAAACACGAATGTGCTTAATTTTATTAAAATACTAAGTATTTAATTTAAAAACGTCAAAAGGTTACAAACTAAAACTAAAACCTTTAATATTTAAAATGATTTCGAAGGTATTTTTCTTTTTTTTTTGTACACGTTAACGAAAGTACGTACGTTGAGAAAGGGCATAGAAAAGAAAAATCTCAACTTTGCTCGTACGAACAATAAGATAATGATAATGAAACATTTCAACTTGAATTCTTTTCAAAGCAATAAATTAGAAAATATTTTGTGTTGTTAGGAAATCAATATCAGTAAAGTTTAGATATTTAATATTCAATCTCAGCATATGGTCATAATAACGTTCACATTATACCGAGATTACTTAAAATCAGGCAATAATATATAAATAAAACAAAGGTGGCTTTATATAGACATCTGTATAGTGAGACTCATCGAACTACAATAACTGCTCTGGTTAGGATATGTTGTGAGCATGAGTGAAGACACTTAAGTACAAGGCACTTTTAAGTTACACTTAACGAAAGACATTCAAGTTGAAGATAATCACTCAAAACTTAAGTCAGCGATAAATTTAGCCTTCGCTTTACCAAAGGTTATGGCATACCTCGCTTACCAATACCAACACGGGTGGTACTGCGTTTCTAACATAAGCTTACAAACGATTTTTGTGTTTTTTTTTATATGTGTTCTTGTAGAGTGCAGTTATAATGAACTCAGACATAATGAACTATGTGATGTCGATAGCTCATCACCAATAAAATAAAACAACAGTTAATTCATAGCACCTGTCGCTAAAGTGATTTAACGACCTTAATCACATGTCTACATAAATATATTGTTACGTTTCAACTTTTTTAAAACATTTGACTTCTTTTCGATTGCACCACTTTGTTGTTATTTTACAGTTTTATTTCACTATATCACTTTATCTTTATACAGTTTGTTTTAATACAGCGACTTAATATTCGCTTATTCCACTCTTTTAATTTACGCCTAAGCACGACTTTATTTTATGACAGCAAAACGATAACTATTTGACGTAGGTAAACCAGCCTCCTTATATAACAAATTGCCTACAGCTTGGAAAGTTCCGGAAATGTCTCAAATGCTCTCATATTCTATATTCTATATTCGTTAATTCAAATGTAACACCCAAAGATGGTCGAATTGGCAATGCTACCAAATACGCAATTAAGTACAGCACTGACAAGGTGACATATTAATACCAAGTATACCAAAATCCCACAATACAGTTTTAAAGGCGCTGATGTAGAGTATTTTCTTTTTAGGCATTTTATTTTCGTAACAATATTCTGAAATAAATTTAGTGCATCTGTGGCAAACTGAATGATTATTATCATAATTCTGACCAGTTACACTTGCAGGACACTGCGAACCCTTGGATCTATGTAGGCCTTCCGGTCTTTAGTTTGTTCAGCATATGTGTTGCTTTTCTAATGAACACCAGCATATCTGATACCATAATGGTGAATATGTCCCTATGTCTCCCTAAACATTTCAACCTTTACTCCACCTTTACGTGTGGCGGTCCCATCGTTCCAATTTGAGATCTTTTTTCTCTCTCTTAGGTTGGTACATCTGTTGTGGATATTCACGCTAAATTTTAGCGTCATAGCTTGACATTTGCAAAAGTTACGTAGCCAAGAGTACATCTATCTCTATGTGTGTTGCTTATTTTTTACAATTTTGATCGATTTGCGTAAATCAGTTCGCCGAAAGTGACAAGAAGTGTGGGCAGAAAACTCGTGGATTTTGAGCTATGATAACGCACCGTCGCACAGTGCCATCATTATTCGAAATTTTTTGACAACTACCATCCACCGAATTCAGCTGATTTGGTTCCCTGTGTCTTCTTTGTGTTCAATTGGGTTAAAAACCGATTACGGGGAACGTGTTTCAGCAGCCGAGAGGAAATAATGGAAATATCGCAGGGAGTACTGACGGACATAACGAAATCGAATATAAAATATGCTTCGAGGATTATATTCAAGCGCTGACATAAGTGTGTTGCAGTCGATGGGGATTACTTTGAAGGGGACAATATAAATTCAGATGAATAAACTTGTATTTTTAATTTTCTGAATTAGTTCCAGGAACTTTGTGATCAGAGTGCAAGAAATGTCTCGATTGAACGAACATTTTCTTTACAACACTTTCGCTAGCTAGAGAGCTGGACACTTGCAAGTTACGCTTTGTAAGCACAGTAAAAGAGACCTTAAGCCATCCCGAAGTTACATCTGGTATGTTCGGTTTTTCTGAAGAAGCAACATTAGTCTCTCATGTTCCTGCCAAAAACAAATCAGGTATTTTATTGTCCGCAATGCGCCAATATACATAAATCCATATCTGGTCCATAAAATAAACCAGAAATAATTTTATAGTATAATGCAACTATGGGTGAGTGAATAAAATTTTGTCGTAGTAATCCACACACACATACACAAGTAAAGTGAAGGTTATATGCAAGAAGCCCATTTGCGCTAAACATAGCCTCTGTCAACAAACTCCATCATCATAACTGAGTGATGTTAAAAAAAATATATGTATTTTACCCACGTTTTTTTTGTATTACAAACTGTTATTAAAATAATTAAAAACGATATTCCTGTACCCACCAGGGTGGGTTAAAATATCCCTATTCCACCAGGGTGGGTATTGGTAAACCTTGGAGAAAAATTGAGAGAAGTTAAAAGACTGTAATAAAATAATCAAAATTCTACAAAATTTTTGTTCGAACCGAGTTCGAGCGAGCCTCAATTGATCTGTTACATTTACAATTTTTATTTTATTTAATTATTTGCTTTGGGATCAATACTAAATATTCTTTCAAATGAACAGAAAATTGTTTTATCCAATGATTTTATTTTTTGGGAATTGACAATCGCAAAGGAATATGCAACAATAATCCCAGCAGAACTGAACGTGGTTTCGATCCCAGCTACGGAAGTCATCCTCAGAGTTCTTTGTGTTGTGTATACTCATTTTTCACAACAGCTATAGGGTCCGCCACCTAACGTTTTTTTTCACTTACTCGTAGCTTATGTCTGGTTTGATAGATGATTAGTTTTATCCTTCCGCTGCACGAATATGGTTGTGTATACGCTTCGCTAAGTGGGCCTGCGATCGACTTACAGAAGATGCCAATTTTGAAAAAAAATTATCTTTTCAGATGAAGCTCATTTTGATCTTTGCGGGTATGTAAACAAGCGAAATTGTCGCATTGGGGCACAGAAAACCCGCACACATACATTGAAAAGCCTGTTTGGTGCGGATTTTGGTCCAGAGGCATAATTGTGCCATTTTTCTTCGAAAATGAGCAAGGAGTGGCCGTTACAGTCAATGGCGATCGTTATCGGGCTATGTTGAATGAATTTTTGTTCACAAAAATTTAAGAGGAGGATATTAGCAACATTTGGTTTCAACAGGACGGCGCTACATGCCACACAGCCGAAACTACACTCGATGTTTTGCGCCCTGTTTTTGAAGATCGCATTATCAGCCGCAGAGCTGATATCGTTTGGCCACCTCGGAGCTGCGATTTGATACTGTTGGACTATTATTTGTTGGGTGGCGTCAAAGATAAAGGTTACGCCAACAAGCCAGAGACAATTGACGCTTTAAAGGACAATATTCGTGTAGCCATTGGTGAAATACAGCTGCACACAATCGATAATGTGTTTAAAAATTGGACCGATCGTGTAGGCTACTGCATGGCCAGCCGAGGCAGCCATATGAATGAAATTATTTTCCATTATTAACCGGAAGGATTGTACTTTCGAATAAAAAAAGAAATTTGAGAAAATATTCAGTAGTTTTTTTAAAAGCATTTTCAGAAAAAAAAAAATATTTAGCGGACCCTTTACTATTAAGCCCATATTTCCCAGAAATTGTATATTGAAATTATCAATTTCTATATAATGAGTTAGTCGATATTAAATTTTTACAAAATTTTAAAGAAACCGAGAAATTTGTTCAGTGTTAAGCAAGTTATCAAAGAAAGAAAATCGAAAAACCTACCCAGGTAGGTACTGAAAAAGCGTTAAATTGTTAAATCCATTAAAAAGCAAATCGATGATAATAAATATATATTCATATCAAACTGTACCTAAAATTTCGTCTGCCACTGTAGTCGAATTTAAATTAAATAATGACCTTTTTGTCAAACGAATAAACACAAATTTGCGTGATATCCAGAGCAGGAAAAAAATATAAGACAAATTCATATTCAAAAAAGGAGAAATAAGCAATCAGGGTAAGAGGGATTAAAAAAATATATATAAAAACCGCTATTTAAATAAACCAACAACAGCAAATAGAGTAAAATCATACGAAGACTGAAATTCACACAAACACTTCAAATTCATCATAAACCATAAAAGAGTCACATTTTATTTCTCCCGCAGACGAAAAGACTCACTCGTTCAAAACCAAAGTATAAGAACAGTAAAAAAAAACAACAACGACCACAACAACAAAAAATAACGATGAAAAAAAAATAATAATAATTTAATCCGAAACTTGCGAGTGACACGTCAAATTTTTACTATATTCAGCAGCTTATTTTTTCTGTCTCTTTGTGGTATTTGCCATGACCAGACCGAGAAAACAGATTTCATTTGTTAAGTTTTTTTTGTTATTGTTGTTTGTCAAAATTTATCATAATAATTTAAAAATACAAAAAAAGCCAAACATTATTAAAGTAAAACGTCCCCTTTTCACCAGAAAAAAAATTGACTGACGTTTTTTCTTTAATTTATTTGTTTTTTTGTTTATTTTTTTTTGTGTTATTTTACCCATAAAAGAAATATTGCCACTCGTTCAACATTAGCAGCAATAGCAATGACAGCAGGCAGCATTTTAAAGACACCCAACAGCAATAATATTTATTCCATCATTCGTGCACAAGGATGATAGAATAGTAGAGAAAACAACAATAAAACAAATTCAAATCTATAGAATGAATAGTGATGGAAGCCAATTTTTTTTTCTTCTTCTTCGTTTTGACAAACCCTGTAAAACACTTCATTAGCCATTCAAATTTTATACAATAACCGTGCTAACAACAGGAGCAGCAGCAACAACATTTAAAGCAACCATTCATTTCAAACAAAACTTGTATTCTTTTGTCTTCTTTTTGTTTGGTTTGTAGTGAATTTTGATACTTTTTTTTCAATACTTCTTTTCCTTTCTTTCTTTTTTTTTTTTCTTTGCTTCCTGTTTTGGTAAATTTTTCTTTTATTTGCTAAAAATATCAATCGAATATGTGTTTTTTAATACTTTAATAGAACGGCATTTTTTGTAAAAGCATGTGAAAATGTATGAATTCCTCCAGATTTTAAATGCCAAATGTCAGCCAGTTTCAAAAGTTTGCAAATTTATTTGTAACCTTTTTCTTTGTCAAAAAATATTGGAAAAGGATTTACATATATTCTGAGAATATAATATGAAAAAATTAAAAGTGCTAAAGAGGTATTAATTGTCGGTGCTTGGCTCTGGGCGGGCAGCTTAGAGAATGGATCATGATGAGCAGCCAAACACTTTAACATGTACATACATGTGTCTGTGAGACACATTTTGATGTTCAATTCAATGCTACAAATGAAGTATTTAATACATCGTAATCGAATTTCATGACTTTTACTTTACATACAGTCAAGGAAAAAAGTCTACATATACTCTTCGATACAGGTGTTTTAGAGAGTTTGTGAAGAAAAATAGGAAATATTTATATTAATAGTTAAGGCATTAATTATAAAATAAAAAAGTAATTCATTAACATAAAAAACAACAATAACAAAAATATTACAAATTCATAGGAATAAAGTCTACATACAGTTTACAAAAATAAAAATTTTACTTTTAGTATTTGGCTTGAAGACGACGGGGCTTGTCGCCAAATTCTCTTTTTAATAGAGGGTGATCTTTCGGCCTATGCACGAGTAAGGGCAGTTTATAATTTTTAACATTGGGTTCAAGTCTAGTGACTGGGGTGTTGAATTTAACTGTTTTGAAGCATAGCAAAGAAGTAAGTCTCGAAAAATGTGCAAAGTATGCTTGTGGCCGTTGTCTTACTGGGAAATCCATTGGTATCTCAGGCACAATCTATTAACAGATGCCTCAGAATTTGTTTCAATATAATTATATAATGACAGCGATCAATACTACTACCGAATAAAGCCAAACGAGCCATTTTATTTGACGACATGGCTACCCAAATCATAGCGTTGCCTTCATTAGGTTTGGCCGAAAATATTATAATTACCTTCGTCGTCAATTATAATAATCCATACCCTTGCTCCATCCATACCATATGCTCTAGCAAACTCCAGACGAAGTTCACGAATATTTACTGAAATTAGTGGCTTCTTTCGTGCTCTCTTACTATGAATACTTTTATTAAAAAGGGTCCGCCAAATAATTTTTTTTTTTTCTGAAAATCCTATAAAAAAACTACTAAATGTTTTCTCAAATTTCTTTTTTTATTTGAAATTAAAATCCTTTCGGTTCATAATGAAAAATAATTTCATTCCAATGGCTGCCTCGGCTGGCCATGCAGTAGCCTACACGATCGGTTCAATTTTTAAGCACATTGGCGATTGTGTGCAGCTGTATTTCACCAATGACTTCACGAATATTGTCCTTTAAAGCGTCAATTGTCTCTGGCTTGTTGGCGTAACATTTATCTTTGACGGCACCTCACAAATAATAGTCGAACGGTGTCAAATCGCAGCTCCGAGTTGGCCAAACGACATTAGCTCTGTGGCTGGTAATGCGATCTTCAAAAACAAGGCGCAAAACATCGAGTGTAGCTTCGGCCGTGTGGCAAGTAGCGCCGTCCTGTTGAAACCAAATGTTGCTAATATCCTCCTCTTCAATTTTTGTGAACAAAAATTCGTTCAACATGGCCCGATAACGATCGCCATTGACTGTAACGGCCACTCCTTGCTCATTTTCGAAGAAAAATTACACAATTATGCCTCTGGACCAAAATCCGCACAAAACAGTGAATCGTCTTAAGTCTATCGGCTTTTCAATGTATGCGTGCGGGTTCTCTGTGCCCTAAATGCGACAATTTTGCTTGTTTACATACCCGCCAAGATCGAAATGAGCTTCATCTGAAAAGATGATTTTTTTGGCAAAATCGGCATCTTCT
Source organism: Wohlfahrtia magnifica (assembly GCA_023159175.1). NCBI lineage: Eukaryota > Metazoa > Arthropoda > Insecta > Diptera > Sarcophagidae > Wohlfahrtia > Wohlfahrtia magnifica. Next base: position 5,555,627 of record JAKWBJ010000537.1, read on the forward strand.
GTAAGTCGATCGCAGGCCCACTTAACGAAGCGTATACACAACCATATTCGTTCAGCGGAAGGATAAAACTAATTATCTGTCAAATTAGACATGAGCTAAGTGTTACCATTCACGAAATAAGCACTAGTTGGAAAAAAAACGTTATATGGCGGACCCTTTAGTTCGTGGAGTAACAACTGTCTCTAATAACTTCTAAGTTATATTTTTTCTTCATCATGAGTATAAATACCTTAAACATTTGTAAAACATCTTTTTCAAATTTCGCCAATAATTCTCTATAACTTCAAAATTGTAGGGTGTTTGTAGACTTTTTTCCTTGATTATATGTTTTTTCAGAATTTAGTAAAAACAATTTGTTACCTACCTACATAGGTGGCTATACACAACCATTAGGAGCAGGAGCCTGACTATGAATATTATTTCAAATACGTCGATATAATGCGTTACATCTCCATTGTCTAAACCCAACCTTAGAAAGGTCTTCTTCTGCTTGGTCTTTCCACCGCGACAGAGTTTTGGTCTTCCCCTTCTACGCCTTTCTCCGGAAACTGATTTGAAGGATTTTCTTGCTGGAGCAAGTTCGTTCATGCATGTTACATGATTTAACCATTATATTTTGATACGCCTAACAATACTGATATCTTCGTATAGCTCATGCAGCTTGTGAATTCGATAACGATACGAAGAATTTTTCGCCCAAATACTCTAAGAACTATGGCGCTTCAGCATCATATAAAAACACGAGTTCCTAAACTGTTTGTTCAGCCCGAAATGCTATTTATTTCTATTTCTTCGTTTTATCTCAAAACTGATGTTGTACCGATATAGACGAACTAATTTATTACCTCAAAATTATAGTCAACAACATTCATGTAATAACTCAAATTCGTCAATTCCATAAACTTTGTTTTATCCTCATTTACCATCAGGCCCGCTTTCGCCGTTTCGCTTTCAGTGCTAGAGTGTTGTACGCCCAATGATATCAATATGCAGGTAGCATGTGCTTGCTCGTGTCTTAACCGCAGCACCACATAGAATTTTTTTCAACACAATGTTGAGTAAATAATATAACTATCGTCCTGTCCGAAGCCACCTTTGGTGTCAAACGTTTCGGAGAAGACCTTCATAATTTCAACTGACGATCTTGTACCTGTTAAAGTCATTCTGCGCAATCTGATAAGTTTTACAAGTATATTAAAGACAGACATGGACACGAAGACCATGGCTCGCATCAGGTCGTCAAGGGCAGCTTCAAGTCGACAAACAGGTGGTGGGTAACAATTTGATATTCTTCTCCAAGGTCTGTCGTGATGTAAGTATCTTGGTCGATGATGAATAGGGACACATCAAAATTTTCTTTAATTTTTATTTATCATTACAAAAATCAAATAGAGAATTCACTGTAATTGAAAGAAGTTCGTACGTACGATTTTCCATCTGATCCAAATAAATTAATCTTTGTTTCTTCGGATCAGTACATTACACGTTGTTCTAGTTATTTGGCATAAATGAAAGCGTCCCTATTATTTCTTTCACTCTGTATATTCAATTTTTTCATCTATTAGAGATTAAAATATAAAATTGTAACATTAGCTACCAACATGTGACGTTCGTTATTTTGCGCTAAAATAAAGTCAAACACTACTTGTCGGTGTTTTATAGTTTGTCTCTTTTTTATTATTTCCACTGTAACTTCAATATACTATGTCTTAATATAGCAAATCCACTTGTACAACAGTTTGTGTTTGTGCCTAAACTGGCTTTACTTATTGGCAGCCAAATGGTAACTGAACTCACTAAACGCAATTTGCCACCTTTTATTGCATTTCATTATAAATTTCGAATGTTTTTGTAGTTGGTACAAATTTCAATTTATGTACAGTAAATTCAAATGTAAAAAGAATCGAGCTGGCAACTTCGTTACGCATACAGGCGGAAGTACTCTTAAATTAGTAAAGGTAATTATGATAACGATGATAAGTCCCGACACAAACCAACAATGTTCATACTAAATCTCCCACAATAAATACCTGATGTGGTGAATTTCCTCTTTAGGATTTTCATTTTCGTAACATTATATATGTTTCTCTCGATCTCTTAAGGAGCATAGGGCCTTAACAAATTTGTAAACATATCTCTGTTTTACGTCAACGCCTTGAACTCACTCCAACTCTTTCCAGTTTTGATTAGCTCTTCCTAAATCTGCCCTCTCCATATATGGGCTGGACGTCTTCTGCTTCTGTTGCCCAGCGTCTCCTTAACACAATTTACAAACACCTGTTGTGTTTGCGTATTACGAGTGACAGTCTGCCACGTTTCGAAGGCGTATAAAAGAGTGTGAACACGGAAATGTTCGTACGAGTAGTAAACAACACGGAGCGACAAAGAAAAATATCTGGAAAATGATACTATTTTTCTGCTAGGCGCTGCCGAGCAATATAAGGATATGGTTTTAAAAATTTTGAAACACCTCCGAAATTTCGAGCTATGGGTAAATAACCGGTTTTTCAGACCTTCATGCACTGATAAGCTAATAACTTTGCTGAATACTACTCGATTTTAAATTTCTTTTCAGATATGGAAAGAAGAGCAATAGGCCCTTTAATATGTTGTATATGTTGTTTAAGTAACCTTCGAGAATCTGGGTGTAATTCTCAAGCAAACACATTTTTCAACCAATTTTTCCCACATTTTTTAAGTTTTGGTGCGTCTTTGCGCACTATTTCATGCATGAAACGTATTATTGATGATTAATTAAGGAATTATGCTAAATTATGAACTAAATGAGACTTACGGCTTAGAAATCCCTTGCAAATTGAAGGAGTTATTAAATTTTTTACTAAAGCATCTCATATACACCCAGATCCTTGAAGGCTACTAAAGCAACATAAGGTGTACTTGAAAATGATAAGGTCACCTTAATATTTGCTCAATTCATCCAAACTATCAAATGTTACGTGTAGTCTAAAATTCCACGTTCAAATAAGCGACTAATAAGCCAGTTTTGCTTTTAGAGGTGTACCATTATGTTATGTTTATTCAAATTTATGAAAATAAGTGCAGAATGCAGTGATTCATTTATCCAAACATATATTTAAACTACGCATTAATCAATTATTTTTAATTTCTGCAGTTCCCATTTCCTTCTATTGTCTTAAAAATACGCGATGACATCGCACTTACTAAATTGCCAGAACGTTGGAGCGGATTTCGCGCCAGTTAGTGCCGATTATCACTTTTAATTCATCTTTTGTCCGGTACTGTTTGTTGTCTGCATAAACATTACGCACAAGCAGTTCCCCACGGGGGAATGTGCTGGCCAATCAAGTACTTTAATATTGTGCTCCTCAAACTATTGTCTGATCGACTTGCTGACATGAATTGCGTTATCTCGCTGAAAGGTAAAATTTGTATCAGCATTTTGGGCCAAATAAGGCAGCAAACGTTCAGACAGAATTCCCTGGTACTCTAAACTATCTATTCGAGCGGAAGGTACCTTATAATCTTTCTAAAAAAATGTTTACCTGATGCCAATTAGTTGTCATGTTGTTTTGCGCCAGCTCCTTACGCTTAATCTTATGCTGCTTAGTCAGACAGATAGTTTTTTTTAATTTTGCTCGAATAAGGTTAGGCTGAGGGTTAATAGCTCTTAGAATTGTGCTTTTTGAAAATTGTAATTTCAATTCCTCTTTTATTGTTACCGCACTTTTCACGGAGTTCGAGGCCTTTCATGAAATTAGCCGACCTTTGGACGACCCGTGCTTTTTAATTTTCCATAATTTTCTCTGTTTTTGAGAAAATTTTGCAACACACGCATACTCAGTCCCAGCTCATGAATTGTCACAATTTGTCTTTGTTCATAAGGTGACAAAGGTTTCCCGCGAACCATACCACGCGAATATTATTTGAATTATAGATTATTACACACAAAAAAAAATAGATTAATTGCTTATTAATCACTGACCTTATCGTTTTGACGAATGGAATTTTGCCCTTATTTACATAATTTTAAATGAACATAACATTACGGTACATCTCTAAGTGCAAAACCGGCTTATTATTCACTTATTTGAATGCAGAATTTTTTTGTATAAGGTGACCATGCACAACATTTTATGGTTTGGATGAATTGAGCAAATATTAAGGTGATCTTTACCTTATTTGAAGCCCACCTTATACATCATTCTGGTCTGTTTCCCTGCTTTAAAATCGGGTGATATTCAGCTAAGTTATTAGCTAATTAGTTCATGAAGTTCCTAAAAATCGGTTTTTTACCCGTAACTCGAAATTTTGGAGGTGTTTCGAAAATTTCAAAAACAGATTCTTATTCTCGATAGTGCCTATCAGAAAAGTGGTATATTTTTCAGGTATTTTAACTTCGTTCATTTTTGTCACACCGCGTAATCAGACTATACTTACGTTTTTTATGGTAACTTAAGATGAGCCTTAAGATACAAAAAGGAAGAATACTAAAGGGCACAATAATCTGAAGACGAATATATTTAGTAGATTTATGGGTTAAGTATTTAAATTGCTTTCTTAACAAGAAAAAATTGTTCATTTTTGTGTACGAAACTAACTGCTTAATTTTCTTTTCAAATAAAAACCTTTACGCCATGATACGCTAACAAATGAAATCTTTTTACTCGAATTTTGTTTTTTTTTTAACCATTTCGAATAAGTTTTTAAATGTGTCAGCAGAATTCAAAATCATTTATCATGTGGAAATGGTAAAAGAAACGGAAGCACCTTAGCGTTTTCAACCGAATGCTAAAACAATTCACTTTAAAACCGCATTATTGTTTAAAAATATTAATTTACTTTTTAAGGAATGGAATGAAATGAATGACTAATGCTTTCGCAAATGTCTTCATTTACGATTTCTCATTTATTTTGTATATTTTCGTTTGTATTTTTGTTTAAAATATTTCATTTGAAGTGATGGTTTCATTATTCACATTGAATTGGTTGAATGGTACGGAGGATGAGTGAGGGCATAAGGAAATATCTTATTTCTGCGAACACCCTTAAGTATTGAAGAGATTTTGTTTATTTATTTTTATTTAAAAAGGAAGAATTTAATTTATTTGAAAAGTAACCTTATGTTAGAAAAACATTTAACCCTTTTTAGCATATGTTAACCACTGTTAGGCAACAGTTTCATTAGGCCAACAGTAGATTAATTACTGTGTGCATAGTTTACATTTTAATTCACTCCTACAGTGATGAGGGTAGATGTTTGCACGAACAAATATTAATTAACTTTGTAAATTAATATACGTAGTCAACCTTAACTAGTATACATATGTAGGTTTCGTATATAATTAATGGAATTGTCAAATGATATTTAGATCACAAGAAATAAATATTCATGTGATAACTTATTTAAAGGGGGCACTAAAATCATGAATCATGCCAGTAGGTTTTCTTAATATGCAACGATTTAAATTTCATAGAAATATAGCTTCCTGTGGTTCCAGCGTAGAACAAAGAGCAGCAGTAGTCAATATCGACAGTGACATACACTGAGAGTGTATGATAAAGTCTTAGGTATTGCCATTTTCCCGAGATTGATTGAAATAGACCTCCATTAGATATAGGGTGGGCCATGCAATAAAACTGAATAAAATTTTGACAAATTTATTTTGTTGTTGTGAAGTACGGTTCGTTGCGGTTCGAAATGAAATATTATTTCTTTCTTATGGCTGCCGCGGCTGGACTCACAGTACCGCATTCGATAGGACCAATTTTTGAGAACTTCTTCGAGTGTATGGGGTTGGCCTTCAAATGCTCTCGTTTGTCGGCATAACACTTGCCTTTAACGGCGACCCACCGAAAATAGTTTAACGGTGTCAAATTGCAGCTTTTTGGCTACCAACTGACATAACAATTTCGACTGTTTAAACGGTCATCAAACGGTCATACAATAAATCGATTGTGGCATGAGATACAACAGTCACATCAATACCATGAAGAGCGGACACAAAAAATTAGCTATCATGGTGCTATAGGTGTCTCCATTAACCTTAATGGTGGCGTCGTCATTATTTTCAAAGAAATATGGGCCAATGACTCCTCCGCTGCACAAGCCGCACCAAACAGTCACTCGTAATGGGTAGATTGGCTTCTGTAGGGAAACGTTTGGGTTTAAGCCCCAAATATAGAAATGTCGCTTATTAACGTATCCAAGAAGGTGATAAAGAGATATTTTTTGATATTTTTTGCTTTTTTTGCAATTTCTGACCAATTGTCTTTGTTGTGGAAATAAATTTGCAATAAATCCCAACACTGCTCAAGCGTAAATCAATTCATTTCGTTCAGTGAAGATAAAATACTGAACCTTGTGAATAGAAAAGAATGATAAAAGTATAGCCAGATTCGAAATAACCGCTGGTTCAATTTTAAGCCGATAGATGGTCCGGCCGACATTAGTAGCCAAGCATTAAAATCCAGGCTCTTCCTTAGTTATCTTAACTTTGTTTCTCTAATAAATTCGTCTTATTTTGACTACTTTTTTGAATATTTATGTAGTAAACTGTTACTTTCTGTTGTGTGCCGCTGTGGTAAGGTATGTAAGATACCCGCATATCAACCAAAAGCCAGACCAGACCATCAGATAATTTTTAACAGCGATAACAGCTCATAGCACTGCTAGCTACTGGTTATGAGTATTTACGCTGAGAAAAACTTATCTAACTAATGCAGGTCATTTTCAATGAGTCAAAAATAGAATCGGTTACAGCTCATTGATTGAGAGAAGTCCTCCCTGTCCCACTAGGGATGTTGCAGGAATTATGTTACTTCCTATTCTCACAATTTAATTCTTTTAATTAGAATCTGAGTTTCAAGGCAATTCGTCTTATGAATCATTCAACGATTGTGCTCAACCTTTACATGAATTGATTCTTTTATTTTGCGGACTATCTTCAGCTAACAAACTTCCAGTTTATAAACCCATGTGTTGAAAGCATATAGAGAAAAAGATTTAATAGGCTGAACTGTGTACCTTCTTAAAGCTCTTGCAGAAGTCTTTCAATGTAACGTTTTAGCATTTGCTTGAAAATGGTCAAAGTTATTACCACAAACTGACTAACATTCCTTGTACACAATTTCGTTAAGCGACATATCAGTGGCTTGGGAATTATATGGCCAATGTCAGTACGCTTTTTCGATTTGATCGTAGCATTAGGTTTCTTTTCTTTTGCTGAAATAGCCAATGAGTAATTTAACCCAGAACATAAAGGATTTTATACTCAATGTCACTATGACTTCAATTACAATTTTATCAAAAATTAATATTTTGACATTGACCCTGTTAGTGCCAAGCTACAGATATAATGATGCAGAATATATAGAAAAGTTATGCCAGTATATCTAATCGTTTTGTACAACGATGTCAAACATACGTATGATAAGAGCAGTAGCATTCTTTTAAAAGATTTTTTCACTGACTATCGGCATTAATTTTCTTTAATTCTCTAATCTGTTGATTTCAATTTAAAAAATATATGAATTTTGTAAGCCAATTAATAAAATATTTTTTAAGATTCTTTGAAATATTGATACATCATTAAGAGAAAATGAAAACCCTCATCAATATTGAATGCAGGCCTTTACACATTACACTGTGACATATGATCAATATTAAATTATTGATAATGAGGCAGACATTACTTATACGCACCAATCATGCCCTTGTCAAAGAAACAACAAATTCTTTTGTGGACTACAAACTTCAATCTGAAAAATCAATTTCTTTATGTCACATTTGAAAAGAAAATACACTGAAGCCTCATGTTACATAATCTTAAATTTCAAACGAATTATTTCAACTTAAACGTAAAGATTTAGGTTTTACATTTAAAAAGGAAACATTTTTTCTCATTTTTTTTTCTAATTTGATTGGGGGTATTTCTTTCTGTTAAAAGAGGTACAATTGTATTTCATTTTGTATTGTTTACCTAAAAGCTTTACTTCGAAATATGAATGGTCGTCAGTTGTCTGCTGGTATTGTATTCATGTTTTGTGCAAAATGAAAAAAAAAATAAAATTCTTTTGAAAACTACAATAATCCCTGTAAACGAATGTTCACATGTCAATTAGAGAGAAAAATTAAAAAAACGAAAAAACCTACAAAAATAAAAATATTGAATAACAACAAAATTAAATTAAAATCATGTCAACAGTTTAGTTTTTTAGGAAAAGAAAAATACATGAAAATAATTAAAGGAAGGGAGATACATTCGTACTACCGCTTAATATAATACAAGTTCGTATTAAAAAAAAAAATAAAATTAAAATATTTTTCTCTGTTTTCTTAATTTAAGCAGTAGATTTTTAAGAAGCTGCTTATCCTTTCATAGTAAAAATGCTTTAAAAATGAGGTGGTAATTTGTCAAACGCCACTCTATAATACTCTATACTCGGGTCCGCCATCTAACGTTTTTTTTCTCAACTAGTGCTTATTTCGTGAATGGTAACACTTAGCTCATGTCTGATTTCACAGAGAATTAGTTTTATCCTTCCGCTGAACGAATATGGTTGTGTATACGCTTCGCTAAGTGGGCCTGCATTTTGCCAAAAAAATCATCTTTTCAGATGAAGCTCATTTTGATCTTGGCGGGTATGTAAACAAACGAAATTGTCACATTTGGGGCACAGAAAACCTGCACGCATACATTGAAAAGCCGATACACCCAAGACGAGTCACTGTTTGGTGCGGATTTTGGTCCAGAGGCATAATTCGGCCATTTTTCTTCGAAAATGAGCAAGGAGTGGCCGTTACAGTCAATGGGGACATGTTGAACGAATTTTTGTTCACAAAAATTGAAGAGGAGGATATTAACAACAGTTGGTTTCAAGAGGACGTCACTACGTGCCACACAGCCAAAGCTACACTCGATTTTTGTGCCCTGTTTTTGAAGATCGCATTATCAGCCGCAGAGCTGATGTCGTTTGGCCACCTCGGGGCTGCGATTTGACACCGTTGGACTATTATTTGTGGGGTGCCGTCAAAGATAAGTGTTACGCCAACAATCCAGAGACAATTGACGCTTTAAAGGACAATATTCGTGAAGCCATTGCTGAAATACAGCTGCATACAATCCATAATGTGCTTAAAAATTTGACCGATGGTGTAGGCTACTGCATGGCCAGCCGAGGCAGCCATTTAAATGAAATTATTTTCCATTATTAACCGGAAGAATTGTACTTTCAAATAAAAAAATTAATTTGAGAAAATATTTAGTAGTTTTTTTTTTATAGCATTTCCAAAAAAAAAAATATTTGGCGGACCCTATATTATTACTGATTTAAAAAATTTACTTTAACTGCTCTAATTGAATAATCATATCTTTCTAAATATTTCAAACTTCAGAAAAAATACGAACCGATTTGACGTACAGGTGTCGACAGTAATTTGAAAAAATTACTCTTGTGATGTCTCAGTGATTTTATAAACAAGGATTTGGTCACTTTAATGTCAATCGATACTCTAGTTTGAAAGGTTTTAGTTCAACCCATATTTAAGAAGAACTAGATTCGAATTCTTTGTTTTGCGGCTCTAAGATAAGAGAAAATAAGAGATAACGTGCCGGTTGAGTTTTCAAGTGGTCGACCAATTAGCAAAGTCCACCAAAGGTTAGGAGTTAACTGAAATGAAGTATACCGATAGCTCAAAAATGCATGTTTGTGCCAATGCTGGTGTTCATGGATCCAACCGAGTCCTATCGATCCCACTGAGAAGATCAGTCTGAGATCATGGTCATTGCTATAAGTACAGAGATCAACCTGAACAGTAAGCTCAAGGGTAAGACCGTCAATATGTTTTCTAACAGCCAAGCTGCCCTAAGAGTAGTTAACTCGAAGCATATAACATCTAGACTAGTCAATATTGGTACGAAACGTTGCAAAAGCTTTCGCTTGGAAATAAGGTTCAGTTGTTTTTGCTACCAGCACACAGTGGAATAGATGTTAATGAAATAGCGTATGCATTGGCCAGAAACGGAGCATCATTCACTAGCATCCACAACCTAATCAAAGATTGAGAAATTGTCAATTTGAACACTATAATGCTCAAAGGGGACTTCGCTACTCAAGTGCAGCGATCAGTCCGCAATTTGGACGTTGTTCTGAGGTTCCCAAGTATGGCAGGCCAGACATCAAACTCCACTGTAGAATAAAAGCGCATCTGAAGTGTATGGCACTCACAGCGAAACAGCGGGACAGTGTTTATAGGTGGCCATATCGTCTCACTGGTTAACATATCCACCATTATGATTTCAGATCTGCAGATTTGCTGAACAAACTATAGACTGGATGGAGCACAATATATTCTACTGGTCGCAGTGTCTTGCAATAGTGCCAGGTCAATATGTTAATAATAATAACTGATACGCATATTGACCGAAAAATTCGAAATGAGAAAGCTGTGCAAGAGATTGGTGCAGTATTGCTCACAGTAGGACAAAAACATTATTATAAAGACGTTTCAGCCGAGCGCTCGTGTCCTCCACCTCATACCTGACATGCAAGAAAAGCAAAACAGTGAACTGGATTAGGAGAATCGTATTCAAAGAAGACGAAGATATTTCTATCTGCAGGAATAACATTTAACGGAGAGTATTATTCTAATAAGTGTGCCGCTGTAGTATAGTATAAGACACCCGCCTACCAACCAAGCGGTTCTTAGTTCAATCGCGGGCCAGACCATCTAAAAAGAAACAAAGTTTTTCGACAACGGTATCATCTCATAACATAAGCTAAAAGCTGGTTATGCGTATTACTATTATTGAAAACTTCTCAAATGCAATTGACATTCGGATCCGGCGTTAAACTGTAGGTACCTTCAATGAGTCTAAAAACAGAATGGAGTGCAGCTCACCGATTGACAGAAGACTGGGGAATTATATTAAGCTAATAGACTACTGATGATATTTAGGAGATAAGCCAAAAAATCAACGAATTAAAGTATAAATGGGTTCAAGACATTCATTATTGCCGAATTAGGTTTACTCGGCTGATTTTCTTATTCGAAATTAAGAAAAGATTTAATTCGAAATAAAAGATTTAACAACAATGAAAAGACCATGTCTGCGGTTGATGTCTATTTTGAGAAAGTAGACGGTTCTTGCTCTAAAAAGGAGTATCGATCATATTGAATACTGTTGTGAAAAGTCTATGAAGTCAGGAAAAGTTTATGTTGAAAAATAAAAAAAATAAAATTCAAGGTTGGATTCACGTTCACAATCAATAGTGCTGCAGGCTATAAACACTTGAAATACATAATAATGCAAACGTAGTCTTATATAATCAGAACTTTTTTCTAAATTCATATAATGTACGAGGGTGGATTGATATTGAAGCTACCTAAGTAGGAAAAAAACATTTTTTTTTTTTCAAAAACCATTCATTTCTCAACATAGTCTCCTTTTAGCTCAATACACTTAGTAAGACGATTTTCCAACTTTTTTATACCATCCGAATAATACGATTTTGGGAACTCCTCAAAATACGCATTAGTTCCGTAATCACTTCTTCGTTTGAGATGAATCTTTTTCCTGCGAGTCATTTTTTCAAGTTTGGAAACAGAAAAAAGTCACTAGGGACTAAATCTGGACTATAAGGTGAATGATCAACCAATTCGAAGTGGATTTCTCGTAGTTTTAGCATCGTATCTAATGCTGTCTGAACTAGTGCGTTGTCTTGAGGAAAGAGCACTTTTTTCTTGTTTAAATGTGGTCGTTTTTCCTTGATTGCATCAACCAATTGATCCAATAATGCACGATAATACTCTCCCGTGATTGTGCATCCCTTTTCAAGATAATCGATGAGCAATATTCCGTGTGTATCTCAAAATACAGTGGCCATAACCTTACCAGCCGATTTCGCTGTCTTCACCTTCTTCGGACACTTCCAGCAGCTTCCACCCATTACTTCGATTGATTTTTGGTTTCAGGTGTGTAGTGGTGGACCCACATTTCATCAACAGTTATTAATCTACGCCAAAAATCAGCAGGATTATGCTTTATCATGTCCAACTCGTTTTTGTTCAACACTGAGCAAACGCGGCACCCATCTTGCCGATAGCTTTTTCATATGCAAATGTTCATGCAAAATGTTGAACACACGTTCTTATGATATGTTTACCATTTCAGCAATCTCACAGATTTTCACCCCGCGATCGTTCATAACGATATCGAGATTTTCTTAATATTTTCTTCAGTAACCACCTCTTTTGGCCTTCCTGTTGATGGTATTGTTGCAGTGCTTGTTCGGCCCCGTTTAAATTCAGCAATCCAACATTTTACCATATAATCTGACGGAGCAGATGCGCCGTAATGTTTATCAAGCTTTTATTTTGACTCTTTCGCCGTTTTGCCTTTCAAACCATAGTGTTTAATCACTATACGAAATTCACTTTCTCCCATTTTCCAACAAAAACAAAAGTTGCTTACTTCAAACGACTACAACAAATAAACTAATCGATGAATTTGGCTAAAATTTTAACAGCTGACGTTTGACAGATCGTAATTTCTAAAAAAGAAAAAGTTTTTGTGTTTGTGCTGCCATCTAGCGCTAGGTAGCTTCAATGTTAATCCGCCCTCGTATTAGCCTAACGATTTTTCAGAACTTAAACTTTCGCTCTTAAACAAAACATTTTCTATTGTATACTGCAATGAAACCAGATAACAGTGAACTAAAATTGAAGCAATCAACCTTTTGAAAATAAACTACTCTTCTCTAAATAAAGGTCATTTGTATTAGTAGTTGTTCATTTAAAAAAATTACATCTTCATTTACTTTTCGTTTTCTAAATGTTGTCTGTAATAAAATAAAATAGAGAAAAACAACAATAAAAAGAAATTACAATATTGTAAGTTGTCTGAAAATACAATAGAAAAACTGAACGAAACTGTAATAGAATTTAGAAAAAAGAAAATATTATAGAAGAATGTAAAAGAAAAAAACTAAAAATGAATGTAATAGAACAAAAGCACATGTTCAACAGAATGAAACAGTGGAGACTAAAAATTTAAAAATTAAACAAAAAGTAAATGAATAAAAAAATTAAATTAAAAAAATATTTTAAAATTAAAACTTGCACATAGGCGTGCACTTTTTGAATAAAATAAAATTTTACTTCCTATGACGCCTAATTTTTGTCAGACACTGTATATTTGTAATGTTTGTAGTGGTAACCAGCAAGTGGAAAAGAAACTTTCAATAAAAAAAAGTATAAATAAGAAGAACCAGAGACGAATAACAACACAATTTACAAGAATTGTATAATAAAATTTAAAGTTATGAAGTCATTACAAAATGTTACAAACACATCTCTATTATATAATATGTATGTATGTATGGACATACACTACATAGATAAGAATATGTATTTACATATGTAAAATTAAACCACATACATGTTTAAACTTACAAAACTTATACAAGTTTACAGAGAAAGTTTTGTTTTTAATAAATATGATTCAAACCAATTATTAAATTCAAAATAAAAAATTTAAATTGAATTAAAAAAAATTAATAAAAAAAATTATTAAAATAAAAAAATTAAGTAGAAGTGTTTTTAAAAATAAATTAAGAATAGAGACTTTGGTTTGAGAGCAATGCATCCAAATAAAGTGTACACCTTTTGCTTTACCATATAGGCTTCACCCATAGGTGCTATTTGTTTCCTCTAATATTCCTCTTGAGGGCGGCTTCAACAAGAATTTTCCATTTTTTTCTAATCTGAGAACAAATTAATTTAATTTCCCCACCGCATGATTTATTAACATTTGAAAGCTTTTGTAGCGTCGTTCTAAGGGTATGTCCTACCCACTTCCATTTTCTTCTCAATATTTGTCGCAAAATTGATTCTGCATTACCTAGTTTAGTTACGAGGGCGGATTGACATTGAAGCTACCTAGCGCTAGATGGCAGCACAAACACAAACAATTTTTCTTTCTTAGGAATTACGATCTGTCAAACGTCAGCTGTTAAAATTTAGCCAAATTCATCGATTAGTTAATTTGTTGTAGGCGTTTGAAGTAAGCAACTTTTGTGTTTCTTGGAAAATGGAAAAAAGTGAATTTCGTGTAGTGATTAAACACTATAATTTGAAAGGCAAAACGGCTGATAAACATTACGGCGCATCTGCTCCGTCAGATTATATGATAAAATGTTGGATTCCTGAATTTAAACGGGGCCGAACAAGCACTGCAACAATACCATCAACAGGAAGGCCACAAGAAGTGGTTACTGAAGAAAATATCAAGAAAATCTTCGATATCGTTATGAATGATCGCCGGGTCAAATTATGTGAGATTGCAGAAATGGTAAACATATCATATGAACGTGAGTTCAACATTTTGCATGAACATTTGCATATGAAAAAGCTATCGGCAAGATGGGTGCCGCGTGTGCTCAGTGTTAAACAAAAACGAGTTTGACAGATCACTTCACAGCTGAGTTTTTACATGATAAAGCATAATCCTGCTGACTTTTGGCGTAGATGTTGATGAAACGTGGGTCCACCACTGCACACCTGAAACCAAAAATCAGTCGAAGCAATGGGTGTAAACTGATGGAAGTGCTCCGAAGAAGGTGAAGACAGCGAAATCGGCTGGCAAGATTATGGCCACTGTATTTTGAGATGCACACGGAATATTGCTCATCGATTATCATGAAAAGGGATCCACAATCAAAGGAGAGTATTACCGTGCATTATTGGATCAATTGGTTGATGCAATCAAGGAAAAACGACCACATTTAAACAAGAAAAAAGTGTTCTTTCTTCAAGACAACACACCGGTTCACACAGCATTAGATACGATGCTAAAACTGCGAGAAATCCACTTCGAATTGGTTGATCATCCACCTTATAGTCCAGATTTAGCCCCTAGTGACTTTTTCCTGTTTCCAAACTTGAAAAATGGCTCGCGGGAAAAAGATTCATCTCAATCGAAGAAGTGATTACCGAAACTAATGCGTATTTTGAGGAGTTCCCAAAATCTTATTATTCAGATGGTATAAAAAAGTTGGAAAATCGTCTTACTAAGTGTATTGAGCTAAAAGGAGTCTATGATGAGAAATGAATGGTTTTCACAAAAAAATGTTTTTTTCCTACTTAGGTAGCTTCAATATCAATCCGCCCTCCTATGTTGGCATCTCTGATGGTTTGTGGTCCAAAATAATTGTAAATATGTCACAGGCACTTATTAATAAAGTAGCTTTCGAGTAGACACGTTCGATATTAACCAGGTCTCACACCCATAGGGTACATAGGGTTGATTTTACACATGCGTTGAAAATTCGCAATTTAGTTTTACTCAATATCTGACCGTGCCTTACCGAGTCTGTTAGATAAAGGGTGGTAAATAAAACAAAAAGTTTTCTGAGAATTGTCTTAATATTTTTTATTATAATAGAAGATCTATAAGAATTATGAATAAACAAAATATCGGCCAAAGGCTCACCACGGCTTTATTTTCAGTGACCCTAAGACATAATTGAGGTTCAATGTGGTTATTGTGCCGATTTATCCCATCCTTTAGTTCTTGAATTATTCTTGTTTTATTGACGTATACTTTTCACCAAAGAAAGAAGTTCAACGGTGTTAAATCACATGATAGTGGCGGCCAAATAACATCGCCACGACATGAGATAAAACGACTATTGAATTTCTCGTGCAAAAGAGCCGTCATTTCGTTGGCTTTGGCACCATCCTATGGGAACCAAATATCGTCCAGGTCCATATCCTCAATTACTGGCCACAAGAAGTCCGTTATCATCTTGCGAGAGTTAATACTATTCACGGTAACTGCTTGGCCGACCTCATTTTCTAAGAAGTATATAAACCGTCACTCTTTGTGAATGCATCGATTTTTCAACAATCACTCGTGGATTCTCATTTGCCCAAATACGGCAATTCTGCTTGTTAACGAATCCATTGAGGTTAAAGTGTGCCTAGTCGCTGAAGATGATTTTCTTGGTAAAGTCACCATTCACATCTGTCTTTTCAACTAACCATTCGGAGTATTGACGACGTTTGAAATGGTCAGTCAGTAGGCTTCTACTCTTGAGTCCTGTAAGGGTGTAAGTTCAAATCTTTATTCAAAACTCGCATCAGTGACGTTCACTTAGGTACGACGATGAGATGAGGTTGACGGCTCTTATGCCACATCGCACACAACAGCAATGTTTTCCGCAGAAAGAACGGTAGAGCATGCACAGGTGTTTCCATGTTTCCAGCAGACCCGGTTTGCTGAAATTCGCGCACAATTCTCTCGGTTGTGAACACATTTTGTCGATTATACTGACCAAAAAAATCACGAAGTGCACGAAATGCATTTTGATTTGAATGTCCATTTTCGTAAAAGGCTTCAACAATCTTAACGCGCTTCTAAATTGTGTACCTCTCCATGGACGAATATTGAAACAAAGAAAGGTCAAATTGAGTTGGGCAAAAAAATTTAACATCGTGTATTATGGTTGGAGCATCCTTTATATCATCGTCTGTTCCACCGATTACCTGATACTATGCAGCCCAGTTAACAAAAGCTGCTAGGGTTTATGCGTTGATGCGTTGATTTTCACTTGTAATAAAACCCCGACTGTTGCATTGTCTGTGTTCTTTGTTTGCTTACGCGTCCAGTTCCTAGCCAACTCGACAAGGTAATTGATCTCATCTTACATGTCGCTCAGCCTATGCAACATGTGGCAAATGTCGTTCGCACAATCCAGGTCTTCTAGGTGACAGTCGATGCCCCATTGAGTTCCCCTATTTCTCTAGCAGAGCCCAAGTATGTCCTCGTCAAGTAGGGACAATTGTAAATAGAAGCGGCGATATTGGGCATCCTTGTATGATGTGCTTGTTTTTCGCTATCTTCGGACATGTTCTTAATGAGAGCCGTTATCTTATTCGAGACACCCTTGTTAGCTAAGGTCTTTCTATTGCATTACGTTTGGTCGTGTCTATACAGCGGTGCGGGCGAAATCCTGCTTGTTTATCTAGTAGAGCGTTCTCAATGCACTTTAATCTTGGATTTATAATTGTGGTCAGTATTCTGTACATCGCATTCAACAGTGTGATTACCCGTTATGTGCTATGACTCCGTTAATTTCCTTTGAATTTAAAAAAATTAACACCGTTTTATTCATAACTAAACATACCACTTTGATAAATTCTAAAATATATCGGTTCTTATATAAAATAGCACGCAAAAAGTGTCTAAATTTGGGATATTTGGAGTGAATAAGATAAAAATGCTATCTTATCTATTCCTCTTCTTGCCCAATCTGCTAATAAACTTAAAATAGGTTAATATTTAGATAAGTTATTAGCTTATAACTGCATAGAGGTGCGTAAAACCGGTTTTTGTCCATAACTCATGATTTTGCAAGTGTTTCAAAAATATCAAAATCAGATTATTCTTGTACTCGATAGCGCCTTTCAGAAAAATGGTATCACTTTCCAGGTATCTCTACATCATTTTATTTTGTCGAATAGTTTTTATGACTTTTACACTTTTTTTGACTGCCTATAACTTTAGTTATTGAAGATTTTTTTCTTTTTTTGTTTTTTACGAATTTTGTAAAGCTTTAAATAGAATTAAAAAAAAGTATCAAATATTTGAATTAATCGTATTTTAAAACACTGAAACAAAAACTAAATTCTAGAGAATAAGACTGTACACATTATTTTGACGCTTACAGTGTATATGGTATATGCGCAGCTTTGACTAGAATTACGGACGCATATTTTGGACATGATCTAGTTGGTAATCCTGGGATTCTAAACATACTACATATTTTTTTTATTTATTATTTGAAATATCCTCTTATGTGTGTGCTAAGATTTCTGTATTAATTGAATTTTTTAATTTCTAACCACCAGTCAACAACGCTTTTTAAAGAACATCATTCGTATTGTTATTGTAATTAACACTTTGAAATGCTATAGAAATCAGTTAGAATTCGAACTTTTTCCAAAACTCACATTTATAAAATTCAATTATTCAAACTTAACAAAACCGAAACCAAATAGAAAAAAAATTATAAAATGATACGAAATGCAATCACTTTCAATTTACATAAAGGGTCCGCCAAATAATTTTTTTTTTTTTTTTTTTTTTGAAAATGCTATAAAAAAGAACTACTAAATATTTTCTCAAATTTCTTTTTTTATTTGAAATTACAATCCTTCCAGTTAATAATGGAAAATAATTTCATTCAAACGGTTGCCTCGGCTGGCCATGCAGTAGCCTAAACGATCGGTCCAATTTGTAAGTACATTATCGATTGTGTGCAGCTGTATTTCACCAATGGCTTCACGAATATTGTTCTTTAAAGCGTCAATTGTCTCCGGCTTGTTGGCGTAACACTTATCTTTGACGGCACCCCACAAATAATAATCCAACGGTGTCAAATCGCAGCCCCGAGGTGGCCAAATGACAACAGCTCTGCGGCTGATAATGCGATCTTCAAAAACAGGGCGCAAAAAAATCATATATTTAATTTTCAATTTTTTTCATGCATGTATGTGTGTATGTATATTCGTCAATGTACCTAAGCTACAACTCAAAACACAACAATTTTCCAATATACCTAATTCTCTTCTATTGAGGTACCATTCCCTTCTAAATTGATGTTCTTATCGCTTTTCTCAGTATATTAAACTGAATAAACACATTGTCAGAGGTTCTCAGTCAGCTTTGTCACTGTAGAAGCTGATCAAATACGTATGGGTTCGAAGTCATTCCCTTTTTTCATGCATGTATGTATGTATGTATATTCGTCAATGTACCCAAGACACACCCCAAAACCCCACAATTTTCCAATATACCTAATTCTCTTCTATTGAGGTACCATTCCATTCTAAATTGATCGAGTGTAGCTTCGATTGTGTTGCACGTAGCGCCGTCCTGTTGAAACTAAGAGTTCCTAATATCCTCCTCTACAATTTTTGTGAACAAAAATTCGTTCAACATGGCCCGATAACGATCGACATTGACTGTAACGGCCAGTCCTTGCTCATTTTCGATGAAAAATGGCCCAATTATGCCTCTGGACCAAAAGCCGCACAACACAGTGAGAAATGAAACAATTTTGCTTGTTTACATACCCGCCAAGATCAAAATGAGCTTCATCTGAAAAGATGATTTTTTTTTGGCAAAATCGGCATCTTCTGTAAGTCAATCGCCGGCCCATTTTCCCAGCGTTGTTCAAGCGTATGCACAACCATATTCGTTCAGCGGAACGATAAAACTAATTATCTGTCAAATCAGACATGAGCTAAGTGTTACCATTCACGAAATAAGCACTAGTTGAAAAAAAACTTTAGATGGCGAACCATATACAATTTTTTAATTGAATCTTTTTTCTACATATTTCATATGTATATACATATGTAGATATCGTTGGTCTCATGTAGAAAGGCTCCATCTCAAAAAATTTATAATTTTGAGGAGAAGGTGTGACGAGGCAAATTTATAATGAAATCTATTGGAATCACAATAATCCACAATTTTGTAAAAAAGTGAGTTAGGGCGTATTTAAACAAGGTAGCAACGCCATGTACATACTATATATCAAATCAAATAAAAATACTAAACAATTTCTTAACAAATTTTAGAATGCGAGGGAAATGAAGAAAAAATATTGGCAAAATAAAAACCAAATATTTGTATAACAAATTTCAATTACACTAAACAACTTAGTGCCTCCTTCCCTGTACAGGGAAATAAAGCTGCTCTATGTTTTACAGATAATAAAGAGCCAATAAATTCCAAAGTTTATTTCAAGTAGATTTAAAACGTTGATGCTCTTCATATCTTAAATAGGGCAGTTTCCCTGATAGTAAATAGAAAATGAAATCATTTTACTTCAAAAAAAAAACTTCATTAAACACACATTTCCTTCATTTTAACTTTCTACCATTAAAGTAAAAGTCTAGAGTTTGTGCTTTGAGTATAAAACAAAATCCTCAGAAATTTTACAGACAAAAGAATAAAAAATAAAATAAAAATTCTTTAAGAAAATAACTTGTATTTTATACACAATACTCGTCTACATATAAACTATTATGAAAATAGATCTATTTTCTACATTTCATTTTCAACTTTTTTTCATTCTTATTTTTCCTTGCATTTCTTTGATTTTTAAACCATTTTCTAGTAAGAAAATAAAAAATAAGAAAATATGGCAGTGAATCTTATTTCAGTTTTATTTTCTTTTTTTTTTCTATTTTTTATATATTTTATGGGTTTTCGAAAAGAATATTGGCAGCAAATTCAATAAGCAAGTCTCAAAGTGTATATGAGAGAGAGAGAGAGAGAGATAGAACTAGAGTCTATGATATGCTCATATATTTTTATGTCTGAGAATTCATTTCACTCAATTTACTTAAGAATCAAAATCAGTAAAAATGTTTACTGTTTTGCTTGATACACTCACTCTCTTCTATTACACACACACACATACACTCTAACAAATATTTTATAGGTTATATACCGTAATATGAATACTACATGTAAAAATGCATGTTTGTTTGTAAATGAAAGTAAATTGCTAAAAATTGTTGTTGTTTTTATAGTAAATGTTGTAACAAGCAAGTATATTCACTTACACACACAAATATACTGCTTTACTAGGTAAAGAGATAAAAATTTGTTTGTGTGTATGCGTGTATATTGTGAGGAAACTGGAAGGAAATTGATTTTTGAATTATTTTGTTTTGTTGTCCTTGCTACTGCACTTTTTGTATGAAGGCTGTCTGATAATTCAGCGATGGCTTAAAAAGCGACTCTGCTTTTTTTAACTGTTCGCCATTACTGGACTTGTGTAAAATTTTGAGCGAGCTATGTCTTCAATTTTAGTTCTTACAACACCAACCATTATCAAAACAAAGATAGGCCTAAAAATGTTTGTTTCGTCATATATTTGACAAATGTGAGCATAGCTTAAGCACTACACACCATCTACTTCAACGATTATATACTGATTTACTGAGTTCTGTTGCAGACACATAAGCATAATACCAAAAGGGGCTTACAGGTGCATAAGGTATCTAAGGATCTACGCATCTCAATTATACAAACGGCCATCCGATCGACAGGTGTCACAATGGCTCACTTCCTACCATATGCAAAACCATGTGATTGTTGCTGCAAAGAAAACACACAAGGTGCAATCCAAACAGGGTGTTTTCGATACTGAACATGTAGTACTAAGACTAAGGTGTGTCCGTCGTACACACGGTGAATTGAACTTCGATTACTTTGAGAGATGTAAAATGTTTCACAGTACCAATATGTAAAAGCTTCTGAACAGAGTCAGTATTGATTTGAAGCACAAACAGCCTTATCTTGCTAGAAGAAATGTGCTACACCCAAACCTGGTTTTTTTACGTGTACCGTCTTACATTAAACGATGTAGGGAAGAGATTACTAAATTTCGACTGCATTATTACGGCTGCTGGGAGACTGCATACCCAGATTTTATTGGTAGCAACACTGGTAAGAAAATATCGACATTAGCGGATAAATTTTAACCTTGGCTCGCCACATTAGAAGCGAGATATTTCATTCTCTAAATCATAATGATCAAGCAGAACTACTTATATTATTGCTATTATCCGATACCGATATTATTAATTAAACTACAGATTGATGGATGATTCTAAAGAAATAGTTGAGCCTATTACATACAATACAAATTTATGAATTTTTGAACAAAGCTAAGGCTTTTTAGAGAGAAATTTTCAATGTGCATCCAGATAGGGAACGATCATAAATTCAGTTTGGTCTTAACGGTATATTTTCGGTATATCAGAATCTGTATAAACAACTCAAAAATTCAACGTTACAAAGTCAGATGGCAAACTATTTTACACGAGAAGAAAAAGATGAATGTGATGAAAACTCGTTGATTGTTCCTTCTAGTTATAATGAAAATACCACCTTGATCAAAAAGTTCCGGGAATTAATTCGGAATATTAAAACACGAGTTTTTTAATCTAAATCTATATTGTCCCCTTCAAAGTAATCCCCATCGACTGCAACATATTTATGCCAGCGCTTGATCCAATCCTCGAAGCCTTTTATACATTCGGTTTTTGGTATGTCCATCAGTGCCTCCTGCGATTTTTCCATTCTTTTTTTCGGCTGCTGAAACGCGCTCTCCGTAATGGTTTTTTCCTCGATTGAACAGTAAAAAGTCACAGGGAGCCAAATCAGACGAGTTTGGTGGCTGTTGGATGGTATTTATTGCATATTTCGTCAAAAATTTTCGAATAATGATGGCACTGTGCGACGATGCGTTATCATGGTGCAAAGTTTCCTGCCCACAATTCTGGTCTCTCTCTGCAAATTGCTTCACGCAAACATCTCATAACGCCCAAATAATACTTTTTGTTTGCTGTCTGGCCTTCTGGCATAAATTCTTGATTGAAAACGACGTGTTTTTTGGTCTCGGCTCATAAACCCACGTCTCGTCTCCAGTAATAATACTTTTGATGCATATGGGATCGAATTCAGCCTCGCAAATCATATTTTTTTTGCGTTGTTGCAGAGTTGTAATAAATCGCCAACACACATAGAGATACACTGGTGCATATTCCTATAAAGGCACTTAATTTTTTTCTGTATTTTTGTTATATCTTTGTTGTTCTCATCCAAAAGCAAAATTTAACTATTTTAATGAGAGGCAACTTAACGGTACTTTTTAAAAGTAAACAATTTTTTTTTCTTATTTTTGTTGTTTGCCTTAATTATGCGATCAGATGTTCTTGGTGCTATTCTAAGTGGAAGATTCGTATAAACGCACACTCGAAATTTGTTTTTAAAAAAGTGACCACAAATAAAATATTATCAATTTTAGTTTTTTTTTTTCAACCAAAGGTACGTTTCTAATAGTAATGTCTCAATTTACTGTAACTTTTCCTATTTTAATCAATAAATTTCATCACTTTTAAAGATGCCTAAGGGAAGGATTCAAATTAAATTTTTTCACGACCAAGGATGCTCTAATAGAGAAATTGGACCTAAAATCGGTCGTTCGGAAAGTGTGGTGCGAAATTTCTTTAAGAAATGTCAAAATTATGGAGTTCGCAAATCAACAAAGGGTAATACAAAACTTACAAGAAGCCAACTTAATCTAATAAAACAAGAAGCAACCCGCAACAAATTGAATTCTACACAAATAAGGAATAAATTAAATCTTCCTGTGACTTCCAAACACGTTGCACACATTATACGAAACGATGAAAACATAAAATGGAAAAACACCATAAAGAAAATCGTCTAAAATTCGCAAGAAAATATATGAAATGGACAGATGAGTGGAAAAAAGTAATTTTCTCTGACGAAAAAAAATTTAATTTAGACGGTCCAGACTCATACTCATGCTATTGGCACGATTTGAGATCTAAAGATGTTCGGATGTCAAAACGTAATTTCGGTGGTGGCAGTGTTATAGTTTGGGCAGCGTCTTCTGCAGTTGGCAAGTCGAAAATTTGTTTTGTTCCGACAAAAATGAATAGTTCGATTTATAACGAACTGTTGGAAGATGCTCTTCTCTCTTTTATGGACGAAAAAATGGATGAAGATTGCATTTTCCAACAAGATAATGCTGCAATCCATGTTTCTAAGCAATCGAAATCTTGGTTCAATGAACATAGCATTCCTTTGTTGGACTTGCCGGCTTGTAGTCCGGACTTAAACCCAATGCAAAACTTGTGGGGATACATGGCCCGTAAAGTTTATGCAAATAATGCCCAGAATGAAGGCATAAAGACTGTGACAGAGCTGAAACTAAGAATTAAACAAGTCTGGGAGGAAATTGATTCCGATCTGCTTAAAAAATTAGTGAAATCAATGCCAGACCGTATTTTTGAAACAATCCATAACAAAGGATCATCCACACATTATTAATAATGCTACAATGGCCCAAACATTAAAGTGCGTTTATAGGAAAATACCCTTAAAAATGGCTGTTAATATCGAGAATTAAGTAAAAAAAAATAATTAAACTACAAATGAATTTTTTTTGTAAATAATATTTTAAGTGAAGTCTTAACTAATTTAATACACAAATTTATAGCCCCCTAAATATTTTCTTGTTTAATTTTTACCTTTTTTTTAAAAAAAGTAGTGTGCGTTTATAGGAATATGCTCCAGTGTAGACGTACTCTTGGCTACATAGCTTGTGCAAATGTCAAGTTATGGCGCTATATTAACAACAGATGTACCAACTTAGCCACACGGGGGCTATTTCGAGAACTATTTGATCAAGGTGCTATTTCTGCTGATGAAAATGTTAAGCGGCCAAATAATGATAATACATTACATGTTTCCTCTAGTGATCAAAGCTACATGGAACCAACTGAAAAACGGTGCTAGTGATATGCTATAAATATGTAATATTATTAAAAAATATTTTTATCTTTCTTTTCCTTTTTGAACAATTATTGTAAACTTTATTGTTTGTTTTTCTTGTTTTCGTTAATTAAAAAACTTTTTGTTGATTATTTTTGTGCAATTTTGCTTGACTTTTTATGCTTTGATTTAAATTTACGTGTTTTTTTTTTTTTTTCTTTATTCAGAAACGAATCAGTAGCTTTTATATAAAGTTATGCGAATTTGGTTACTCGGATTTTCGTGGAACAAATTGATCGCATAAAACACGGTCTGAGTGTATTAAACAACATAATGCAAGAACGCACAAGGTCATAGTCACTTTTACAAAAGTTCATGTTGCAAACAACACACAGCTGTGCCATCTAGCACTTTGCGACTAAATTCTGTTTCGAATTTAAAAGAAATTTCTAGATGGTAAGAGACAACCAGAAAGATGTTCTCGTTGAGTGACGGCATTATCAGACTTCCCACGTATATTAACAAATATATTTGATTGCAAGTATCTTGGCAAAACGTTGCAGCAAAACAAAGTTTTATCAAATTAATATTGTATTTTTTGGAAATTTAAAAATAAAAAAAGTAAAACAAAATAATTAAAAAATCAATTTTCGGACAAAAAAAAAACTTGAAACATGAAAAATAATGTATTATTTGCAAGTATTTCAAGTGGACCAAAAGCAGGAAGTGGTGCCAAACGACAAAAAAATGGAGAAGAAATTGTTTTTGGATAATTTGTAATTTTCTGCTAAGATAGAATAAAAATTAAAAATTTTTTAATTGCCTTTTGAGGTGTAAACCCTCTCAAAAACTAAAGCAAAATACGCACCTGTAGTCCAAAAACTATACATAATCCATTACATTTATAAAAACAGACACTTGTATGAGATTTAAATACTACATGAAAACCAATCAAATAATTGAAAATTTAAATCAAATTGTTTAAATAATTTTGAAATATTTATTTTATTTACTTTTCTTTGAAATAAATATTTGATAAGAAATAAAAATCTGTTGGAAAATAAAATAAAAAACTAAAAACTAAACTAAGTAATACTGGTTAACATGTGTTAAAAACGGATTGATTATTTAAATGTTAACAAAATAAAAACACAAGCATTTCAATAAAACTCTATATATGTGTATATGGTTTTGAAAATCTCAAAGGAATATTTGTCTTAATTTAAATATGTGCCTTCTTTTTTTTGGAAAAGTAGATCCAACGTATACAAATAATTACATATGCGGAAAATAGTAGATAACATTTCTCTTAAACAAAGTGAGAAAGAATTTTTACAGAATTTTTACAGGATCAAAATGTTTAGAAAGATGATTGGACGCAATCTAAATCTACACTGATGACTCAAAACCGAAAGTGGCCACGGGCTATAAATTTTACTTTTATGTCCTTGCTTGTTTTGTCTCTTTCTACTATAAAACTAAGCTATTGCTTGTTAACTTCCAGCCAGCGATCTATATCGTCTACAGAGGCAGCAGAGTTATTCAGGAATTACTTTTCAAAATGAAGGGAGTGGTAACAGCGCTCTCATGCAACACAAGCGGTTCAAGTTCGAATATTCAGCAGAGGAAATGACGAAAAAATTTAATTACGCTTCCGAGCGTAAATAAGCTCCTGTGACTTTCCAGCTTACCTCTGGCGATGACAAATAGCAGACGTATGGTCATGAGAAAACGCCACTTACTAAGTAAGGATCACCACCACCGCCACTTAGCAAGGATCATCACCACAACACAATCATATGGAGACGAGCTACAGTAGATTAATCAACTACTTAGCTTAAGAAAACTTCAACTTGATTAATGAAACT
This sequence comes from Wohlfahrtia magnifica, assembly GCA_023159175.1. Taxonomy (NCBI): domain Eukaryota; kingdom Metazoa; phylum Arthropoda; class Insecta; order Diptera; family Sarcophagidae; genus Wohlfahrtia; species Wohlfahrtia magnifica. The sequence continues at coordinate 5,581,866 of JAKWBJ010000537.1, forward strand.
AAAGCAATGCAATGGATGCTTTGAGGAAAGCCAAAATGCTCCATTGGGGAATAACGGAGAAAAAAACACATTTCTAGACTTATGTTAGTAATAGTTAGATGGACGGTCGTCCTTGAGTTTAGCTCTTATGTAAAAAGAGTTCTACACCTCCTAGGCTGTGATATCAAGAAGTCTCAACTCAGTCGATATATTCTAACATACTCTGAAGAAGAAAAATACCAATATTTATGTAGTCTTTTGGGTATTGGTAGGAATTCCCTTTGACTGTTGAAGCGTACAACAACTGACACTGTATGATCGCAGGTATTCCAGAAAGTATGGATAGAACATGGAAGATGGGGTATCGGTACAACACCTTCTATGTAATTACACATGTCTACAAGAACAAAGTCTTACTCACCCTAATGCAGGTCTCTTTCAGGATCTGAAGTATTAACAATTTGTATCTGAAGACAAATTTTGATAAAGCGCTTCAATAGTACTGGTTGGTCCTCAAAAGCACCACAGGAATATCACATTTGTATACTTTTTTGTTATTCAAGGTTGGTGGCGTAGAGTTGGAAGAGCGTATGCAGCAGCTGCTATGTAAAATATTATCGGATGAATATATGCAAAGCAATTGAAGCCAGAGGGTGCTTTGTCTAGTCTATAAGAATGGTGATCCCGGCGTCAGCACAAACTACCGCGGTATTAGTCTGGTTAATATCGCATACAAAGTCTTATCGAACGTATTGCGCGAGAGACTGAAGCCCACCGTCAACAAGCTGATTGGGCCCTATCAGTGCCGCTTCATGCTTGGTAAACCCACCATCGAACAGAGTTTTACAATACGTCAGGTCCTGGAGAAGACTCTTGAGAAGAATATCGACACACACCACTTATTCGTCGACTTAAAAGCTGCCTTTGACAGCACAGATAGGAATTGCCTCTATATCTATATAGTGCAGAAGCATGGACACTGTAGGAAGTAGGAGATAGGAGATGAGTACCGCATACGTTATAACAGCGAGCTGTAGAGCTGTACAGCGACAAGCATATAGTGGAGTGTGTTTAAATACACGGCTTGCGCTGGCTTGGCCACATCTCTCGCATGGATGAAGAAAAACCGGCAAGGCAGGCCTTTGATACGGTACCCCAATGTGGAAAGCGGAGAAGAGTATGAAACTTAGCGCCAATGAAAGCTTCGACAGAATTGGGGTTGGTACTAAACGACGTTTTAGACAGGGCGAGTCCCTGTCATCTAATATCTTCAATCTTTTACTGGAGATAATTATTTTTGCCGCCGGTTTAAGTCGCCAGGCTGGCATACGCCGACGACATAGAAATTTTCGGTCTTAACATCAGCGCTATATCATCCACAAATTCTAGCCTAGTGAGAGAAGCGTCTAGAGTGGGTCTCGTGGTGAATGAAGACAAGACTAAGTATCTTTTGTCCACTAGTAAAGAGTTCACAAGTGTTGGAGAGAGCGTTACTGCTGGCGACCACACCTTTGAAGTGATGAAGTACTTGTTTATCCTGGTACCAGCATTAATACCGTGAACGATGTCAGAACGGAGATCCAGCGGATCATCAAACTTGCCAACAGATGCTACTTTAGGCTCAGTAGACAACTAAAGAGCAGAGCACTGTCTCGACGAACCCTGTTCTGCTCTATGATGCAGAGGCCTAGACACTGTCGAACAATGACGAATATGTTTTATGAGCGTGCGAGAAGGAAGCACTTCGTAAGATCAGTCTTCTACTAGTAGGAGATTAGTATCGCATACGTAGGAACAGTGAGCTGTACGAGCTGTACAGGGTCAGAGATATAGTGAAGCGCTTTAAATACAGCGGCTGCAGTGGGTTGGCCACCTTTCTTGTGTGGATGAAGAAACTCCGGCAAGGCAGACCTTTGATACTGTAACTCAAAGCGGAAGGAGGAGAAGAGGAAGATCAAATCTGGCGGCCTTGAGAATTTCAAACTGGCACCAGTTAGCGCAGGATAGATGCAGCTGGCGTGATTTTTTGAACTTGGCCAAAACCGACAGACGGTTAGAGTGGCCGCATAAGTATGTATATTTGTGCGCATTTGAGAGCGAAAAAATATTTTAAAGAAATTACAGTGGGAAAAACGGTATTTGATTAAACTCGCCAATTTATTGGCAAACGACAGCTGGTAGAAATATAAGTCACATATGATCAGTGGTGATTTTACTTTCTTTCTTGTCGCTTAAGTCTTGCCTTTGTTACTAGATTATTATAATTTTGAATGGTATTCAATTCAAAGATTCTACTAGAATCTGTTGGTATTATTTTGCGTTTATTCCATAATATCAACACAAGTTAATATAATCTGTGTGCTTAGCTAGAACTAAGATCAATCAAATTTAATAATTTATTAGATACAAAGTTATAGTATAGGCCTATAACGGTGTTTTATTGAAATCAAAATTATTTATCAGCTTTCATCTAAACGGAAAATTTTCTATTTTTCGCAACTGCCATAAAACAAATTAAATATTTTATGGTGCTCTGGCTGGCAAATGCCAAAGGTCACTCTATGGCTGCTCGCTTAAGGCAATTTGTCCTTAAGTAAACAACTGTATACAGTAATACTTAGTGAACAAAATATGCTTTACTACGTTTCTTCATACCTCTCGCATTGATATTAATCTCCAAAGCAAATGCTAAGCTTGTAAATCCTTTCTCTTTTAACCTACATGCACACACAACTGAAAAAATATATAAATTATATGATATATAGATGGAGATAAGCAGAGAGATAAGGAGAAAGAAAGAGAAAGCAACATATGAGCAAAGACTATAAGTCCCCAAAGAAAATTCTAATACATACACAAAAACAGAAATACAAGAAAAGTAAGACCAAAAACCCAGAGCCACAAATATTGTATTTTACAACTAAACAACCGCAAAAGATGGTCTTACAACAAAAGGTACAACAAGATCAATGTTTACATGTGTGTATGTATATACATACATCTGTGTGTTGGTGTTGTACAATATTCACAAGTTAATGAAATATATCACAACAACAACAACAGCAACAACAACGTGCACTTCTGTTTTACTCTTGAACCGGCTTTCTATTTTCCATATTGCCATTGCCTTAGATTTCCGGTTGAGACGGGAGCCACAAATTATTTAAAACAAAATACTGGCCAATAATAAAGAAAAAAACAAACAAATAATCTAGCACACACACACACACATACATACATACATATATTCATGTAAACATATACTCGAACTACCATATAAGTGTAGAGAAAGAGAGAGATAGAGAAGGAGAGTCGTAAAAACACCTGAGAATTTGTAAATTTGTCCGAAATATTTAAGACTTTCTCCCTCTCTCTCTCTCTCTCTCTCTCTCTCTCTCTCTCCTTTTCCCTCACATGACACATACAAATTTTGCATTTACAATTACCAGTAAATGCATTTATTGCATGTGTAATCATTCGTTTACATTTATGTGAGTGTACATATGCTTTAACACATGTGTGTGGGTGAGTTTGTTGTTGTTGTTTTTCTTATTATATTTTTCTGTTTGAAAGGAAATATATTGTAAATTACATGACACAAATTTTGTTCAAGTTCAAGAGAAGTTACATGACAAAATACAGTAGAGGATGAAAATTCAATGCTGAAATATTTCGATGTTTTAGATATTTTGTTACCATTTTCAGTTTTAAGATGAATTTATTTAAAGTTTGAGTTTTTTAACGATTTGTTAAAATATGGAAATCTTCACCATAAGAAGAATATGACAAGAAAGCAAATATGAAATTATAGTTTGTAATGTTCGACTTTTCGATACGCTATAAACCATATAATTCCTATACGCTTACACTACCGAGATATTACACCAATAAATTATGGTAATAAGTAAACAAAACTAATGCTCAATTCACGTAGATATTATAGGCGTAATGTATATTAAACACAAATTATATTAACCCTTCTTTTAGGTAAAGAAAAATTCTAATCTTAGGCATTTGACTATTTTGGTAATTTTTTTATGAAGAAGATAATGATGCATTAATTGGTAATGTGTAGAGTAAAACATTTAATACAATGGATTTTATCTTATTTACACTGTTTCATAAGAACTTCAGGCGAGAATATAGTATTACGTTCTGTTTTGTTATTTTTCTTTCTAACACAAAACACTAAAACTACATTAGACCAAAGGAATCAAAACTCAATGCTAACTTAAGTACTCCAATAATAACGAAATTAATTAACAACAGTATACAAAGTGCAATTGTTCCAGATATTTTAAAAGTATCTATTATTAGACCAGTCTACAAAAATGGTTTTGCGACTGACTGCAACAACTATAGGCCGATAGCTTGGCTTTCAGAGGTGGAGAAAGTCCTGGAGGAAGTGATTGTCAGAAAACTAAATGTTTTCTTAAATGAATTCAAAGTAATTAATATTAATTCCCGTAACATTCCATGAAGGAACATGGGGACTTCTCTTAGTCGATGAGCTGCACCCGATTCTATTTTTAAACTCATTGAAAGGCACCTACAGTTTAACGCCGGCTTCGAACGGCAAATGCATTTAGCGAAGTTTTCAATAGTAGTGATACTCATAACCAGTTGCTAGCTAATGTTATGAGGTGATACCGCTGTTGAAAATCGTTTTTCTTTTTTTAAGATGGTCTGGCCTGGTATTGAACAGACGACCTTCCGGTTGGTAGGCGGGTGTTTTACCTACCATACCACAGAGGCACACCAAAATTCAAAATAACAATTAATACGGCTTCCAGAAAGGGAAAAATTAAATCAGGGAATTTTTCAAATTACGTAAATGATTGTCTAAGCAAAACTCTACATTGCCTTGTTCTAAACATTGATTTTAGCAAGGCTTTTGACACACTTTCCTACAAAAAACTATTGGAAACACTGAAAGGAAACGGAATTAGAGAAAACACTCTGAGCTGGTTCAAAAGTTACCTTCAATTAAGAACCTTCCGTGTTAAAATCAATGATACAATGAGCAGAGAAATGACAAATCAATATGGAGTATCACAGGGATCAAAACTAGGGCCAATTCTCTACATATTATATGCCAATGATATGCAAAGACACTAAAAGATACTACAACATTTGCCTATGCAGACGACACCGCAATTATCGTCGCAAATAAAAATATTAACACTGCAACCCAAGATATGCTGCGGCAAAATGATGTCACGACAACGACCTAGTTTTCAATGCATCCAAGACAAAAATTATGCATATAAAGCCACGAAATTTATGGGTTTGAATGCCTGCACCAGCAAGTTCTACATCCATAGCTACAATGAGAATTGCACCACAAGCATTGAACATACATCGTCGTACAAATATCTTGGTATTTATATTGATAGTGATTTCAAATGGAGGACACAAATTGAAAATGTAAAGAAAAGGCGTCGAAAAGCAGCATACATTTTATATCATCTAAGCAACTGCTCAACATATAGCGTTCTGAAGCAAGCAAGCTTTTCGCTTGCTAAGTCTTACACATGACATGGAATAGCTGGATAAGGAAGTGCTACACATTGCAGAAGCTTGCAAAAAAATCAAAATCGAATTTTTAAAATACTCCGGAGAAGAGCATACACAAACACAATCAACAATAACAGTTCAACAAACATCAACATAAACAATAACCAACGATTAGATATGATCAATACAAGAACAGAATATTTAAGCCACATCATTAGCAATAACAATGCACTAAACATCGGAATGAACAACGAACAAACAAGCATCAGTAACGAGATAGAGCAACATTTAAGCAACAACAACACTACAAATACTACAGGTATCACCGTATACAACCACCGGACAGACACAAGTATCATAGGACCAGAACTTTTTAACACTGGAACAGCAGTATTACAACAAACATCAGCATAACCCATAACAACCGGCAGATGAACACACGCAACACAATAATAAGTAATTTAGATACTGGAAACGTTGCAAGGGACTTACGGATCCTGAATGTTAAAGGATTATTCTATTCTACTCTGGCAAACGAATTTTTCGACGACGTAGACACGACGCCGAGCTCAGAAACGTTATAAGGTTGAAAGGTTTTTGCCTACAGTATTTAACAAAATTATAACAAAAACCAAATATAAAAATAAAACGAATAAACTTATAATCTCTACAAACTTGGAAATTAACAAATAAAAAAATATAAACAAAATAAGTATATATATTGCTTAAAAATACTGTTACGAAAATTAGGTTGGGCACCACAGCGTTTATTACATCGCTAAAATAAATAAACAAAAGCAGCAAGAATAACTATACGTGCTGTTTACAAATAACCAAATCTACAACAACAACCATTAGAAGAGATAAAGTAAATAAAAATAGCGCGGCAACAACAATAATTAAGCAGCAAAGAAAACAAGTAGCAGACAACAAGCAATACTAAGAGCTGAAAGAGGTAGATGTTCACATACGCATGGCTACAAAAGAACTGAAAAGAAATTAAAAGAAAGAAATGGAATCTACCTGAAATATCGAGAGATTGAAGAGCTTTCGTTGTGTTGTTTACTCAGCCATATAAAAAGCACATCGATGCGAACAGCAATGGTGATGGGATATCAAAACCCACTGTTAGATACTTTTTCTCACCACTGTTTATGTGTGCATAGGGAAGTGGTCATATAAAAAGCAAAAAAAAAATACTTTTCTCAATTATATTGTAGTAAACACATTATCTAAATATCACTAATAAAGATACCAATCGAATTTATAAGTCGATTTATACGTTTCCAGACTTAAGCTAAAAATAATCAGAATAAGTACAACACTACACACTACACACTCTTCATTGTTATGAGTTTTTTTTATCTTAATATATGCCTACTCTAACAATATTATGCAAAAAAACAGTTCGATTTAAAGTACTCTGTTTTCCAAGTAATAGTAACAAAAGATTTTCCTCAAAGAAATGCTTTATGAAGCTTTGTTATTATCTGAAGACTTTTCAAACCATGTAATATGAACAGCCATTTCTAGATTACATTGTTGCCAAGTGTTTCTAACCATACACAGAATGAAAGAACAACAAAATTTGTAAAAACCAAAAAGGTATGCATGTGTGGGTTCTTGCATTCCTGGTATTATTGATGTCCAGTGGTAAGAAGCTAGCAAGTATTACTTGCTAATGCAATGATAACAAGAATATGGTCACATAAGAACCGATATGCATGCATTCATACAGTTAGTCAAGCATCCAAGAAATCACAAACATACTCATATATGCATCCAAAAAAATTTCATGAAATTGTCTTGCTACTAAACGGCTTTCTCTTACAGGGAGATCAAGGCGAAACACGTACATTTTGCTGATAAAAGGTATGTATGTAACCATTCCTTGTTTAGTTTAGTGGACAGTTTATATGTTTCAATTATTTAACGGAAATAAATAATAAGTTTTTGTTTTTTTATTTCCTTTTTTCGACTTTTAGGTAGCAATTCGATTTAAAAGTTTAATTTTTCAGACAAAGTTGTCTGGCTAATTTAAACAAAACTGGAGTAACAGCTACTACAACAATAACCACATTTTTTAATTTCCTGTTAAGCCAACCATTTGGACAGCTGAAGGAAGACTATTCAAATGTTATTTTGATTTGGCAATCATCGGCAAGAGCAGTTCGTTCACCATCACAATCATTTGTAATATGTATCAGCAGCATCACAGCTATCAACGTTATCATCCTCATCAATGTCTGCAACTTGTTTATCTAAAGACTCACAAACATTCTTTGTTTAAGCCCGAAATAAAATGTTCGAAAAAAAAGGTTTTGCTTTGAATGTTTCGGACTGAAAGCGACGTAAAGTAGCTCGTCATTCAATAACTGGAGATTTTTTTTTTTTTTCATTCAATGATTTCCCTTCTTTTATATGATAATTTGTAATTCAACTCCTTTTGTTTTACCTTCATATCCTGTACAGATTGCTGGAGTAGAATTTAACAGTTTTGTGTCTATTTCTGTTTCTGTTTTTGATTCTTTTTCTTCTTCGCTTGCTTATCTTTTATTTGTATTTTTGTTTTGTAGGTAAAGGGTTTAGAGTCACTTAGAATTGACTAATTTTTGTTTTCGTTTTTGACATTTCATCATAAATTTAATCAATTTGTAATTGCATTCAATATTTTAATGAATTATGTCTACAATTATCATATTTTTAATCAAATTATCGTATAAGACTACTTTCCAATATACGAAGGAATTTTTTTGATACAATATAGGCTGCTTTAAACTGAATGCTTGTAATTACGCGTTTGTCTGGTTGTTTTTTGTTTCCTCTAAAAAATAAAATAAAATCTCAAAGCCCTTTACTTCTTTATATGATTTATTATTATGATGCTATGCTTCGTCCCTAACAGTTCCCTTGCATGTGATGGGGATTAAAGTGTGCCTCTCTTTCCTCTGTATTTTTAAATAAATATATGCAACAGTAGGGGGAAGGGTAGGAGGTGTATAAACGTACACGATTTTACTGTAATTTACCTTGTAAATGTTAATTAGTTTTTGAATATTAAAATATTCCTTTTGGCTTATTATTCTACTCCTTCATCGACTTAAACTCTCACTTTCCCTAAAAATCTTTTTACACTGTCACCTTTGATTAAATCAAAAATAAAACTTGACTCTCAATTAACGGCTATGGTAAGACTTAAAAATTGTTAAAAGACAATTTAAGTGTCTCAGGTGTTTCACTTTAAGGAAAGTGTGTTTTTGTCTATTTTTAAATACTCGTATAATCAGGCTAATTGCCTACAGACGATAAAGGCTGTGTTGTAGCTTCATTTAAATAATTAAATTTAAATTTAATGAAATTGTAATTCAATTTTAAATATTTCCTAATGAAATAGACACACACACCTACCTACCTGTTCATTTATACAATTTCCATCGTAATTGCGTTTTACTTTCGTACTAAATTGTCTATCTTATGGGGGTTTATATACGTGTGCGTCTTTTAAATAAATTGTAATTATTTTTGACAAACAGGTAGGCTGGCAGAATTATTTGATTTAAAACTGTTTGAATTTATAATTTTTCCTTCTCTCCTAGCACCCTATAGCCTGCAATGGTGGTGTGAAATGAGGCATTATTAGAGAATTTTTAAAAATATTTTTCAGTGATTTTCCAACAGCATTTGATAGTATCAATCGTGCATCAATAGTCATCAAGCTAATAACTCTGATAAAAGTCCAGGTCTGTGAAGTCTGTGAAGTTTGTCAGGGCTGCAACCTCTCACCAACATAATTTTGAGTGGTCTGAGATGACATCCTTAGAAAATCTGTCGATGGACGAAACCAGGTTGGCAAAAAACTAAACACAATAAAGTTTTTTGATGGGTTTTTTTTTGGGTTTATACGTTTTATTGGATGGGCCATCTATCGGTTTAAATCTGAACCAAGGTTTATTTCGAATCTGGCAATACTTACGTCATTCTATTCTGCCACAAAAATCAGTATATTATCACCACTGAACGAAATGATTCAATTTAACTTTACCATCGTTTAAAATCCTCTTTTCGGATGAAGCTCATTTTCATCTTGGTGAGTACGTTAATAAACAAAATTGCCGTATTTGGCGCTCAGAAATCCAAACGTGTTCTTACAGAAGCTAATGCATCCATTATGAGTGACTGTTTGGTGCGGCTTGTGGAGCGGACGCATCAATGGTCCATATTTCTTTGGAAATGAGGACGGCACAAGCATTACTGTCAATGCCGACACCTATCGCACCATGATAACCAATTTGTGTGTGCCTGCACTTCCTGGTATTGATGTGAATGATGTTTGGTTTCAACAGGATGGTGCAACTTGCCATACATGTCATGCCACAATCGATATATTGTGTCAAGCCAGTTGACCGCCAAGAAACTGTAATTTGACACCGTTGGACTATTTTCTGTGGGGCGACGTTAAAGACACGTGTTATGCCGACAAATCGGAGACAATTGAGCATTTGAAGGCCAACATTTCTGATGTCGAGATACGACCCCACATTCGAAAATTGGTTCGATCGAATGTGGTATGAATGAAATAATATTTAATTTCTAACCGGAACAATTGTGTTTCACAACAAAAAAATAAATTTGGCAAAATTTCAAACCGTTAGTGTTTTATTGCATTTTGAATTGAAAACTTTTAAATGGCCCACTCTTTATAAATGCTTCTACATTTCGGCCATATATTTTGTCTGTCAGTATAATTGCGCTTTAGTACTGGTAATGAAATTTTGCTCTCATGGTGGGCTAAGGGCGACAGTGTGTATTATGAGCTGCTAAAACTCGGTGAACGAGGTAGACTGCAATTACTTCGTCTGAACCGTGTAGTATGAGAAAAATGCTCGGCCTCACGTTGCTAAAAACGATCAAATATCGCACCCGATACATTTTCCGAATAATGCTCCTCCTGACTATTGGCTGTTTCAATGGAAACACTATCTTTTAGCATGTCACCGAATCACTTCTTCTCAAGAAGTATAAAGTCGGCTTCAAAGTAGAATCGCCTCAAAATAAAATTTGGGTGGGTTTAGTTGGGTTACCAAGTAGGCTGCCAACCCTAGACGAAACAGAAATCTACCATTAACAGTTACTGAGCAGTTTGAAGCCTCGATTATGTCGACCACATTTGTCTGCTGTCAATTCAGCATAGTGACATGCAGCAGAAACTCAATAACCTGGTAGAATAGGCCTGAAATTTAATATTGATAAGACAAAGACCATCAATATCAGGTCAATCAATTCAAATGATTTTTACATTAAAAACAGCCCCGTTAAATCTATGGACTCTTTTTCGTACTTCAGCAGTATTATTATTATAAGATCGAACGGTGGCGCGAGAACTGATATGAACGCCAAAATAATTAAGACTACAATGGCTTAACTTGGGGAAATCTAGCGGTCATATCAAAATTAATCTCTGTGTTGTTTGATGGTTGTGAGGCTTGGTTGACTACGGATGCTTTTTTGCAGAAACTTTAAAGGTTTGTCAACCGAAGCCCTCTTTTGGCAAACGTCATGAGTAATAACGGCTTGCTCCTGAAGTGTAAAATGATCCCGTGTCCTATATGATGGCTAATCGCAAGTAGGGTTGGCTTGACCATATCTTCAGAAATCCGCAACATGTGGTCTGTGGGATTGTGCTCGACTGGAATCCACAATGTTCGAGGAAGAGAGGAAAGGCGAAGGCCACGTCATGAATGAAATGAAACAAACTGGAAACTCTTAGAATGAGTTGAAGAGATTGATAGTTAAAGGCACAAATGGTGATAACTCTTATTGCGGTATGGCTCATCACCGGTTCATTATTGTAAACATTCTTCAAGCATTCTTCAGAATAAGTACTTATTTTTCGGCTCATGCCGTACTTCCTATACAACTTCATCTTCTGAATTATTCTAATCAAGCCAATAAGATTTAAATTACAAATATTATTTAATCAATACAGTGTGTACATATATTGTTGCAGTTGTTGTTGCAAATAAATTACAGCCTCGAGTTGTTGTTCTCTTAACCAACGTATACACTACTACTTTGAAGAAAAAATTCGAAATGCTTGACACGAAGTTTGTTTCCTTTTGGAAAGACTTCTTACACCTTCTGTTCAAAGTGTATTTAACCGGAAGGATAAAAGTTTGAAAATTTGATTTGTTTTTCCTTTTATCTCTCTCACATCACTCTTCTCTTCAATTCTTTCTTAAAATGCTAGAAAAATATTTTATTTGAAGACAAATAGAAAATGAAATCAATAGACAGTCATACGATACGTTACGATACGAAACATTTGAAAAGAAACGTTTAGACAAAATGTAACGGAAGTGGAGTGGATACAGAGTGGAGAGAGGGAGTAAACATTTTGTAATCCAATAAATCTGCAAGTTTTCTTTTTCTATTTTAATGTAAAATTTGTAATTCAATTAAAATGTTGTTTTTGAAAATGGTATTGCTTAGTTTTAGTCAAGAGGTTAGAATTGTGTGTGTTTGAAGGAAAATTTCAAATAAAAACGTATTAAATTTAAATCTTCAGAAAATTAGAAAAAGAAAGTGCAAAATCCGGGTTGATATGAAAGAGTAGCTTAAGTAGACTTAAGCTATTCTTACTTATTGACACGGCCTTATATAATAAAGAACAAGATACGCAGAAGGTAACATAGAATACGTCTAGAGTTTTTTTTATAGAAGTGTGCTCTGTGTGTCTCTAAATATGACAAATCTGTGTCGGTAGATATGAACAGCTTAAGTCGACTCAAACTGCTCTTCCCTATCGACACAGAAATTATCTAAAAAAATTTTGCTTGGAAAGGGTTAAAGGCCTAAAACGATCAGAATCTGCGCTTTATAATCAAAGTATTGATTTGATTTCGATGTGGTGGCCGTTTCAGGAATTTGGTTGAATGTTGATATATTTCCCTCTGAGATAATGACTGGTAATTTTAATATATTTAGGCCAAATATGGAATCTAGAAGAGGTGTTGTTGTCCTTATAGCTGTTCGTGCCAAGAATTCATCTGTGGTGATTGATCATCCATGGTATTTTTGGGAAGTTTATGTATGTTGTTTGGTTAGTTCACTTGACCACCCGCGGCTTCTACGCGCGTCAAGTACTATATACCAACACCCTTTTGAGAAACGCCACAAGCACCCGTAAAACCGCATTATGTCTGCAATACCTCACACCGACTCCGTCAGATTGAAGAGATCACCTGGTGAAATTTGTGTATATGTAAATGGTGGTCCAACCAAAACACACGATCTCAATTGGAAAGAAAGAAAAAGTTTTCAGAGAATTATTTTAATATTTCCTATTATGATAAAAGGATTAATGACAAGACATATATAATTGAGGTTCAATGACTTTAATGAAATAAATAAGTTCAATGGTGTCAAATCACATGATCACCACGACATAAGATAACACGTTCATTGAATTTCTCAAGTAAAAGTGACATTGTTTAGTTGGCTGAGTGCCACATATCGTCTGAGTCTATATCCTAAATTTTTGGCCAGCAGTGATGTTTATGTTAAATTATTGGGCAAAACGACGAGTCGAGGTTGACGGCTCTTCTGTCACACTATCTCGAACGACAGTGATGTTTCCAGCGAACGAACTAAGTGAGCATGCACAGATGTTTCCACATTTTTATCAGACCCGGTTTGCTGAAATTTCCACACAATTCTCCCATTTGTAACTCATTTCGTCGATTATGCTGACAAAAAAAATCACGAAATGCACGAACTGCATTTGATTTGAACTCCCATTTTCATAAAAGGCTTTAAAATTTTTAACGCTCTGCTCACACAACGACGAGTCGAGGTTGACGGCTCTTCTGTCACACTATGTCGAATGACAGTGATGTTTTCAGCGAACGAACTAAGTGAGCATGCACAGATGTTTCCACATTTTTATCAGACCCGGTTTGCTGAAATTTCGTCATTATGCTGACAAAAAAAAATCACGAAATGCACGAACTGCACTTGATTTGAACGCCCATTTTCATAAAAGGCTTCAAAATTCTATACACGCTGCTCAAATGTGTACCTCTCCATGATTGAATTTGTCAAACACTGAAATGTCAAATTAAGTTGGGCAAAAAACTTGACGTTAAGGTGTGACTCAGAATTGACATTGTGGATTATGGTTGGTTGGCCCAACTTTTACCTGTTCGGTTCAAATAGAAATATTGAACATTGTGGTTTCAGATCTGCTGGTGTTCATAAGGAAGGCTGCTGCTGAACAAACTGTCCCAGACTGAAGCTGTCACACGGGTCGCAGTGTCATGCAATAGTGCCTGGTCGATATGATGATAATGATAATGGTGTTGCTTCATATAACTGTTAAAAAATGTGGTTCAAAATTCTGTGAAACGAGCGGACGTCTGCCGACGTGCTAGATGTGAACATTTGCCCGGCATCATATTCCATTATTAACTCCCGTACTTCTATTTTATATTGGTATGAACAACTTACTTTCTAACCTTAAATTTGCCCACCCTTTATATCTATTCTGTTCAGCGTTAACTCTGTTCTTCAGTCGTTATCTAGGTCAAAATTATTACACCTGCTGGTCCTGATTGAAGTCTATTTCTCCACTGAATAGTTCGATTTTTAGGTCAAATATTCTGAAGTATAGATGCACTGCTAAACTTAGTGCTTTCCAGCATAGTTGTGTAAAGGGTAAGTCAAGGTAGTGACTGGAATTTACTAAGTAAGTTTTTAGGGCCTATGTTGCTGCGGCTCAGATGGATGTCATTTATACTGACTTCAGAAAGATTATTGATTAAGTGGATCATGAGCCTTTGCTTCATTGAACTTTTTGGTATTGCCGAAAGGCTACATCGCTGGATCTACCTCAGGCTTCAAAGAGTCCCGTTACGGAATGTATTTTCTAAGACCGTTTTTGGGGTTTCAAAAGAAAATCATTTGCGTTCTCTACTGTTTTTGCTATGTCCCAGTACTTCATAAATTATTCTAGGCTGGGTCTCACTAAACTTTGTACTCTCGAGCGGAGAGCAGCCTTTACTTTCTGACTTAAATTTTAACGTCTCAGCCAGGATTTCTTGTAATTATCGTGCTTTGTAATTGGAATTTTACCGCACGCTTTATGCAAATTTATTTCATTTTCGTAGATTATGTAGTAACTAATTCGAAGATGCAGAAATATAGCTCTGTGCCACTCTACAAGGTTTTTTTGGTGATAATCTTTGAACTATATTTTCCACCAATTTGATCAATCTTTATTATTGGTCCGGCCAATTTATTTTTGGTAGCGCTGGTTTTGGCAGCTCAGCTGTTTTCGTGTAACGTAATACTGTCAAACATGTTCAGTTTGGTCTATAATTTAACCATGAATTGACTTAAAAACAAACAACGCTTGCAGATTAATTAATTTTATTATCAAAATTCATAATTTTTTATCTGGAAATTGTATTCAGCGATGAGAGCCTTTACTGATTATGAAGAGCAGCCAGAAGCGTGGCAAGAACTGCCAATGTGTCCCGAAAAGTACATTGTTTAGGTTGGATTATGGGCCGGTGGCATCATTGTACAATACTTCTCCAAAGACGACGAAGCCAAGAACGTTACTGTGAATGTCGAATGCTACCGTGCGAGGATATCAAATTTTTTTGTGGCAAAATGGACTTGGCTGACATATGGTTCCAACAAGACGATAGCATATGCTCCACAGCACGCAAAACCATGGCCCAATGGACAGACGGGTTCGGTGAAGAGTTTATTTCACGTTTGAGGCCGGTCAATTGGCCGCCTTAACTATTTGTTGTGGGGCACAATGTTTGACAGCACTGGAAGCCAATATTATTAGTATATATAGCATACGAACCATTTGAGACGTAGCCGTGGTCAACATTTCGATGAAATCATCTTTAAACATTAGTTTATATCGATCGTTCTGTCGACTCAAATAAAGATTTCATACATTTTTCTAAATTTTATATGTTTTATTTAAATCTAATCCGAGAGCTTCCAAAAAATAACTCAATAATTCCAATGCAATACAATCTTCCAATAGAAACTATATTGATATTTTTCGCTTTATAAGGAAATGGTTTTATATTGGGTCCGCCATCTAAGGTTTTTTTTTTTTGTAAAACTAGTGCTTATTTCCTGAATGGTAACACTTAGCTCATGTCTGATATGACAGATAATTAGTTTTATCCTTCCGCTGAACGAATATGATTGTATATACGCTTGAACCACGCTGGGGAATATTGCGACATTACTTTGAAAATCATGGTAATGTTGCAGAATGTGTGCGAAAATTGCGTACGGATTTTGAAAGAAGAGAAGCACCATCAGCTCCGTATGCAAACAAGCAAAATTGTCGCATTTGGGGCACAAAAAACCCGCACGCATACATTGAAAAGCCGATACACCCAAGACGAGTCACTGTTAGGTGCGGATTTTGATCCAGAGGCATAATTGGGCCATTTTTCTTCGAAAATGTGCAAGAAGTGGCCGTTACAGTTAATGGCGATCGTTATCGGGCCATAATGAACGAATTTTTGTTCACAAAAATTGAAGGGGAGGATATTAACAACAGTTGGTTTCAACAGGACGGCGCTACGTGCCACACAGCCGAAGCTACACTCGATGTTTTACGCCCTGTTTTTTGTCGTTTGGCCACCTCGCAGCTGCGATTTGACACCGTTAGATTATTATTTGAGGGGTGCCATCAAAGATAAGTGTTACTCCAACAACCCAGAGACAATTGTCGCTTTAAAGGACAATATAAGTGAAGCCATTGGTGAAATACAGCTGCACACAATCGATAATGTGCTTAAAAATTGGACCGATCGTGTAGGCTACTGCATGGCCAGCCGAGGCAGCCATTTGAATGAAATTATTTTCCATTATTAACCAGAAGGATTGTACTTTCAAATAAAAAAAGAAATTTGAGAAAATATTCAGTAGTTTTTTCTATAGCATTTTCAAAAAAAAAAATATTTGGCGAACCCTTTACTATTCTCTACTAAACATACTCTTTGGGAAGCAGAAAATTAAACTGAAATATTAAACTGAAATATTTTAAATACCAGCAATGGTTTTCATATCTTAATTATATTTCATAGAAAATACAAAATTTATTTATTTTTTATTATTTGAATTCAAAAGTAAAATTTACGTTCAAAAAAAGTAGTCAAAGGTAATATTGAAATATTATTTTATAACAAAATTATAATATTTTATTAATATATCAGTTACAATCGAAGTACAACCCTTGAAATTTAATTGCCACCAACAGAACAATGTACAATAAATTGCCATTGAAATATCCTGTATTAACAGTCACACAACAATTCAAAATATTTAATTCCCATATACAGCAGTTGTTGATGGGAGTTAGAGGATGTAAGCAAGAAGCCTTACAATTGCTTAAATTCATTCAATATCATTATCATTAATTCCTTTTCATACAATGGAGCTACAATAGTCAAACCATCAGCATTTTATGTTGTTTTTTGTTAATGAAAATCCTTTAAAGGGCTTTAAGCTGAAGTGAACAAACATTTAACAGCCTTAAAGCTGGCTGCAAAGAAACAATGAAAGTTAAGGACAAAGGCATTCAATTTATTAAAACAAAAACTACTTATTCAACTGAATATTGAGTAATAAATTGCGGGAGGCAGACCTCTTTTACCAGTATAAAGGACATTTGTTAGTTTATGATTGAAGAAGTGCTTTAATAAAAAATAAAAAATTAAAATTTTTTTTTTGTTGAATTTAGTTTTCCCAAAAAAAGTTGATTATTACGGGTCGGTTCTTATCTTTGATTATTAAGTCTATAAATTTTTATTATGGTGGTAAACAAATAATCATATTTCGAGGTTTCATATAATTTTTTTAATATATGCCTTCTATGTATTTATTTGTTATTTGAAATTTCCACCACCACTTAGTTATTTTCTGCAAATTTAAACAAAATTTTTCTTCAATTTCTTCTCTTAAATACACAAAAACTTTTACGCATTTTCAGTGTGTGTAAGAATGTATTAAATAAATATATAATCTTATATACGATAACAATATATCGTAATATTTGAAACCCCCTATGTCTGTCTGTTCGTAGTACATTTGCATTGTTGTGTTTACTTATCACCATAATTGCAAAACCCTTTAGATAATTGTACCCCTGGGTACATTTCGAAACAAACACTTATGTTACGAGTACATATGCAAACAGACTGACTATCTAAACCATTTGTATTTAAAGTACTACCAGTTATCGTCTTCTACCAACACTCTTCAAACGAATTCCAGTTACAAAGACTCCTGTCCTTGTAAGTTTTAGTCGCACAGCCAGTCAGTACATGACCGTTTCAATGCTAAGGAAATGGTCACGTGTTGGATAAATACTGGCACGCATACAAACGCATGCTTTAGATAAACACAGGGATTATTTAACCCTTTTTTTGAAAAAAAGAGAAACAAAATTACACTTTATTTGTGGAAAGAAGGGGTGAAGTGGTAGAAAAGATACTTAATCTTAAAAAAAAATAAGAGAAAAGAGAAATACATTTATGGCAACTAAAAAGAAAAGTCCATTTCCATATGAAATAAAAGTCTGCTTAAGCAAGTGAGTGGAGAAAAGAAGCAACTGAAATTGTAAATCGTTTATAGCTTATCTGTAATTACATTTTAATGTTTATTGTTCAACTGATACTGGCGTCTGTAGCTGTGATTTATATCGCACAAACCAATACTTGAACACTAAGAAACAAGAAATATTTAAAAAAAATTGAAAATTAATTTAAACAATTGAATGGAATAAAATGTCATGAAACCGTAAAATTATTTTCGACTTTGCTTAAAGTCAGAAAGTAGTTTTGAAGGTATTTGGTAAAGTATATGATTGGCTTGTTCATCTTACTTCGGCTTGAAAGCATTTACAAACTGCTATGGTCCAAGATTGATATTCAAACAACAGTGCTCATGCAGTGCATTGTGCTGTTACTAGGAAAATAGGTTGTGAGAAGGAGGTTAGATAGAGTAGTGTCTGTAGACGTTTGATTTAAACTTGCTCGCAGGGAAGACATTCGCACGAATATTGTTCTACAAACGAACACTGCAACCAAAGAACGAATTCTCTCTATAATACGCTGTGCGATTTATTGGACAATCTACTACAAAGGGATGTGCTCTACGAGATATACGAATACTACGTAAAAATAAATGATTACTATGAAATAGTGCCTTAATTTCGTCAGAAAACATTCCATTATAGTACCAATAGAACAATGAAGAACACGCCACATTGCAGCGATGCTGTAATTAATCGATAGAGTTGGCTAGCCTACCGTCATTAATAAGAAACTTCTCGCTCTCCTATACGCACTCGAGAAGCTCCAAAATAGACTTTAAAGCATCGACCAAGACATGAGAGTTGTATTCCAATTTGAGTCGAATATAGGTCTTGTAGATACTAAAGAGATCAGATGAAGTGAAGAAATTCTTGCACCGTCTTAAAAAACCGAAGCACTTGAGTGCCTCTGTGTGAACGTTCTAGCATCTGATAACTCAATATCTACATTACCCATAGATAAAGATGACAACACAGCACCATGTCCATGGGTCAGAAAGCAACATTGGGTCTTGTGCGCAACCCCACTCAGAAATTTGAAAATCATTTGTCAATATCCTTTTATTTTCTTTTTTATGAATAGGATATGAAATTTGTATTTGTTGAAATTTTATTAAAAAATCTATAGACACGTACGTACATACATTTGTGTGTACATTTTAAATAATAATTGGAAAACAATCAAAAGAGATATAACGACAAATTTTTAAACGCATATCCGCTTCCGTTACAGAACGTACGAGGGAGTGTATTCAAAAAAATTTATATTTTAAATTGAAATATTCTGTTAAAATATTTATTTATTTATTACTGGCTGCCAAAACCCGGCTTACTTCGCTACCCCTATCTTAATTATTATCTTAAAAGTTATTTTAGTTAAATATTGTATCTTGTTTTTAGCTTTTGCTCATTTCCTTTCCAAAACCAAACATAGCTTCTTCCAGAAAGACACTGTAGCATCTGTCCTTTAGCCGTATACAGTCTTCAAAGAGACACACATTCATTTTTGTACATAAGATACATCTATAGATAGCTTTTATCCAATGTGCTTTCTGGCTTGGATAGATGATATAGGGTTGCGTGAAACTTAATAAAGATGATCATGAAAACTTCATCTTTATTTTTTATTCATTTTGTTTCTATTCAATACAGATGAATAACTATGAAAAGAGAACAGTCAATACTCGATTGTTAAGAGACGATGAAGCTGTGAAGACACAAACTTCAAACTTATACAAGAGCATACTATTATTCACAAAAGTGAAACAGAACACGTCTTGAACAAATATCGATAAATACAAAATGCTTTTAATGATTAGTGTTGCCAAATATAAGAAGAAGAAAATTCATTTAAGAAATACTTAAAACATACACAATGATTACATGATTTTAACAAATTGGCAACATTGCTATTACGTATAAAGAAAATGTGACATGAGAGCGAGAACTACGGAATAAAAATCGTTTCAATGAACAATCTCTATGTGTTAAAGAAGTGTAACAAAATATTCTCTCTCATGATATGAATAAAGCAATAGTTTATTTTGTGTTCTGATTTTAATTCGAAATAAGGTTTTAGTCAATGAACGTATTCATATGAACACGTTCATGCAACTCTCTAATAGCTAAAGCTGCTTTAATTGTTGTCGTTATCCACATATCACATTGATCAAAAAGTTTTCGGAATTCATTCAGAAAAGTAAAAATACAAGTTAATTTTTTATATCTATACTGTCTCTTTCAAAGTTATGCCCATCGTCTGCAACACACTTATACCAGCGCTTGATCCCATCAATCTTCGAAGAATTTTTTATATTCAGTTTTCGGTATGTCCATCAGTGCTTCCTGCGATTTTTCCATTATTTCCACTAGGCTGTTGAAACGCATTCCCCGTAATTGCTTTTTAACTCGATTGAACAGAAGAAAGTCACAGATGGTATTTCTTACATTTTTTTGTTAAAAAATTTTGAATAATAATGGCACTGTCAGACGGTACGTTATCATGGTGCAAAATCCAAGAGTTTTCTGCCAATAATTCTAGTCTCTTCCGACGAATTGCTTCACGCAAACGTCTGATAACGCTCAAATAGTTCTTTTTCAAAAATTCATATTGTAATGCATGAAAACCGTGAGCATTGCTTTCTTTTTTGACCGAAAACTAGGCGGTTTTTTTGGTCTCGGCTCATTTGATGAAAGCCTTGGCTGATATCTGGATTGCGTAGCGTACTCATAAACCCAAGTCTCGTCACAAGTAATGATCCTTTTGATCGGATTCACCCTCGCAAATCATGTCTTTTGCGACCACAGCATGGTCTCTTTTTTGCATGAAATCAAAGTCTTTTAGCACCAACTTTGCTGCTGCACGACGGAAACCCAAATGATTAACCAAAATGTCTTGGACGGATCCACAGGCAATATTCAAGTCCTTCGCTATCTCTCTGATGGTTAATTTACGGATATTGACCAATATTTCTTTTACTTTATCAATGTTTTCGACGGTTTTCGATGTCGATGGTCTGCCACTGCGCTTATCATCTTCGAATGACTCACGACCACTTTTGAGCCGCTCGTTCCACTGGTAAACGATCGTTTTCTTTAGAGAATCGTTGCCGAAACACTTTTCCAATATTTCCAACGTTCGCTTACCATTTATTTCGTTTTTTTACGCAAAATTTAATACAAGTTGTTCGTTGTTGCAAATTTAAATCAATTTTAAAAATTTTAAAAATCACCAACACACATATAGATAGATGTACTCTCGGCTACGTAGCTTTTGCAAATGTCAAGCTAAAACGCTAAGATATAGCGGGAATATCAACAACAGATGTACCAACTTAACACATATCTAACTTACCCAAGTACTGGCTGACGATGTGTATTGTTCACGACTTTGTTTGAACGTAATTTAGAAACTTCTACTATTACCGTTCTCAAGATATAAAGAAATCAATATTTAGTTTATATGCAAGGTACCACGCTATTTCTTCTAATTCCGCTCAGTTTTTGACTGATGATTTGCATTAACTTTAAAGTCATTCAGACCAAATTTAGAAGCTTTTGCATTATTCGTTCTCAAGATATATAAAAATCAATATCTAGTTGCTCTCCCACTTGTCCAATTTCGCCTACATATTGACTGATGATTTATATTGGCCATGAAGTCACTTAGATCATATACTGAAATTTTAGCTTTAAGCGTTGTTCTCAAGATATAACGAAATAAATATTTAATTTGTGTTGCAGGTACCACGACAACTTGTCCAATGCTGCCCACTTTGTGACTGTGAATCTATTGGGGCCAATTTACAGACTTTAGCTGTTACCATTTTGAAGATATAGAAAAATAAATATTTACTTTGTATGGGCGTGGCATCGCCCAGCTGGAATATTTCAAATCTATATGCCTATACTTCCTTCCAGACGTATAGAGAGATACTGTAAAAAAAAGTCATTTCAGTCGTTTAGCTGTCTATAGACTTCAAACAAACAAACAAACCAACAAACATTCATTTTTATATATAAGATTGCTGAGTTTTATTTTTCATTTTTTGTTTTATTTAAACAAAAATTATTTAAAAAATTTAAATTTCCAATTAGTGACCAGCCATAACAACTGTTATATTTACAAAACCATAGCCAAAAACTGAAACTGGTAAATGAAAATGCAGTCGAAATTTCAAAAACACACACATATATACATATATTTGTACACACACACATTTGTATACTTTATTGATTTATATGTTTGTACACTGTAAGACGAAACCAATGATATATTGATTCATGCCTAACAATCAATTCCACAAAATAATCTTTTTTGCATCCATCGGTTGCAATAAATCAAATTACACAAATTCATATAAGAACATAAAACAAATTTATACACACACATAAATATATACATACATATATACACAATGCATGCGTATACACATATTGTTGCAATAATAGCTAGAAGGAGAAAGGGGCTGTAATAATGAAAACCTACCAACAGTAATTGAGTAGGACCATAGGGACTTAATAAAGGCTTGTTTTTTTGTAAAATAAACTAAAAGTTCTCCATTAGGTCAGGGCCCTTCAGGCTATTACGGAACGTGTAGCAATCAAACGAATTTTATCACAAATTGAGAAAAGAAATCCATTCGCAGAGTCACAATATGGCTCATATTCAATTGGATAAGTGTTTTCGTAAAATTAAACAAAAAGTCCGTCAAATCTCTGTAAAAATATAGTCAAGCGAATGAAGACATCAAATCCATGGGTTTGCTTTTTAAAAAAACGCATACCACTAATAAATTAGTAGGGTATAGCAGTAACACTGAAACTACTTTGTTACAACCAAAGGTTGTGTGGTATAGCGGTTAGAGCGCACGCATAACAACACAAGCGACCCAGGCAAAGGTAGAGGTCATGACAAAGAAATACTTAATTATGGTTTCGAATGTTGAATAAAGAGGCTTCAACTTTTTCCCCAAGACAACTCCATCTAAAAAACAAAAAAGAAGACCCCCTGACTTTCTTGCATTTATCTGGCGATAATGACACACATCAGACGAATTATCAGTAAAACACGCCAGGAGGAGAAAGCTACAGTGGATTAATCATCTACTTAGATTGAAACATCAAATTGATTAAAGAAACTGAAAACATTCCTCTCCAGAGGAATGAAGGAGAAAACAAAATTGT
This sequence comes from Wohlfahrtia magnifica, assembly GCA_023159175.1. Classification (NCBI taxonomy): domain Eukaryota; kingdom Metazoa; phylum Arthropoda; class Insecta; order Diptera; family Sarcophagidae; genus Wohlfahrtia; species Wohlfahrtia magnifica. Next base: position 5,605,183 of record JAKWBJ010000537.1, read on the forward strand.
TACAAACATATGCATATACTAACATATCAGGTGATTTTTGAAGAGCTCTCGGATTTGATTTAAAAAAAACACATAAAAATCAGAGAAATTTACGAAATCTTTGTGTATATGGAACGATCTATATAATTCAATGTTTAATTATGACTTCATGTAAATGTTAACTGCGGATACTCCTCAAATGGTTTATAGGATGGGTCCGGCCGGTATCTAACGAATAAATTCTTCAAAATTGGCATCCAATGCTTCCCTTCAGACATAAGCCACAGCATAGCTACACAAAAATAGCCTTAAAGCCGTTGTTAAATCTAACAGTCTAGGCGGTCAATTGACAGAGACACCAAACCTGAAATAAACTGTTCATCGAACTCGCCTTTCAATTTGGTCGTTGTTTTGCGTGCTGTGTAATATGTGGCACCGTCATGTTGCAGCCACATATTAGCCAAGTCCAACTCTTCCATTTTTGGCAAACAAAATTTTTAATCATCACACAGTAGCTCTCGCCATTCATAGTAACGTTCATGCTTTCTTCGTTTTTGAAAAAGTACGGTCCAATGATGCCACATGCTTCATTTTGGGATGCATTGGATGCACCAAATATGTCAATTTTCAACTAGAAAATAGCCTTGTCGCTGAATATAATTTTCCTATAAAAAGACCATGAATTTTGATAATCAAATTCGATAATCTGCAAGCGTTGTTCGTTTATTAGTCGATTCGTGGTTGAACTATAGACTAAACTGAACATGTTTAACAGTAACATGTTACACGAAAAGAGCTGAGCTACCAAAAACGGTGTTACCAAAAAGAAAGTTGCTAAAAATCACCCGTTACAAACAACTCGTGTAGAAAATAAATTTGTTGGCCAGCACGTATATATATAATCACAGCCAACGCATTAAAACCTTCTTTCATGACTTCGCTCTCTCTCTCCCTATTGTTTATTTTCATTGACTAGTTAAGACTTAAAACAACAATGACAACGAATAATAGAAACCATTACTGTACAACAATACCGACCAACAACAAAAGTAGTTGCGTCTAATACTAATTCTAATACCACTGCTGCTTAAGTTAAAAAGTATAAACACTTCGCCAAATAAACACACAACACACAACTTCTCTTCTCTCTATTGTCGTTGTGTAATAAACTTGAGGGTGTAAATTGTAACATTAAGTCGATTGATTTAAGTAGTCAACTAGGTTATGTCGTGTTGTTGCTTCTCTTGTCTTTGTTGTTACTGCTAGTAATGCCTCTGCTTAGTCTTTAATAATGGCGGTCATACAAAAAAACAAATTGATTTCGCATTCAAATTCAAAACAAACAATAAAACCCACAACAACTACAATAGTAACCGAAAACACATTTGTTTTCCTTTCCTTGGTCGTTTGGCAAATTCGATTTTCTTTGCCGCTTTTTGCGTATGGATGGGGTTTCAATTGTCAAGTTTCCTCTTGACAATTTCAATGAAACCTAAATGACCAAACACAGTAGTAAGTGTACTAAAGCCAGTCAGAGTATGGGGAAAAATGAAAACTGTCCCTAGCACATAATACAGTAGAACTTTTTTTAAAATGTTAAATAAACGCCTAGATTTCTATAGAGGGTGTTTCTAAGAACTTTAAAACAAGACAGAAATATTAATGAAATTAAATGACAGCTCCTTGCTCATTTCGAAAGAAATGAGGATCGATGATGCTGCCAGCGCGTCAAGCAGTCAGTTTTAATAGATGTAATGGTGATTCGTTAGCGACTTGAGGATTGTCTTCGCTCAAAATTCAGCAGTTTTGTTATTGACGTAACCATTTCTCTAGGGAGCATATTGGCTTCCACAAAGCATCCATTGTTTTGTTTTCAGTCTCATTAATCAAGTTGATTTATAAGCTAAATGGATGGTGTGTAGTGATGAAAATTCTTGCTAAGTGGTGGTCGTGATCCTTACTTAACATTGTAATTTTTTGGTGATTTTTTCTGATCATACATCTCAATTGCCAGAAGTAAGCTGAAAAAGACAGGGGGCTTCTTTTAGATGGATATGTCTGGAGGGAGGTTGAATTCTATCTATTAAACACTCAAAACCGCAATTACATTTTTTCGAACCTGGCCCATTTGTATTGTATGCGTGCCACGCCACCCCTGTTGATCAGAAGCCCTACTGATCAGAAATATTAACACAGTTTAACATTCTCAGCTGTCAAACCATAGTTAACGATAGTTTTTATGCAGCTAAAAGAACACCCTATATTTATAATTAACATTGTAGAAAAGGCATAGCCTTTAACATCCGTACCATTTTTTACTTATTTTTGGAATGCTTGTAGTGCTTGCATGGTATTTTTTCTCAAAATTTTCACCATTCTATCTCTCTAGGTTTCACTGTTTCATACTTATTTGTTAAAGCGCACATAAAAGTCAGTTAACATACATATAAGAGTAGTGAGACTCTGTTATGCATGTGGGTGTGTAAATGTGTTGAAATATTTGTAAACATATGAGATTAAGATCTTCATGGGCGATCAATAGGATTTACAAAATCGTCAACAGGGGAATAAAAAAAGAAGAGTTTAAAAATAATATAAAAAAACTACAAAAACAACATAAAAAATAACACCAAAATCTCAACAAAACAATTTACACAAAAATTTATTATCGATACCTTTTTTATACATTTTGTGCTCTGCTTCATGCTCCTAGTTTGCAATGACAATATAAAAACTAAAATAGAGAGACCAGGAGAGAGAGAATCAAATAGAAACTGTAACAATAACGATGTTATTGTTGGTGTTCTGTGTTCTGTGTTCTGCGCTATCATCGTTATGTACGAAATGTGCCATATGAGTGTATATATATATATATATATGTGTGTGTAGGTATGTGTGTCTCACAAAATGTGGTTTAGAATTTCTCACTTAGACGTCGATGATTGTTGTTGTTATCGTGTAACAGTATAAATATATAACAATGACCATTACGATAGTGGGTAGAGGGTGTTAAAACTGAAACAGCGACAGCGTTGGTGTATTTGCTCACCAAAAAGAAAAATACACCCACACTTTATATTACAATATACACACACACACACACACACATATCAAAAAAACAGTAAAGCAAATATAACAAAAACGTAAATATCGTTTCTTCAAAAATGTAAACATTAACACCAACGATAGCGATAACGAGCGATAACAATAAAAGGCGATGAGGATAATATGAGAAGCATAAGTTTGTTATTGTATTTGTCGTAAAGGAACAATACACTTAACAGTGATGTGTGTGTGTGTGTGTATGTCTTGTTGAAAATCAATTGATTGAAGGTTTTATTTTTCGTTTTTTGTTTTTTATTAGACAAATAAAACTAAAACACTGACACTTGTCAAAATTGTTATCTTATTAGATTTCTTTTCCCCACCTCTTTCTCCCTTTTGGTTTCATCCCCATTTTATTGTTATTGCACATTTCTTATTCTTTTAGTTTTTTTTAGTGGAATGTATTTGTTGTCCTAAATTGTTTTCTTTTTTCTACGGATTTCTCTATTACAAAGAGCGTCTGGTATTTTGCTTTCTTTTTTCTTTGTGCAAATCTGTGAATTTCTTTTTCTTTCTTAAATGGTTTTAAGCATTACCGATGACCGTTTCTATTGTGACGACATTTTCATTTATTGATAACAAATTTAAATTAATTCAGTTGTTCTCGTTAGAGATTACTTGGTAACATTATTGGCAAAGTTGTTTTGATGACAGGAAGGCGGTTTGTTAGTTACTTTATATTCAGTTTAAGAATATTATGTAATTTTCTTAAGGACAAGCGTTAATGATGGTGATTATTATGAAAGATATTCCAATGACAAAAAGAAAAGAAATTGTAACTTTTAATACAATAAAATATGTACTTGTTAGTAACGCTTCTTAAAGAATTTAAAAGCAGAGAAATGCGGTTTTTAGGGAAAGTGAGACTTAAACCAGCTCTATGTGGGGCTACTTTTGTAAGAGAAAAAGCTGAATTAGACGAAAAGCTTGGTGCCTCGTGGTTCAAAACAGTTTCATTGTTTAATCATGAAATAATAAAACAAGTCTTGACAAAATCATTCAAATAGTTTTACATGCAGTAGGAAGATAATTTCAAATATATTACTGACTTACAATAATGTCATTCACACATCTAAACTGATAGATCTTCTCACCTACAAAATGTGATTTTTTAGCATTACTCCTGTGTCACAATCTGCTTTACATCTTGGTTCGACATCGAAATATTTCATATCGCTAACTTCATCACATAATTTTCATGCGTCAAAACACAAAAAAACCTTCTAATTAAACTGTGTTAGAAAGAGTCACAAAGCCCCATACCTGTTTGTTGAAATAAGGAAAAAAACTCTCTTTTTTAGTGTGTTAATGTGGACCAGCATTACAAATATTTACAATTGTTGCTTGAAAGTGTGTAAATTAGAGATTTCAGAGACTCATTATAGCACTTTCGTGTTGATGTTGCTGTTGTTGTTGTGCACATATTTACACTGTGTTGCAAGGTCATTTCACAATTGGACAATATTCAACATATTTTGTGTTGAAACAAACGGTCTGCCAAAGCAACACCAAAAATACACACAAGCTTACAGAGAGAGAGACAGAGAAAGGAAGAGAAGGAGGGAGAGGAAAACATCAAAAAGCCAATATAAAGTAAACATTCATACAGGCAAATACAGACAAGTTTCATTACAAACACATTGATCTATACACGTACACATTCGTTTAATGAATCTGTATTTGTATGGATATAATCAGAAAACAAATAACAGGCAACTGACACACACACACACGCACACACATTCACACGCAAATGCGATGAGAAAACCATAAAGAGGTCATATGAATATAAACATTGAAGTTTTGCTCTTTAAATTTGCAGGTTAATGTTGTTCTCTTTTCATAGTATTTTATTGGCATTTTAACTGCCACAACTACAACGACTACGACGGTCATTAAATATTTTATGTAGTTGTTAGCATAAATGCATAATATGCACAAACACAAACATACCACACGCACGCACACAACCACTTACATATGCTTATAAATATTATAAAATTATATAAATGAGAAAATTGGTTGAATAATTTTGTGTGGCATTGTATTTTTAATTATAATAATAAAGCTTAAAATGTTAATTTGTTGCACCTGCAGCTGTTAGTAACAAAAACAACAACAATAACAAGAACAGCAGCAACATAATTGACAGAATAATAACAAAAAACATTAAGAATAATATAATATAAGTCTTAAAACAACAACAATAACAATAAATTATTTATAAAAAAAAATATAAAATGACACTGCTATGGCTCATGATTTTAGTGGAGCATTGAGTGTTGAAATAAAAAGATACTCAAAAAAGTGTTAACGTTTTAAAAAACTTGTATGAGGCAAATGTTGAAACACAAAAACAATTATATATGTGAAGCAAATATGACCTCTTTGTTTAAATCATATCTGATGCTACAAATTTGAACAGAGTTAATAGTCTTAATTTGCTCAACTGATAAGGTATGTTGGATATGATGGCTTTGCCATTGTGCGTACCTCTTCAAATTAAAATTAAAACTACTCAAGAACCCCAACTACAGATGCTGTTTATGTTTACAAATATACTAATATTCTTAGACAAATTAAATCAATTAGCCATTCAGTGCATTCATGCAATGATGTTTTTTCTTTTTTTGTGATCTTATTGTTGAATCTGTCTAAGAGCTCAGAATAATAATCATAGGTAATTATTCGACCCAGTTTGGTTTCCTTTCATACATATCTATCAAAAAAATCCACTGTTTTGATTGTTATTTGGCCTTTTCTGTATAGCGATTGATTCATATCATGGTCACAGTTACTTAAAACTAGTTTGAATTAGACCCGACTATCACCAAACATTTTTCTGTAGGGTTTGCATTAGTGGTCCAGTTTGAGCAATTGCGACACCAATTGAAATGTAACTTCCTAATCGTACAATATTGTTACGACAATAAGGTTGCGCACCACAGCTTTTATTACATCGCTAAAACCATTAGCAGAGACAAAGTAAATATAAATAACACGGCAACTACAATAATTCAGCAGCAAAGAAAACAAGTAACAGACAATAAACAAGCAACAACAAACAATAAGAGCTGAAAGAGGTAGATGTTCACATACGCATGGCTACAAAAGAACTAAAAAGAAATTAAAAGAAAGAAATGGAATCTACCTGAAATATGGAGAGGTTCGAGAGCTTTCGATGTGTTGTTTACTCAGCCATATAAAAAGCACATCGATGCGAACAGCAACCAGTTTATGTGTCGTAAACTCAGCGAGTACAGTTTTTAAGTAAAGTCAACTCAGCGAAAGTGTTATTGGTGTGAAGAGAGTTTATAAGGAGTAAACTCGTGAAGCTAGTAGTGAAGTAAAAAACTAGTTTAGTTGCAGCAAACTCAGCAAAGAAAGTTAAGTGTGGATAACCTCTGGTTGAAAAGGTTGTGATCGAACCTAAGTTGTAACAACGATCGGGTTGGAAGATCTTTAGGTAGAAACATCTGTCAAATCACCAAATCGCCAAATTCAATTTGGAAAATCACCAAAATCGCTAAACGATAGCTATAAAACTATTAAAATAACCTTTTATGGTTGAAAAACTAGTGTTTCGTACCTTCATATACTTATCAGCTAATAACTTAGCTGAATACTATCCGATTTTAAGCTTTTCAGTAGATCTGGAAAAAAGCAAAGCCTCATAGCCATGAGGAATATGTGTGAATTTTTAAAGCGAACACTTTCATTTTTTCCATATTTTTTCAGTTTAAAGTTTTTTCGTACCATATATGAACCCATTTCTTTGCCTGTTGCCGAAAATTGAATTACATAAGTAAGCTGAAATCTAAAAATCTATTAGTTTCAGATCCATATAGACAACTACAAATTTCCCGTTGCCATTTATAATCTTCACATTAAAATACACTATATTCACGAAATTCACACATAAAAATACCAAAATAATAATTTTAATTTTTTTTTTTAATTAAAATAGCCAAGGAAATCGCCAAGGAAATCGCCAAAAAAATTGCCAAGTTGCCAAATAACTTTTAATATCGCCACGTTTGGCGAGAAATCGTCAGATCTGACAACCCTGAGATCTGTCGAGTAATTGTTGTTGTTTACAAAGTTGTAAACAGAGAGAGTAATCAAGACAAAAAATCATTATTGTTTGTGAAAAGGTTACAAACAGTGGAGCACAAAACTGTGTTAAATAAAGGATAATAATTAAAAACCAAACACTAAATTTATTATATTTTAACTGCAATCAACGAACTCATAAATACACGTTTTTAAAAAGGTCTGAAAGTGTCGATTTCATTCGCTGTTAAACACATATGTCGTTTCACAGTTGATTAAGTGTAGAAAAAAGTAATTAGAGGGGTGAAGAGGCATATAGAATCTTTAAAAATTGTAATACAGAATATTAAAGGAAATACACCCTTCATGCGCCATGTTGTATATATACAACAGTTATATTATAGTCCCAAAAAATCGTCTAATTAAAATGGTTATAATTTTTTGTTGTATTTCACTTGTCTATAGACTATTGCATCTGGAAAAAAACTTTCAATGAATTATCGTAAGATTTTCTAAAAAAGTTAGGCACTTATTGTTTTAGAAAAAAAAAATAAAATAAATAAATAAGGAAAAAATCAGCTGATTTAACCGAACGAAAGTTACAATAAGAACCACACAAATTTTGTACTTCATTTAAAAATAGAATATTGTTAGACATGAGAAATGTGCTTTCAAATAGTGAGGTTGTATACAAACAACAAATGCATGAAAGGGTTAAAGAATTCAATGATGGTTTTTTTACATAAACCATACTAAGTGCACTCTCTACCATTTACATTAAATTCTCAGGTGCAGCTTGTTTAAAATTAAGCAGCAGAGAGAAGATAATGTATTATATTGTGTATTATATATATTTTATTATATATTTTTATTAATTTGCTGTTTGCAATTATGTCAATGGCATAAAATAGAATTTAAAAAAAAAAAACAAAAAAACATAAACATACAAACATACGCAATATTAAAAAGCAATTAATGATTAATTATGAAGTGAATTTCTCTTTTTGTGTCTTAAACAAACTCCCATTAATTTAATTAACATATAAGAGATAAAAAGTAGAATAAAAAAAAATTGCAATATTTAATTACACATTTTTTGTTATTTTTAAATAAAATAAATATGGAAAAAAATTACATAAAAACATCTTGTTGATGTCATGTAAAACATTTAAAATAACAACAACAAGGCACACACATACTTGAAATAAATAAACACTGGCCTAAGCACACGCACACACTTATATATACACATACGAGTACTCATCGATATATATTTTACACTTTGTTTGGTTGATTTTTATATTACACACACAAGTAATGTTAAGAGAACACAAAGCAAATGTGTGTGAGAGAGACTATTAGTTTGTGTGAGTAGATTTACCTGTGTATCACACTATACAGGCTGTTGCTTACTCAGAAACAACACTCTGAAACACTCTCTTTCTCTTTTGCACACTAAGTGCTTTCCTGTCTACATAATCAAAGCCATACATATATAAATTTAAATAAATGATCAATGATGCATACGTAGATGATAATGTAAATGAGTAAGTATAGGTGCTTATTTCTTCACATGTTAACATAAACGTAAAGTACATGTGAGTGTGTAATAGAAAGAGTTAAACAGGTATAACAAGAGAGAGCGGAGCCACAGAGAGCAAGAGTAAAAGAAAAACATATTTATTGTGCATAAATGACAAATGACCATCTGGAGTAGGAATAGTTATTTATGGTTTAGTATTATACTCCTTTACATGTACATACACATACACAGGTAACAGGACATGTGAGTTGTTTAACTCATACAGGGTATTAAGTTGGAAATAAAAAAAAATAGTGCAACAACTCTAAACTGAAAAGAGACTAAACTAATTAAAAAGTACATTATTTATAAGGGGTGTTTTTTATAGAGGTATGGAACTTTAAGTTGCAATAAAACAACGATGGATTATTCGATTGATATGAATTTTATTTATCCGAAAGATAATCTTGTAGCATTACATCTTAAATATGATTTTTGGCATATGACCGTCACGGCTGGCGCGGATGTAGTCCAATCTGGACGTCCAGTTTTCGATGACTTTTTCCAACATTTGTGGCCGTATATCGGCAATAACACGGCGAATATTGTCTTCCAAGTGGTCAAGCGTTTGTGGCTTTACCGCATAGACCAATGACTTTACATAGCCCCACAGAAAGTAGTCTAGCGGTGTTAAATCACAAGATCTTGAAGGCCAATTCACAGGTCCAAAACGTGAAATTAGGCGGTCACCAAACGTGTCTTTCAATAAATCTATTGTGGCACGAGCTGTGTGACATGTTGCGCCGTCTTGTTGAAACCACATCTCCTGGACATCATGATTATTCAATTCAGGAATGCAAAAGTTAGTAATCATGGCTCTATACCGATCACCATTGACTGTAACGTTCTGGCCACCATCGTTTTTGAAAAAGTACGGACCAATGATTCCACCAGCCCATAAAGCGCACCAAACAGTCAGTTTTTCTGGATGTAACGGTGTTTCCACATACACTTCACTCCAAATGCGGCAGTTTTCTTTGTTGACGTAGCCATTCAACCAGAAGTTCACTTCATCGCTAAACAAAATTCGCTTATGAAAATTGAAAAAATTGAAAATTTAAAAAAAAAATCATTTATGAAAAATGAAAATTGCACTATTTGCACGCGTTGTTCAGGCGTGAGTCTATTCATGATGAATTGCCAAACCAAACTGAGAATAAATCACTTGACAGCTGTTAAATCGGTAGCCATCTTGAAAAGTAATGCCAACTTAAAGTTCTATACCTCTATAAAAAACACGCTTTATAAATACTGTAAAACACAATAAAATCTCGAAAAAGTTAACTGATTTCAGCATCCACGTTCCGCTCTAAAAAGTTAATTTTTTTAAACAATAGAAATAAATTTTGTTTGAGCGTACGGATTTTGTAAGCCAAAGATAGAGTTCGAAATGAGTGAAGATGTTGACATCAATATTAATGACATTGAAAATTGGATCCAGGATCAAAGTACGAAAGATAATGATGATTTTGAAGAGTCCGATAATGATGTTGTCTGGTTAATTATTTCTCAACAACAAAAGGTGAGTATCAGCCCCAGTGTTGGAGTTTAAAGCAAAAACACAAATTAAGCTGATGGCGTATTCGACATTGTCACTTTAATATTTCCGTCGATGAATCATCGTCACAGTATCAGTATAAAGTTGAAATTTTTATGAAATTATCGTAAATGGAAAATTTCATTGATAAATCCTCGTGCTAATGACGCAAGCAAAGGGATTTATGTATGAGAACTTCATTTAAATGTCACCAGACTAGAAAAAGCTCAAATTTAGCGACGATTTTGTTTGCTACACGTCCTCGTTAAAAAAGAAATCACTAATGATTCTTGATGATATTTTCTGTTAGAACTCACTAATAAATGGATGCCTGCAAGACATAATGAACTCCTGCTATTTATGAAAATTTGAACAATTAGGTATGACATTACAGAAAATTTATCGTCAGGCATCAATGGTTTACCACTGTCAGATTCACAATGATGATACTTGATCAAAAAGCTTCCGGAATAACCCCCGTGTGGCGGTCCCATCGTTCCGATTTGAGTTGGTACATATATTGTCGATATTCCTGCTAAGTCTTAGCGTCATAGCTTGACATTTGCAAAAGCTACGTAGCCAAGAGTACATCTGTCACCATGTGTGTTGGGGATCTTTTACAATTTCGACCGTGTTGAGGTTGAAAAAGGTATGATTCACGAGGTTGAATCCGATCCCACATCACATCAAAAGGATCATTACTAGAGACGAGACGTAGGTTTATGAGTACGACATGCAATCCAGCCATCAGGCGAGTGAATAGCGTTCACCAAATGAGCCGAGACAAAGAAAATCACGTCGTTTTCAGTCAAAAAAGAAGGCAATGCTCACGGTTTTCATGGATTACAGCGGTGTAGTGCATCATGAATTTTTGCCAGAAGGCCAGACAGTAAACAAATAGTATTATTTGAATAGACTAGAATAGTTATTAAGTTCTTGCGCTCGAAAATAGTCAGCCAGTAGGAATTAAACCTAAGTTTCCTTTAGTAATGTTGTCTGACTCCATAGTTGCAACGCAATTAACCGAACTTATGAGCAACAATGCGGTTCATTGGTGGTGACAGATATACGATAACACCGTAACCAATCAATTCATATTTTGTTGTTTCGGCTATGATTTCGGTTATGGAACTTTATTAATAACGTCTAACTGAGCGTTAAGTTAATAACAAAAAATGTAACATTTTTGCGAGAAGCCTACATTTGTTTCTTTATAATTGTATTTTTCAATTTTGAAAATTGCTAGGAAAATTTATCGCTCGGGTGTTTTTCCATCTTGCTGAAAGATTGCTAATGTAACGCCAATCTCTAAAAAGGGTGAGGCTAGTAACCCTGAAAACTACCGCCAAATAGCCTGGCACGAGGCTCTCATATCCAAACTTATTGCTTTTGGTGTCGGTAGTCACTTCTCTCGATTTATATCAAGTTTTCTCAGAGATCGCTCTATAAGAGTGGTTATAGATGGAGTCTCATCCGACGAGTTCAGGATAAACTCAGGGGTACCGCAAGGCTCTGTTCTTTCTCCTACTCTTTTGCAGATGACAGCAACTTTTGTCATTTATATTCATTTGATCGTAGGTCGAGCCTTCTGGAGATTGGGGCGAAAAGGCAGAATATGAACGACACGCTTATAAGCGACCTGGCAAAAATCTCTGAGTGGAGTCGCGCAAACAGGGTCGACTTTAACGCGTGCAAGACCCAATGTTGTTTCCTGAAACACAGACGTGGTGGTGTGTTGTCATCTGTATCTGTATGCTCTTGATGTTCTTGGCATGGGAATTAACTATGACGTTCGTTGGAACGAGCACATATTTCGAGTGCCGAAAGAAGCATTCAAGTGCCTTGGCTTTTTAAGACGGTGTAAGAATTACTTCACTCCATCTGATCTCCTTAATATTTACAAGACCTATATCCGACCCAAATTGGAATACAACTCTCATGTATGGGCCAGTGCTTTTTGGAGCTTCTCGACCGCGTACAAGAGAGGGCGAAGTTTCTTATAAATGACGGTAGGGTAGCCAACTCTATCGATTCATTAGAGCATCGTCGCAATGTGATGTGTGCTTCATTGCTCTATTGGTACTATAAGGAAATGTGTTCTGACGAAGTTATGGAATCACACAACGCATTATAGGGAGAATGCGTTCTTTGGTCGAACTGTTCGTTTGTGGAACAATCTTCTTGCGAAACAAATCGAACATCCGTAAACACTACTCGCTCTATCCTCCTTCCCACAACCTATTTTCCTAGTACCAGCACAATGCACTGCATGAGTAGGGGTTAATACTGAGTGCTGGTCTTAAACAAAACAAAAATAGTTCGAAAAAGTTAATTACTCTTGGAACACAGCTATTAATTTTTGTCGAGATTCTACTGTATTTAATTTGAAATTAAAATTAACGAAATTTGTATGAATTTAAAAATTCAACCATAGCGTATGATGAAAAAAGTCAACAATACACTGGTCCACAAAAAACAAAAGAATGTTCTCGCCTTTAAATAAAACTTTATGGAATATAATGATTTTGATGCACTGAATTTAAATCCGTTTTCAGCTTAAAAATTTTTTTATAGGCGTGGCAATTTTCGCGCCCAAATATGGTAGTTATGTCAATATATTTCATCATAACTTGAAAACGACTTGACCGATTTTAATGCAATTACCACTAAATGTTTGTGTGCGGCTGTGGTATGGTAGGTAAGACACCCTCCTACCAACCAGAAGGTCCTCGGTTCAATACCAGGCCAGACCATCTCAAAATAAAAGAAAAAGTTTTTCGACAGTGGTATCACCTCACAACATTAGCTAGTAACTGGTTATGAGTATAATACTTACTATTGAAAACTTCTCTAATGCATTTGCCATTCGGAGCCGGCGTTAAACTGTAGGTCGCTTTCATGAGCTTAAAAATAGAATCGGCTGGAGCTCATTGACTGAGGGAAGTCCCCATGTTCCTTCATGGAATGTTATGGGAATTATATTTACCACTAAATGTTTAGAAACAAAATATTCTATAAATCACCTAAATAACATATTTTTTTGTAGTTTAACCAGTTTGGGAGATATTCATTTTAGGCGAAAAATTTGCCACGCCCATAAAAAATATAGAGCCAGATGGAAAAAAACTGAAAACCGATTGAAATTCAGCGCTTCAAAACTATTCACCCTTATTCTAGTTGTCGGCGTCAATGCCGCCGTCATCTTTGAGACAATATCACTTTGTTTCAACGCCGATAGCAATTTATCATTCTATAAGAAAATGACGGCGACCTTGACTATTTATCAATTATGTCAACAATTTAAATACACTTCTCTAAATATTTTAAGAAAAGAAAGAATTTAAAACTTAAAAAAAAATTTTTAAACTTAAAAAAAAATTATAAATGTTTATTGTAATTTATTATTATAAAAGCTTTTTTTGTGAACTAATACTTTATGTGGGTAGGTGTGTATGCGTGTGTTTTGTTTCTATTTTCAATTTTTTATGTATTTCACGTGACGACTTTTTTTTTGGTTCTATTAAGTCAGGTTGGTGTATTTGTTGTTTTGCTCATTTTCATATATTCATTCCTCCCTTACAAAGTGTTAAAGCTGGAACTGTTCCTGGCATTGTGATGGATGTTAAGTCCTTATTAACTTCCATAGAGCGCACAATTTCAAGATTTTCTATTTTCTATTCTGCCGCCATTAATTTATTAGGAACATTTTTTATTGGACTTCCCAGAACATCTTTCTCCGGGTATAATTGTTTTTGAAATTGCAGCAGATTTGCAACGGCTTGCTCTAACGGGCTAAAAGTGAACTGCTTAAATATCCCTCCGCCCGTTGCATGATACTCAGTTTTGTTGGCGACCATTTTCTTCTTAACTTTAAACTTCAAGTCTCGCCAAACCTATTAAGAAATTTTATTTTTTATTGAACTACTTAAGCTTATTATTTCATACCTTTTGCCATCCATCTCCAGATCTTATCGGCGGCCAAGAGAATTTAACGACTTGCCAGCATTTTCCCACTGTTCTTTAAAATTACTGGGAACAGAGTCTCTGCGAAATCCCACTGCAAGATAAGGCTTCTTTCGCAATTCCTCCAATTTTTCAAACTGGGTTGTAGTTGTTATTGTTAATTTTTCGTTTTTTTCTATTCTTTGCTTTAAATCAACCGAAGTCGTTACCAAAAATGGTGTCGACAAAATCGAAGTCGTTTAAACACAATAACGTCGTCACATTTTCTTTCGATAATCCTCGATAACGACAACAAGAATTACAATTTGAAGTAAACAACTCAAAATCATGTCGTTTTGTTTCGACGCCGACAATTGGAATAACGGTGATTATATTCCATACAGTTTTATTCAAAGACCTTTTTTGCTGTATACCAGTGATACTAATAATATGCCACCATAACGAACAGTAAGTAGTCCATTAGCTTGTTATTTGCAGGTTGATGAGTGACATCATAGACAAGATCTTTCAAACCCAAACTTGAGATAGAATTACAAAATTACAAAAAATCAAATGGCACAAGTTAATGCAACTTTCTTCTGCACCCATTTTTTATTTATTTTTTCTCACATAAACAAAAATACTCTTAAAATTATTATCTTTTTCATACTCTTGTCCATTTTATATTTTCCAACTCCACTCTTTGCTTAAAAGTTTTTAGTCCAATGAGTCATGTACGTACAATAACTCACACATTGTGCTTCTTATTGGCTCAAGTACTTAAAAAACTCCTTTAAATGTTTGAATATTAACTTTCAAAACAAAGCATCAAAAAAAAAAAAACATTTATCACATTTATCAAAAAAAAAAAAAAGCATTTTTTTTTTTTTTTTTGATAAAAAAAAATAATTATTTTAACTTCAGTAGTCAATTACTCATACCAAAGATGACATTTTAAAGCCATGCAAAGCAAACTCTCAGATAGACAGGGTAACAGTCTAATGTACATGACCAAGTACATTAATCATCCCTTTCAATTTGTTTTTTATTTCTTGGAAATGATATATAGAAACAAGTTCTAAGGGTCATGAAGGGCATAATGAACATTATAACATAGGTATGCAAAATAATTGTTTCCAAGTAATTTTTAATTTTTTAAGGATTTAATGGAAACTCAATGTTCTACAGGATTTGAAATGTGTCATTAAAGCAAATATCCTTTAAGATGGTGACATTTTAAAAGAAAACATGTTTAATTCTTGCACTTTGTTTGACTTTCTATAGTATCGTAATATAAAAATAAATAAATAAATTCTATCGTAATGAAAACGGATAATTTCTAGACTTCAAGCGAATATCATTACTTTTCTTATAAAAGAAGAACAAAAGAACAGTCAAACAGAGCAACATTTGGTCTGAATTTGAATTAAGACAAAATTTCTTTAATTTCTACATAATTTTCATTTTTTTTTTTAAATTTAGTTTTGAGGCGCTAAAGCAGTATTTCAACACTGTTCACTTTGATATCTGTATTTTTAAATAAATCCAAAAAAATGTGCAAACGCGGTAACTTTTCACCACGAAGGCGAATTGATATTGAAGCTACCTAAGTAGGAAAAAAACATTTTTTTTTTTCAAAAACCATTCATTTCTCAACATAGTCTCTTTTAGCTCAATACACTTAGTAAGACGATTTTCCAACATTTTTATACCATGTGAATAATACGATTTTGGGAACTCCTCAAAATACGCATTAGTTTCGTTAAAAAGTCACTAGGAGCTAAATTTGCACTATAAAGTGGATTTCCCGTAGTTTTAGCAACGTATCTAATGCTGTGTGAACCAGTGCGTTGTCTTCAAGAAAGAGCACTTTTTTCTTGTTTAAATGTAGTCGTTTTTCCTCGATTGCATCAACCAATTGATCTAATAATGCACGACAATACTCTCTTGTGATTGTGGATCCCTTTTCAAGATAATCAATGAGCAATATTCCGTGTGCATCCCAAAATACAGTGGCCATAACCTTCCCAGCCGATTTCGTTGTCTTCGCCTTCTTTGGAGCACTTCCACCAGCTTCCACCCATTACTTCGCTTGATTTTTGGTTTCAGGTGTGTATTGGTGAACCCACGTTTTATCAACAGTTATTAATCTACGCCAAAAATCTGCTGTGAAGTGGTGAACTCGTTTTTGTTCAACGCGGCACCCATCTTGCCGATAGCTTTTTCATATGCAAATGTTCATGCAAAATGTTGAACTCACGTTCATGATATGTTTACCACTTCTGCAATCTCACATAATTTGACCCGGCGATCATTCATAACGATATCGAAGATTTTCTTGATATTTTCTTCAGTAATCACTTCTTTTGGCCTTCCTGTTAATGGTATTGTTGCAGTGCTTGTTCGGCCCCGTTTAAATTCAGCAATCCAACATTTTATCATATAATCTGACGGAGCAGATGCGCCGTAATGTTTATCAGGTGTTTATTTTGACTCTTTCGCCGTTTTGCCTTTCAAATTATAGTGTTTAGTCACTTTTTAATTCACTTTTTTCCATTTTCCAAGAAACACAAGAGTTGCTTACTTCAAACGACTACAACAAATAAACTAATCGATGAATTTGGCTAAAATTTTAACAGCTGACGTTTAACGGATCGTTATTTCTAAGAAAGAAACAGTTTTTGTGTTTGTGCTGCCATCTAGCGCTAGGCAGCTCCAAAGTCAATCCGCCCTCGTACATTAGGAAACAAGCAGAAGTTAAGCTTTTGAACTTATCATAATCGTTCTAGACATGAAAACCCTGTTCTTGCATTTGCCTGAAAAATATCCTGCACTTAAGGCTATAATAGCTAAGACTTCGACTTTAAAAATATCAAAACTTATTGAACGTACCTACAACAAATCTTTGCAGCAAAGTATTATACTTCTCATATTTGCCTTCAAGTATCTGCCCTATAATGCTGCTTTATATGATCTCAGAGATGTGTACATGTTGCCACAAAATGCATATCGCTTTCTTTATTTCTTTCTATATAAAATTTCTAATTATTTATACAAAAAATCTTTTTTAGGAACCAAAACATGCACTTGACTTCTTCTAGCATATGCCTGAGAAACGAACAACTTTAAATTCAATTGAATTTTCTAGTGCAGCCAACAACCGAAAACTTAAATGTGAGTGAGGCACGTGCAAAGAGCATATGCATGAAAACATATTTTTTAGTTTATAGAGATAAAAGTGTGGTTGGGGAGGGGAGGGGTAACTGAAGATAAGTAGATTTTGTTGTTGTCATTGTAATAAAAATACGAGAGTAATAAAATAAAAACAACAACAACAAAAGTAGACTTGCTGATAAAAATTAAAAAAATAAATAAAAGAATGAAATCTGCATGTTTTACTGGCTTTATAAACAAAGAAAACTGTTTCCTCTATCACAAGAGAGAGGAAGAGGTAGTATCCAACCAATATTTATAAAAAAAAAGTCAAGTTAAGTTAAGTTGAATTGAAATGAGTAGAGTTGCGTTGAGTTAAGTTGTTGTAGGTTTTCATCATCAACATAAAATTGTATGACAAAGTTTTTATTTCTGTTGTTTCGTTTTCCTTGTCGCTTCTCGTCTTTTTATTTTTATTGTTAACACCAGCACTTGAAAAATATGCACATTGACGCCTTTCATATGCTACTTCTACTTGTATGTTCACATGAATATTTATGTATCCATGTATGTGTGTGTGAGTGTGTGTGTGTGTGTTAATGTCTACTTTGGGTGGCTTTTATCACGATTTTGTTTGTTCTGCCTTCTACCACCGCAACTGCTACTACTTTTGACTTTTCTGTCGGCTGCATATGAGTGCACAAGTAAAGCTATAGCACACATCCTCTAATAGTGCAAAACTCTTGTTGTAGTAGTGGTGGCAGTATGTAGTGTGCTGAGAGTGAAAGAGCCGTAAAAAGCATACATAATCATAATAATTTTAATATGAAATGAATTTTATTATAATGTTTATTGTTAAAGTTTTCTTTCAAGCACTGCGTCTGTCCGTCCATCTGTCTGTCTGAATCATGGGTGCAGTAGCAAATGTTTTCATGCATGTACGTGTGTGTGTGCCTGTAGTGCCCCAATCAACATTATCAACTTTTCCGTAAAACAACCACCCACATACACGAAAATTCATTTGTTTGCTGACATCCTTCCATTCATATCCATCCATTCACTCACTAGTCGGGGTGTTGTAACAAATTAACAGTATTGAAAAGTTTAAAGTGCTCTCTTTGCTTTTGATGTTTTTTTGTGTTTCTTCTTCTTTTTTACAATATTTTTTATTTATTTTTATTATATATTTTATAACATATTCTGTGTTTCTACTCTCTCCTTTTGTATATTTTATATTTAACATCCATGAGCTTTTCGGCTGTGATGCTGATGAGAGATGTTTTTTTACTTGCCATAAAACACTTACAACTTACATATGAACATACATATGAGTGCTGGCAATATTGTTTACTTAGACTAGAGAGTTAATTTTTGTTGATTACAGTCAATACCGGATAAAATAATTTCTATACTAAAGCAAAAATGGGGTATAGCACAATCAGTAAATGAAAATCAAGAAATTTTCCAAATTAAAAGTTTTTATACAAAATCAGTTCTTTAAGCAGTTAAATCTTTCCTTTCCTTTTTAGAGTGGCCCTTATGGCCAGGGAGATCCGCACCAACATCTCTGAGAAATGTCAGTCAGGCAGTACATAATAATTCTTAGCTTTACCCAGCACTCAGCAGTATTCGACATCATCATTCACATGGCTGAGTTCAACGCGAAAATAGAAAGTGAGAACACCAGCATTCTCTCTACCATGGGAACGCATGGTTATGAAGTTAAAAACAACAATGAAGAGCGACCATCTTCCCGCATAAAGAGATTCATATGTACACATGGACATAGCGGAGCGGTAACTTACGCAATCAGATTGATCACATATCCTTGTGAAAAAATGGAGAATCTCTTTGGCGAATGTGAGAAAGAAGAAGTGCTATAATCGGCAGTGATCCCGAGCTTATCGCAGGCGATCTTGAGCTTAAACTGAAATATCAAAGAAGAACCATTGGAAAAACAATGGTGGCCTACAGCAACTTCAGAATAAAACGGCCAGAAATGCATTGGTCATGGGAATACCCGAACACTTACCAACAGACCAGCACCATACATGGTACGATATCACCGCAATATATAATCAATTAAGGTGTAATGCAAATACTTAGAAAAGCATGAATATCAGACGACACTTGTAACCTGATCTCTCTCAAAGATTGGAACTTAAGTTGCAGCTCCACAACAACAATGTTACGAGGCAGCAACACCAACAGCTAGCGAAACACGTAAAGAAAGCTGCTAGAAGAGACAAAAAGAAGTTCCTGGAAGGTCTAGAAAAAATAGCAGAAGAAGCAACTGGACAGAATAACATGAGGAAACTATACCAGACAATAGACTATCTCAGAAATAGAAAGTGTAGAATGAATCAAGCAGCTGCTAAACGTAATGAATTATTAATAATAAATAGCGAAGCATAGAGGGCACATTTCGAGGAAACTACCAACGTTACAGACACCGCTGAAGACATCGAAATAAAAACCGAAAATATCTTGAACATAGCATGTAACCGTCCCAGTTTGAATGAAATAAAAGAGGAAATAGTAACGTTGAAGAATAACAGCTGAATCACTTCGACCTTATATCCCATCAGCTTGGGAGGAAGGGACACTGCCATAAACTTGGAATGGAGGCGTCAGTGTGAGGCTACCAAAAATTGGGGATTTGACATCATATAGTGTCAAGAAGTAGCAATCATAATAAGGGGAAGGCTTGAGAGCAAAAAAAAGTACATATTCCGAGATGAAGAGGCAGGCTTATAGAAAAAAGGCCAGCCAAATTGAAGGCGCACAGATCAGGCCATCACTCTACGCATCATAATAGAACAGTCTGTTCGCCGACTTCAAGAAAGCCTTCGACTCCATCAAACCGCCATTTGAAAGCCACTTAAAAGAACAGAAGTACCCAAGAAAATAATCCGAATAATACGAGTAATAAACTAGGATGCAGAACTCTTGGTTCTTCAAAACGGGAGCATAACTCAACCATTCCATACTAACGCTGTCCACTTTGACCTCTACTATTCACTATCGTACTGGATGAGATCATTAACAGAAAAGAGGTATAACACGGAGTCTCACACGACAAGTCGAGGACCTGGTCTCGCACAAGGTCTCCAACATGCAGTTAAAATTGAAAGACCTGAAACGTCTGACACGCAATGTTGGACTTGAGATAAATATCAAGAAAACCAAAGCTGTGAGAATTAACAACAAAAGCACAGAAAACATCATCCAACAGGATAAACCAATTGAGTATATGCATAGCTTCTGAAATTTGTGAAGCACAATGGCAATAAGCGGCGGTGCAGAAACAGACGTGGACAAGAGGCTCAGAAAAGCAAGAACGGCATTTGGACGTTAGTGTGGAGAAGATTATACATGTTTAGGTAAACCAAACTCAAAATACTCAACTCATGTGTATACTAAATTCTGTTATACGGCAGTGAAAACTGGCTTGTGTCTAACACCATCACGCAAAAGTTACAGATATTCACCACCTAGTTGCTTAGAATGATATGCAAAATATTCTGGCCTAAAGCCATAAGCAACATAGATCTATGGAATTTGACAAAAGAAGAACTCATACTGAAGTAAATAAGGAAAAAGAAGTAGAGGTGGATCGGCCATACCTTAACAAAAAATCCCCATATGATGGATGGCATTTGAGTGAAATACTGAAGGAACAAGCAACCGCGGTTGACCAAGCAAGCCTGGTGATGCACAATTATCCAAGAACTAAGGCAAAACAATCTTACTTTTGTAAAGGCAAAGACAACGGCAGAAAACCATGTAAGATGGAGATACTTTGTGGAAGACCTATGCTTCCATGTAGAGCAATGGAAATGATAACATAAATTAAAATGCTGGATGAAAAATTCTGCCCACAACTCACTTTTAGTTTCAAGACATGCTAAAATAAGGACGCACAGTAAAGCAGAAGCACTACTTTGAAGATAATAGCAGTTTGCAGAAAACAGTACTAATAGAAAACCAGTCCTGGTATTTTGGGGAAAAAAAATTCACTTATTAATTTTCTCATCATTATCAGTAATTAAATCTTTAGCCAAACAATACCACAACCAGACGTTAGCCATCCTGTTTTTACAGGATTTTTTCCTGGAATTATCTATAGAAAAAGAAACAAAAACTAAAGAATATATCGCGCCAATAGCTTAAGGCTTTATTTTAAAACTAAATCGGTCCATATCTGAACTTAGCTGCCTTACAAGCTTTTACTTTTTCTACCTCGGAAAAGTAGCCGGGTTGCTCATATTTAAATAAAGCAAAAATAATTGGGAATCCCCGTTAACGAAAGGTACAAAATCAACTACGTACTTGTTTACAAATAACCAAATCTACAACAACAACAGACGCAGAAATGTAATAAATAAAAATAAACGACAACAACAAACCGATAAAAACTGAAAGAAGTAAATGTTTACATTCGCAAGTCTTCATAAGAACTAAAAAGAAAGTAAGGAATCTACCTGAAATATCGAGAGGTCCGATAGCTTTCGAATTATTGTTCACTCAGCCATATAAAGAGCACATTGATGCGGATAGCAGTCACTCTATTTGGTGTAAACTTAGCGAAGATAATTTATTAGATATAAACTCAGCGTGTAGAGAGTTTATTGGTGTAAACTCAGAGTAACGAGTAATTAAAGTAAACTTAGTGTAAAGAGAGATTAGTGTGGATGAATTCTGCTTGAAAAGTTCGTGATCGAACCTAAGTTGTGACAACGATCGGGTTGGAAGAACTTTATGGAGAAAGATCTGTTTACTAGTTGTTGCTGTTTGCAAGGTTGTGAACAGAGATTAACTAAGAATAGGGAAACTGTTATTGTTTGTAAAAAGCTTACAAGCAGTAAAACACAAAACTGTGTTAAGTAAGGAATTATTTATTTAAAACAAATTACAAACTTATTTTTATTTTAACTGCAATATTCGAATTCATTAAATAAACGTTTTTCAAAAAGTAAAAACGTAACAACATTTCTAAATAAATAAACTGTATCATTCATAGTAACTGAAGTTGTATTGGTTTAACAAAATTAAAACAAATTGCTCATTAATTGAAATATAGGGTGTTTTTTATAGAGGTATAGAACTTTAAGTTTAACTTACGATTGACATGAATTTTTGTTATCCGCAAGATAATCTTTCGGCATTACATTTTAAATATAATTTCAGGCATATGACCGCCACGGCTAGCGCGGATGTAGTCCAATCTGGACGTCCAATTTTCGATGACTTTTTCCAACATTTGTGGCCCTATATCGGCAATAACACGGCAAGTGTTGTCTTCCAAATGGTCAAACGTTTGTAGCTTTACCGCAGAGACCAATGACTTTACATAGCCCCACAGAAAATAGTCTAGCGTGAAATTAGGCGGTCACCAAACATGTCTTTCAATAAATCTATTGTGGCACGAGCTGTGTGACATGTTGCGCCGTCTTGTTTAAGCCACAACTCCTGGACATCATGGTTATTCAATTCAGGAATGAAAAAGTTAGTAATCATGGCTCTATACCGATCATCATTGACTGTAACGTTCTGGCCACCGTCGTTTTTGAAAAAGTACGGACCAATGATGCCACCAGCCCTAAAGCGCACCAAACAGTCAGTTTTTCTGGATGTAACGGTGTTTGCACATACACTTGAGGATTACCTGCACTCCAAATGCGGAAGTTTTGTTTGTTGACGTGGCCATTCAACCAGAAGTGCGCTTCATCGCTAAACAAAATTCGCTTAAGAAAATTGAAAAAAAAATTCACTTACGAAAAATGAAAATTGCACTATTTGCAAGCGTTGTTCAGGCGTGAGTCTATTCATGATGAATTGATAAACCAAACTGAGAATAAATCACTTGACAGCTGTTAAATCGGTCACCACCTTGAAAAGTAATGCCAACCTAAAAATTCTATACCTCTATAAAAAACACTCTTTACAAGCAAAAAAAAAAACTAAATACTTAGGTTCTGTTATCGAGAAAAAGACAACAATAAGTAATTGAATTAATTCTCTATTTGTTGTAATAATTTGTTTTTTGTTCTGTATTTAATCAATTTTATTATTATTATTATTATTATGGTTGAATTAACTCAATAGCCTCGAGAGTATCATTTTTATCTAAACACCTGAACGCTATTTAATGAAAGCTTTTGTTAAAGTTTTGTTTGTTTTATTATTTGAATAAAAGGTTTTTTTGTATTCAGTTTACTGAAAGCCAACTGTAGTGAGTAAGTGATAGATTATTTTATTAGAGTATGTTTAATATCTCCCTACACCAACCTTACACCTACCGACCACAAGCACACCCTCTTTCACACATTCTCTTCCAACCAAATACACACACTTTGTGTGTGGCGTTTAAAAAGCCTTGAAGGCACTCTAATCAACATTGGCTTTTGTTGTTGTTTCGTCCTTTAAACAATGGAAATATTTTTAATACAAAGGGAAGCAGAACAAAAAAAGAAGAGAAACTGTGAGAAAAATAGAAACGAAAAAAAAAATTCAGTATTATACTGGCGTGCGTGTGTGTATAAGTGTAATCTAGTTTAAGGGTGTAGACTGTTGAGTAAATCTTTAAAAAGGATCAATATTTTATGTTTAAACATGAAATAAAAGCATAAAATTAAAATAAAAAGAAAAGAAAGTCTGTAACAAAAATAAATGTATAGAGAGAGAGAGAGAGAGCACAAATGAAGAGGAGGGGGAAGTGAAGCAAATACGCTTTTAAATTACAAACAAAATTTCGTATTAAAATGTAATAGAATATAAAAAAAAACATAAAGAAAAGAAAACAATAACTTTAAAGTAAAGACAAGCGCATGGAAAAAAAACATATTTTAAAATATGGGTTTTATTTACAATCTGCGCCTAGTCCAACACTACAATTATAGCAACGCTGATGTGAAACATATCAATAAAGCCTTTTAAATAGATTATTGCCTCCGATGTCATTGAAATCTCAATGACACTAATTGTAAGCATTATTTATAAATTTATGGATGGAATGCTGCTTTGTCTCAACTCACTCACTCTCAATAGTATGGATTATGGATACAAATTTGCAATAAACACCGGCACCAATAGTACAATAACAACAATGTCAGCATGTTTGGTGCCAACAATAATTAGCAACAACAATAGCAACTATATATCCTGCCACGATATACATAAGTACATATGCAACAGTAGCAACAATTTCTAAAACAAAAACAACAACAACAAGAACTAAATCGAGTATCATGGATATCATCAACATCAAAATCAATAGATAGATATGCATGAGAAAGAGAGAGAGAGGGAGAGAGGAAGAGAGTCTCTTACATATATGTATTTTTGAAACATTTACATGTACTTTATAAATATTTATTAGGGTGGTAGATATTTTTGTTAGATTTGAAAATATGAATTCAGGTGTTAAACAAAATATCGGCCAATTGCTAGCCACGTCGTCGGTGAGTATATTTTCAGTGACTCTGAGATATAATTGAAGTCCAATGTCGTTAATGTGCCGAATTAACTCACCTTTTACCTTTTGAATTCTTCTTCGCTTACGTACACTTTTTCTTCTAAATATCCCCAAGAAAGGAAGTCGTATGGTGTCAAATCTCATGATCATGTCGGATAATTAACATCGCCACGACATGAGATAACACGGCCATTGAATTTTTTGCACAAAGGAGCTGCTCGTTGGCTGCGTGGCAAGTGGCACCACCCTGTTGGAACCACATATCGTTCAAGTTCATATCCTCAATTTCTGGCCACAAGAAGTTTATCATCATTTCGCGATAGCGAACACCATTAACGGTAACTGTTTGGCCGATCTAATTTTCGAAGAAGTACGACCCGATGAAGCCACCAGCTCATAGACTGTCACTCTTTGTGAATGCAGCAGCTTTTCAACAATCACTCGTAGATTTACATTCGCCCAAATGCGGCAATTCTGCTTGTTAACCATTCGGCGTATTGAAGACGCTTGAAATGTTCAGTAGGCTTCAGCTCTTGTGTCAAATGAACCTTGTAATCATGTAAATTGAAATCTTTATTCAATTTTATTATACATCAGTGATGTTCGTGTCAATTGTTGGGTATGACACTATCGCAAGCAACAGTTATACCTTCCACATGCACAGATGTTTTCACATTTCCTGCATGCCCGGTTTGTTGAAATTTGCGCACAATTCTTCCGATTGTGGACACATTTGGTCGATTATGCTGACCAAAAAAATCACAAAGTGCACTTTGATTTGAACGCCCATTTTCGTAAAAGGCTTCAAAAAACTTAACGCGCTGCTCAATGGTATACCTCTCTATAGTTGAATTTGTCAAACACTGAAACAAAGAAATGTCAAATAAAGTTGGCCAAAAAACTTGTTGTTAAGGTGTGACTCTCAGCCAACATCGGTCATAACCACCCTTTATAAAATAAAATAAAATAAAATACAAATTCTTATATAAAATATGTTCTACTTAAAACCATAAGCGAAGACGTGTGTCACATGTGTTATGAGTATTTGAATAGGATCAATGGTATATTGCTCACACTTAGCTAAGAGTGCAACCTCGCGATCATTTGGAAGTAGAATTTGACAAACACTTTTTATAACTCTGCACTTAGCTAGACTTAGTTGTCTTTGTGTACGCCAACAAGGTAAGCCATCAATTTGGGTTAATATTATTGAGATCTTATGAACAGGCTCAATATTGATTTAGAACAGTGATCTGCAGAAGTAAAAATGTAGTTGGGTAAGTGAGAATACAGAAATTACTCTCACAGGGAGAGTAATGTTGATGTTAAAAATAAATCAACATACATCCGCTGCACATATGCACTTGTCGCTATTTCAGTGACAACTAAAAGCAAGAGCGTAAGAAACCTCTTAAAATATTTGTCTGTGCCTTAAAAAATTCACCATACATGTACGTTCGTAGCGTAAGTCCAATGAAAAGCTCATGACTGATTTAAAGTAAAAGCAAACTTTGCCAGCGATGAAAAAAGTGATGCATCATCAAGACAAAATACTAGTTCGCCGCTTTAAAATCATACTTTGAATCAAATATATCGTTGAAAAAATACAATATTTTCAAGGCAAACCTTTTTAATTCATAAAAGTCTGTAAGCTCGCTGGTAAAATATGTTTGTACTTTCACGCAAAATAAAGCTTCTTTTTACTAATTTTAACGGTCTTCTAAATTGTTTTTATGATTATAAAACTCAACTGAGAAAGATAATTTTGTCGCCTAAAGCGAGAACGTCGCATCAAAATCGCCAAATCTTTCAATCACTTAACTTCTCTGCTACTCATTAACACACCACTAATACATCAAAGTTCTATAAGGTGCCTTTGCACAAGTGCCCAACTATATTGATCCCTGCTGAATTCAAATTCTAAATTTGGCAACAAAATTGATTTGTGGTGTATTATCGACAAGGTTCTGTCAGATTTACCACTCAATGTTGCCCAAAGCCAAATGAAATTTTCAACAATTTAATTCATGGAACGCCCTAATGGGACGCATTACATTCTGAAACAATTGATACAAATGCAATGTTAATAAGGCCTAAAGGGATAAACAGAAACAAACAAAAGCAAGTAATACCAAAAGGATACAAAATGATAGTCATATGCGACTATTAAATAGCTTACATCTTAAACTGGTTACAATGTATGCATAGGCGCTCCAATTTAATTCAAAAATTGATTCTGTATCGTCCAGCAGTATGTGAATAGGGAGGGCGTAGCAAAACCTTTACAAAGTGGAGAACAAAATAGAATCAATGGCTTAAAGTATAACAGAAGTAAAGGCTCTTATTACTATTGTATAGTAAACAACCATACAAAACATACTCTGTACTCGTTCTCTTATGATTTAACTAAAGGTCAGCTCAAATGCAATTATAACAACAACAGCAACAAAACAACAAATATGTGCAAATTGTAACCACAATAGCCAGGGATACAATTATAACCCATAACAACAGCAACAACATTATCAACAACAACATAAATACTCATACACATTGTAAGATCCACTTAAAACGGCTTTAATAAACGGCATGTAATGCATAATTAAAAAATAAATCTGAGAAAAGATAGCAGAGGGAAAGATAGAGAAATTAAAATGGTTTGAGAACTACATACATACACATAAACATACTCTCTCTTTTACATTCTTGCCAGGTTTAAATATTTACATATAACAAAGAAGGCCATGACTACCCACGTATACTTATCCAATGGTAAGTGTTAAATGGAAGTCGCTTAGCTAAACAAATGGTAATGTTTTGAGTTAGAAGACATGAAAGTACCGAAAAAGTTACATTGCAGTAATGGACTCTTTGTAAGCAGGGCTGCCAGATGAAATTAGCAGAAAATCGTAATTTTTCCGATAAATTTTCATTTTAGTATCGGAAAATCGTACCAAAAAAATCGCTAGTTTTTAGTAAATATTATCAATTCTTATTTGCAGTACCTAAAGGGTCCGCCATTTAACGTTTTTTTTTTTCAACTAGTGCTTATTTCTTGAATGGTAACACTTAGCTCATGTTTGATTTGAACTACAGCTGCACACAATCGATAATGTGCTTAAAAATTGGACCGATCGTGTAGGCTACTGCATGGCCAGCCGAGGCAGCCATTTGAATGAAATTATTTTTCATTATTAACCGGAAGGAAAAATTTATTTGGCGGACCCTTTATATACTTAGTAGATATAAAATGTTACATACTTACAAATGAATATCTCATTTACCAACCCGATTAACTCCGTATTGCTGTTTATGTTATAAAATGCATACTGTAGTGTTGTGGGATGTTTTTTCTTGTACCTCGTTTTGCAGCCAAAGCAGTATGAAGGAAGCAAAACTTTGTTTGTTAAATTTTAGTTATTTGTTCACTTGCTTATTGATTTATTTACAGCATGACAATTAATAGTCGTACAACTCATCAAAGACCATTTTTACATAAAATCCGCCAAATAATTTTTTTTTTGAAAAAGCTATAAAAAAAACTACTGAATATTTTCTCAAAATTCTTTTTTTATTTGAAAGTACAATCCTTCCATGCAGTAGCCTACACGATCGGTCCAATTTTTAAGCTCATTATCGATTTTGTACAGCTGTATTTCACCAATGGCTTCAAGAATATTGTCCTCTGAAGCGTCAGTTGTCTCTGGCTTGTTGGCGTAACACTTATCTTTAACGGCAACCCACAAAATATAGTCCAACGGTGTCAAATCGCAGCTCCGAGGTAGCCAAATGACATCAGCTCTGCGGCTCACAATGCGATTTTCAAAGACAGAGTGCAAAACATCGAGTGTAGCTTCGGCTGTGTGGCACGTAGCGCCGTCCTGTTGAAACCAAATGTTGCTAATATCCTCCTCTTCAATTTTTGTAAACAAAAATTCGTTCAACATGGCCCGATAACGATCGCC
Organism: Wohlfahrtia magnifica; assembly: GCA_023159175.1. Lineage (NCBI taxonomy): Eukaryota > Metazoa > Arthropoda > Insecta > Diptera > Sarcophagidae > Wohlfahrtia > Wohlfahrtia magnifica. Next base: position 5,633,976 of record JAKWBJ010000537.1, read on the forward strand.
ATTGACTTCAACGGCCACTCCTTGCTCATTTTCGAAGAAAAATGGCCCAATTATGTTTCTGGACCAAAATCCTCACCAAACAGTGACTCGTCTTGGGTGTATCGGCCTTTCAATGTACGCGTGCGGGTTTTCTGTGGCCCAAATGCGACAATTTTGCTTGTTTACATACTCGCCAAGATCAAAATGAACTTCATCTGAAAAGATGCTTTTTTGGCAAAATTGGCATCTTCTGTAAGTCGATCGCAGGCTCACTTAGCGAAGCGTATACACAACCATGTTCGCTCAGCCGAAGGATAAAACTAATTATCTGTCAAACCAAACATGAGCTAAGTGTTACCATTCACGAAATAAGCACTAGTTGGAAAACAAGCGTTAGATGGCGGCCCCTATACAATAGGCGTTGTGTTTTAGAACAAATGAAAGAAGGATTTTTAGTCTTCTTTTTTATAATAACGAGATATAAGTCAAAAAGTTTTTAAACTTGTACGAATACGGATTTTTAGTACTGTATTTTTGTTTGTTTACATATTTTACTATCAAGTTTCAGTGCCTACTACGGTCACAATTTTCATTGTACAATTTCCAAATTTAAATGCTTTTTTATTAACTTTGGATTACGTTTGAAACATAAAACCAAGCTGACGATAAATCGTATGGTAGTGCACCGCAATTACGAAAGAAAGTGAGTGATTGTCTTTCGTTCGAATAAATGTTATTTTGACATCATGGGCCAGATTGTGAAGGTTATACCTTCTAGTTTATACCTATACTAGCAGCGTATATATTACATAGTCAATATTCAGTTTAAACAGTATGGCTTAATTAATAATTTTTTGCAATTACAAATGAATTATCTAAAGTTCTTATGGGCCTTTTTATTAGGAAATTAAGTAAAAGGTTAAAAGAAAACTTATGATTAGCAACACCTTGAAAATTTAAAATGGGAATGGCTTTATTTTAAAGATACTGGTCATCACTTAAACAATAATTGAAATTCTGAAAATACCTTTTTTTAAAAGTACTTTTTTGTTAGAAATAAATAAAAGTACACCCGCAGCATTTGTATTACCATTTCTATGCTGGAATTCTAAATTGGAATAGAACAAAACCAAAGCCTTGATAATCTTTTTACCAGAAAACCATTGTTACCTTTTCAAATAAATACTTAACGCTTTACTTTCGCTCTCTTTGGTAGCAATTAAAACAGCAAGAGCAGCAGCAGCAGTTAGTGTTTGTTTTATACTCTGAAAGGTTTCAAGGATAAGGCCAGTTAAGCAAGAAGCAAACAAATATGCATATAAATGAGTTCCAAAGAAGAAGTAATAAAAAGAAGCAAAGACACAAATAAAAATAAAGAAAATTAAATGACATTTAAAGCATCCTACAGCACAGCACAATACCAAGTACTTAATATATAAAATAAATAAATAATAAAAGAATAGGAAACACAGCAGCAAATGAGAAAGGAAGTATAAATAAAAATTAAAATGAAAGGGAGAGACAAATACTTCAAAAAATAATACGTCGAGTTAAGTATTTAACTCCTGTGTTGCATGTATCTCTTGAAGGATACAAGTACTTGCCATTATACCTTAGAGTGCTTAGTTTGTTACTGTATCTGTATTTCCTTTCTTCCTTTTTTCTCTTTTTTATTTGGCATTCATTTCTGTTTTGTAATTCATTTTTTCTTTTTATTATTTTTATTTTTGCAACTATATTTTATACAATTTCCTTAATTCTAAGCAAGACACTACATGAATACGAAATTTTTTGTTGATTCATTTGAAATGGGGAATGTAAAGGTAGAAGAGCAGTTTGTTCGCACACACATAGTGAATTTATTAAAAGTTGGCTAAAACGTGGTTCATCTTAATTCAACAAAGTAAACTGGCAATTATAACTCAGCAGTCAGTCTTTTGCAGACAAACTAACAAAAACTGTTTAGTATAAGGATATCCCTTATTTTACAAAAATATTCTCTACAACGTACGTTAATCTAAAACTCGGTTTAAATTTTTACTAATAATTTGAAAAGAAACGGACTGCACAGTTAAGATCCATATGCTCGGCACCGTTAAACAAAGCAACTTTTATTGTGGAAATAAAATTCAAAATTATCCACTTTTATTGAGAAGTTAATTAACTTTAAGCCTCCTAAAGCAACAATGATTTTACTTACTTACAGCAAAACATAAAATTTTTTTAATTTTATTCAGCGTAATATCATCTAAAAATACTTTGTAAAGTTTAATTATTTCGATTAACTTTTTAACAACTTGTTTTAATGGTCATCCTAATTATTATACTCAAACGCCTCACAATCACAAAGAGATAAACCTGTGAAATAATGATGAAAAAAAAAAAAATTTTTTAACCTCACACATACATATGTATGTATACGAATACAATTGGCATAAGCAATGTCAGCAACAACAATATGAAGGAAGAAGAATGAAACGAAAAACCAAACGGTAAAGAGAAAAAATTATCGTGAATTTTTATGGCGACTATACATTTTCACTTTTAATAGGGGCTCTTAGAATGCTTAAAAGAGATTTTTTAAATACATACATATATATGTATAAGTAATTGTATTAAGTATGTGTTTGTGTGCGTGTGTGTATTATTAACCAGCTGTAGCGTCTCATTGAGGTTTTCTGCTCAGCGGTCAGACACTGTGGTATCTTCTAATAGGGTTTGATTGTCTTAAATATTTGTGGCTTTAAATTAATCACAGGTTGCAAGGCAGTGAGGTTAACTTATTAGCACTTTTGAATTAAATATAAAATAAAAGCGTAATGTGTGAAAAGCTTTTTTTAGATCTGAATAATTTGGCAAATTTAACAAATTTTTGTTAATAAAATAATAACTCCAGTGTGGCGGTCCCATCCTTCCGATTTGAGTTTTTTTTCCTTTTTTGGTTAAGTTGATACATCTGTTGTTGATATTCCCACTAAATCTTAGTGTCATAGCTTGATATTTGCAAAGGCTACCTAGCCAAGCGTATGTGTGTTGGCGATTTTTTACAATTTTAGAAATTGATTTAAATTTGCAACAACGAACTTTTTGCGTAAAAAATTGGATTTAATGGTGAGCGAACATTGGAAATATTGGAAATGTTGGAAAAGTGTTTTGGCAATGATTCTCTTAAAAAAAAGGTCGTTTACCAGTGGCACGAGCGGTTCAAAAGTCGCCGTGAGTCAATCGAATCGGTTATACACGCAGTGGCAGACCATCAATATTGAAAATCGATGAAAACATTGATAAATTAAAAGAAATTTTGGTCAATAACCGCAAGTTAACCATCAGAGAGATAGCGGAGGACTTGAACATTGCCTATGGATCCGTCCAAGACATTTTGGTTAATCATTTGGGTTTCCGTCGTGTAGCAGCAAAGTTGGTGCCAACAGACCTCAATTTCATGCAACAACGAGATCATATTGAGGTCGCAAAAGACATGATTTGCGAGGCTGAATCCAACCTCACATTCATCAAAAATATCATTTCTGAGGACGAGACGTGGGTTTATGAGTACGACATGTGATCCAGACATCAAGCAAGTCAACCGCTTTCACCAAATGAGCCGAAACCAAAAAAACCACGTCGTTTTCAGTCAAAAAAGAAGGCAATGCTCACGGTTTTCATGGATTACAACGGTGTATTCCATCATGATTTTTTGCCAGAAGGCCAGACGGTAAACATAGATTATTATTTGGGCGTTATGACACGTTTGCATTAAGCAATTCGCCGAAATTCGCACCGTCGCAGAGTGTCATCATTATTTGAAATTTTTTGATGGAAAATGCAGTAAATACCATCCGACAGCCACCGAATCCACCTGATATGGCTCCCTGTGACATTTTTCTGTTCAATCGAGTTAAAAAACTATTACTAGAAACGCATTTCAGCAGCCGAGGCGAAATAATATACAAATCGCAGGAAGCATTGATTAACATGCCGAAAACCGAATATAAGACATGCTTCGAGAATTGGATCAAGCGCTGGCATAAGTGTGCAGTCGATGGGGATTACTTTGAAGGGTATAATATAGATTTAAATGAACAAACTGGTATTTTAAAATTTCTGAATAAATTACGGGAACTTTTCGATCAAGGTGGTATTTAAGAACATTTATGGACTTTGTTTTTATTTATGTATAATCAATCATCAATACTTGGCAATTTGAAATTACAAACTAATTTTAGCGTTTTTTCTATAAATTTTCTGTCTGCTGAGGAATATTTACACAAAACTTATTTGGTGAAAGATTGGATTTGCCTTTAGAATTTTAACCAAGATCTGAAAGTGTTTAACAATAAATATGAAAATTTTTTTCTCCAAAGTTATGCGTCTTGTGTTTTACGTGCTCATCTCTCTTTAACACATTGTATTCGAGTACATTTTGCTGCAGACTTGTGACGGACGAGGTAGGTTTTATACAAAGAATTGCTAAAACTGCGTTTACCAACCTACTACTTCTTTCTTCGAAAGCGATATAAAGAAACCATGCCTTTACACTAAGCCGGACTAGTAGCATCAATTGTAGAAGAATGTACTAGTACGTGTCCCGCAAACAATGTGTCGATAGGCTCAATAATAAGATGTTCTTAAAGCTGGACATTATTATAATGTATCTCTCCATGCTATAGGAACCTATACTAACGTGTGATGTTTTTTTGTTATTAGGTTTTCAGTGTAAATTTTCGCAGTGTAGAAGAGAGATTGATGACATGTGGCAATACCAAAAATGCTCAGTTATGTTTGCTATTTCACCATGAATAGACTAACAAGCGAACAACGCTAAAAAATCATTAAATTTTAATATTAAATAGCACAAACCCGTTGTGCTTCGCTATCTTAGTTAAATTTTTTAGCCATTTTGCCCACTTTGTTCCCTTCTGGTCATAATCCTATCATATAATCCTTCTAGAAAGACCTTGTAGGTTCTAGTTTTTAGCTGTATACAGTCTGAAAACAAACACACATTATTTTTTATATATAAGATGCGTCTATTGCTTTTATCCAGTGTGCTTTTGTATAATTACCACTTTTTGGCTTAATAGTTGTCGTTTTTTGCATATAAACTATTCAATATTTAGTATCGAATCTCGCCTAGTTATTGGCTGATATGTGTATTACAGTTCAATACTGCCCATTTTTTGGCTGATGATTTGTGTTGACTATGAAGTGAATCAGACCAAATTTTGAAATCTTAGCTATAATCGTTCTCAAGACATACTAAAATCAGTACTAACTTTGTATGGTAGGTACCACACCCACGTGTAAAATTTCGCCCACTTTTTGATTTACGATTTTTATTGACTATGCAGGTATTTTACCAAATGTCGGGACTCTTATTGCTACAATTTTTACTTTGCTTGGACGTGGCAATAACAGGTTGGAATATTTGAAATTTATACAGTCTCTATTTCCTTTCAGACATACAGAGAGATACTGTAAAAATTTCAAAAAAATTGGTTAACCCGATAGTTGTCTATAAGGCGCAAACAAACATACAAACACACAAAGTCATTTATTTATATAAAAGAAATGCGTGCTATGTGAGAAATGTGTTTCGTATCGGGAAATTATCAATTTTGACTCAATAAGCTCAGCAACAAAGAGAATTGCCGTATTTGCGGTGAAGATTAGCCAATGGCAACTGAAAAATGCACTGTTGGGTTGATTTGTGAGCCGGCGGCATCATTTTACCGTACTTCTTCAAAAACGACGAAAAGCGCAACATTACAGTCAATGGAGCAAGGTACCGTCCGATGATTACCAACTTTTCTAGCCTAAAATGAAAAAGTTAGACTTGGTTGACATGCAGTTTCAATACGACGGTGTCCCATACTAATCAGATAATATTCAGCTAAGTTATTAGACTATAAGTGCATGAATGTCTGAAAAACCGGTTTTTTAGCCGTAACTCAAGATTTTGAAAGTATTACGAAAATTTCAAAAACAGATCCTTGTTTTTCTGGACAGCGCTTATCAGAAAATTAGTATCAATTGCCTGGTATTTTTTTTCTTGTCGTACCGTGTTATCTTTCGTGGCGTCTGGCTATGGCACCGTCTGTGAATCTTTACCTTGTTTCATCCATGACCTTTTCAACACATTAATATCGTACATGAGCCCCTTTTTATCAACCGCAATCAATTGGAAGTATCCAAAAAGCAACAGTATTGCCAGATGCAATAAATATTACCAGAGATATTAAATTTTTAAGTCATCTACTGACAATTCATATACGAAGCTTTTCAAACGTCAATAGTTTTCACTGTCAAGAATTTTTTTCAAAATCATGAAATGCTGTATCTGTCAACCCTAATTTCAGCCCTGGCAGGCAACATTACAGCTGCCAATGGTGATATACTGGCCGAAATACTGCAAAATGTATGAGAATATTTGAATTCACAGATGAACCACCTACTTCGTAGCCTCGGACCACATTTGAATGAAATAAGCTTTAAAAAGTAAATGTTAGGCATTCATATATCGGTACAAGTCACTTGAGCAAATTTTCTCTGTTTTTTTTTTATTTAATTTTTAAAAGCCAAACGGTCAAAAAATCAATCAAAAATCAAAGGCTTCACTGCCTGTGTGTTTAACTACCATCACAGGCTTGAATTTTTAACAAACAGATTCATTTTGTACCATCTTTTTACCACGCGCAGTATAATAAGAAATTCTACTTTTATATCCTTATGGGCCTTATTAACGTTTTAAATTCCTCTCGCGTCTTATCATTTAGGGTAAAAAAAAAATGTTGTTTGTATGTGGTTTGCATTCAGCTTAGTAGAAAGTGAAAAAAAAAATAAAAATACTTATGACCCTCACGTGGCTTTTTTCTGGTCCTTCATATCTTGCCTATCCTTTGGCTGAACTATATTTAAAAGTCATGAACATTTGTTGCCTTTATTGTCGCTGTTTTACCTTTTTAGTTATTTTTTTAGTTTTATTTTCCTTATAAATTTAAAAAATACTTATTAAGGTTGTTTAGTTGTTGCGGTTAAAAGTTAATATAGAATTTTATTATTTATACATTTTGAAAAATATTGTTTTGTTGCTTAAACAGCACATTATTATCCAGGTAGGTAGCCCACCCAGTATGGTATTGTAAGGTCGTTACGAATTATATGAACTTTTTAACTGCAGGTGGTTGCTTTAGTTACGTTAAGTATCTTTTTTCTCCCCTCTTTTTTAGAAATAAAACCGAAGCAATAAAAACCTTAAATACTACAGATCTTGTGCAAGTATGAGATATTATTAACACATCATATAATAGATTAGTCATACCATACGAGTATGTCTGAAATGAGATTTTGTTAATGAGCTTTTGTAAAAGTATCAATAGTATGTGAATAACATATTTGAAACCAAGATACTATGGCTTAATAAAAGAAACCCCACTTATAACTAAAAATGTCTTGTAAAAGTTTTAAAAAATCATTTTTATGGGGCCATAAAAAAGTTATATTAAAACATTGTATAATTAAATGCTTCCACAGTTTTTTGTTTCTTTTATTTCGCTCAGAAATAACCATTAAAATACCACAAAACCGGCAGGTTAAATAATGACATGATTTATTTATAGCAGCAGGTGGTTTTGTTTAAAGGGAAAATTTTATAATTACGCGTAGAAATTCAAATTGGCACATATTCTCCTTTTTTTTCCGAAATACACTCGTTATCTGTTTTCAATAAAAGTCATTAAATATTAATTAATATTTCGAATAATTTCATTTACAAATATGATAATTAACTCAGTGCGAACAGACTTTTAGGGTTCAATATAAAATAATAAAAAATTTTAAAATAAAAAGTTGATAAATAATTATGTAATTATCTTATATGTAAAGGGTGGTCCAACCTGAATGCACGATGTTAATTGTATGTCACACCTTCATGTCAAGTTGTTTGCCCAACTTGATTTGTCATTCCTTTCTTTTAGTGTTTGAAAAACACAACCACTCAAATTCAAAATGCATTTCATGCATTTTTTTCTTAGTCACTCTTCTAGGAAGCATATTGGCTTTCCACAAAGCTTCCATTGCTTTGTTTCAATTTCTCTAATCAATTTGATTTTTCAAGCTAATCAGATGATTAATCCACTGTAGCTTCCTCCATATGATTTTTGCATAGTGGTGAAGATCCTGGCTAATTGGTGGTGATCTTTACTTTAGCATTGTAATTTTTTTCCAGTAGATGATTTCGTCTGATGTTTGAAATCATCTCACGATCCTCAAAGATGCGAATGTTGAATAAAGATTTGATTTCTACAAGGTTCAATTGACTCAAGAGCTGTAGCTAATGACCATTTCAGGAAAAGAAAATCGTCATCAGCGACGAGGGACACTCTATTTCGTCAACAAGCAGAATTGCCGCATTTGGGCAAACGAGAATCAACGAGTGATGGTTAAAAAGCCGATGCATCTACAAAGAGTGACTGGTTGGTGCGGTTTATTGGCAAACTGCATCATCAGGCCGTACTTTTTCGAAAATAAGGTCGGCCATGCACACTCCGTGAATGATGTCCTCTATTGCGAGATGATAACGGACTTATTTTAACCAGAAATTGAGGATATGGACCTGGGCGATATATGGCATTTTTTGTGCGAGTAATTATATGGCCTGACGGTTATGTGATTTGGCACCGGTGGAATTCTTTGTTTGGGGAAATTTAAAAGAAAAAGTGTACGTCAATAAGCGAAAAACAATTCTAGAGCTAAAGGATGTGATAATTCGGTACATTAATGACATTGCATCTCAAATATGTCTCAGAGTTATTGAATATATGTACCGATGGGATTTCACGCATAGTTGTCATGGATCCTTCTATCATAATGATATATATTAAGATAAGTCACTGAAAACTTTTAGGTTTATTTACAATTACAACGAGCGTTTTGGTTGGACCACCTTTTACATAAAAAAGAATTTGTGTTTATATGTTTGGTTGTTTGAAGTCTATAAACAACTAAATGGCCGAATCAATTTTCTCTGTATATCTGTATGGAACTATATAAATTTCAAAATTTCAACTAGGCGGTGCCACGCCCATTCAAAGTAAGTATTCATTTTTTTATATGTTCAAAATGGCAACAGAAAATGTCACTAAGCTTGGCCCAAATAAGTTCATAGTCAAAGCAAATCATCAGTCAAAAGATGGGAGGGTTAAACAAGTGAAAGTACATGTAGATTTCACTATATCTTGATAACGGTTACAGCTAAGGTTTCTGAATTTAGTCTGATTAATTTCATAGTCAATACAAATCATCAGGCAAAAAGTTGGTGGAATTGTAAAAGTGAACGTGTTACCTCCTATACAAACTAAATAGTGATTTTCGTATATCTTGAGTATAGTTAAAGCAAAATTTTCAATATTTGGTCTGAATGACTTCGTAGTCAATACAAATTGTCAGTTTAAAAGTGGGCGATATAATTATTAATTTCATTATACATATCTTGAGAACGGCAATGGTAGAAGTTTGTAAATTAGGTTCAAACAAAAATACACATCATCAGTCATTAACTGGACGAGATTGGTTAAGTGGGCGTGGCAGCCTCTATTCATACTAAATATTGGATTTTGTAAATGAAGAGAACGATAACTATTAAATCCTTGTTATCTTTCCACATCAGCCAAAAAGGGGAAATTGAAGAAATCATACCGGATAAAAGCTGACTATATAGTCAGTTGAAAAATAATAGGGACACATTAAAAACTTAAGAGAAAAATGAGCTACAACTAAGAGACTGTACAAATTTTGTTTGCCAAATAACGATTCTCTACGTCACCAAAATTCCAGCAAATAATTCATAAAATACTTTTAATAAATGTTTGAATATGTGTATAAACAGAGTTGGATTTTTAACTATTTTGATATAAGTGTCCCCATTATTTTTTACACGACTATACATACGTATCTTATATAAAAAAATAATGTTTGTTTTTTTGAAGACTGTCTACTGCTAAAAAGCAGAACCTACCATGTCTTTCTGGAATGAACATATGATGGGATTTTGACCGGAAGGAGACAAAATGGGGAAAAATGGTAACAAATGTTACTAAGATAGCAATTAAGATGTAGGTAGAGAAGCATACCGGATTTTATCGAGTTTATAATAACAAGCCATTACACACAGAATAACTGAAATCCAATTCTAACTAACTTTTGGGATAATTCTTTAAGCCCAACAACCGTTTAATTGTTATAATATGATTATACTTTTTAAAGCTTCCGGTTTTTGTGAAAAGTTGATTAGTAAGTTCAGAAATTTTCGTATAACTAAGGTTTAGAAATGTACACTTATAAATTCCTTATTAAATCATAGTTAGATAATCTGTTTCGATCCTCAAAGCTCTTTGTTAATTTACTGATTACTTCATTGATGGTGTCTTCTTTGTAATATCTATGTAATCGAAATGTTGAGTAACGTTTTGGTAAATTATATATCATTTTAAGGTTCTTACTTTGGATAATCTGCAGCTTCTTCCGATATGTTTTTGCGACTGTACTGTACCAGACTTGAGATCCAAGAGTCATTATTGGTCGTATGCACATTTTATATAATAACAACTTATTTTTAATGTTGAGTGTAGATCTGCGGTTCAAGAGCGGAAAAAGTGCACGACCACATTTAATAGCCTTATCGCAAGTTTTCAAGACATGGCTTTTAAATGTTAGTTTTTTATCTAACGTTATACCCAGATATTTCACTTCATCATGTATGGGCATTACAGTTCCCTGAATGCAAAGTGGAATGTTTGGCACTCTTTTAGCGGATTTATTAAATGGAAAGATTATGGCTTGAGTTTTAATCTCATAAATCTTTATCTTCCATTTGGAAAAATATTTATTGACATGTTCAAGAGCTCTTCTCATATTTTTTACAATGGCATTAGAAACTTTTCCGCTGGCCGTAATAGCCGTATCATCAGCGTATAGGGCTGTGTGTTGATTTTTTAAAACTTTAAAGTCGGATGTATAAAGGGAATACAGAATGGGTGAACCTGTTATTTAGAAAGCTGTGAATGATTTTTTGTAAGTATATCGGAAATCCTAAAAGGCTAAGTTTATATAAAAGACCGTTGTGCCATATTGCGTCAAATTCTTTTTCAATGTCTAAGAACACAATTCCAGTGCTTCGTCTTAGGCGTTTATTGTATTGTATAAAATTTACTATTCTTTTGACTTGATGAACTGTTGAATGTTCCTTCCTAAAACCAAACTGTTCGTTTTTTATTAAATTATTATCCTCTGGAAAATCCAATACTCTTTGTAGTACAATTTTTTCAAAAATTTTCCCAAGGCAATTCAACATACGATTTGGCCTATAACTATTTGGTGATTTCGGTTCTTTTCCTGGTTTTAAGATTGGAATAACCTTAGCCCTTTTAAAACTATTGGGGAAATAACCGTTCATCAGACAACAGTTAAATATGTTCGTAATAGAGGTGAAGAAAGTGTCAGGCATATTTTTTAACAGAATTGGTCTTATACCATCAATACCAGGAGACTTACAGTTTTTGAGTTTATTTGTAACCACTTTAATCTCTTCTTTTGTACTTAAATTTATACTGTTCGGTATATTTTGAGAGCTAAGCCATTGTACATGATCCACTACTTTTGATTTTACTTTTGAGGTCGTATTTATTGTTGTATGATGGGAATTTTCGAAAACATTTGCAATTATATAGGCTCTTTCATTACTATTGTACACTTCAGCGCCATCTACATTTAAACTCTCGATTTTCTCTCTTTCTCCTCTCATTGCTTTAGTTAGCTTCCAAAATTTTTTGCTACCCGGTGGCAACCTTTTAATAAACTTAGACCAGCTGTTATTTCTATCTTTTAACACGTGCTTATCTATCATAGCAGTCATCTGTTTTAAAATACAGATGTTTACATTTCTTTCTGATCGACTAACACTTCTTTGTATACACTGGAGCATATTCCTATAAACGCACACTACTTTTTTTTAAAAAAAAAGGTACAAATTAAGCAAGAAAATATTTAGGGGGCTATAAATTTGTCTATTAAATTAGTTAAGACTTCACTTAAAATATTATTTACAAAAAAATTCATTTGTACTTTAATTATTTTTTTTTTACTTAATTTTCGATATTAACAGCCATTTTTAAGGGTATTTTTCTATAAACGCACTTTAATGTTTGGGCCATTGTAGCATTATTAATAATGTGTGGATGATCCTTTGTTATGGATTGTTTCGAAAATACGGTCTGGCATTGATTCCACTAATTTTTGAAGCAGATCGGAAGCAATTTCCTCCCAGACTTGTTTAATTCTTAGTTTCAGCTCTGTCACAGTCTTTATGCCTTCAATTTTAAACTTTACGGGCCATGTATCCCCACAAGTTTTCCATTGAGTTTAGGTCCGGACTACAAGCCGGCCAGTCCAACAAAGAAATGCCATGTTCATTGAACCAAGATTTCGATTGCTTAGAAACATGGATTGCAGCATTATCTTGTTGGAAAATGCAATCTTCATCCATTTTTTCGTCCATAAAAGAGAGAAGAACATCTTCCAACAGTTCGTTATAAATCGAACTATTCATTTTTGTCGGAACAAAAAAAATTTTCGACTTGCCAACTGCAGAAAACGCTGCCCAAACCATAACACTGCCACCACCGAAATTACGTTTTGACATCCGAACATCTTTAGATCTCAAATCGTGCCAATAGCATGAGTACGAGTCTGGACCGTCTAAATTAAATTTTTTTTCGTCAGAGAAAATTACTTTTTTCCACTCATCTGTCCATTTCATATATTTTCTTGCGAATTTTAGACGATTTTCTTTATGGTGTTTTTTTAGCATTGGTTTACATTTCGGCTTTTTCCATTTTATGTTTTCATCGTTTCGTAAAATGTGTGTAACGTGTTTGGAAGTCACAGGAAGATTTAATTTATTCCTTATTTGTGTGGAATTCAATTTGTTGCGGGTTGCTTCTTGTTTTATTAGATTAAGTTGTCTTCTTGTAAGTTTTTTACCCTTTGTTGATTTGCGAACTCCATAATTTTGACATTTCTTAAAGAAATTTCGCACCACACTTTCCGAACGACCGATTTTACGTCCAATTTCTCTATTAGAGCATCCATGGTCGTGAAAAAATTTAATTTGAATCTTTTCTTGATCGGACAAAAAAGTTCCCTTAGGCATCTTTAAAAGTGATGAAATTTATTGATTAAAATAGGAAAAGTTACAGTAAATTGAGACATTACTATTAGAAACGTAGTTTGGTTGAAAAAAAAAAAAAACTAAAATTGATAATATTTTATTTTTGGTCACTTTTTTAAAAACAAATTTCGAGTGTGCGTTTATACGAATCTTCCACTTAAAATAGCACCAAGAATAAGGCAAACAACATAAGGCAAACAAAATAAGGCAAACAACATAAGGCAAACAACATAAGGCAAACAACAAAAATAAGGAAAAACAATTGTTTACTTTTAAAAAGTACCGTTAAGTTGTCTCTCATTAAAATAATTAAGTTTTGCTTTTGGATGAGAACAACAAAGATATAACAAAAATACAGAAAAAAATTAAGTGCGTTTATAGGAATATGCACCAGTGTATTTCTCCGAATTCTGTTTCTCGGTCCAATTAAAAGTAATGTAGCTGAAGAAATTTTTTTCTGCCAGTTTTGTTTCTCTCCAAAGGGAACTTGTTTTTCTGCTTCTTGTGCTATGTAAGTTATTTTGCTTAACAATTCCTCTATATTCGAACCAGTCACAACTGTACGGTGGATATTATTTTCTTTTATCTTTGTTTCGACCCATTTTCTTAATCCAATTCCAATTTTTAGATTTACATGTTAAAAGTCCAACATAAATAATTATATTTTAATAAATATTTTTATATTTCAAGTATTTAACTTAAATAAGCTTAAATCAAATAAATTTGTTTTCTTTGCAAATTAGAATTCAATTAGAAATTAAAATTAAATTAGAAATTTTCTTAATAAGAAAAGTTCAAAAATAAGCTGAAAAAATAAATAGAAAATTATTATTGAAAAAGTACTTTCACTTTTGCAATTTTCTTTAACTTTTCGAACTTATTTCTGAAACAAATAAAAACAAAGTAAATAGAAATCATGAATAACCTGGTTATTTTCTATTTAAAATATTTTTTGTTTTTTTTTTTTTTTTGTTTTCATAAAGACAAGACTGCCATTAAAATCAAGAAGAGACAACAAATCCTATTAAAACTTAATTTATTTACTTTAAACAAACACCCAATGGCATCAAAATCCTTTTCTTTCCCTATGCTCTCACTTATTTCTCTTATTTTTTTACACTCGTTTTCTCTCTTGCTCTTTATGTTTGCATCCACACAGGAAAGTCTACTTATCTTATCAAGACGTTTGGAACGAAATGTTCTTTAGGGATCTCATAAATTGCTTCTGTCTTTTTCGGTTTATTTTCTGTTTTTTCTTCCTTTTTCGTTTATGTTGCAAAATGGAAAGTTCAAAACCAGACAAATACAGTTTATTTGCGTTTCTTAAAGAGTCTATTAGAGGAGAGAAAAGTTAGATTTTTGAAAAAGAACAAATTCATTACATTTTTAGACAAAAGCAGCCGGTTATTAAAGCGCTTAAATTTAATTTCACTGCGAAAGGGAGATTCATTTAAAACTGATTCAATATAATGTTAGCTGTTCATTATAATTAATTCCTCATTTAAAGTATTTATTTTTTAATTTAATGCCTTATAATATTTAGCATATATAGGCGATTATTAACTATAGTAAAGTTAGGTAAATTAGGATCCATAATAGACCCCAGCTGTTCCAAAAATTGTTATCCCTAAAACTGGAAAAAAAGAGTAATTTTATGGTTAACTTGGTTAACGTCCACAAAAAGTCCAATAAAAAGCAATTTTGAGTCCGAAACTAGTTTTCGTACTAAAGGGTGGCCAAATTTGAGTTTAGGAAGTAAATCGTCTTAAAAACAAATTTTTTTTTACGAATTTAGTTTTATTCATACCAATATAATGATGTTGGGCAAATGTCCACCTCTAGAACGTCGGCAGACGTCTGCCCTTTTTACAAAATTTTCAACCACATTTTGCAACAAAGCTTCGCTTATCTAGTCAATGCAGACCGAATTTCATCACTCAGCGTGTTAGTTGTTTGTGGTTTGTTCACGTAAACACGGTCTTTCAAATAACTCAGCGGCATTAAATCACAAGAGCAAGGCGGCCAATTGACATCGCCAAATGGAGAAAATACTCGACCGGGAAATTTATCATGCAATAACTGAATTGTTTGACTGGCGATGTGGCTTGTGTCGCTGTCCTGCTAAAACTAAAGATCACTGATGTCAACATTAGCCGATTGTAGCCAAAAAAAAAATTGGTTATCATTGTTTGATAACGCAGAGAATTCAAGGTGATGGAGTTTCCTTGCTCATTTTCGAAAAAATACGGTCCAATGATGCTGCCTAACCACAAGCCGCACTTACGGTCACTTTCTTTGGATGTAATGGTTTTTCGAGGACTATTTGTGGATTTTGTGAGCCCTATATGCGACAATTTTGTTTGCTTACATAACCATCTAATTTAAAATGGGCTGGGAAACAGCTGCTCGAATTTTACGAAGTGCTACAATAAAATTTTCACCAATTTGATAGTAAATATTCACAATTAAAATTCTTTGTTCAAGAGTGTAGCGTTCCATAGTTAAAATTGCCCAAATTTTTACTAAATAAATGTCAAAGGTTAGTAGCTTAATTCTGAACATTTATTCATTTGACAACCAATTTACTTCCTAACCTCAAATTTGCCCACCCTGTATATAGTAAGCTACTGTTTTACACGTGGCCGATATCATTTTGTCACTCTAAATCTTATTTTTATGCCAAGTAAAACATGACAAAAAACTTATCAGATCAATAAGTGTAGGAACTGGACTTGTTGTTAAACATATCGCTAGACACCATTTTGGGAAAAGTATGGATTATGCAGAGGATATCTGTCTTCCAGCTGCACAGATCGTACATCAAATTTTATCACTAATTCATACATTGAAAAGCCGATACACCCAAGACGAGTCACTGTTTGGTGAGGATTTTGGTCCAGAGGCATAATTGGGCCATTTTTCTTCGAAAATGAGCAAGGAGTGGCCGTTACAGTCAATGGCCATCGTTATCGGGCCATGTTGAAAGAATTTTTGTTCATAAAAATTAAAGAGGAGGATATTAGCAACATTTGGTTTCAACAGGGCGGCGCTACGTGTTACACAGCCGAAGCTACACTCGATGTTTTGCTCCCTGTTTTTGAAGATAGTATTATCAGCCGCAGAGCTGGTGTCGTTTGGCCACCTCGGAGCTGCGACTTGACACCGTTGGACTATTATTTGTGGGATGCCGTCAAAGATAAGTGTTACGCCAACAAGTCAGAGACAATTGACGCTTTAAAGGACAATATTCGTGAAGCCATTGGTGAAATACAGCTGCACACAATCGATAATGTGCTTAAAAATTGGACCGATCGTGTAGGCTACTGCATGGACAGCCGAGGCAGCTATTTGAATGAAATTATTTTCCATCATTAACCGGAAGGATTGTACTTTCAAATAAAAAAAGAAATTTGAGAAAATATTCAGTAGTTTTTTTTATAGCATTTTCAAAAAAAAAAAAAAAATTATTTGACGGACCCTTTATAAGTTATTGCTGATTTAAGATTATCTTTAGAACCACAGCAATATGTTGAGAATAGTAATAGTAATGAACACTTAAGATAATGGCTCATGCCATGGTCTTTTCAAATCGTTTTTATTTGATCATTCAGTATAAAACGTAATGTTTTAACTTTCCTAACTTAGGTCAGGTTAATGATTCAATTACATTATGACATAGATCAGGTAAAGTTATCAGCTAATATTAGCATTAAAAAAAAAGTATTTTGCGGACCTTTTATATAAACAAATGGACATAAGATTGTTGCTTTTCAGTTGTGCAACGTTTTTAATGTACATATTTCATGTATTGCCTTTTCTTAAAACGCCTATTTCATGTATCTGTCATAACGTTGAAAGATTGATGCTTATCGCACACCCGCATTTCGCAATATCTGTAAGCCAAGAGATGGATGTCGTCTGCGTAATCCAGGTTTTCCGACTTTGTGCTAATTCTCCAGGTTATACCACTTTGCCACACACAATCGAGGACAACGTTGAACAGCAGTGGATAAAGCGCACAATCTTGTCTATTATTAGCTCTCACAGGTATCTTCTTTATTTACACCTGAACAAAAAAATGAATAAAAAGTTTTTAAACTGTTGTTTTTTTCTTAATCGTTTTTAATTTGATTTTTTAAGCAATCGTTCAAATTATTAAGAAATCTTTGTAGAAATTGGAGATTTTTGTTTGCAATTTCAGTATGTTTTTCTCTTTGTATATATTACTAACGCTTCCTTTTAACGCGTTTTGATTGCAAATAGTTACATAAAATTTGACACTTTTTAGCGCCTTTTGAGTACGAGGCTTGCGCGTTTTGATCGTAAAAAATTGACAACATTGCAGATAAGCTATTCGAAGAGAAATATCATTAAATTGACTCAACGTTCTACTTGGTTTATGGATTGATGGAATCAACTGCCCATATTTCTTTAAAAAATTTTAGTGCACACAAGATGACTAGGCAGCTCCAAATTGTCTAAAGGCCTTATTTCCCAAAGAAATATCCGTGATACCAGAAAACCAAGGTGTGATAGGGTAACAAGCAATATCAACCGTAAAATATGCAGTATTTTTATATGGAGGAAGAATTACCCATTGAATTCGTTGAAGTTCACTTATTTCCTTTTTTCGGTTTCTTTAACAATGAAACTCTCAATTGTTTTATAATGGAAACAAAAAGTTTTATGCCCAGCTTTTCTCAATTACAGGCGACAACAGTTAAACAACATATAGTTGTTTTTCTTTTTTTACTACTGTTGCACTAACGCCATTAACAATAACAACAACAACAACAACAAAACAACAAGGATAATCAAGACCAACGCACTTCATATTGAAAACATTATTTTGTAATTTGTTATGACAGCAATCAAGAAGATTTGTGATAGAAAAGGAGGAAAGGAAGAAAGGTAAAAAGGAAATAAAGAACTTAAAGATGGGTGAAACAAAAAAAAAAAAACAACAACAACAAAATTTACGAAAATAATAAAACCAAACAAAAGAATTACCAAGAATTTAGTATTCAAAGGATGTCAAGAATGACTCTCTAGCAAATCTTTATATTCGCAAGCCATAAGACAAAACCAAATCTTGTAAAGGCATTAAAGAAGAAAGGAAATGATAATGAAAAGAAGAAAATATGCAAATTATGAAATAAAGAAGAGAACATACATCCCATACAATAATGACAATACGAGGGAGGATTGATATTGAAGCTACCTAAATAGGAAAAAAACATTTTTTTTTCAAAAACCATTCATTTCTCAACATAGTCTCCTTTTAGCTCAATACACTTAGTAAGACGATTTTCCAACTTTTTTATACCATCCGAATAATACGATTTTGGGAACTCCTCAAAATACGCATTAGTTTCGGTAATCACTTCTTCGTTTGAGATGAATCTTTTTCCTGCGAGCCATTTTTCAAGTTTGGCAACAGGAAAAAGTCACTAGGGGCTAAATCTGGACTATAAGGTGGATGATCAAACAATTCGAAGTGGATTTCTCGTAGTTTTAGCATCGTATCTAATGCTGTGTGAACCGGTCTGTTGTCTTGAAGAAAGAGCAATTTTATCTTGTTTAAATGTGCATCAATCAAAAATGCACGATAATACTCTCCTGTGATTGTAGATCCATTTTCAAGATAATCGATGAGAAATATTCCGTGTGCATCCCTATATACAGTGGCCATAACCTTGCCAGCCGATTTTGCTGTCTTCGCCTTGTTCGGAGCACTTCCATCAGCTTCCACCCATTGTTTCGATTGATTTTTGGTTTCAGGTGTGTAGTGGTGGACCCACGTTTCATCAACAGTTATTAATCTACGCCAAAAATCAGCAGGTTTATGCCTTATCATGTCCAAACACCGCTGTGAAGTGATCTGTCGAACTCGTTTTTGTTCAACACTGGCACCCATCATTCCGATAGCTTTTTCATATG
The DNA here is from genome assembly GCA_023159175.1 of Wohlfahrtia magnifica. Taxonomy (NCBI): domain Eukaryota; kingdom Metazoa; phylum Arthropoda; class Insecta; order Diptera; family Sarcophagidae; genus Wohlfahrtia; species Wohlfahrtia magnifica. The sequence goes on from JAKWBJ010000537.1 coordinate 5,653,120, forward strand.
CAAATGTTCATGCAAAATGTTGAACACACGTTCGTATGATATGTTTACCATTTTAGCAATTTCACGTATTTTTACGCGGCGATCATTCATAACGACATCGTAGATTTTCTTGCTATTTTCTTCAGTTACCACCTCTTTTGGCCTTCCTGTTGATGGTATTGTTGCAGTGCTTGTTCGGCCCCGTTTCAATTCAGCAATCCAATATTTTACCATATAATCTGACGGAGCAGATTCGCCGTAATGCTCAAACTTTTCTTTTGTTTCTTTCGCCGTTTTGTCTTTCAAATAATAGTGTTTAATCACTACACGAAATTCACTTTTTCCATTTTCCAAGAAACACAAAAGTTGCTTATTTCAAACGACTACAACAAATAAACTAATCAATGAATTTGGTTAAAATTTTAACAGCTGACATTTGACAGATCGTAATTTCTAAGAAAGAAAAATTTTTTCTGTTTGTGCTGCCATCTAGCGCTAGGTAGCTTCAATGTCAATCCGCCCTCGTATCTATTGTATTCGTCGTAATGCAAACAAAACGAAGTTAAACTATACACTTTCACGGAGAGAGAGAGAGAGGGAGAGAGAGGGAGAGAGAGGACGACAACTGTAAAATATAATTTCAGTTTTTGTGATGACAATTTATAAGCAATTATTACATATACAGTATATGTATACCATACATATATAGAGTGAGAAAGTTGGTAAGTGTTAATGCTCTATTATTAAGAAGGATACAATAAAAGGACTACAATAATCATAATATTTTGTAATATTTTTATGGAAAACAATAAAAACTTTCTTAATGTGCTAAGTGTGTGAATATGTGGTCTCAACACAAAATTAATTTGGTAACAACAGAATGTTCGTATATTGGATTTCCATTTGTATTTGGGTAGTATCTCTGGGTTGTGTCTGTCATTTGTTAAAATACAATTCAATTGTCTTTGAATGCTATTACGTGTCACATATAAAATGGATTTGCAAACAAAAGCTGCAACACAATATCTGTTATTAATAAAAAGGAAAGTGATAATCGTTGCAGTTATAAGAGCTTATTCAATAAATTTATATAAATTAAATACCTTGACAAAAAGTGACAAAAAACATCTTAAGAGATTGATATGGGTACCCGGGTACCCATAAGATTTATGGGTTTTCCGTAGTAGCCTAATAAATCTTTTACTGAATTTTGTACTTATCCTTCTAAAAAACATTATACGTAATAAAGGAACACAGGCCATATTAAGGCTTTTATGTATATAAAATGCTGAATTTTTTCGGTTACCCGGTACCCTGTCACTCCGTTAAGCGGCCACTTGTTGCGCCACTCCCAAAAATCTTAAAGAGCTAAAATAGATGTAATTTTAAAAATAATTGAATTACAGGAGTTCACAAGAAATTGTGGCTTTCTAGACCAGTAACTTCTTTAACCAATTCGTATATGAAAAGGCCCAGGAACCCAGTCACAAAAACGTAACAATCAAAATTTTCTTATCACCATCGAATTTTTCTTTCCTTTGGATGTGCAAATTATGTATCATATTTCGATCGCCTTCGCAATACAAATTTGTCATCAATTAAAGTTTATTAATAAATTAAACCGCAGCAATGAACTCCACCTTCTGAATTTCAAATAGAGGGTGGCGTATTGTAGTGGTTAGAGTGCACGCGTATAACACAAGCAGCTCAGGCTCAAATTCCCAGCAGAAAACGTGACGAAAAACTGTAATTGCGGTTTCGAGTGTTTAATAAAGAAAGTCTAAAAGAAGCCCCCCTGACCTTCCAGCTTATCTTTGGCGACGATGATGAGATTGATCAGGAGAAAACGGCAGCTACTGATAAGAAAACACAATGCTTAGTAAAGATCTTCACAACCATTGAGCAAGTCTCTTTACCACTACACAATCATAGGGAAGCGAACTATAGCAGATTAATCTTGAAAAAACTCACCTTCAGTAATGAAACTGAAATAAAGCAATGGATGTTTTGCGGCAAGCCAATATGGTCTCTAGAGAAGCATTGGAGAAAAAAATTCAAATAGAGGACAAACATACTTATTTTGGGGTAAGATTAATAGAGATTTAAGATTAATATATTCATGCTTGTGTGGTATAGTAGGTAAGTCACCAGCCTACCAACCATGAGATTCTCGGTTCCAATCCCCGGTCAGACTATTTGAAAAGCAAAGAACAAATTTTTTCTACAGCGGTATTACCGCATAATATTAGTTAGTAACTAGTTAAAGGTACTACTAGTATTGAAAATTTCGCTAATGCATTTGCCATTCGGCTGCAGCTCATTGGCTGATAGAAGTTAATGAATGAAAAAAATTAATTAAACAGATCGAAGCGGGAAATAAGACTTAGTTAGTGATAAAATTGCAGCAGAATTTATCCTTAGTAAACTTAGATTAAATTCAGAAATTTTGCTTCAAGAAATAGCTAGAAATTCATTAAAAAAAATTAAAACAAGATTCACTTAAGGATTCCGACTCATTTCGATTTTGTATGGAACTTAACATTATCAAAGTTGGAAGATCTGGATTACGAAGACGACATCTATCTCCTGGTTTACAGACATTGCAAAATGCAAGTAAAGCCGGATTCTATACAGGCAGAAGCATACAGTTAGACATCTCTAACGCTAATAACACAACGATCCTTCGAATTATAAACAGAAATTTGGGAGATGTCGCGTGTTTTTGCTTTCTCGGCAGTATCTTCATTGCGTCATGTGGTTCAAGTGCTGACATTAGGGAGCAAATCGTTTTGGCGAACTGAATGGTATAGGGCGTCTTTTACATATCTCACCAAAAATTAACAGCTTTACCTCGTATGTAAGGTTGCAAGTTATACAATGCGGCTATGATTAATGCCAATTCCATTCAGGCATTTAGAAAGCACAATCTTCGACGCATTTTAAACATATTCTAGCCAATAGTCACATCACAGATCACATCAAGCTCCTGTAATCCAACAAATTGTGACAATGAAATGGAAATGGATTGGACACACTCTGAGAAAACTAAACTACAATTTAACGAAATCGGCCATTAAATGGAACTCGCAAAAAAGCAAAAGATTCGGAAAGGCAGCCCATTCCTATAGAAGACAGATCCAAAGAGAAGATGCTTCCCATAGAATGATCATTAACTTCAGATAGGGGGCCCTATGATCTCCTTAACATCTTTAAAAGATCGAGTAATTACAACTTAGAAGTTGAGTATTGTAATCCGTGTTGTCATACTCTTTTTTAGCAAAACTGAAAACTTTGAAGAAAAAAACTGATTTTCAAGGGAAAAACAAAAAAACAAAAGAAGAAAAAAACATTTATTGGTATCTTCTGTACACTGAAAACGAGTAAATTTGAAATCAAAGAAATTATCAAAGACAAATAAAACTTAAGGTAACTAAGTGAATTAATAAGAAAAACATCAACATTTTGCCTGATTCAAAAATTATAGCCAATTGAAGTTTCATTCGATTTAAATGTCACTCGATTTCGGCTTACAGAACATACCAGATAATTTATTTTATAGAGTTTTTTTATTCAAGCATAGCACAACAAATCAAATGTGATATACTTAAATGATATTACACTATGCTCGCATATGACACTTTTTACCGACTAGCGTGGCACCCAACGGGTAAACCGAATTCGAGTACGCTGAATCCAGTGGTGCTAACTGATTTCTTAGGTTAGCTCTTGTTATTGAAATATATCTTTATTTCGATAATGGAGGATGTGTTGTACACTATATATTAGCATAACTCAAAAACTGAACCAAATTCCGCAATAAAATTAGTTTGAATTAAGGCTAAAACTTTTTCAATACTTTATTAGTGAAGCAGATATATCACTCACACATACTTACTTACTTTTTTTTATATATATAAGACCAGCACCCAGGGGATGGCCCATACTCATGCAGTGCATTGTGCTGGTACTAGGAAAATAGGTTATTGGAAGGAGGGCAAAGGGAGTAGTGTTTATGGACATTAGATTTAAATTTACTCATGTCCTAAGTGGCAGGAAATACTTTCGCTGGAAGATTATTCCACAACCGAACAGTGCGACCAAAGAACGAACTCACCCTATAATGCGTTGTGCGATTTACTGGACAATCAACTACAAGGGGATGCGCTCTACGAGAAATACGAATACTACGTAAAATATACGATTTTTAGGAATTAATTCCTTAATTTCGTTAGAACACATTCCGTTATAGTACCGATAGAACAATGAAACACACGCCACATTGCGACGGTGCTCCAATGAATCGATAGAGTTGATGCGCATCTTCGCCCTCTCCTGTACGCGGTCGAGAAGCTCCAAAATAGACTTTGAAGCACCGGCCCATACATGAGAGTTGTATTCCATTTTGGGACGGATATAGGTCTTGTAAACATTAAGGAGATCAGATGGGCTGAAGTATTCCTTGCACCGTCTCAAAAAACCAATTCACTTGAATGCTTCTTTCGACACTTGAAATATGTGATCATTCCAACGAATGCCACAGTGAATTCTCATGCCCAGAACATCAAAAGCATCTGATTCCTCAATATCCACATTACCCATTGACACAGATGACAGCACACCACCACGCCTGAGTGTTAAAAAACAACACTGAGTCTTACGTGCATTAAAATCGACCCTGTTCGCACGACCCCACTCGGAGACCTTCACCAGGTCACTTGTGAGTGTGACGTTCATATTCATCCTTCTTAGCCCCACCTCTAAAAGGCTCCGTCTACGATCAAAAGAATATGAGTAACAAATGTTGCTGTCATCCGCAAAAGAGTAGATAGGATTAGAAGTGAGAAGAAGAAAGTCGTTAAAAAATATTAGAAAAAGAGTAGGAGAAAGAACTTACGTAGTATGTAATGTGATCCCATTATTCTTTTGTAAAAAAGGGGCTGTGCAGAAAAACACAACTTTCTTAGACCACAATGTGAGTATCAAACACTATGTGATATATTTCTGACTTCGTAATCAATCATCAAAAAAAAAAAAAATAATTGCATTTTTCATTAAGAAAAGTACGAATAAACCTCATCACTATAATATAAGGCAAATGCTGTAAAATTCTTAATTCAGAAAATGAAATTAAAAGAGCAAAATTTAAAGTAAAAAGCTAAAAAATTGGGTCCGCCATATAAATTTTTTTTGTGAAAATACTATAAAAAAAACCTACTGAATATTTTCTCAAATTTCCTTATTTATTTGAAAGTACAGTCTTTCCGGTTAATAACGGAAAATAATTTCATTCAAATGGCTGCCTCGGCTAGCCATGCAGTAGCCTACACGATCGGTCCAATTTTTAGGCACATTATCGATTATGTGCAGCTGTATTTCACCAATGGCTTCACGAATATTGTCCTTTAAAGCGTCAATTGTCTCTGGCTTGTTGGCGTAACACTTATCTTTGACGGCACCCCAAAAGTAATAGTCCAACGAAGTCAAATCACAACTCCGAGGTGGCCAAACGACATTAGCTTTGCGGCTGATAATGCGATATTCCAAAACAAGGCGCAAATCATCGAGTGTAGCTTCGGCTGTGTGGCACGTAGCGCCGTCCTGTTGAAACCAAATGTTGCCAATATCCTCCTCTTCAATTTTTGTGAACAAGAATTCGTTCAACATGGCGCTCGATAACGATCGCCATTGACTGTAACGGCCACTCCTTGCTCATTTTCGAAGAAAAATGGCGCAGTTATGCCTCTGGACCAAAATTCACACCAAACAGTGACTCGTCTTGGGTGTATCGGCTTTTCAATGTATGCGTGCGGGTTTTTTGTGCCCCAAGTGTGACAATTTCGCTTGTTTACATACCCGCCAAGAGCAAAATGAACTTCATCTGAAAAGATGATTTTTGATTGTACAACATTACCATGATTTTCAAAGCAATGTCGCAATATTTTCCAGCGTTGTTCAAGCGTATACACAACCATATTCGTTCAGCGGAAGGATGAAACTAATTATCTGTCAAATCATACATGAGCTAAGTGTTGGCATTCACGAAATAAGCAGTAGTTGAAAAAAAAAAAAACGTTAGATGGCGGGCCTTTTAAAATAAAAAAAAATTGCTTGAGAGAAATACCTATTTTTTTAACAAAAGACTTCAAAACTGCTGAATATGCTTAAAAAAAACTGCAAAATACAGATAAATCTGCACATTTGGCAACGCTGATTGTAATTATTATATTTTACTTAAACTAACTTATAAGTCCTGAAAAGTTAGCCTTTAGATATGAGATTCTTTTCAAAAACACTATTTTTATTAATTTTTACACAAATATTATCTGGAATAACATAATCTTCACAGCCTGAACCTTAAGAAGATTAGTTACTATATTTTTTAGAAAAAATTGAAAACAAAAAAACGCTAACATAGGTTTTAAAAAAAAAAAAAAAACGCTCAAGAGAAAAAATGCGATCTTTCGCCCATAAAAAAGCGCGAAAGCCGCTAAGTTGGCAAAACTGCTTAACATATTGAAACAACTGCCTTAAGTTCTCTTGTAGTCTTCCCCGTTTTTAGCAATTGGCTGCCATAGTTAATTGTAAGGAAGTTAATTTTATCACCTATAAAATGTCGAATCGAATATACGATTACAATGAACAATTTTTGTCAAATAATAGATCATTAAAAAAATATGTAATAAAAGCATCTTAATAAGGCTTTGAATAAAGACTTTAATATGCCTTTTTAAAGCCATAAAGAAATTGATTTATTTCACTTTTCCAACTTTTTTTTTCTCTCTATTTGAATTGCGCCTCAAATTTATTAAGCAAATTTTTTTTTCCTTAATTTTAGTATTTTTTTCGCATTTTAAAGTATTCCCATGTGTATTTTTAAGCAAGTTATTGTACATAAATTTATTATATTTATTCATTCATTCATTTATTCATTCGTTCATTCATTTTTTGTTTTTGATATTTTTTTTTTTTTCGTTTTCAATTCAATGTTGTGGCTGCTTTTTGGCTGTCTTGACTTTTAACTTGGAAATACCCGCCTGCCATCATCTGGTTGTCTGGCAAAAGTTTTATTGAATTTCCTCGGCAAACTGTTTTGCAAATTGAAATCGTTTAGTGTGTGTTTATTTGTTAGATTTTATTTATTTATTTTCTGTTTTTCTCTCTTCTTTTTTTGTGTTTTTTTATATTTATTTTAGTTTTTCTGTTCACTTTTTTTCGCATTCATTCATACACGAATAGTGTCTGTGGCTAAGGCTGTGTATGTGTGTGTCTGTGCCTGTGTTGTGAACTTTTGGTTGTTAAATTTCTTTATTCACAGCTTAATTTGAAACAATTTGCAACAAAAAAACAAATAAAATAAATAAATAAAATGTATCAAAAAAAAACTTAATTTAACAAGGTTAACCATTCACAGTTGATAGTGGAAAATACACATTTGTCCGTATGAATGAAAAGCTTTAAAAGTTAATTTTGTGTATACTTTTCAGGATTTTTGCTTAGACGTAAAACTGAATATGGTAAAAGGCCAGAAAAAGTAGAAAATCTTTAGAAATTTTTGAAAGGAAAACAAAAATTATTTTTTACATCATCAAATTGTAAAATTTTTATTTAATTTTTTTTTAATGTTTAATTATTGCTATGAGGGTGTGCATATTGTTATAACAGTAAGTGGAACAATGAAAACATTCTTTTTTTTGGTGTCGCCTTAATTGACTTGATATTTTTATTTTCATCAACAATAATATCTGCCTTCAACACTGTTGTCATTGAAATAACATTTTTATTGTTATTATCGTTGCTTGTTTTATTGTGGTTGTTTTTGTTGTATTTATTTTGATAAGTCATAAAGTGGTGACATTACATGCAACACCGGCAAGGCTGGCGGACATATATGGTAAACATGCCCTTAATTGTATGTATTCATCAGGCAAACAAAGAAAAAAACTTCACATATTAGAATTTGAGTCCAACAGAAAAAAGGATCTTAACCCTTAAATACCTAAGGCTGTCTACAGATTATCATCAAAAAGAGGGGTTTAAACAAAATTAGCAAACTTTACACTTTAAATATAAATTCCTCAAAATAACGGTACCAACAATTTACGCCAACAAAGTGTAAAGTTTGTTGCTTGTGTTTAAACATGTTCTTTGATGACTGCCTTAGGTATTTAAGGATTAACAGTTAAGACGCCAATTTATTATTTTGAACATTTTTTAATTTTTACGTCAGGTTTTATTTTATTTATTTGTTTAATAATAAAGACTAAAATCTTATAATTTAAAGTGAGATTACAAATTGAAAATGATAAAGTTTAATAGGTTATTAATACAGTTTAAGAGAGAGAAAAAAAATAAATTACGGAGAATTATCAAATTAGAATACAATAAAGATCGAAGGAGATTTAAGAAAAACAATATAAATAGAAATGAATTCTATAATTACAAAATGAAGGAAAAAAGAAGAAGAGGAAATTTAGATATACTCGTATAAAAGAATTTAAAAAATATGTGCTTTTTTTACATTATCAAGATAAATATTCACGAAGATCAAGTTTAAGCCTTCTTGCTCTGCTAATATTCTGAATCCGATTCGGTAATTCGTTCCAAAGACTAGTGCAATAAATGAAAACTTGCTGCTGTGAAAAAGTGCTCTAATATCTTTGCTGTATTAGTTTACTACCTCGTGCTGATCTACTAAATCTCAACACTCCAAAGAGATAATTCGGTTGCTGGCTTGTTATAATCTTATGTAATAAAATTAGGTTACGAAACTTTAAAGGTTTCTCAAAGGTCATATGATATATCCTATACGAAAAGCAAGAAATTGAGTCGCGCTGACCTCTATCATAAATATATCTCGCAATACTATTATATGCAACCCTTAGCTTATTAAAGTCAGATCTTGTATAAAATGCAAAAATTTCACAACCGTATAATAGGACTGGTATCTGGTATGTTTTGACAAGTTGTGGAGTTGAATGCTTAAGATAGATTGAAGATTCCTAAGCATTCGTAAACACGACCAACAACGGCCGCTATATGGCTAGACCAGGACAGTTTATCATCAAATATGAAGCCTACATTTTTGCAAGAGCTAACAAACTGAATAATATTATCATCCATTTTTACCACAACGTCATTATTACCACAACATCCTATTGTTTCTATTGAGAAAAATGCACTTCGATTTAGTAGGATTAATGCACAGCCCGTTGTTCGTTACCCATTTCTTAATCCTAGCTAAGTCAGAGTTGCCTTGGGGGTTCCTCTCTAGGGCAGCTCTAGCAATACTGCTCACCGGCTTGTGTAGTATATGCCCCATCCATCTCCATTTCAGTATAGGGACTTGTCTTGCTATTGGTTATCCGCTTATCCACCTATGGAGGTCAACATTTATAAAGGTGTTAAACCAATATTATACGAAGTCATTTGTTAATAAAGGCTTGGAGTTTTCGAACTATATTTTTGGACATAAAATAAGTTTTGCTTCCATACAATAGCGTGGACTTTACGCATGAGCTAAATATTCTCAATTTGGAATTTTGGGACATCTATGTTGCCTTCCAGGTTCTAATCACGCGACCAAAAGCCTATATATTTTTTCTTGGCCGATTGTAGACGTCATCATGCACATCGTTGACAGTGGACATCATGCAACCCAAATAACAAAAGTTGTTTAAAAAAGAAATTGCCTGGTTTTCGATCGAGAATCTAGCGCGGTTGTGTTATTTATACGCATTGCAAACGCTTTCCCAATATTCACTTTCAGTTCAACTGTGTTTGTGACGACGGCCAGGTCATTGAATTAGTTCTGCATATCAGAGAATTTGTGTGTCAGTAGGCACATGCCATCTGCACTTACTAAACATTCTTTTAAATTATAGTTCTTATGAAATAAGTCATAAAATGTTAGCGAAAAGTTTATATGGCAACTTGGATCACTTAAAGATCGATCAAATTCAGTAAAAACTAAAAAAAATTTGAACTGAAAAAAAAAACACTCTTGTTTCCGTAAGACAAGAAATTGTAGGAAAATGTAAATAATTTTTTCTAAATTTCTTGTCTTACAAAAACAGACAGTTGTGCTCATTTTTTTTTCTTTTGTTCTGAGATCAGAACTGAATTTTGTTTCAGGTGAACCTAAAATTCGCAAATTTTCCAGTAATTTAAATAACAGATAAATTTCAGGTTTTGTCATCATATCAGTTAAAATCAAGGGTTATTATGGATTATTTGAAGTCTCTCAGATATCAGATAAGTCCATAACAATGAGTGCCGCCATGTTAACCTCATTTACATGATTAAAAGATGATCGTTAAGCAAAAGAATAGCTAAGTCTTCAGTACTCTCGTGCATATTCAAGAGGAGAAGTCAACTTTTCAGTTGATAAGGAATTTGCTCAGCTGTGGAAGAATGCTTTTGAGCTGCTGCAAGCGAAGACAATTTCTAGTACTTACGGGCTTATTTACCAAGTACTATATTCTCAGATACCACCGACATATATTATGAAATGTTACGATTATCTATGTAATTAATCAATCAATTAAAAAGTGCTCATAGATGAGACTTGACTTAAGACACTCGCTCTATGGCGGCTTATTACCATGAATCTTTGTTGCACTTTCAGAGCAGCACAGTCACAAGATTATAGCTAAACCACTCTGGGCAATATACTCTCATTCCTAAAAATATCACAGCTGTTTGTATCGTAAAACGGAATTCAAAAATCCATAATCCGTCAAGTTTAAATGTATGTTGCTTTGTACCGATCGGACCTACATTGGTACTTTTTAGTCGTTTAAAAACAATTTGGTAGTTTGGTTGTTTTGTTGCAATTTTCTTACATTATTGGTAGATTTTTGCTCTCAAGAACACTGTATAATGTAATTTGGAAAAAATGTAAATTTGATTTGAGTAAACAACTATTTTCACTAATGCTAACACTCTTTTAAAACGTTTTCTAAGTATAATAACTCTATGCTCTGTATCAGCTTCTAAAAGAACCATTTTGTTCACAGAATTATTCTCAAGTTGGTTCAAATATATGAAGCGATCCAGAGTAATATCAATAAAATTCTTATGCCAAACTCAGCCCCCAACCTTGCAGTGCAAATCTGCACCGCAACAATAACGAAACTAATTAAGTCCATGCTCTAGCGTTGCTATCAAATTTTTATGTCGGAAATCCCTTTTTTTGCAAGCCTTTCGTTTGACGTCACACCCAAATATTTTATAATAAACTTACTTTCATCGCTTTTCGGATAAACTATGTAGCATACGAATATATTGCAACTTTCAAAAAAGTACTTTCATGTGCAAAGACTGAACAGGTTAGGGTAGGTTTAAAAGGCGATGCTTAAGCACCATACTCAGAAACGAAAGAGAGGTCCATTGTGGACTGTCTGTGGCTCCCCCTCATTGCAACATACTTGGCTAAAATCGGGTGTGCCAGTTTCCCATATCCTTTCCTTTGCTTTAGAGCGCAGTATCCAGTCTAAAAACCTCTCAGAACTCAGAACGCAATCCGCTCTCGACTGGTTTGGTTTGTGACAAAGCAGCTTGGAGGCTTAGAGTCTCTCCTGCCCCTCCATAACTCTTCCACTCTGTGGCCGGCCCGTTTTTCCAACAAAGAACCCCAGCTGGGGTGTGACTAGCCAGCTTATCAGCAATACGCCGCAGTGTCCAACAGTGTCAAAATAGATGACCACACTAAATTGTCGATTTTCATTAAAAAATGAATTTATACAGTTTTTAGTTGAATTTTTGGTAGGCCTCCAACGATATTGGTAGAATTTTATAAAATTTTTGGTCAAAAATCAATATCTTGAGTGATAACGCTGCTACTCAGTAACGCCTAAGTCGGCAAAATTGCATAACAAATTTTAATATAGAATCTATAGTTAAATTAGCTTTGAACCAATTTTAACCAATATTGTTATAGTGGATAGAGTATGTAAATATTGTTTTTGTAATGAATTTCATTCTAATTGCTATCAGTCGAATAGTCTACATAACACATGGGCTGAACAAACCTGGGCTTAAAAAATAAAACATTTATTTTTGTTCAAAATAAGCTTCATCGATCAACGTAATCTCTAAAAAGAGCAATTCAATCATTTCAGCACCACCCTAACATTTCAATACCACTTTTTTAGAGCGATTTATCTTTTGCCTCAAAGTAGGACTCAGTTACAGCGTTAAGCTCTTAATTCATGCGAAATTTCCTACCGGCGAGTGTTGATGCTGCGTTATACATCACTGTGGACTCTGCGACCACTTTTGAAGTCAGAAAACCAACGTTCAATTATTGTTTTTGATGGAGCGTAGTCCCCATAATGCTTTTCAAGCCATTGCTTCGCTTGAGCGGTATTTCTTCCCATCAAAAAGCAGGGCAGAATTAAAACACGAAATTGTTTTTGATCAGTTGTTCTATAATATTAAGGTTACTTACTGAAAAAGAGGTGAATGCAATAAAACTAGCGCAATTTATGTGTTAGGTCCGGGACTTTTCAGCCCATGTGTTAGAATATTATACTTTTTTTTAATATTTTGTGGCACTTGAATCCATTACTTAAGTTTAAGTCTTGAACTTGATTATAAATCTTATATTTTGGACTATATTTGCTTATTTTTGCCAGTAATAAAGTTTTAATTATGAAAATTGATTTGGCTGCATAATCTGGCATTAACTTAAGATAACTGTTATTAGAATAAAAATTTTGACGCAAATAAAAGTAACCCTGATAAAAGACAAAGCTTGGATTTTTTAAATAATATTTAATTGATATCCATCCATACAATTAAAAATGGAATACAACTCTCATGTATCGGCCGGTGCTTGAAAGTCTATTTTGGAGCTTCTCGACCACGTACAGCAGAGGGCAAAGATGCTCATCAATGACGGTAGGGTAGCCAACTCTATCGATTCATTGGAGCACCGTCGCAATGTGGCGTGTGTTTCATTGTTCTTCCGGTACTATAACGGAATGTGTTCTAATTATTATTATTAATTAATTCCTAAAAATCATATATTTTTCGTAGTACTCGTATTTCTCGTAGAGCGCATCCCTTTGTAGTTGATTGTACAGTAAATCGCACAGCGCATTATAGGGAGAATTCGTTCTTTGGTCACACTATTCGGTTGTGGAATAATCTTCTGGCGAAAGTATTTCCTGCCGCTTACGACATGAGTAAATTTAAATCTAACGTCCATAAACACTACTCCCTCTGTCCTCCTTCCAATAACCTATTTTCCTAGCACCAGCACAATGCACTGCATGAGTAAGCGCCATCCCCTGGGTGCTGGTCATATATAAAAAAAATCTAATGCACTTTCAAAAATAATTTCAAATTTTGAAACAAAATGGTCCTACAAACACTTTAAAATCTGCGAAATGTTCTATATAAAGTGTCTAAAAATCAAAGGAAACAATTAAAGCACAAAAAACATAAATACAAAGAAAAAGCAAAAGAATAAAAAAAAATTCCAGTGTATGAATGAGTATGTGTATGTGAGGATGCTTTAGGTAAAAAAATCTACAATTATATTCATTTAATTACACTTAAATAATAATTTCAACACATTTTGCCAACCAAAAAAAAAAAAAAAAAAAAAAAAAAAAAAACATCAACAATCAACACTTCTGTTGCAATGGCTTGTTAAGTTTTCTAAAATAAAAACTTTTGATTTCACATTTTCATTCTCTTTGCCTTCGAACGAGCAGCTCTACTTGTGAAATACAAGACAGCAAAATATTTTCAAAAACCAAAAACAACTGTAGAGTAGTTTTTCTCCCTACTAAAGTATTTCCGCTCTTCCATTAATAAGAATACAACCAACACACATACACAAACACTTTTAAGCAATTATTTAAATACAAATTCACACCAACTCATACTCATGCTCACTTAGAGTCTTGTTAACATAATAACTTCTTCTTCTTATTCTTATTCTTCTTCTTAATTAATATTCATTCCGTTTGCTAAAACGGTACAGAATAGAGAGACAAGGTTAAATGAATTAAAACAAAATATTCCTAAAACGGTACGATTCTCTGACGCAAATCTCAATCCAATTGTTTCAACGTACGTACTTCTACTTTTAAATTTGACTCATTTTGCATTTGTACTGTGAAGAATACGTTGGATACTCCTGCTGTATGGCAGTGTATTAAGTGAATCCACATACAAAATCTCTACCCAATGATTTAAATTTTCTAAATAATACTAAAATACCATTTCTCTGTCTACCGTTTCTTGCTTTCTAATTCTAAGCGTATACGTTCTTAATATACAAGTGATAGGCAGAGAAAGATAGAAAGACAGAGAGAGAGAGAGAGAGAGAGAGAAATGTTGAAATACAAAAAACTAATGAGTTTATTTCCTTAGAATATAGCAACAACAACAATAATAAGAATAAGAACAACAGCAAGAGAAGATTTAAATAAATATTTAGAATTTTTATTACAATTTTGTTAAGATGTTGAAGTGGGAAGGTGGATGCTCAAAACGGAACAAGTCGAAGGACACAACATTAAGAAAATTTAAACAGGCCTTAGAAGGAATGTACACATGCACATACCCTAAATACGCACACACACACTATTAAATAATGCGTAATTACAGCTATCAAAACCTAATTAGAAATAGGAGAGACACATTTGGTTAGGACTTCAAATAATATTAAAGCATGTGACTTGAAATGAAATAAAATCAAATGTTGGGATTTTTGATGGCCACTTTATTTCTCAACAGGGGCTTATATCATATTACAATATTGAATTAAGTAGGAAAAGATAACTTCCTAAGTGGAGAAGTATTGAACTCCTGGGTGAGAAAATACCACCAACAAAGGAGTTTAAATATCTATCTGATGTGGAAAGCTCATGTGGAGTCTGCCTCAAGAAAAACCACGCGTGCGCTAATGGTGTGTAGAAAACTGGATGGGAGATATTGGGGCGATCTGTAACCCAAGAATATTGTACGGGATATATACCATGACAGTCAGGCCGATTGTGACATATGTGGCCGTTGCATGAGCGGTAAAACGAGTTTGGGAACAATCCAGGCAGAGCTAAAAGGGGTACAAAGATAAGCATGCTGAAGCATAACGGGGGCGATGAGAACTTGTCACACAGCTGCACTCTTGGTTCTATTGGATCTTAGTCAAAAACAGGGTCATAGAGACTATGACAACAATAATGGGAGTTGAGTTGGGCATGAGGTTATGTTAACCCGGCTGGCCGAGTAGTCGATTACTCTTTACTTGGCTTTCTTGTGGACAGGATAATGAAACTCTATGACTTCGCAAATACTTCAAGGCAAGACTGGGTAAAAGGAGTGATTGGATAGGCTTTGAGACTACACACTCTTTTAGAAAACGGACCATTTAAGGGGCACGGATGAGTCAACGAGGATAAGTAGTACAGGCGCGGTAATGTTTGGCCTACGAGGGAATATTCGTAGCTTATTTATGCAATTGAGAGATGAGCCAATATAACCTGGAAAGAGAGGAAATATAGAGAACAGACATATCTAATAGTCAGGCTACCACACGAGTAATTGGCTGCTATGAGGTTGACTCAAAGTTAATTTGGAATTGTTTGGGTAAACTGAACCAGCTAAGCAGGGACAATAAGGTCAACTTATGCTGGGTTCCGGGACATGAAGGAATTCAAGTGAACGAAAGGGCCGATGAACTAGTCAGTAAGTTAGCTTCCACTTCACTGGTGTGGCCAGTTTAATTTTGTGGAAATGAGGGTAATTGGAGACGGGTACTCTTCTCTGGTTGTACGGGTCGGATGCAATCTATACTTTGGTGACTATGACAGGAGAAAATTTGAAATGTGCTTAGGAATGTCCAGGGACAACCTGAGGATACTGAACGTGCTTTTTATTGGTCATTGTAGGCTAAATGGATATCTGAGGGTAATTGGAGACGGGTACTTTTCTCTGGCTGTACGGTTCGGATGCAATCTATACTTTGGTGACTATGACGGGAGAAAATTTGAAATGTGCTTAGGAATGTCCAGAGACAACATAAGTATACTGACCGTGCTTTTTATCGGTCATTGAAGGCTAAATGGATATCTGAGTAAAATTGGAATAGTCTCAAGCACGATCTGTGGATTCTGTGGTGAGGAGATCGAATCACCAGAGCACATACTGGATACATGTGAGGCATTGATGCACTCCAGGAAGAAGTATCTGGGTAACTATCAAATACTAGGTAGGGAGTTAACGCGCTTAGTACCAGCCGACAAGTTTGGGCAGATATTATAGGGAAACCCTATATAGATGGAATGCTGCACCATAGATCGAGAGGTGGCAATGCTTTTATATCTCAATAATAATATAATATTGAAATAAAATGACAAACAGTAACTTAAAAATTGTTACATTTAATGATATTTACGTCTATATGGTCATTCTTCTAAAGGCCATCTTTAACTGATTGACCTGTTTGGCTCGGTATAAAATGCTCCAAAATAAACGTTTGTTCGAATTGGTCATTCGAGTGGAAGATTGTAGCCAAGGGTTGATTCCCTTTTAAGAATCGGTGGTATTCACAAATTTTAAGTCTTACAATGTGCAACTCCGGCCGAATGATTCGTCTTCTTTTCTTGTTGGAGAACCCTCTATAACTAAAAGGTATAATTCTAAAAATTTTTCACCTGCTGTTCACAAACGCCTTCAAGGATTTCAAATAAAACATTGTTAACAATCATGTTTGCATAAGTTTAAGAAGGATTATAAACGTGTATGCGCCTAAATACACTGTGTGCGTCTATGTGTGGTTTTGTGGTGTACGAGAATATAAATTTATTACGAGCAAATTAGTTAAGAGTATAAGTTGAAATGATTTTAAGAACTTCATTATTTAACCACATTTAACATTCAACGTATTATTAAATTATAAAATGAAATTATCCATAAACTATAACCATTTTCAACTTCACTTTGAGTCTAAAGCAAAAGCAGGTGAAATTTTGAAATAAAATGAGACGAAAACCTGAAAGTGGTTTAGTTAAAAATATTTTTTTAAGAATTTAATACAAATTGTTTGATTTCATAATATAAATGTTAACATAACAATGGTAATAAATGTTTTATCAACAAAAGATATGTTTAACTGATTCGTCTTAAGCTAAATGACACTTGAAAGTTCACATTTGTATTTAGAAAAAAATAAAAATAACAATATAACAATAAAAAGTAAATTAATTCAGGCGACATAAAATATTGCGCGTCAATAATACTCGGTTTTCTTTGAAAAGTAACGGTTTGACATGTTTTTTACTATTTTAGCTGTATAAGCTGCAGGAATATGAACCCATTCTTCCTGGAGCCGCAATTCGCCGGTCCAACTCATCCCATAAATTCTCAATCGGATTGAGGTCTGGGGATTGTGCAGGTGGATGGAGAACCTTAGGGCAGTTATAGAGCAACCATTCTTGGATTAAACGCGACTTGTGCTTTGGGTCGTTATCTTGGTAGAATTTAAAAGAATCTAAAACGCCCAGCTTATTTGCATTTTCTTTCAAATTTTAACGAAGGATATTCATAATTCCACTTATTTTCCCGTCCCTTTAGCTCCCATACAACTCCACACCATAACATGTCCATTTCCATGTTTTACGGTTGGTTTTAAATTTTGTGGTTGTAGCTCCTCATTTGGCTTCCGCCACACCATTACACGCCCATCGGATCCAAATACGTTATACTTGCTCTCGTCCGCAAATATAACGTCATCCCACCAAGTTTCAGGCTTCTTAATGTACTCCCAGGCAAAACTCAAACAAGCTTTTCGGTTGCGTAAATTAACCAATGGCTTACGACGTGCTACTTGGCCATGAAAACCTTTTTTTCTTATGGTTCTTCGTATAGTAGATGCAGATATTTTCTTTTTAAACTCATTGAGCACATCTGTGACTAATTTGGGAGCACTTAAGCGTGGGCTAGATTTTATTTTTCGCACAATTGAACTTTCTTCCCGTTCGGTCAATTTTTTTGGCTGACCTGTCTGCTCTATGAAGTGTATTCTTCCTTTATTTTTGTGCCTTCTGACAATGTTCCCAACTGTATTTGATTTCATATTCAGAATTTCAGCAATCTCTTTGTACATTTTACCTTTTTCACAATCGAAAATAACAAGTTTTCGCTGTTCTAAAGGAGTGTTTTTTCCTTTGCGCCCCATTTGTATAATTTGCAGTGAAGTTGAATTTTGGACAGACAAGAAAGGAGGTGTTATGCACTTTTATTAAAACGTATCTCTATATTGCTGGAAAAGTAGCTGCATAACATGTTTTTTGCAAATAGCATATAAATAGGGGAAAAACCCAATATTAATGGCGCTTAGTAAACAGGGTTAACAAACTTTGATCGATTTATCACGGTTGCAGGGTTACCATAGAGCCATTTTTTCCATATATTTGAATACTCATACTGACAACATTTATTTAAGTTTTCGCTATTCTGCTGATTACCTATCCATTTCGCTAATGTCAGGGTGTTATTATCGATAAACTTAAAAACCGAATATTAATGACAATAAATGTATATCGTTTTTAATTACTTGAATTGATTTCGCTTTTTGCTCGTTACCAATTTTATAAACAAATTTAAAATCAATTAATTAAAATGTTAAATTTTGTTATTTTATACTTTACATTGAAGTTACTTTTTTGTTTAGTTTCAGACAAGAAAAATAAGATGAGTTTAGATTTCCATTTGAAGGATTTAGTCTAGAAAAACGCTTAATGTATACCAAGCACTTGTGACAACAAAAGTCAGCCGGTTTCGTTTTTGGGTCAACATACTTTTATTTTTTGTTATTAGCCTTTGCATTATTAGTTATACCAGAATTTTTGTTGTAATTATCTAATTTTTTTTATTACCCTTTATAGCATTATTTTATTGTTATTGTTGTATTGAAGGATAACGGCGTTAACACGTGATCTTGCTGTGTGACGATCGATTGCGTGTTGGATGGATGTTCGCTCTAACACTCGCAGCCGCCAATATGATTGGTATGATGTTGCAAGCATCACTGTCGGTGCGAGCATGTATGATATCATACCATTGTCAAGACTAGGAGTGTGGTCAACCACTGCGACCGAGCCGACACCTGGTGGCCAAGTAACCCGATCATAATTGGGTGCCCGTGGTGATCGAGTTACCCAGCCTTCACTAAGCCGACTTACGACCATGGACTGAATTAGTTGTTTTTTTTAGGAAACAAATGTTTGTTTAGCTTAGATTTCTAAGCAATGTCTTAAAAAACTATTTATGATTATAAGTGATAGCTTTGTTATTTACTTGTTAAATAATCAATAAATTATTTATAATTATAAGTAGAAATCTTATAATTTATTTTCTGACCGACACTGGACCCCGCTGAACTACCCCAGCACCCGAGCGGAAAACGTGTCATTACACACTTTAAGTCTTTATTATATTTAGTATGTATGTGTAAGTCAAAAGAAGAATGAAATCTATTCGATAAATATTCTTCTTTAAATTTTATTTTTACCTCTAATTTATTACTATTTGTTACCGTTACTTATAATAAGTTGTGGTTTTTACAGCTGCTGTAGCTGCTGCTATTGTTATGCATGTGTATGACAACATCCGTCTCCTCGACAACATCCGTTTCCGTTTTGTGTTTTGTTCGCAAGAAAAAACAGCATTATTCTTAATTTCTGTAATACAAAATACTGAGATTTTTACCCACTTTTACCATGACCCATACGGCCTTTGAAAATAAATGTGGTTTTGCAAGAAACAAAAACAGGAAATTAAATTAGCCTGAGTCATTAAACAACAGAGGGGAATTTAAATACAAACCAAATAATTTTAGTTCTAAGAATTGATTAAGAATTTTAATTCACTTTCATTTTAATATAAAAGACTTACAGTTATTTCTTACGAGAGCACACATAGTACACACGAGAGTACACATAGACGACTACACGACTACGCGACTACAAGTGCCGTTAACAGCATCTGTAGTCGTGTAACTAGCTACTTAAATATATGGGAAACGACATCATAATAATCAGTTGATCAAAAAAAAAAAAAAAAAAAAATTATTTCAAGATAATAGATTCTACTTTTTCGGTCTTCAAACTAACACACATTAAATTTTATGTATAAGGTGTAGATAGCTTTTATCCAGTGTGATGTCTGCAATACCTGATTTTTGCTCATACAGTAGCGAGCATTAAAAATCCAACTCTGCGTTTCGTAATCTGAAATTGCATTCTATCACTAACAACGGTACCCAATTCAAATTTTTCTTTGCATTTTTTATGCTCTATTAGAAGAAGCAGCATACTTGATATTGTCAGTTAACTATTTTTTTTTAATGTTATCACATTAATTAAATTAATTAAATATAAAAAGTGAACATTTTGTGGGGGCAAAATAAATGCAACTTGCTGTTGAAGTAAGCAAATCATATAATTTATTTAAAAAAATAGTTTCATTGTGAAAGTTTTTTGTAGTTTTCAAGAAACAGTTATCGAACGATAAAAAAGTGATAATAATAAAAGCTTTGGAGTCCTATTTGTAGCACAATAATCAATTGTTAGTCCAATTTTCTCAAAATTTTCAGTCTTCTGGAAAGGTAGACAGAAAACCAGGAAGTCGTCGCCAACAAATTAATGCTTCTCGTCAGCATCGAAACTGCCAAGGCCAAACAAAATTGATCCACGAAAGACGGCATTACCTCATTACGCAAAACCACAAATGGGCGTCCAATTTAGCGTACATACAACTAGACGCAGATTAAATGAAGTCAACTTACTTGCCACTAATTAGTAGAGTTAATAAGAGAATATGTCTTGTCTTTGCAGAGCTTCACCTAAACTGCACAACAGAGGATTTGGCTTTGTAGCGATGAAAGCAAACTTATTTATTTTTATTTATTTAGTTTTGCCCAGGTATCAGCTACTCACAATCAAAAGTGCTGGGGGTTCATTAACGAAAATAATACAAATTTTATAGCGTTTCATTTTTTATGCTCGGTACTGTATGTCTAGATAACGAATCTTAAATAGTTGTCATTCTCCATATATATAAATAATTTAATATCTAATATAAATGGAACGTGCCACGCCCACTTATCCAATCCCGCCCAGTTGCTGGCTGATGATGTGTGTTGTTTACGATGTTTTTTTAAACCTAATTTAAAAACTATCAGTGTTCTCACACAAATTAATATTTACTTTATATGGGTGATACCACACTCACTTGACCAATTCCATCTTCTTGTCCGATGATTTGTATTGGGTATGAGATCATTCAGACCAAGTACTGCAAATTTAAATTTTACCGTTCTCAAGATATAATAAAATCAATATTTAGTTTGTATGGGATGTAGCATGTCTTCTTGTCCAATGCCCTCCAGTTATTGTCCGATGATTCGTATTGACTGTACGAAGTCAATCAGACCAAATTCTGAAACTTTAGCTGTAACCGCTCTGAAGGTATACTAAAATCTGCCAACTTTTTGACTGCTGATTTGTATTGACTTTGGGAAAAATTTAGAGACTTTTTCTGCTATCATTTAAAGATATCAAAAAATAAATATTTACGTTGTATGGTTGTGGCACAGCCCAAATGTAATTTTTTTTAATTTTTTATATCCTACATTTCCTTCCAGATATACAGAGAGATGGTGTAAGTCAAGAAAATCCGTTCAGCCGTTTAGCTATCTATAGACTTCAAGCAAACAAACATTTATTTTTATATATTTAACACACAACCGCTTATCCAATTCCGCCCACTTTTTGAATAATAATTTGTATCGAGTATAAAGTGAATCTGAACTAATTCTGAAACTTTTACTTTAACCGTTCCCAAGATATTTGTTATGAAAATAAAAATGCCTAAAATGAAAATACACCACTTCAGGAACTGTATTTTGGGATTTTTGTCTATTGGTTTGTGTCAAAGTTGATAATGTGCTACCCTGGTATTGTCGCACTGATTTGTGTATTTGCTAGTATTGCCGTACTGATTTGTGTATTTTACGGTATTGCCAATTTAACCATCTTTTTTTAAAACAATCTGACATGTTTAACATTAATGGATATTAAACAAAAGATATGAGAGCATTTGAGACATTTCCGGAACATTCCAAACTGTTGACAATTAGGTATATAAGGAGATTGCTTTGTCTACGTCACATAGCATGTTTAGACGTAAAGTGTCGAATAAGCGAATATTAAGTGCAAGATTAATTTGGAGACTGTATAGTTATAATTGTATACCGTAAAAAGTAAGAAAATACAAACTGTAAAACAATAACAAAATGTTGTTTATTTTAGTTTGACGCAATTAGAAAGAACTCTTAAGTTTTAAAAAACGATAAGACGTAGCAATATACTAAACTTAATTTCCTTTGTATGTGAGGTACAGCAGCTACTTGTCTAATTCCGCTCAATGTTTGACTGACGACTATAAAAATTTCAAGAAAAAAGATTCAGCCGTTTAGCTGTCAAATAAACAAACAAACATACATACATACTCACATTCATTTTTATATATAAGATTGTTATAACGCAAGAACAAATAAATTATCAGTACTTTTTAGCAATTTAATTTCATATATTTTAAGATCTATTTCAATAGATATAAACCTAAGTTGTCTACAGCAGCAAAGGTAGTAGTGTAGCCATGTAGCTGCTTAGCTGTGTTGCTATCAAAATAATCGTATTCATAAAAACGTGCGGATTTTATTTTTTGTAGTTTGTAGTCTGTAGCCTGCCAACGTCTATGTCTTTAAAGAATTAAGACGATCTTAAGTATAGATGGCGACAGTAGTTTTGTAATCGTTTGATAATAATATATTACGTAACTAGACACTCGTAAGTAGCTGCGAAAAGTGTATCCAACTTAAATGAGAGTATGTTCAGAAATAACAAAAATGTTGCCGAAATTTGTTATGTTTTCATTGTAAAAGCGTCTAATTTTAATATCTCTGCCAAATTTTTTTTTCAAAATTTCTGCTTGACTTTAAATAAAATTATTAATTTTATGATAAAATTTAAGACCGCAGCCATCACATTTGTGTTTCCTATAGAAAAGTGTATAATAAAAACCCAATTTTCTCTACAGCATTTCCTGATTTCCGTTGAATTACCAATCAATCAACAGACATCACAAATAACATTATCAACGTCCTCATCATCATCATCTCTCATCCCCTGACATGATAATAATGAGTTGGGCTATATGCATAGTAATCATAGAGCGGATGATGATGATGACATTGCTGCCACGCTTTCGCTGCCTCAATAAATACACGAATGAATGGCCAGATCGATATGCTTATATATTCAACATTAAAACAATATTTAATTCATATACATATGGTTGAATATGCCCTTAGAGCCTGCGAAGTTCCTAGAATATTTTTACTCTTGAAAAAATGCAGTGAAATAAAAAAGTAAAAATTAAGTGCAAATTAAGTACACAGTGACAATGATAATAATTATGTTTTTTTTTTTTAATTTTATTTTATGTATGTTGATGATGACAAAGATGCATTTTCTTCTTCTTATTTGATTTTCTCCATATATAAAGCGTGTTTTTTATAGTGGTATAGAACTTTAAGTTGGCATTACTTTTCAATATGGCGACCGATTTAACAGCTGTCAAGAGATTTATTCTCAGTTTGGTTTGGCAATTTATCATGAATAGACTCACGTCCGGCGTGAATTCTTCGAATGGGCCCAAAACGAGATTACCGTTGTTCCCGATTTTCATAAGCGAATTTTGTT
Source organism: Wohlfahrtia magnifica (assembly GCA_023159175.1). Lineage (NCBI taxonomy): Eukaryota > Metazoa > Arthropoda > Insecta > Diptera > Sarcophagidae > Wohlfahrtia > Wohlfahrtia magnifica. The sequence continues at coordinate 5,676,882 of JAKWBJ010000537.1, forward strand.
TAGCGATGAAGCCCACTTCTGGATGAATGGCTAATTCAATAAACAAAACTGCCCCATTTGGAGTGAAGGTAATCCTCAAGTGTATGTGGAGACACCGTTACATCCAGAAAAACTGACTGTTTGATGCGCTTTATGGGCTGGTGGAATCATTGGTCCGTACTTTTTCAAAAACGATGGTGGCCAGAACGTTACAGTCAATGGTGATCGGTATAGAGCCATGATTACTAACTTTTTCATTCCTGAATTGAATAACCATGATGTCCAGGAGATGTGGTTTCAACAAGACGGCGCAACATGTCACACAGCTCATGCCACAATAGATTTATTGAAAGACACGTTTGGTGACCGCTTAATTTAACGTTTTGGACCTGTGAATTGGCCTCCAAGGTCTTGTGATTTAACACCGCTAGACTACGTTCTGTGGGGCTGTGTAAAGTAATTGGTCTATGCGGTAAAGCCGCAAACGCTTGACCATTTGGAAGACAACATTCGCCGTGTTATTGCCGATATATGGGCACAAATGTTAGAAAAAGTCATCGAAAATTGGACGTCCAGATTGGACTACATCCGCGCCAGCCGTGGCGGTCATATGCCAGAAATCATATTTAAAATGTAATGCCACAAGATTATATTTCGGATAAATAAAATTCATATCAATCGATCATCGTTGTTCTATTGCAACTTAAAGTTCTATACCTCTATAAAAAACACCCCTTATATATAAATTTTTTGCGAATTTGTTTGACTGCTGTTGCTGCTTGCATTTATTTATTCAGTCATTTCTTCATTTAATCATTCATTCATTCATCAAAATGTAAAGCAGTAGTGTGGCAGCAGCAGCATTCTGTCAGTGTGAAGTATGTAAACTTTATGCAACATATTCTTTTTGGTCTTTTTTTTTCTTGTTCGTTTACATTGCTGTACATTTACTTAAAGAATTTTTACATTAATTTTCAACTTGTTTCTCTTCAAACGAAAGAGAAATCATCATCTATTTATTATTCAGTTTTATGTATGTATGTATGTATGTATCTTTTTTTAATATTTATTTCTCTCTTTATGTTTTCCATCATTCGTATTTTGCTTTATGACATGACAATATCTCTTCTAAAAGACTTTTGTTTTTCAAGAATTATGAAGAGGGGGATATTTCATATATTTTATATAAAGAATTAAAAAAAAAATTATTTTTATTCAATCGCATTATTACTTTATTCGGGAAATAATGAGGTATTTTAATAAAAGTATAATATAGAAAAGTATTGGGCCTAGAAGTAGCTTATTAATCCGTCTATGTTAACCTTGTAATCAAAGTACAGACCGCAATGTTATAATTCAATAAACCTCACTTTTCGAGATACAATGAACAATATCGGGTACTTCCGATACAAATATATTAGAGCGATCGATTATTCGACTTATTTCAAAAACCAGTTTTCAAATAGTTCGAATAAATATAATTTCGCTAAAACGTGTAAATAAGTAATTGGTTAACCGATTCTTAAAACACAATTATGTCAAATTTTTGTTGTTTAATTGTAGTTTCTAGCAAGTACGTATGCTAGTACTATACTTTGGAGTGGCGTAGTGTAGTGGTTAGAGCGCACGCATAACAACACAAACGACCCAGGTTGGAGCCCAAGTAGAGGACATGAGGAAGAAAAAATTTAATTGTAGTTTCGAATGTTTAATAACAAAAAGAGGCTTCAACATCTTCGCTCCAGACCATCTAAAAAAAAAATAAAAGAAAAAGCCTCCGTGACCCTTCACGCATACCACTAGCGATGATGACAAACATCATCAGACGAATGATCAGGAAAAACACACCAACTACTGGGAATAAATTACAATGCTAAAGTAAAGATCACCACCGATTAGCAAGGATCTGCACCCCTACACAAAAAAATTCATATGGAGGAAGCTACAGCGGATGAATCATCCGCTTAGCTTGAAATATCAAATTGATTCAAGAAACTGAAACAAAGCAATAGATGCTTTGTAGAAAGCCAAAAAAAAAACGTTTTCAGGCCCTTAATAAACATTCCTTTCTCTACATAAAAATGTGCTTATGCAGCCTCACAGCTTATTATTTCACGACAGTTAACACATAAAGCCTTATTCTTTCTATTGCGTTCAAAATATTTGCATACTTCAGAACACATCTGTAGAAAAATATATTTATGCTCGTAAAACTTTAAACTCATCACTGTCTGGTAGTAGAGGGCGTTATTTTAGCTGCATGAGAACTATCGATATCGTTAACTATGTATTAATAGCTGAGAAATGTCAAACCATGTTAACATTTCTGATCAATATGGCATGAATCCATCATGAATCCTTTAATACTAGAACAACACTCTCAAATCGTGGGAATTTAGGGAGCATTTAGTAGAGTATAGAATTATATTTAGTGATGAAGCTTTTCTGGTTAAATGACTACAGTCAATAAGCAAAATTGCCGTATTGGGAGCGTTAACAATCTTCAAGCCGTTAACTAATTAATATTTCTTTCGAAATGAGCAAGGAGCTGCAGTTACGATGAATAATGAGCGGTATTAAGCCATACTGACTGATTTTTTGTTTCCAAATATAATTCAGCTAAGCATCAAGAACATTCTGTTCGAGCAAGACTGCGCGACTTGCCATCCAGCTCGTTTAACAATCGATTTATTGCAAAATCAATTTGCTGACCACTTTCTTTCCAGATATGGTTCTCTTCGCTGGCCCCATCGTTCGTGCTGCCTAACACTTTTGGATTACTTTTTATGCGGCTATGTTAAGTCATTGGCTTATGCCAACAAACCAGAAACTATGGAAGCACCGGGAACCATTATTCAATCCATGTAACTCGTATCCAGCAGTCATATTTAAAAATTAAATGCCATAAAATGATCTACCAGATTATAATAAAAGGATCCCATTTTAACAATATTTCTGTCTTTTGTTATCATATTAAGTTCTTAAGTTTTGAAAAAAATTATTGTAATTTTTTTAATTTTCCAATTTTTATTTTTTAACAAGAACGTTTTATTCCTTTATTTTCATAGTTTCAAGGCCCAATCAGCTGATAATCAGTTGCTTCTCTTCTAGCTGTCAAACTCTATATATAAATTTTTTGTTCATTTAGAGAATAATAGAGTAATCCCTCCGGCGTTGTTGTACCAGCTTTTTGACCGATTTGGATAGAAAAAGAAAGCTTTAACTGTTACAGTTCTCTACACAAGCAAAATTCCATATTTTTTCAATGATATCCTGTATTGACTGCCAAGTTATTTAAACCAAATTTAAAACTGCAAAAATCATTATTTAACTTATGGGGAGGTACCATGGCCACTTATGCGATTCCGCCTTTTTTTTAACTGATCCTTTGTACTTTCTAAGTAGTCATTTAGACTAAACTCAGAACCTTCCAGTCTAATCGTTCACTAGATATATAATAATGAGAGATGCCACACTCGCTTATTGAATTTCGCTCATATCGGGTCCGCCAATTAATTTTTTTTTTTTTTTTTGAAAATGCTATAAAAAAACTACTGAATATTTTCTCAAATTTCTTTTTTTATTTGAAAGTACAATCCTTCCGGTTAATAAGGGAAAATAATTTTATTCAAATGGCTGCCTCGGCTGGCCATCCAGTAGCCTACATTATCGGTCCAATTTTTAAGCACATTATCGATTGTGTGCAGCTGTATTTCACCAATGGCTTCACAAATATTGTCCTTTAAAGCATCAATTGTCTCTGGCTTGTCGGCGTAACACTTATCTTTGACGGCACCCCACAAATAATAATCCAATGGTGTCAAATCGCAGCTCCGAGGTGGCCAAACGACATCAGCTCTGCGGCTGATAATGCGATCTTAAAAAACAGGGCGCAAGACATCGAGTGTAGCTTCGTCTATGTGGCACGTAGCGTAGTCCTATTGAAACCAAATGTTGCTAATATCCTCCTCTTCAATTTTTGTGAACAAAAATTCGTTCAACATGGCCCGATAACGATCGCCATTGACTGTAACGGCCACTCCTTGCTCATTTTCGAAGAAAAATGGCACAATTATGCCTCTGGACCAAAATCCCCACCAAACAGTGGCTCGTCTTAGGTGTATCGCCTTTTCAATGTATGCGTGCGGGTGTACTGTGCCCCAAATGCGACAATTTTGCTTGTTGACATACCCGCCAAGATCAAAATGAGCTTCATCTGAAAAGATGGTTTTTTTTTGGAAAAATCGGCATCTTCTGTAAGTCGACCGCAGGCCCACTTAGCGAAGGGAAGTTCAAGTGTATACACAACCATATTCGTTCAGCGGAAGGATAAAACTAATTATCTGTCAAATCAGACCTGAGCTAAGTGTTACCATTCACAAAATAAGCACTAGTTAAAAAAAACGTTAGATGGCGGACCCTTTATTTCGACTGATGATGTGTGTTATCTACTAATTTATTTAGACCAAATTCAGAACCTTCCACTACTACCTTTCCAAAGATATACAAAAATCAACATTTTCTTTATGTGCGAGGTGCTACTCTCACTCTTAAAATTCGGCCTAGTTTTTGATTGGTGATTTGTTTACACCACAAATTAAGAGACTCTTACTATTACCGTTTTAAAGATATAGACACATAAATACAAATTTTATATGGGCGTGGCACCACCTAGTTGAACAATAGTGAAGCCACACAACAAATGAACGCTTTTTACATATGCTTTCTATAAAATTATATAAACAGTTTTAAAAATATTTTCAAGTAGAACTTATGCAATACAAATGAGTTCACTCTATCGCTAATAACTCGCGAACCAATGGACCTACAAGAACCGCATATATCTTGGTATTGACATCACCTTTCGTTTAAGTGCTTGCAAAATATCGGTTGGCACATTTCGGAGAACATCAATTATATATACATTGATGAAAAAAATATTGCCCAAGTGGGTATATCTTATTCGTTCTTCTATGGTCGAAACCTTGTGAGACGTCCAAGCTTGCCATATATATGTACATAATAAGACATATGGTTATAAAATTAAATATTACACTTAGAAAAACGCTTAGTTATGAATATATTTGCAATAAAAATAATAGAATCATATATGCGATATTATGAATATATTGTTACGTTTTTACCTTTTTAAAAAGATGTATTAATGAGTTCGTAGATTGTAGTTAAAATAAAATAAATCTTGTGTTTAGTTTTAATTAAAATCCTTTATTCAACACAATTTTGTGCACCACTGCTGTATGTAACCTTTTACAAGCAATAACAATTTTTATTCTTAATCACACTGTCTGTTTACAACTTTGTAAACAATAACAATTACTCGACCGATCTTTCTTCCTAAAGATCTTCCAACCAGATTAGGTTCGACCACAACCTTTTCAACCAGAGGTTATCCACACTTAACTCTTTTTACTGATTTAGCTCCAACTAAATTGGTTTTTTACTTCACGATTCACTTCACGAGTTTACTCCTTATAAACTCTCTTCACACAAACTACACTCGCTGAGTTTACTTTACTTAAACTGCATTCGCTGAGTTTACGGCACATAAACTGATTGCCGTTCGCATCGATGTGCTTTTTATATGGCTGAGTAAACAACACATCGAACAACACTCTGCTAATGGTTGTTGTTGTAGATTTGCTTATTTGTAACCAGCACGTATAGAGTTGTTCTTGCAGCTTTTGTTTATTTATTTTAGCGATGTAATAAGCGCTGTGATGCCCAACCTTATTTTCGTAACAATGTAATATAACCGGTCATTCGTGCAAAAATAACCGACTTATACGATATTTGACACTAAAACTCTTCCATTATGCTAAAGTCTGACATAAGTTTCTTTTTATATTGTCCTTAAAAGCTTTACTAAGTTCATATTTGAAAATCTTAAAAAAAAATATTAATAATATGACGCAAATAAATTTTGCTCAAACTCTTTATACTGTGTCAGATGAGACAAAGATAGGTCCATTGTTAATCCTAATTGCCACATAAATTTATATAAAATATCTCACACTATTAAGGTAAAATTCGATTCAAAATTTTGATAATTAATAAAGGAAATCTTTGAAAAAGAAACTTGTCATCACTCTTCTATAAAAATTGTTCCATAAATCAAAAAATTTTAAAATAAAGTCTTTATTTCGGTATGTAAGTATGGAATAGCTCACATTTCTGCTGAACTCTGTAGAAGTTCTTAGTTTTACTTTTCTTTTTTTTTTCTATTTGAAAGGAAAAATTTTTTAAATAAATTCAAGGCAAGAATAGAAATAAAAACGACGTTTATTTGTCATCACAGCTGTCAGAAGAATATTGAACAATTTTAAACATAATTCTGTTTAAGAAGACAAAAACTGTAATGCGAGAAAATATCAAAGGCAGCAACGAATTTAAGGAATGCTACAGCATTATTATTGTAATGAACATACCGTATGTAAATATGTAGATCAAAACTTATATTAAAATAAAAACAATAAAACTTATGATGTTATACACATACATACATACAAACATACATACATTGTTATTTTATATATTATTTCGTGTCCTATCGTAACCTACCCAGTTTTTTCTTTTTTTCTTAATATAGGGTCCGCCATCTAACATTTTTTTCAACTAGTGCTTATTTCGTAAATGGTAGCACTTACTCGTAGCTCATATCTAATTTGACAGATAATTAATTTTATCCTTCCGCTGAAGGAATATGGTTGTCTATACGCTTGAACAACGCTGAGAAATATTGCGACATTACTTTGAAAATCATGGTAATGTTGTAGAATCAAAAACCATCTTTTCAGATGAAGCTCAAAACAAAATTATCACATTTGGGGCACAAAAAACCCGCACGCATACATTGAAAAGCCGATACACCCAAGACGAGTCATTGTTTGGTGCGGATTTTGGTCTAGAGACATGATTGGGCCATTTTTCTTTGAAAATGAGCAAGGAGTGGCGTTAGTCTATGGCGACCGTTATCGGGCCATGTTGAACGAATTTTTGTTCACAAAAATTGAAGAGGAGGATATTAGCAACATTTGGTTTCAACAGGACGCCGCTACGTGCCACACAGCCGAAGCTAAACTCGATGTTTTGCGCCCTGTTAAAAAAAAAAAAAAAAATTATTTGGCGGACCCTTTATAAAACCTGTATTTGTTTACCATGATAGAGTATGGGATTTATCAAATCTAAGATATCTTTTTTTTCTCTGATACGCAATAATAGATTTCTTCATCATAAATCATGTGCAATTCAAAAACAATTCAAATCAATTGCACAAACAACATATATATTTAACTCTCAAGTGAGGACATATACGTTTAAGTTGAAGCTATAATTGAGACTGTGTGTGTGTAAGTATTTGAATGTTAAGATAATCAATTGTGAAAAACATTTTTGATTTTGTATTGACATTTATGAATTAAAGAGACACAGAAACACATAAGACTGTATGAACAAAAAATGGTGAGTGTACTCACTATACATACAACAATAGCGTATTCGTATGCAAGCGTGCACATACATGCAGTTAAACATTTTAATACATTTCCATATACGTACTATCATTATATGCTTATACATATAGCATAGAGTTGAGGTTAAAATAATAGCACAGCACTTTCTCTAAAGGGAATAATTTTGTTTTTATTTATCAGTGTACTAAACTGAATATCATCACTGATAGTTGTTTGTATTTACTATCATCACTAACACTATTATAATTACATGATTTTGTAAACACACACACACACAGACATATATGTATATAATACTTCAATTTAAATTTTCAACTACAAGTACTCTTATGACTGACTCTATGTATGTATGAACATACATACGAGTACGTATGTATGTTGGCAACAAAATAAAAAAGTTTTCATAGTTAATGTAGATATTCATTCATAAACGTATGAAAAGTATTGACAGATGTCTGTTGCATTTGTAGTTTTTTTCTCATTCTGCCTCTTACTGCATATCTGCATAATTTTTTGTGTTTTCAATATCCACTTTTGTGACTAACCCATACATAAAATCACACTCTTTTTTATTTATACACATACACAAACATACACATATACATCCATTATCAAATATGGTATGTAGAATACATGTCAATTAGTGTTAAATGAAAAGTTTTGTATGCAAATTCATTCAATTTTTTCACTCCCTTTCTATGGCCTTCCTTTTTCTGTGTCCTAAATAGAGAAAAAGAGAATGTCTAGCATTTTAGTACTTTACTGTATTTGTTATAATTCATTTAAAAATGGGCTTTATTTTCTTAAAAGTCTATGACGTCAAATGATTTTTAAAAACTTTAAAGTTTTGGTTGTGTTAAGTTAGTATGGTGTATAATTACCTTTGAAAGTGGGATATCCAAAGAACGTGTCGAAATGTTAATATAAAAAAGATTTAAAAGTTAAAATATATTTAAACATTTGAAAATGCTTATACAGGCAGTCAAAGAATTTTCAGGCCATATAACAGCCAGAAATATATTTTTGTTGATTTCTTTTCTAGAATATATATCAAGATAACATTACAGAAATAGGGTATAAAATTAGGTAAAAATTGGGTAAAATATTAAAGAAAATTTTGATTAAATAAATACATTGTTAGATACTTTTACCGGTCAATGCTAAACAACATACAAGTACTTGAGATAAATTATTTAAAATCTGAATAGTATTTACCATGATACTGAAGACTTATGATAACAGAAAAATAACATTTTTTTTTTCTTTAGAATTTTGTTTAATGTTTACGCTTAGACATTAAGTTCTGTATTGATAACAAATTGTTTTTCTAACAAATTGTTTTCTTATTGTTATTTAAAATTAATAGTATTAAGCAAATACAATATTTAAATTTTTAGTGCTCAAACACTCCCATGGAAACGTTAAGAAGATGCTGCGATATTTCAATTTACACACAACAGTTCAGTGTTGATTAAAAATCTCATTTAAATAAATTGTTTTGTTTACCACTTGGTTTTCTTCTTAAGCTCGTCGTCATTCAAATGAATGAATAAATGAGAGAAAGTATGAATGAATAAATGAATGAATAAATGAATGAGTGAGTATACGCACTTAAATTAAGTACTTAAGACTTAAATTTATATGTTTTCGTCTTTAGATATTTTCTTTTCTTATTTCTCTCTACTATGGCAAGGAATTCTATTTTAAAATTTTGTCTGTGCCATACAAAAAATTGTTCATTTTTTTAATAAACTGAGAAAGAGAGAAAGAAAAAGAAGAACATCGTATTGAATCCTATACCCGCAACTTATTTAATAACAATTTAAGAAATACTCCCTTAATCTTGTATTATATGATTATAAAGAAGCCAACATACTGACACAGATACTATGCAGACATATACATATGCAGAGAAACACACGCCCACACACACAGTGAGAAAAAGAAAACCAACAGAATTTCTTAAGCAACAAAATACTTATTTTAACTAAAAATCAAATTTAAAACAAAATTTTGTTTGAAAAACTTAATCAGCAGATTACTTTTTATATACTCTTAAACTCTCATAATATCGGTATACTCAGACCTCTTTATACGGCCTTTACTTTTACAGCATTTCACTATAACGGCTTGTCCAAATTATGAATTACCTTCGCTTTACGGCGCAACGTATACGAATATAATATATAATTACCCGAATAAATAATCGGGGATTCATTGTTTTTTAAGAAAATGTATAAGGCAGGTGAAAGCAACTCTCTTTACGGCCGTATAAAGAGCTGTTTGTGTATATGTATATAACTATATGCATATATATTTATATACATATGTGTGTATGTGTTTGTATAGACCAAGCATGAGTATTTGTAAATGTAAAATGTAACATATGAAATGGTTGGTATAAAATGAATTCAAATACAAAAAAATAGCACAGATATGTGCCATTTTCATAGACTTTTTGGTTAGAAAATAAACAGCAAAAACAACAACAACAACAACAACAACAACAATAACATGAAAAAAGGATGTTGCTGAAACAGTAGGAGTAGAACAACAAAAAATACAACCTACACAACTAAATTTTCTCAAAAAGTGTTAAAGAATGTAGACGACGTGCACAATGGGGGTTGCAACATTAAAAGAAAATATTTAAAAAAAAATATCTAAAAAAAAAAATTTGTTGGATAATAATTTAGAAAAATCTCTTTTTAAGTCAAATTTCGTATTTGCGATAAATAACCACTAGTCTTAGCTGTTACATAGCACATACTGCTAAACCAGCTTATGATTACTTATTGAACAACTTATCGTATTATTTCAATTCATGGCATGATTTGATGATCTCCTAGTCAAAACTTTATAAAAAATTATTTAAGCTATACATCAGCCCATTGTGCATTTGAAAAAATTCGAAAAAATCTTGAAAAACAAATCGCATCATATGAGAATAGAGAGGAACAACACTAAACCATAAAAATTTTCAAAAAAAAAAAGTTAAAGAAAAATAACACAAACTTCCTAAACAAATTTTTGTAACAAATTTTTGAATATGTTTTAGGCAAAACAACAATAACAACAACAACAAACATTAAAAAAATTATTTTTATCAGTAGAAGAGGGAAAAAGTTTTTAAAAAACTCTTAAGCCTTAAAATGTAGAAAAAGTAAACCATAAATTGAATCAATTTGAATTAAAGGAAAAAAATATATAATAAATTGTATGTATGCGTAGAAAACCAAAATCTAAATAAATACCAATAAAAAATAACAACCAACACCCTTAAGACATATACAGTTTAGAAATACATTCACATTTGTATCCTTAAAACAGCTTAAGAAGACCGTAAACTGGAAAAAGAAAAATCTATTAAACGGAAATTTATGCCTTTATTTTTCCTTTAAACTGGTTCTCGATTTTTTTGGCTAAAAACATCCAATGAGTTATCGATAGCCACCACCAACTGCCTTTTTATTATTATGATGATGTGAGAATGTCTTAAGAAGTATTTTTTATTATATTTTCTACTCTTTTAATAGCCCATATCTTTAAATTGCCAAGTGGTATGTGGCAAAGAGTCGAATGCCCTTTTACTTCTTTTCGTATGTGTTTGCTGCGAACTTATTTTTCCTCTATGGCTTTCACAAATTAAGGGTGAGGAACTTCAAAATAAAATGGCACAGTATTCAATTTGGTAACTCTGTGAAAAGTATTTTTCAAGCTACAGTGTTGCTTAGTTTTTCTTATAATGAAGAGATTTATCAATGCCTACAAATTAGCAATACTTATCAATCTCCTACTACTCAGCTTACTTCTTCGAGTTTAAAAAGAGAAAGTAGTTGCTATAGCGGGTACCCGTGGGCGTGGCGTGGTGTAGTGGTTAGAGCGCAGGCATACAACAGAAACGGACCAGATTCAAATCCCAGCAGAGAACATGACGAAGAAAAAAATTGATTGCGACCTCTAGATAATTCCACCTAAAAAATCCCCTGGCCTTCCAGGTGATTACCTCTGGCGATGATGACAAGCATCAGACGGATGATCAGGAAAAAACGCTACTTAATAAGAAAAAATACAACGCTAAGTAATGATCACCACCACTTAGCAAGCATCTTCCACTACACACAATCATATGGAGATAAGCTACAGTAGATTACTCATCTACTTAGCTTGTAAATCAATTTTATTGTGAAGAAACTGAAACAAGATAATGGATGCTTTGTGAAAAGCCAATACTCTCCCTAGAGGAGTGACGAAGATACATTGTCTAGATGAAACAGCACTGCACTTGATGAGTTCCTTTTCCTTTAGTAGGAGTAGTAACAGTAGTAGTAGTAGTACTTGCAGTAGTGGTAGTAGTAGTATCGAATGATTTTTTAAGACCTTTTGGATTTGATTTAAAAAAACACATAAAATTTAGAGATATGATAGATCGATCTATATAATTCAAAGTATTTTGGCATGCTCTCTCGTACATATCGGCCGGTATCTCATGAATACGTTCTTCAATACTGGCGCCAGTGCGTCAACCGTTGTGGACTTGTCCTTAAAGATATGAGACTTAACATATCCCTACAAATAATAGTCTAAAAGCGTTAAGTCGCACGATATAGGCACCCAATTGGCCGGACCCAAACGTAAAATAAGCCAAGCTCGTCTATCAATTGGGCCATTATTTCACGTGCTGTGTGGCATGTAGCACCGTCTTGTTGAAACCACATGTCAGCCAATCTTTTCTTCTATTTTGGGCAAAAAAAAATATAAAAATTGTAATCCTCGCACGGTAGCGCTTGCCATTCACAGTAATGTTTCTGCCTTCGTCGTCTTTGGATCAATGATGCCACCAACCCATAATCCACACCAAACAGTGCGTTTGTCGGGATGTATTGGCAGTTTTTGTAATGCTTCTGGCTGCTCTTCACACCAAATACGGCAATTTTGCTTGTTCACGTATCCATTCAACTAGAAATTAGCTGATCATAAAATGGAAGAAGTCCACGATGCACATTCTTAACCGAGCATGAATTTTGATAATAAAATTCAATGATCTGCAAGCGTTGTTCGTTTGTAAGTCGATTCATGGTTAAATTATAGACCAAACTGAACATGTTTGACATTAACATGTTACACGAAAACATCTAAGCTGCCAAAAACAGTGTTTCCAAAAAGAAAATTGCTAAAAAAAATACCCGACAATAGAACTAGTAGAAGTATTATAGTAGTGTAGTAGCAGTACTAGTAGAAGTAGTATAGTAGAAGCAGTATAGTAGTGGTATTAGCAGTAGTAGTTATAGTAGTAGTAGTAGTAGTAGTAGTAGTAGTAGCAGTGGTTATAGTAGTAGTAGTAGCAGTAGTAGTATCAGAAGTAGTAGTAGCAGTAGTTATAGTAGTAGATGCAGTAATAGTAATAATAATAATAGTAGTAGTAGTAGTAGTAGATGCAGTAATAGTAATAGTAGTAGTAGTAGTAGTAGTAGTAGTAGTAGTAGTAGTAGTAGTAGTAGTAGTAGTAGTAGTAGCAGTAGAACTAGTAGAAGTAGTATAGTAGTAGTATTAGCAGTGGTAGTAGCAGTAGTAGTAGCAGTAGTAGTATAGTAGTAATAGTAGCAGTTGTAGTAGCAGTAGTAGTAGCAGTAGTACTAGTAGAAGTAGTATAGTAGTAGTAGTAGCAGTTGTAGTAGCAGTAGTAGTAGTAGTAGTAGTAGCAGTAGTAGTATCAGAAGTAGTAGTAGCAGTAGTTATAGCAGTGGTACCAGTAGTAGTAGCAGTAGTAGTAGCAGAAGTAGTAGCAGTGGTAGTAGTATAAGCAGTAGTAGTAGCAGTAGTGGTAACAGTAGTGGTAGCAGTAGTAGTAGCAGTAGTAGTAGCAGCAGTAGTAGCAGTAGTAGTAGCAGTAGTAGTGGCAGTAGAAGTAGCAGTAGTAGTAGCAGTAGTAGTAGCAGAAGTAGTAGTAGCAGTAGTTATAGTAGTAGTAGCAATAGTAATTGCAGTAGTAGTAGCAGTAGTAGTAGCAGAAGTAGCAGTAATTATAGTAGAAGTAGCAGTAGTAGTTGCATTAGTAGTAGCAGTAGTAGTAGCAGAAGTAGTAGTAGCAGTAGTAGTAGTATTAACAGTAATAGTAACAGTAGTAGTAGCAGTAGAATAGCAGTAGAAACTATAGAAGTAGCAGTAGTAGTAACAGAAGTAGTAGTAGCAGTAATAGTAGCAGTAGTAGTAGCAGTAGAATAGCAGTAGAAACTATAGAAGTAGCAGTAGTAGTAACAGAAGTAGTAGTAGCAGTAATAGTAGCAGTAGTAGTAGCAGTAGAATAGCAGTAGAAACTATAGAAGTAGCAGTAGTAGTAACAGAAGTAGTAGTAGCAGTAATAGTAGCTGCAGTGGTGCTTTCCTTTTCAATATAATCTATGAAAATACAACCGTGTGCAATTAAAAAAAAACTGGGACAGCTACAGATCTGGCTTGGTGGTATAGCCAACCTTCCAAATAAAGACAAAAAGACCTTTCCCTGATGGTGGTAACTACTATAACTCTCTTGATTCATTCGGGTATCATCAAAATGGGGCTTGTGTTTCCCTCTTCTATCGACCCTACAAACCCATGTGCTCGTATAAAATAAACAAAAATATTTTTCATAGTTGCCAGAGTTTTACTTCAGACTTGTATTTTCCTTAGATAACATTCGTTTTTGATTAATTGTCCAGTAAATCGTCCAACGATGTATCACAAAGAAAGTTCATATTTTACCCGCCACTGTTTATATATGGAACGTAACGTAATACCAAATTTTCTTATATAAGCAGACTTTAAATAAAAAAATAAAATTAAATTAAATCACATTTCAACTTGAATTGTGTCTTTCGCTGTGAGTATAGTTATTGCTTTTTTTATTTTTTTTTTTTTTTATTTTTTATTTAAATCTCCTGGATTAATATTATTGTTACATAATCAATTAAAATATTATTTTATATTCCATACAGTATGTAGTACATCCGACACTGCTCTGTTCGGGTATGATTGCAATAAAGAAAACAAATATTTATTACAGTCGACATTTAAAACACAATTTTAAGTTGAATTGGATTGAAAAGTCAAAAGCACTGACACGGGTGTCAGTGTCAGTAATGAAAATTATTTATTTAAATAACATTGAAAGGATTTATATGGTAGACAGGATTCTGTACATCAAAATATTGCTGTTGTTGTTGTTTATATTACTACAAGTACTACAGTTATTATTGTTTTCATTTTTAAGTATTATGTACTGTTGTTGTTGTGTTTGTTTTCTTTGTAAATGTTAAACAAAAATCACTTTGGTTCAATGGAGAGTAAAAATAAAAAATAAAAAAGAATATTAAAAATTAATATTTACATTTATATTTGAAATACTGACTGTATTTAATATTTACAAAAGTCTGTATGTAATTTTACATGCAGACAAATATACTATTTGTATACAAATTATGAAATAAACCCGGAATTACATTAACACTTGGACAACACGTAAGTTATTTTTTTAACAAATTGTAGCTTTAAAGGATGGTTCAAAGTACTAGCGGGCTATTCATCGTGTAAAAAACATTAATTCACTAGCCAGATAAAGCGCAAGTATTAAATATGGACCTATTATAATACAATCTATGAATGTAGAAAAAAAAATCCTATTATTTTTGCGTCATGAGATTAGCTTTCACAAGAAGAAGTATTGAAATAAAAATCTTTGAAAGGTCGTAAAGCCTAAAATTATTCATAAAATCTTTGTAATGATACTGCAGAATTGGATAATGGAAGTGTAGAAGATGACTGAGGTTAAAGGTGTTTGAAACTAGAATATATAGATATGAAAAAGTTATAAAATAATTTCATTTCATAATCACCAAATTATGAATATCGCACCTCTAATTTAAAACTTATCATCGATGTAATGACATTTTAATGCAAGCAAATAAGAACAAAACGCACAATATTTGACTCATATCACACATATCTTGATGTCACATCTTTTGCCAACCCAGGCAGCTAGTTTTTCTCAAGCGCACAGCCTTCAAAAATTTTTTCGGCATATAACTACTTTGGTGTAGTCACTATCGCTATGTCATTTATTAATAATAAAACTTTCTAACAAATACATTTACATTACATACGACATGTATGTATAATTGATCTGAGGTTACCAAGTACCAGGGTTGGCAACCCACTGGGTAGCTTAATTAAACCCACCCGGGTTTTTTTTATATAAACGTCTTTGTAGTTCTTTTACAACAAAAATAATTAAAATTTACGTATTGGCAGTACAAATTAATTCGGCCATTTTTTTTGTTTGTTTTTTTTTACTCAACAAATATAATGACTTAACAAATTTATCAGAATTTTCGAAACTTAATGCTTTTGGTGTCGCTAGTCACTTCTCTCGATTTATATCGAGCTTTCTCAGAGATCGCTCTATAAGAGTGGTTATAGATGGGGTCTCATCCGACGAGTTCAGGGTAAACTCAGGGGTACCGCAAGGCTCTGTTCTTTCTCCTACTCATTTTCTAACATTTCTTAACGACATTCTTTTCTCACTTCTAATCCTATTTACTCTTTTGTGGATGACAGCAACATTTGTCACACATATTCTTTTGATCGTAGACCGAGCCTTTTAGAGGTTGGGGCAAGAAGGATGAATATGAACTTCACACTCACAAGTGACCTGGTGAAGGTCTCCAAGTAGGGTCGTGCGAACAGGGTCAATTTTAATGCACGTAAGACACAATGTTGTTTCTTAACTCACAGACGTGGTGGTATGCTGTCATCTGTGTCAATGGGTAATGTGGATATTGAGGAATCAGATGCTCTTGAAGTTCTGGGCATGAGAATTCACTGTGACGTTCGTTGGAATGATCACATATTTCAAGTGTTGGTTTTTTGAGATGGTGCAAGAAATACTTCACTCCATCTGATCTCCTTAATATTTACAAGACCTATATCTGACCCAAAATGGTATACAACTGTATGGGCCAGTGCTTCAAAGTCTATTTTGGAGCTTATCGATCGCGTACAGGTGAGGACGAAGATGCTCATCAATGACGGTAGGGTAGCCAACTCTATCGATTCATTGGAGCACCGTCGCAATGTGGCGTGTGTTTCATTGTTCTATCGGTACTATAACGGAATGTGTTTTAACGAAATTAAGGAATTAATAGGGAGAATTCGTTCTTTGGTCGCACTGTTCGGTTGTGGAATAATCTTTCAGCGAAAGTATTTCCTGCCACTTACGACATGAGTAAATTTAAATCTAACGTCCATAAACACTACTCCCTCTATCCTCCTTCCAATAACCTATTTTCCTAGTACCAACACAATGCACTGCATGATTAGCGGCCATCCCCTGGGTGCTGGTCTTATATAAAAAAAAAATAAAATAAAGAAAATAAATAAATAAAAATTTATCAAATCATTGCTTCTTTTCCCCACCTCTGAGCCAATGTCCGAATTCTGTCACAGAAAAACTTCTCGTCTTTTGAGGCGATGCACTTTGCAGCTGATTTTATATTTCTTTAAAAGAAGAGATTCGGTGATGTGCCAAAAGATATTGTATCCGACGAAACAGCCAATAGTCAGAAGGAGTAATGGTTGGGGTACTACATTAGATCGTTTCTAACAATTGTTTGGCGAATTTTGAGACGTGAGACCGAGCATCATCATGCAAAAGGAAAACTTTATCTATCGGTCTATCTTCATATGGATGTTTTTCTCATAATGCACGGCTCAAAGGAAGTATTGTTCCGATAAATCTACTAACAAATAAACAAAAAGTATTGTCGAAATGAACGAAACTTGGAAGCAATTATAAAACCCCATAAAAGTCGGTGGGTTGGGTTTCTCCAACCCTGTTAAGTACTCAGCGTAAATCATATTGTTTTGTAGCTTATTAAACAGCCTTTCTTAATCAGCTAAAATTTTTTTATTTTTGGTCATTCAATATCCACTATACACTGTTAAAATATTTTTTAATACTTTACGATTAAAATCAATCTCTTTAATGACCCTTAAGTTGTATTGATTTTATCTGTTTTTATTATTATTGTAGTTTTTTTTTGTAAAATTTATTAATACTTGACCGAATGAATGGTTGGTTGGCTACATTTACAACAAGAACGACATTTTAATGCACTGGCTACAGCCACACAGACGTTCATAAGTCCATAAGTCCTCTGTGCAATAACAAAACGGCCTGAGTTACTTAATACTTATGAGCAAGCAACAGTCAGCCATAAACAATAAATAAAAATAAAAAAATATATTTTTATTGTTGTAACTGCATGTGTGTATGTGTGTGTATATATTTGTTGCATAAACTATTTAACAAATTTTAATTTATTGCATCATACCCACATAGAACCAGCATACATACGTAAGCAACATGCGAATTAATTTTGGAAAATAAATATTTATTGCGCGCATTAAAAAAGAAAACATTTTTTACTCTTTTACACCCTACACCACATCATTATGATGGTATGGGATATATTGAGATATTAGTTTGCTATAATCTAACGAAACAATCACTTCTCATCTCTACTGCTTACAACTTAAACATATTTTTCTCTCACCTCCTCTAGGAAGCATATTGCCTTTTCACAAAGCATCCATTGCTTTGTTACATTTTCACTAATCAAATCGATTTTTCAAGTTAAGGGCTATAATTACATCTCGCCTTTAATATTGTTACGTTTTTATCTTTTTAAAAACGTGTTGTTATGAGTTCGTAGATTGTAGTGAAAGTAAAATAAATTTTGTGTTTGGTTTTAATTAAAAAATCCTTTATTCAACACAGTTTTGTGCACCACTGCTTGTAATCTTTTTACAGACAATAACAATTTTTATTCTTAATTACTCTGTCTGTTTACAATCTTGTAAACAACAACAATTACTCGACAGATCTTTCTACTTAAAGATCTTCCAACCCGATCGTAGTTATAACTTAGGTTCGATCACAACCTTTTCAACCAGAGGTTATCCACACGTAACTCTCTTTGCTGAGTTAGCTCCAACTAAACTGTTTTTTTACTTCACTACTAGCTTCACGAGCTTACTCCTTATAAACTCTCTTCACACAAACTGCACTCGCTGAGTTTACGACACATAAACTGATTGCTGTTCGCATCGATGTGCTTTTTATATGGCTGAGTAAACAACACATCGAAAGCTCTCGAGCCTCTCGATATTTCAGGTAGATTTCATTTCTTTCTTTAAATTTCTTTTTAGTTCTTTTGTAGCCATGAGTATGTAAACATCTACCTCTTTCAGCTCTTAGTGTTTGTTGTTGCTTGTTTATTGTCTGTTACTT
Organism: Wohlfahrtia magnifica; assembly: GCA_023159175.1. Taxonomy (NCBI): domain Eukaryota; kingdom Metazoa; phylum Arthropoda; class Insecta; order Diptera; family Sarcophagidae; genus Wohlfahrtia; species Wohlfahrtia magnifica. The sequence goes on from JAKWBJ010000537.1 coordinate 5,695,676, forward strand.
ATTTTCTTTGCTGCTTAATTATTATTGTTGCCGTGTTAATTTTATTTACTTTTTCTCTGTTAATGGTTGTAGTTGTGGATTTGGTTGTTTGTAAATAGCACGTATAGGTGTTCTCGCAGCTATTGTTTATTTATTTTAGCGATGTAATAAACGCTGTGGTGCCCAACCTTACTTTCGTAACAATATAGATTTTAGTAAAAAGCAACTTTAGCTAAAGTGAACTTTAAAGTCTACTTTAACGATTTTCATTATTACAACTTACTTGTAAAATAAAGTGAACTTTTTTTAAAATATGGCAGTGCCGGAGCAATATCGATAACGATAAAGAACTTCTTTAAAATATATGTGTGTGTGGTTTTATTTTTTTATTTTTGTGTTTCTTGTGATCTGCCTTCATAAAAGCTTATTTATCATGTTTACATTTAAAGTTGCCATATTGAAAATAATATATATATATGGCAAGTTCAAACATAATCTTAAGTTTAAAAGCTACAGACAGGATGATCTTCCCTTTAGCTATACGCTTATTTTTACCTCATTGTATACTTATAATAATGAAAAATAAATTATCTGCCCGTTAAAATCCTACCTTTAGTTAAAGGCAAATTGTAATAATTACCCTAAGTAGAAAATTAATCCGCTGTAGCCCCCTCCATACGATTGAGTAGTGGTGAATATCTTTGATAATTGGTGGTGATCTTTACTTTTCTCCCAGTTAATGGCGTTTTTCGTGATAATGGGTGCTTCTTTTTTCTTTTTAATATGGAGTTGTCTAGAGAAAAGTTGAAGCCTCTTTATTCAACATCCGAAACCTCAGTTGATTTTCTTTTACGTCATGCCCTCTGCTGTGGCTCGATCCTGGACCGCTTGTGCTATTATACATGCGCTCTAACCACTACAGCATGCCATGCCCTTAGCTATTTAGCCGAAGCAACTATAAAAGAGTGACAAAAATTTTTCGACAGAAAATCGGGCAGTACGCATTTTTGATGTCTATCCATGAATCAACTATACATGGCTGGTGAGTTTTAACGCATCCATCGTAGAGCATTAACCTTTCACTATATGCCTAACATTTGTTTAGGTGTCTGTAAAACTCTTTTATTGGTAAATACAGGAGAAGGAAATGGCTAACCGAAGAGCCGTTGAAAGCTTCATTTGGCCAAGTTTCCAAGTACAATGTCACAATGAATTAAGTGTGAGTTCACCATTCGTAGATTTTTATAAAATTCTAGTATTACTGGCTAAAAGGTTTCTTTTACAAGCACATTTAGAATCTTTTTAAAAACCTATTGTTACAAAAATAAAAATGCAACACTGCATTGTGGGATTTTGATATATGTCCAGTTGGCAGCACTGCCGCATCGACTATTTTTAGCGGATATGGAAATAGAAGATGGTCGATATTTCCTGAACCTTCTAAAATGCAGGTAATTAGGTATATAAAGGGCTGTTTTACCTACATGGGAGTTAGTTATCGTTTGGCTATCGTAAGATAAATTCGTGTTAAAGCTGAAACAAAAGTGTTGTTAAAGCGAATATTAATTTGTTGTAAACTGTATAAAAGTTGTTGTGTAATAAATAAAAATATAACAGTAAAACAACAAAATAAAACGGTATTTATTTTATTTTAAACGCCATTTAAACGAACTTTAACGTTTTAATGAGGTTAAAACGTAACAATATATATGACTTATAATTAGCAAACCGAATTAAGTCAAAATTGGTCAATTTTTTCATAATTGTGTTCAAATTGTTGAAATTACTAATAAGTGAGATGATATGATCAGACTTAAATTTCTTGTAAAGAAATTGAGCCCAAGTACCCTTAATTCTCATTTCTAAGGCCTTCTAAAATTGATTAAAATTGCCCTACTGTTGATCTTTTAATAGAGTAATTATAACCCATAGATGAGAGTTTCATTTCTATGTAAGGTTAAGCCAAGTATATTCATTATAGGGTATCAAATAGCCGCTGTATATCGTAAATAGCATCCTGGTTATGTTTTATTATTAATATTATTTATTTGTAATTTTTTTATTGTTGTTGTAATTCGAGCATATATTATATACCACCAATGAATTCATATTTATTGAACTTAAGTGTTAAACAAATTCTTTTTAAACAATATTTTCCCATTTTTCTTTTCAATATTTTATTTTTTATTTCATTTGCCTTTTATTTAATAATAATTTCAATATAATGAATTTTTGTTTTCATTGTTATTGCATTAAAAACAAATATCCTTAAATACGTATCACGACAAGGAAACTCTAGGCAGACAGACAGAGCTTTTTGTTTTCGCAAGTGTCGCATAAGAAGTGCAGAGTTTTAATAGAATTTCTGTTGCATAAAGTCGAGAGAGTAAATAAAAGAGTCCAGTCTCCGATGCACAACAACACCCACACACACATTTTCATTTATTTGTAGTGCTGTAAGGAATGGCAGAATAAAATCAATGCTGTCAGTTTATCTTTCAGAGAATGGTGGAATTGTCCATCGCGATATTGCCAAGAGTACTTGTATAAAAAGCGCGCTATACTTGCGGATTTCATTGAAAGTTTTTCAAGGAGTTTGTTACAGTCTGCAAAGGATAATACTATAGCGGGACGTAGTGTGAGCATACAACACATGTGGAAGAGGTTCGAATCCCAGCATAAGGCATGACGAAAAAAATTTAACTGCGGTTTCGAGTATTTAATAAAAAGATTTCAACCTCCCTCCAGACAAATCCATCTGGAAAAGCTCCCCTGATTCTTCCAGCTTACCTCTGGCGATGATGACAAACATTAGACGAATAATTGGAGAAAACGTTACCCACTGGGAAGACATTTTAATACTAAGTAAGGATCTTCACCACTACACACAATCATGTGGATGCAAGCTATAATACAACCAGATGCATACTGTTTAACTATGAAAACGAGCAGAGCCTCAGATCATAGCGTTTCTTAATAACAGTGAAATGATGTACAAACACAAGCCACCAATATATTGCAAACCGTTGTTTTCTTTCTGTTACTTTGAGGTTTTCGGTCTCAATGGCCAAGTGTCACTTCAATAATGAATAACAACAGCAACAAATATATTAAAATAAAACAAAAACAAACAATTGAATTTAAAGAATTTACTTGAAGTTATTAAGTTTGTGTTGTTGGTTGATGGCAAATATCGGCGAAAACATATTTTCATTCTTTCGTTCTCTTTTCTTCCTCTCTCTCTCTCTCTCTCTGAAGAATACTCAGACGGTCAAGAAAGTACATGGCGGCAGAAGTGCTTTTGCATGTAACTTTTTACCATTTCTGGAGTAGTAGCAAGGTATCCCAAATTCATTGATAAGCTCCTACAAATTTATTTGTAAGAAAAATAGGCGTCTATTGAAAGCTGTTCTACCTTTTAATGGGATTAAAAGAACAAAGATGCTCGTGCCTAAACAGAGGATAAATACAAGAGTAGTACTGTTTTTAAGAAACGGAAGCTACTCTACTATGCAGCAAATACACCAATTCGGAGTCAATCCCTGCAACTCTGCTTGATGAAGCATGAAAAACCAAGAGCTTTTTCCAAATGAAAATTCTTTCCTTTTTTTTGTTGATATACCCATACACATATGTATGTACGAGTATATATTTAAAAGGGATGTTGGCGTAACTGCGTGTGTATGTGTTTCTTTACAACTGAATGTCCAATACATTTGAAGTATTTTGTTGCTGTTGTTGTTTTATTTATATTTTTTTAATTCCATTATCCTTCATTTACATGTGAATGAAGTATTTGAGCAAATACAATAAAAAATTTTAATTGCTTGTGAATGTTGTTGCTCGTTGTTGTTGTTGTTGTTGGTATTTTTGTTGTAATTGTAGTTGTTGTTGTTGTTTTGATGCAATAATAATATAAATATTACAATAAAAACTTATTTTTAAAAGGAAATATAATCTGTTTGTGTGCTGTTCGCTGAGGTAATAGAAAACTGCAATATTTAAATAAAGTTTTTGCAAACAATTAAAAAAACTTAAAAGTTAAAAAATAATACAAATTTCAAATTTATAGATAATTTGTTTTAATAATAATTAATCATTTATTCCTTTAACTCCTTGAGGAGCATAGAGCCTCTGAGAAACATATTAATTGTTTACGATTCTGCGCCAATCTCTTCAACTCCTTGCAAGGGTGTCCAGCTTGTTCCACTTATGTCATCACTGGCCTGCGTCACGTAGCCTTCGGTTTTCCTGTTTCCTTGAACTTTGTGGATTATTAGTAATCATATATGGTAACGGGTGTATTTTACACATAAGTTGGTGTTACTGATAACGTTTGGTCAAAAGAACTCCAGATTTTCTCAAGTTTCGCAAAAGTCGTTGCAGTCCAAGTTATTCTAAAGGGTCAAAATAATATATATATTTTTTTTTGAAAATGCTTAAAAAAAAAACTAATGAATATTTTCTCAAATTTCTTTTTTTATTTGAAAGTACAATCCTTCCGGTTAATAATGGAAAATAATTTCATTCAAATGGCTGCCTCGGCTGGCCATGCAGTAGCCTATATGATCGATCCAATTTTTAAGCACATTGTCGATTGTGTGCAGCTATATTTCACCAATGGCTTCACGAATATTGTCCTTTAAAGCGTCAATTCTCTCGGGATTGTTGACGTAACACTTATCTTTGACAGCACCCCTCAAATAATAATCCAACGGTGTCAAATCGCAGCTCCGAGGTGGCCAAACAACATCAGCTCTGCGGCTGATAATGCGACCTTCAAAAACAGGGCGCAAATTTCGAGTGTAGCTTCGGCTGTGTTGCACGTAGCGTCGTCCTGTTGAAATCAAATCTTGCTAATATCCTCCTCTTCAATTTTTGTGAAAAAAAATTCGTTCAACATAGCCATGATCGCCATTGACTGTAACGGCCACTCCTTGCTCATTTTCGAATTATGCCTCTGGACCAGAATCCGCACCAAACAGTGACTCGTCTTAGGTATATCGGCTTTTCAATGTATGCGTGCGGGTTTTCTGTGCCCCAAATGCCACAATTTTGCTTGTTTACATACCCGCCAAGATCAAAATGAGCTTTATCTGAAAAGATGATTTTTTTGGCAAAATCGATATCTTCTGTAAGTCGATCGCAGGCCCACTTAGCGAAGCGAAGTTCAAGCGTATACACAACCATATTCGTTCAGCGGAAGGATAAAATTAATTATCTGTCAAATCAGACATGAGCTAAGTGTTAGATGGCGGACCCGATAAAATATAGTTTCTTTATAATGAAGTTATTTGCTAGTCCAATGCAAATTCATTATAGGGAATTTATATTTTTAAATATTTTTTATTGCAATAACTATGCACATGGCGGACCCGTTAATACTGCCGAGGTACGAAAAAGAGTCCACAGATTCAACGGAGCTGTTTTTATATAAAAATCTGTGAAGTTGTTTGACCCGACGCTGATGGTCTTTGTCTTATCAATATTCAGCCATGTTTCTTTGCCTCTTCTACCAAATCATTGAGTTTCTGTTGCGTGTCCGTAGCGACGGTAGGCAAATGTCGTTGGATAATCGAGACTTCCAGCTGTTCCGTTAATATTAATGGTAAGCTTCGGTTTCGCCCATGCACAGATATCTTGAATATGTCATCCCAGTCCATTAAAAATAATATTGTTGAGAGGATGCAGTCCTACCGAACTCCACAATTTGTTTCAATTGAATCAGGCAGGCGACCATTCCGAAGAACTCTATGTTTAAGGCCGCCTTTATGGGCTTTTGTCGGAGTTATTTGTTTGTTCGGTATCCCAGAATTGTGGAGCACATTCTGTATTGACGTACGATTGTTACGATTAAAGGCCGTTCTAAAATCAATGAAAGACAAGTAAACAGAAGACCAAAATTAATTTATCTGCTTCCAAATATGCAGGATATTTATATGATCAATACATGATATATTGTCTCGGAAGCCAACATGTTGCTTACGAATAGCACGATGCGACGGAGAAGAATGCCCCACTGTTGTTCTTGCACTTCAAAGAAATTTAAATCAAGATAACCTCCAACCAGTCAGCAGGCAAATAATCTTCTCGGCAAACAGTGCCGAAGACCAGGTGAAGTAGTTTCGCCCCTGTTTCCGGACAAGCTCTGAGTATCTCAGGTAAAATGTCGTTTGCACCTTGAGCCTTTCCTGACTTAAGATTTTTGTTAGCCTTCACGATCTCGACCACTGAAGGAGGACCGGTGTTGATGCTACTATTTCTAGCCTTATCATCAGGCAAATTAGTAGACAAACTTCTTGGAATGTCGGTTTTTACTAAGAGCTCAGAAAAATTTTCATTCCATCGGCCAACTTGCTTTTCAGCACTGTGTAAATGTATGCCTTCCTTCAATATTACGGGACGGCCCTTTTCGTAGCCTTTTCCGGACAGCTAACGACTAACCTTGTACAAGGTCTTCAAATCTAAGTTAATAGGTACCATCTCTACTCTGCTGGCAAGGTCGTGCAATCATATTCTAGTATCGTCCCTGTGCAACCTGTTCGCTGTCCTGTTAAGATCATTATATCTTCTAGCGGGTTTATGCTTTAAGGTCAAATCTTTCGTGTTATCTCTGTCTTTCTTTACTTCTCAAACTATCATCTCACAAGTGTTTTCACTCATCCAGTCCTTTATATCCTGGGTTGGAAGCCAAGAATACTACCGCTAGCCCGGAGGACCACTGAGCATTAGCACCATAATCGTGATTAATAATAATGATTTTGATTATAATTAATCACAGTTTTTGTCATTGCAATGATGTTGATCCTTATATATCGCGTTACACTTATTCAGAGAAACACGTGTTTAAAAGGTGGTATTTAGGATAACATTCTCGATAATATTCACTTGAAAGTAAGTGAAATATCTCGAAAAATATTGGTATTTGCTTCGGTCAGTCAATCATTAAACAAATGAAAAATTTTTCCAATGGTGATGCAAGACCAGCTGACAAGCTGTCAAAGATAACGGATACACTATATATCAACCACATGTCAACTTAGAATTATTTCGGAAAGACTGGAATCATCATGTCAATCATATTTTTGATGAGCCAGGCGTCATCACTGCACTTGTTACAATCGTTCGTATAGCCCGGACCTTGCACCACCTGACTACAATTTATTGTCTGTAAAACTTTTTTATTGGTAAAAAAAAAAAAAATTAGTCAAACGAAAGAAACGCTGAAAATTACTTGTCAAAGTTGTGAGTCTGCAAACCACAGAAATTCTATAAATTTAATTATGGAGCTGGAGGTGGGTGGCATGGTGTAGTGGTTAGTGCGTACGCATAACAACACACTTGACTCAGAAGAGTGCCACAGCAGAGGACATGGCGAAACGATTTAATTGTGGTGTCGAGTGTTTCAAAAAGAGGCTTCAACTTCTCTCCGGATAATTCCATCTAAAAAAATAAAGAAGTAGCACCTCTGACCTTCGACCTTACTTCTGGCAACGATGGCAAACATCAAGCGAATGATCACGAAAAACGCCACCTACTAGGAAAAAAAATTACAATGCTAAGTAAAGATCACCACCAACACTTAGCAAGGATCTTCACCACTACGTAATATATGGAGACGATCTAGTTACGTTGATTACTGAAATTGAAACAAAGCCACATGCTTCCTGGAATAGTGATGGAGAAAAATATGGAGCTATGCGTGACAAATGACAAAAGATAAATATTAATTTACAAAATTACGCCATACTTCTTTTAGCAACGAGTTCATATTCCCAGCCATCATTTTTCATTTATCCTTCACTTAAGCTAAAGTTAAGTAAGAGAGTAATCATATCATAATAATACGCATGATCCACATAACCGAAAATTATAACAAAGGCTAGCGATAATGTTGGATATAGACGTCTTCTCACCTCAACGCTACCTAAGATAGCTTACTAGCTTAATAATGCTTAAGACATTACATTCCACCTCTTTTATTCAGTTCGTTTTTAAAGCAAATGTGCAGCGTTTATTTAGTTCGGTCATTGGGAAAGGATTTAATTGATTTTATGACATTAAAGTCAGTTCGAATTCGTCATATTTGTTGGCTCAATTAAATTTCTTCACTTTACGTAACATTTTCATTTTGTATTTAATCAATGTTTACAGAAATTTAACACAAAACTTAAGCTTTGCCATTGTTATTTTTTAATTAAGCTGAGAGCTGATACTTTTTACCACCACGCATTACATTTTTTTCTGTTCTTTGACTGCTTTGACCATTTGCAACGATTTAAATCTCTTTTGTATGAAAAAATTAAAAAGAATTAACTTCCACACAACCACCAGTACTTCATGGGAAATATTTCAAGAATTTTTTGTGAAATTAATACCGAGTACTTGCCACAAGTATTACAAATAAGATTTCACTTCATTTTATAGAAAAACAATATTTAAATACGTTTTTATTAAATAAAGAAAAGACATAAATTTGTGTAAAGGAATGACTGAATGTCTGAATAAAAATGAAAAAAAACAGCCATAAGTAGTTCATAAAAAGACAACAAAAATGAAAAAATGCAAATATAATGCCATTAAAATCATAAGATACCAACTTTGCCATATAATGGCCCTTAAAAATGGCCAGAATAAAATTGAAAATAAAAAAGTATTTAAGCGACATAAATAAAAAATAAAAAAAATTGTTTTGCATTTGAAGTCAGTAAAGCGAAAATTATTGAAACGCTACTAAGGCTTAATATACTGATAGGCAGGTTCAGTCCATAGCTTAACACCAAATATTCGATAAATAAGAGATTTATTGTAAATATTTTTTGTCTTTTTGTTAGATGATGTACAACAAATAGAGACATTTCGAAAAATAGTCCCGGGTGTCCGCCGGGAAGATACGCTACTTGGTTTTGCCGCCATTTTGGTAAAGTTTTGGTTAGTCTTGATAGTTCATATTTGGCAGTCGTGAAGTAGAGACGTGGCAAATTCATTGTGGGAAAATATTCAGTAAACCAACGTGTTTTAATCCTTAAAATAGCTCGCCCATGACAACCCCGATTTTGATTAAAAATCATAATGAGTGACGAGGCGCATTTTCATTTGAATGGTTATGTGAATAACCTTCAAATTATTCATCAGTCACCTTTGCATCCAATAAAAGTGTAAGTCTGGTGTGCAATTTGGTCAGGAGGCATCATTGTACCTCAATTCTTTGAAACCGAAAACGGCGTAAGGGTAACTGTCATAGGAAGCGATATCGTGATATGATTGAAAACTTTTTAACGCCACAACTGCATGTTTTGGCTGGACTAACATGTGGCTTGAACAAGACGGTGCCACATCGCATACAACCAGGATTACAATGAAATTACTGCGAGACCTCTTTCCACAACAAATTATTTCAAGGAATGATGATGTTGATTGGCCTCCACTGTCGCCTTATTTGACTGCTCTGAACTTCTTTTTGTGGGGAATCTGAAAAGCCAAACAAAATATTCGTGATGAAATTAATGAAATAACGCCTGAAATGGGTGATAATGTAATGACAAATGTGCACAAAAGGGCTCGCATTTGTGAGGCTAACAAAGGCGGGCATTTATCTGATATTATATTCCATACATAATTGTCGACTTTAAATAAAATATTTATCAATATAAGATCCATTCTTTTCATATAATCAAAAATTAGAAACAAAATAAGTAGTATGCCTTCCCGGCGAACACCCTGTATTTGTAAATAAAAATGAAGAAAAACCACCGGAGCTATGAAGGCATTAACTGCCGATGTGAGTGTCATTTTATTAACTGCGAAGGTGTTTGTTGAACTGTTCTTCTTTTACAACATGATGGACTGGTGGAAAGTACTGGATATCGCAGCTAAAATATAGCGATTCCTAAAGACTGTTCGCATAATAGCACTCATGACTAACGGCACCATGCAATAGATACCCACGTAGGGGTTTTTCTCCTATTATGTTGACTACTATTTCTTTACTATAATTTTGCGCTTCTACGGCTCGTTTTCAATCTTTTTTATCAGATATCCACTTGTTCTTTAAGGGGGTGGTGTAGTGGTTAGAAGACACACACTACAGCACAAGAGACACAGGTTCGGGCCTCAGCAGATGACATGAAAAAAATAAATTGTGGTTTCGAGTGTTTAATTAAGAGGCTTCAACAGCTTCCCTCCAGACAGCTCCATCTAAAAAACGAAGAAGAAGCCCCTGACCTTCCAGCTTACATCTAGCGATGATAACAAACATCAAACGAATGATCAGGAAAAAACGCCACTTAGTGGGAAAAAATTGCAACGCTAAAGTAAAAATCACCAACATTGAGTAATGATATTCACCACTACACAATCATATAGAAGGTGCTACAGTGGATTAACCATCTACTTAACTTGAAAATCAACTTGATTACTGAAACTGAAACACAATAATGGATAGTTTGTGGCAAGCCAATAGCTCCCTAGGGAAGGAGGGACGGAGAAAAAAACGTGTTCCTTAGCATTCACTTATTTCTGCAATTATTTCACTTTCTGAATTTAATTTTTAGGGATCACTATAGGATTATTTATTAGACCCATGTTAAGTGTACGACTCACTTAAATTTTACTATCTAAAGACATAAACTTAGCGTCGGCAATAAAAAAGAGTAAACAAATTCTTAAAATGTATTCAAACTTGAGGTGATTATTCGGCCTCAGCTTTTTTCTGCTCTTTAATAAGTGTAAGTAATCTTTGGTCTCGAAATCATACCAAAAAAATAAGCTTCAAGTAAAATCTTACTCTTTATAAGCACCAACAATTGCCATTAACTAATAATAACGCGTAGCGTCAACAACTGAATAGTGCAGGATATAAATGAAGCCATAAAGTTTGCATGTAAAATCCCTCATATGTCAGATTAATCTCTTTAGGACAATTTGTATGAACGTAACAACGACGGCATTAAAATAAATTTAATAATTTAAAAGGAGACCAAATAAAAGTGACCAAAATATACGCAAAAACAATATTATACTCACACACACACACACACACACACACACACCCACACACACCCACACACACACATAAACAAATATGTATAAATTTAAAAAAAGAATAAAAGAAAGAGAAAGAGAGCGATAGTTAAAACGATAGATCTTCTTACTACATACGCCTACAGTTACTGGTAAATTAATGGATTTTTAATTGTCTCCATGCAAGTGTTTGTGTGCATTTGTACATGCTGAGAGAAAGAGCGTACAAAAAGGATTAAACACACATACATACACATACGTATTAACAAAAAAAAGAAAAAAGAAAAAAATAAATAAAAACAATAAAAAGGAAAGGCAAAACTGGCGTTGTTATTTTTATGGTTGAAAATGAGAGGAAATGAAGAATGTGGCAGACAATACTTATGCACATACATAAACACCTACACACATAAACATACACATATATATGTAGATTAATGCATATGTATTAACAAACGTTTGTATGCATGTATATAAAATAAATGAATGAATAAATGAATGTATAAGGCAATAGCCTGCAACAAATGAAATAAAGCAAAAGAAAAAAAAGAAAACTAAAATAAATAAAACAATTCAACAACAAGAATAACATGTAAAGGGTGTTTTTAAAGATTATATGATCTTTAAAGAGTGATAACTACTAAATGTCAAACTCTCAAATATAATTTGCTTATACGTACGTTTCTCTTCACAATTTGTACAAACTATTTTTAAAAATCAGCGCTCTGTTTGACGATCTTAGAGAGTACTTTTTCAACTTGATGGTGGAAATTACCGTTCTTCTGCTGCTCTCATAGAAAAATGCATCTTCTTATTGATAACAGCCTAACATCAGAATTGTAACATCAATGTAATAACATATAGATGCCACAGATAAAAACGAAAAAATATTAAAACTAATTAACAGGAGGTGGTAATCTTCAAAAGATATTTATGTCTCTTCATAAGCATGCACGATTCACCTACTTTTTTCAACCACTCTCCCCTAGCGGACCTGTCGTTAGGTAGTGCTTCGCGGGCAACTGGCTAGCATTAAGGCTTCTCTACACTAAAATCAACCACTCTACACATTCCTTTGTCTCCTCAAACATCGGAGTTCCAGTAATGTGCCTATTGCCCTCTGGCTGGCATGGAATGGCATGCACTTTTCAGAGCCCCATGAATCCCGGATACCTGAACATTACATGCTCAGCATCCTCATCCTCGCTGACACAGTTTGGGTATATCGTGTCCAAATTTGTACAAATACCTCCTTAAGCAGCCATGACAAGAAGGGAACTGTGTCATATAAAAATTTTGCTGACAATGTTCCACCTCCATCCATGAAGTTATGGCAGGTACAAGACATAATGTCCATCTTCCCTTAAAACTGAACTCCCAAGGGAACTACCGTAACATATGTGAACCCAACGTTCCTCCCTTTTTATAGCCGCAGCCCATCGTGAGTCCTCGAGACGGCGGAAGAAGATCTGCCTCATCTCATCCGCCAATATATCTATTGGAAATTTCTACGCCAATATCATGTCGTCGCGTCATTAGATATTACCTAAAGCCGCTTATCTATCCAACCGCGCTTAGTCGATAAACTGAGGACAGTATCTTCGAACATATTGGGCAGGCGTATAACATCCACCTCTATCTATAGTAGTTTCGTTCCTCCAGTATTTTTCATCACGCTTGCCAGTGACGCTTGAGTCGCAGACGCCTTTTCGCTGACGAATCTTATGTGTTCTTTGAAATTTAATCTGTCGTCAAGCATCACACCGAAATGTTTTATGGCACTGTTCGATTCAATTCTAATGTTTCCAACAACCATTCTTATCTTCTCAACCATCTTTCGGCTGCTTATCAGGACGACCTCTATCTTATGCGCAGGCGAGTACTTACCCAGCCGTATTAAGCCACGCTTCAACTGCCCTAGCAGCCGTGTTCATCTTTGCTGCTACACCGTCTTACCCACCACGACTATGGCAATATCGATCGCAAAACGTAGAATTTTAGTGTTATTTGGTAAAATAATATCACATTTATATGCGTCGGTCATCATTACAGTTACAAAATTAAAATCTTTGACAACATCCAAGTTGTATGCCTTTCGTAATAAAATTAATAGAAAAACTTTATTGAATCGATGGATCCTTTCTCCGAAGCGCGAGTCATCACACTGCTCATATTTTTTATATTGAATTCCTTTTAGTCACTTCTTCTATGATACCGATATGTCATCCCATTGATGACATAAGTTTAATTCTTGATCCTGATCACAGTTTAGACAAGTGATGTTAAGGCTGACATTACAATGATTGATGAATGAATGATCAAATATGAAGACACTTATTAAAATAATTATTGTCAAAATAAAGCAGGGTTATAAAATTTTTCTGTCAGTGTAGATGGCATTCTATTATCAAGTAGAAAAAAAAACAATTACTTCTGTAGGCAGATGTATTAACCTGTATTACCTGTAGCCTCTGTTCCCTGTAACTTACGCCTTGTCCATGTACTATTTGAAATATACATAAAGGTCTTGTCTTATATAGTCTCTTCAAGAATTAAAGCCTTTGGCCATCAATTCCGTGGAACTCATTTCAAATTTAATGGCTACATCAAAAATCAAACTTTCTGTACCCAAGTCTAGACTATTAAATACAAGGAAGACTCCGCTGCATCCATAAAAACATAGTAATTGGTGTAGATTGTCAATCAACGACATCATGGGTAAATATTTTTTTCGAAGTAAGATAAGACCTGCCATCCATTGAGAACAAAAATGCCATTGATTCACTCTTCAATTAGAAAAAAAAAACTTCATTAATATCACAATTTTGTTTTTCTTCTGTTTTCTTACTTTAAATTAAATATTAAATTAAATTTTGTTCTTATAAAAACACCCTTTACTTTACCACAAAAAAAAAAAAAAATTAAGAGAAAATTTAACAAAAATTAACTACTTGAATAACTTTTTATGGAACATTCTGACATACTCACTCCTACATGCACTGAATGTGTGGTAAGATGATCCGGATACAAATGCCCCCGCAGTCGTAAAAGCGTTAAGTAAGTGAGAGCGAGTGCGAGAGAGTGAAAAGAAAATTTGTTTTTAATTAAATTGCAAAAGGTTTAAAATATAATGCGTCATGCCCGTCTTTCCTTTATTTTTTATTAAAAAAATGCATTAAACGACATGGCAATAATGAAATCCCTGCAAGTGCATATGCATTTACGCATACACTAAAAACCTTTTAATGAACAAACACACACACACATACATATACTCATGCTTTCTTATTAACGACAAAAAAATAACCGGCCAGTAGGAGATATTGAAATACACGAGAGCAATAAAATTAAGGCAACATTTGTTTTTTTTTTATTTTATTTCACATCCTTTTTTCACTATTTTTTACATTTTTTTTTTTTGCCTTTTTTACAAGTAAAGTCATTTATCAATACAGATGCAGGCAATAATTTCGTAAGACAAAATTGTACAGAAATTGATTGGAGTTTTATTGTAAAATAAGGAATAATGTACGAATTTCCTACTGTTTCATGTTTAACTTTCTTCCTTTTTGTCGGAATTTTTATTTTTTTATTTTTTTATTTATTTTATTGCATTTCAGTGTTTTTCTTGGGAAAACAAGAAAATCCTACTTAAAGTTATACAAAGACAACCAACAATAAGAAGGGGAAATTTATTATACAGAAAAAACGGCTATACATGTGCGCTTATAAGTGTGATCACACATGTTTTAAAAGTTTTTAAGATTTAAACGATTTATTTTATTTCTTTGGCATTTTAAGAGTGTGTGTGCGAGAAAAATTAATGTTTTTTTTAAGAAAAATTTTTTTGAATTTTTCATTAAGAAGAATTTTTCTTAAGAAGAATAAATCATTTATTTTCTCTGTTTAGCAGCTAAAGCGAAAAAGCGAATTTGTAATGGAAAGAAATAAATTTGCTTTATCATGTACTACGAGTATATGTATGTTGTAAAGTGTAAAAAATATGTACAGTTAAGTAAGATCGGCTCTAATTAGAAATAGGCAATAGTAATAAATACTTCGTGCCAAGCTGTTGTGAGAATAGCTAGTCATCTGCCAAATTCTTAAGTAAACTTTCCAAAGCATTGAAATCTCATGCGATAGAAAATCTTTATATAGGGTCCGCCAAATAATTTTTTTTTTTTTTTTTTGAAAATGCTATAAAAAAAACTACTGAATATTTTCTCAAATTTCTTTTTTTATTTGAATGTACAATCCTTCTGGTTAATAAGGGAGAATAATTTCATTCAAATGGCTGCCTCGGCTGGCCATGCAGTAGCCTACACGATCGGTCCAATTTTAAGCACATTATCGATTGTGTGCAGCGGTATTTCACCAATGGCTTCACGAATATTGTCCTTTAAAGCGTCAATTGTCTCTGGTTTGGTGACGTAACACTTATCTTTGACGGCACCCCACAAATAATAGTCCAACGGTGTCAAATCGCAGCTCCGTTGTGGCCAAGCGACATCAGCTCTGCGGTTGATAAAGCTATCTTCAAAAACAGGGCGCAAAACATCGAGTGTAGCTTCGGCTGTGTAGCATGTAGCGCCGTCCTGTTGAAACCAAATGTTGCTAATATCCTCCTCTTCAGTTTTTGTGAACAAAAATTCGTCCAACATGGCCCGATAACGATCGCCATTGACTGTAACGGCCAATCCTTGCTCATTTTCGAAGAAAATGGCCCAATTATGCCTCTGGTTCAAAATCTGCACTAAACAGTGACTCGTCTTGGTTGTATCGGCTTTTCAATGTATGCGTGCGGGTGTACTGTGCCCCAAATGCGACAATTTTGCTTGTTTACATACCCGCCAAGATCAAAATGGGCTTTATCTGAAAAGACAATTTTTTTTGGCAAAATCGGCATCTTCTGTAAGTCGATACATACACAATCAGTGGAAGTGTAAAACTAATTATCTGTCAAAACAGACATGAGCTAAGTGTTACCATTCATGAAATAAGCACTAGTTGAAAAAAAAAACGTTAGATGGCGGACCCTTTAAATAAAAAGTAAAAGTAAAGTATTGAACTAAATTGTAGTTTTTAAGATTAATCGCAAGAGGTTTTTTTTTGTTATTTACTTTGTCATATTGGCTTTTCAGTCCTTTCAATTTCAGTTTCATTAATTGAGTTGATTTTTTCAATCTAAGTAGACGACTAATCCACTTTGGCTGCCTTCCATATGATTATGTGGTGGTGAAGATCTTTGCTAAGTGGTGTTGGTGATTTTTACTCAGCATTGTAATTTTTTTTCAGTAGATGGCATTTTCCCCTGATTGTACGTCTGATGTTTGTCATAATTCCCAGAGGTCAGAGCGCTTCTCTTAATTTTTAAACGGACTTGTCTCCTTATTAAACCCCTAATCGGTGCGCTCTAACCACGCTAACTATCAAAGAATAATAACTGATAACTAACCGCAAAAATCCTAATTAAGTCATTTTCAGTGGGGCTAAATTTTTTAGCATGAAAAAAGTTTTGCAGACACTGTAACTTTTACGGTAATATATACGATAGTCAGGCGTTAAAGGTCCGGGCTATGCAATGAGGACACCAACATTTTTTTAGCCATGGTTCATCAAGTATATGCAACATATTGTTTTTGTCTATTAAATTATGTGGCACACAAACATCGAGCTACTTTGACAAGCAGTTGTAAAATTGCAGTGATTTTTCAGGGATCGGCTAAATGGCGCAACGAGTGATATCTATGAACTCAAACTTTTCATAATGGAATTGAGCAAACCAATCCCATGACAAATGTTCGTTAACATCATTCTTACGTTTGAGCTTAAGCTACGAACTAACTAACTACCACATGTAACATTACCTTTGAAACACGTGTTCGTTAAACACAATCGAATATTTTCTCCGGATTCTTCCTCCAATATGACCCAAAAGCATTATTTTGTTGGGTAATTTTTTAGCAACTTTCTTTTTGGCAACACGGTTTTTGTAAGCTCAGCTGTGTCCGTGTAACATACTACCTTGATAAAAAGTTTCCGAAATAACCCCCGTGTGGCGGTTCCATCGTTTCGATTGGAGTTTTTTCAATGAACGAACAATGAATCGATTTACAGACAAACAACGCTTGCAGATTTGAATTTTATTATCAAAATTCATGCTCTATTAACCAAGTTCATCGTGCTTTTTTATTTCTGGTTGAATGAATACGTATTTGGTGTGAAGAGCAGCCCGAAGCATTGTAAGAATGGCTAATGCATCCCCAAAAATGCACTGTTTGATGTGGATTATGGGGCGGTGGCATCATTGGACGGTACTTTTTCTAAGAAGGCGAAGGCAGGAATGTTACTACGAATGACGAGCGCTACCGTGTGATGATGACAAATTTTTCTTTGCCAATATGGAAGAGCTGAACTTGGCTGAGATGTGATCTCAACAAGACAGTGCCAAATGCCACACAGCAGGCGAAATATTTACCCCCGTTTTCACGTTTTGGGGCCGCCTAGATCATGTGATTTAATGCCTTTAGACTATTTTTTGTGGGACTAATTTAAGGCCATAGGGACAAGACCGCAACGGTTGACGCACCGAAAGCCAATATTGAATAAATTTATTCGTGAGATACCGGCCAATATATTGCAGAGAGTATGCTAAAATTGAGCCCAGCGTTTGAACCATTTGAGGCATAGCCTCATTCATTATTTACATGAAATCATCTTTAAACATTGAATCATATTGATCATGCTATTGACTCAACCAAATATTTCATACATTTCTCTAAATAGTATGTTTTTTTTTTTTAATCAAATCCGAATGCTCTTAAATAATCACCAATAAATCGCCATTCCTGATAACTCAGTCTGAATTACGTTATTTAACATTCACTTGTACTATCCGATTTCCGGATTCAGCGCGGCTTGTCGGCTAACCAGCTCGTGTAATAGCATGTTTGTCGTGTTTGTCAAATTCGCTAACACGAGCTGATTGGCTGGTTGGCTCGACCTCAAGCCGAGCTGGATCGTGTAATCGCCGCACAAGTGACAGTGTTGTCCATGCTTTAGAATCTTAAGTTTAGATCTAAAGGAATGGTGTTCATTTATTAGAACAATTGCTCGCATTCAATTCGCACGTATTCTTTAGAATCTAAAACATTCTTTAGAGACCATCTCTAAAGAAAACAAACTTTTCATTATAGTTTTCCAGTTCTGCTTCGTACTCGAGCCATGAGATAGACCAAGAAGAATTATGGCTACAGTAAGCAAATTGAAAGCCGTGTTAACGTGGTTAATTCCTATGTCGACCGACATAAAGGCGGTCATGTACCGATCATTTATGATATCCCATCTATCGCAGTTGAAACTTCTATTATATTTCAATTTTTTTCTCGGCAAATCATGTAAAACTCTTTAATATTGTATATGTGTGTGTGGACTAATAAAGTTCACACGACCGACTCCTGAAGCAGGTAGAAAATGAGTGATGGTGTCTATAAGAAGTTGTAAATGGCTGAAGTTGCCTCTGCAGAGATTTCTGCTCTATAGAGAGCATCGACTGCTTTTGTGTATATGCCGTAGATAAAGGATAAGGGCTGCCCTTCATCTCTGAGTGACATGCATGTATTTATATTGCATTTGTTTAAAATTGAGTTGATGGCGAAGGCGTTAATATTTATAAAAAAAGCTTACAAGGGCCACAACAAAACATCTAAAATTTATTATAATTTTTGCCAGAATTTTTAAAATAACATTATGACTTTGATTGGCTACGGATAAAAACTCAGTCTTCGTGTCTCTATGACAAGAAAAATTTCAGAAATCCTACAAACACAACCAACACAATTTCACCACACAAACAAATTTCAAGAGACATTCAGCCCACACAAGAAATCTTCAAAAACCCAGCATTGCCAACCATTATAATGATGGTATAGCATCGTTTAAAAGAAAAAAGAAAAAAAAAGAAGAGAATAAGAACAAAAATGAATAGACTTCAACCACAACAGCAACAACAACAACACAAACATTGAAAAGATGCTTAAAATTACTTCGGGGAACACATGTCATATCCAATCTCGGCATATGAAACATTTACTTGCACAACAACAATTTCAATAAAACAAAACACGCACATACAGTCTGGATCGCAAAGAAGCATAAAAAAAAAATTCAAATACAAAATAGAATGAAATGAAAGTTTGAATATGGAAATAAATGAATGAATGAATGAACGAACAAATGAACACATAAATGTAGGAATGAATGGAATGGTTGGTATTGGAATAAACGAATTATGAAATAAAATTTTTCTTCTATCAGCATTCACATAAAGACATAAAGTGAGAGAGAGAGAGAGAGAGAGAGAGACAATAGGAATAATGCAATAAAATATTGCTTTAGTTAGCAAAAAGCAAAGAAAAAAGTGATATATGAATGTCAAAAACAACAACAACAACAACAACAACAATGACAGTAACAACAATACGAATACGATGTATTCATAATAATAATTTTTAAATTATGATTGCCTACAGCTTTGGCTGTTAAAACTCTGTCTCCTAAAAAATAAGAATTCAATAGAAGACTGCCGCCAGCCAACAAGCAGCAATGCTTGGAACAATGGCAACATTAACAATAGCTAGGCTATGATATCTAGTGCCAAATACATGCTTCACAAACACACATACATACGTATTTTCTCGCTTCTTTTTAGAGATTCAAGCAAAAAAAAAAAAAAACAGTCAAGTTTTCAAAGGCCGAAATCGTAGAGAAGCAGCAGAAAAAAAATCAAATTTCCGTTTTAATACAAGGATACGACAGACAGCTCTAGTGTTGAAACAAGTAGGCCTATAAAAGTCCATTATAGTGAAAATACAATAATAGCGCGTGAAATCTTTCTTATTGAGGTTTATAGAGAATTGTATAGATCCTACACGGATAATATTTCAATATATATCAAGTGTTATATGGGAAGCAGAAAATTAGTTAGTTAGTTAATTATAGTTCTCAGTAATTAAGGAAGACTTAAAATTTAAGATATTTTTACAAGTAAGTACGGCAGCATATGGTTTTTTTGTTTAATCCTCAATTTTGACCTTTTCATGTAATATCAGATCTAAATGTGGTTACAATTATTTAAATAATTGTTTAAATGTTAACATCGTTCATACCAGGAGCATAAAATCTCGTAAAATTGATTAAATATGTTCTCATGCTTCCTTCTGCCTAGTTTGATTGGTTTTAGTTTGGTTGGCATAAACCCGACTCACCAGGTTTTATGAATCTTTGAAGGGATTTTTTTTGGGTTTTATAACTGCTTCCAAATTTCGTTCAAGTCGACAATATTTATTGTTTGTTAGTACAATTGCGTTCTTTTACTACTTATAATGCAAGCTTGCACACTTGATGGATTCAAGTCGGTATTGTGTACTATAAGCTGCTAAACCTCGTTGATCGGAGCAATCTGTAATTACTCCATTTGAGAAAAACTTCCGGAATATGGAGGTAGCCATGATTAGGTTATTCTATTCCGTGACAACGTGCTGCTTTACGTCGCAAAAGCTTCAAAACAATTATTAGAAAAAAACAATTATTATTACCTGTTAACACGGTCTTTATTTATACGGCATTTCGCTTTAACGGCCTGTTTGAATTATGGAACACATTCGCTTTACAGCGCAAATTGTCTCATTCGACGGCTAAAAAACTGTGTGTTCAACGGGTTTTAACAAAAAGTGTAAGGGAAATAAGCGCAACACATATTCATCTCGTTTTACGGCATTTTGTTTCACGGCCTACATTTTCAAAATTTAAATAGGCCGTATAAAGAAGAATGAGTGTATCTATTAGCAAGTCACCGAATCACTTCATTTGAAGAAATACAAAGTTACATAGTTGGAGTGCTTAAAAAGACGAGAAGTTTTTCTGAGACCAGATGTAAGCAATGATTTGACAAATTTGTTATTTCATTATCTTTTTTGATAAAAAAAACGGATCAAATTAATTTTCAGTCCCAATGCGTAAATTATACTAATTTTTGTTGTAAATAAGCTAGGAACACCTTTAAATACAAAAATACACCCGGGCTTTTTAAATATAATAGCCAATAAAACCCGGGTTGGTTTACTGGGTTACCCAGTGCGTTGCCGACCCTGTTTTGAGAACGAGCGTCTGTCTGGTCTTGTTAGACCAATAGGAATGAGAAAAAAGAAGAAAAGAAGTAAAAACCATCTAAAAGTTATGTTAGAAGGTCAATATACGACAGGAAGGTTAAAGCTTGGATCGTTTTTTTTCTCCGTCACTCCTCTAGGGAGCATATTGGCTTTCCACAAAGCATCTATTGCTTTGTTTCAGTTTCTTTAATCAATTTGATATTTCAAGTTAAGTAGAATATTAATACGCTGTAGCTTCCTCCATTGATTTTTTTTGTGTGTAGTGGTGAAGATCCTTGCTAATTGGTGGCGAGTTTTACTTTAGCATCATTCGTCTAATGTTTGTCAACATAGCCAGAGGTATGCGAGAAGGGTCGGAAGGCTTTTTTCTTTATTTTTTTTTTAGATGGAGTTGTCTGGAGGGAAAAAGTTGAAGCCTTTTTTTATTATGAAACATTCAAAACCACAATTAAATTTTTTCTTCGTCATGTCCTCTGCTGGGGCTGGAACCTGGATCATTTGTGTTTTTATGCGTGCGCTCTAACCACTACATTACGCCACCGCCAAAGTTTGGATCGTTAATTCACCTAAAATGCGATGCCTTCTGCCGGAAAGTGAAAGACAATGGCATAATAAGTGTTAGATCGTATCTAACTTTTTCTCGTCATCGCACAGCCTACAGTAATCAGTGTCAGTATTTGCCCACTGTCATCATACGGATACCGCAATGGCCCATAATAACGCCCATAGTCAGCCTCAGCTCCACTGGAGCAGACGTCCTATGACATACAGATACCGCAATGGCCCGTAATAACGCCCATAGTCAGCCTCAGCTCCACTGGAGCAGACGTCCTATGACTGAAAGTAAGCGGCTACACATGGTTTATCTAGAGACCCTCTAACCCGATTCGTAATATCAGATTTGGCCAAACTTTCCAGCAAAAAACTCTGAGCACACTGATGTAATGACTCAACGACAGCAGGACGGAGTCTTCAGTCCGAAGGACCATTAACGCACAGTCATGACGAACCAATTCATCAGTCTTTTAATTGCCAGTGATACCCATTAAAGCTAAACGTTCATCCGCAATGCCAATTGGAGTACCGAACTACTTGGGATCTGGTTAAGCAGCCCGAGCTCTAACTCATAACGACTATGTCTTATTTATAAGTTAAGCGTCCTCTTTTTTAGTTGCTTTGCAAGCATTTCTTCTAAGATTGTAATATACTTATCCAAAGGCAGATGTTTCACCAATTTTATAAATATAAAGGGGGAAAGAGGGTTGTGTCGCTAAGCTATTCGCCATTCGTTTCGTTATATGGTTCATCATATTGTTATGAACATGACTGTCAGGTTGGCAACTGTTTTAATTTTGAAAACTCTTAGTTTTGTTTGTGGGTTAGATCGAGTGTTTTTAACGTATAAAGTATTTCATCTAAATAGTCTACTTATCTCCAACAATCGTAGCTTTTATATCACACAGAATCAAGCAGCATACTGATAAAATCGATTAAGAATGTTTCATTACTTAAAGCGAGTAGTCAGTCACCTTCTAGAGCTGATAAGACGTATAAATCAAATGTTCTACAGCTTCTTTTTCCACATGTTAATTGCCACAAAAACACTAATTTCCAATTCTAAAAGCTTATAACGACACAAGGCGCCTGATCATGTGCATTGATCACAAATAA
This sequence comes from Wohlfahrtia magnifica, assembly GCA_023159175.1. Lineage (NCBI taxonomy): Eukaryota > Metazoa > Arthropoda > Insecta > Diptera > Sarcophagidae > Wohlfahrtia > Wohlfahrtia magnifica. The sequence goes on from JAKWBJ010000537.1 coordinate 5,718,517, forward strand.
TACCAAAGCGCAGTTGCTTCTGCTGCAGGTAAAGTCTTAGGAAAACCATCCTGCTACTGAATTTTATCAGCCTTAGTTATTGAAACAAGTATGGAGTATCACTTTAAATATTAAACTTTTTTTTTTGGCTATGGACCATATTTTTGAACGTCGCTTATAAATTGATAAGTCCTAATAGACCATATATGTCGCTCACAATCTATTTGGAAAGAAATCTTTTGGCGGCATCATCCATAAATAAAGCAAATGATAATAACCATGTCTACGTATTGCTTTTTTTTGTTTTTTGTCACAAATCTCACCATTCAAAAGTCTTTCAAAGATTTAACACCCGCTGCTGCTAATGCCAAATGCAACAGTAGCATCAATAACAGTTTCAGCAGTTCCTAAATACTACCCACTCAAAAAGCAGTCGGCAACTGTGTATAAAATACAATCTTAATTTGCTTATAAAACAAAAATAACAACATCGGCGCTGGTAATACGGGTAGGAGTAGTATAAGTAACGTTATTGAAAGGAAAAAAATGGAAGACAAAAAGCCATTTTGTTTTTTTGTTTTATTTTCGTAATGGAAAAATTAAATTTATGACCGAACGTATGTTTCTCGTACCATTTTTCCGATTTTTCTATTCAGAAAAATTTTTTGGAAAAGGAAACAAATAGTAGAGATTGTAATCGTAACGCATAGTAAGGTTTTGTACTCCTTCTATGAATTTTTGTTTTTCTTTCTGTTTCAGTTAAACAATATAAACCCTAATAAAAGGCACTGAAGTAGCATATTTGGGCTTGAAATGAATAAAATTCATATTTCGTTTGGTAAACTAGAAAAGTGTCAGAAAATATATTTCTTTTATAAAATATTGAGTTGTAAATGCATATTTTCTAAAGAGTATAGAAGAGAGGAAAGTTTTTTGGTTGTAATGTAACGAAAATATTTTCAATTTTAAATTGAAATTTATGTATAGATTCTGCAGGAGACAACGCTGAGAGATGGAGAAGAGGAGTTACTACCAATAAATTATGATGACACTTCAATTGTAACTTATATTACCACAGTTGACACATTTTTGAATCATTATTGTTAAAAAATAAGTTTAAATTTTTTTAATTAAATATTGACGTTGGACAGAAAAATTCTAATTATTTTATGCGATTATGGGTATTTTGACTTATTTTCCCGATGGCCTACCATTTTTCTAGAATTGCTCCGTGTTTCGGCATGGTGGTGTGGTGAATTCTTTTACTCACTGTTCGGGCGTTAAGATAAACTCTATTCTATTTTAGATTAACTCCGATATCTCTTATTGATCTTTAATGATTCAAGGTGATAGATTAGAAGCAAAATCTCACCTTTTTGTAATTATATATGTCAGAACTAAAGCTCTTGATTTTTTCAAAAACAGTCATACAAGCATGCCTTCTGCACCATATTTATCGGATTTTGAATCTTGAAACTTTTTTCGATTCTAAAAGGAAGCAATGAAAAACATTTATCTGTTGGGGTGATAAAATATTCTTAAGTTAGTTTAGGTAGGATGATGGATACGCCTAGAGGTGGCCAGAGATTTGGTACATTGTGATACAACAAGCACAGAAGCTAGCCCGGGGATTAAACAGTCTCCATAGGAAGCCATTTTGACTTCAAAATAAATCTCGCAATTGTGTTGACCGTCGTTCTGGAAAGTTCAGTCAAAGATGACAAGAAATAGGAAGACACATGAAGTGAAAAACAGTTTCCTTTTGCTCTTCAGAACCGCAACTTCTGCAAAAATCATGCTAGAGGATGGCGAGTCTACCGACATGCCTCCCATTCAGCAATGATCCATGAGGACCTCATTTGTGCGATATATCGAGCCATAACCGCTAAAAAGACGTAAGCGACAAAAAATTAATTTTTCAGGAGAGGGTTTCTTTCAATATATTTTGTTCTAGAGTAGTACATAAGACTTTTTTGTTTTTGCTGTAAAATCGCAAAGGTACATTTTAGAGCTACAAAATTTTGTATTCTGGTGGGAATGATCGAATGCTATCGACTTTTATCAAAAAACGAAAATCGATAATCATGGCGCTTACGTCTTTTTGGCGGTTATGGCTCGATATGGCCATCTTTTCATTGATGCCAGATCAGAAGAGATCGGCAATATCACAAGTGCTTTCATGCCGCCAATGAGATTGAGATTCCCCATACACTGACCAGAAAATATCCGTCCTAACGGATGCAAACGGGACAGCAATGATAAGCTCTCGTTCTAAAATATCAAGCAAAGTACTAGCCCTAGACGGTTCCTCAGGAAGGCAATTACCGACGATATTCCTGTGTCCCTGAACCAATATTAAATTTACCCTCTAATAAGCCGAAATGTCCATGAGAAACCAGCGGCATTCATGGACGAGGATAAACGTCGAGTTGACACTCGCAAGGGATCTGAACAAGCATTACACAGCGCTCAGTATAGCCATGACCTTCGCCTGAAATACACTAGTCAGGCTACCTATAAGACAGTCTAGTGTCAGAATCCTTTATTAATATACCACAACCCTTCTTTCAGTCATCGGTATAGACTTCAAGGGTATTTTGAGGAAACTCCTGTTTGCTAGAGCAGAAGTATATACCAGTATGGTTATATCAAAGTCAAATCTCCTATCAAAAAAATTATCAGCGATCAGGTAATCGGCCCGAATATGCCTCTGGTTCCCAATAACGGCTGCGTGTTCATAGTACAGATTACACCAGGAATTAGCTGCCTTACTGCCACCAGCTTAGCCCTCTGCTTTAAAAGAAGATCAGTGGGAAGCCAGTAAAGTATAGCAAATTAAGATTTGGTTGGAGTGGAACAGAGTGCACGGGTGATCAGGACAGCTGACTGGCTGCGCACCTTGAATATCAGTTTACAATGACACTTATACACCGTTTACCAAATATGAGCGCCGTAAAGTAGAGTGGGTTCTATTACGGCCAGTAGGTTTATGGCAGGCTTGAGCCTCCATATCTGCCCTACGGCCTTCTTACAGGTGTAAAGCGATATTGTCACCTTTTTCACCTTGACCGTTATGCTCTTCCTCCTCCAGGCGAGCTTGGGGTCGACACTTCCCCGAGTCTCACTGTATTAAATACTGTAACGTCTGATAAAGAACATCAATCTCATTTTATGGGGATAAGAGAAGCACCATTCCATTAAAAGGCCTGATTACAGCTCGAGAACAATACTTGACACCAAAATCGCCAGGTCATCCGCATAACCAAAGAATCTAAAACCACATCGTTACAAATCCAACAACCCTGCTACAGCGATGTTCCTTAAATGTACTTAATAATGTTACAAATACATTTTGTTTTGTCACTTCATAAATGTTTCTTGAATTATTCAGATTATTTGCGCAATTTACATGCATTTTGTAAATCCCAAAGTTCAATAAATTTCATGACAAGATAAGATATGACGGGCTAAAAGCTATGCCAATCATTTGATTTGATATTTTTACGATAATTTATTTTGTCTATAAATAATATACAAAATATGAATTTATGACGATTTTAGTTTTATCAAACGTAATGTATTAAAAAAAATTTTAATTGATACTGAATGGACAGCAATAAAAAGGTAAATTTGTTTCTTATCAGTTTAATAAGGTAAGATAATAAGAAAATAATACAAAAGAATACAAGCAATTATTAGTTTATTTAACAAACTTATGTATAATTTATTATTATAATAAAATAGAAATAAAATTAAATAAAATATCACATTTCAATGTTTAACTATTAAATACGTAAATACTTAAAAACAAAATAAAAATTATTATATTACTGACTGGCGTCATTAGCAAATTATGGCAGAAAGAATGTGTCATCCGTTCACCATTAAAGTCTCTAGGCTATTATTACTCATCGTTTAAAGAGATAAGTTTTTATATCATTATGGGGCATTTATACATTATATTGATTTTATCAATATCTTTCTTACTCAAACCCACTCGTTGGCCTATCTCTGCATTGGGATCCAAAGGTCGTATTGTAGCCTGACCATTCACAGAGAAAGCGCTGCTACGATAGTGTAGACAACTTTCGTAATCGTAGCCCACATCGAAGTCCGTGACAAAAGAACTTTTATATTTTTCAAAATTGAATTCTTTGCCTGGTATAATGTTCTCATACAAAACTTCTATGTAATTATCACGATTAGCATCACTTTGCTGATGATAGAAGCCCAAGGCATGCATAAATTCATGCAATATCGTGCCCGTACGAAAACATCCCTCATTTAGGGGGAACATCTGTAAATTCATTTGCTGCACCTTAGCCTGATAACCGACAGCTGTGTAACAACCTCCTGGTTCTGATGTTATAGCCACATAATGCGGTTGTGTTTCAGTGGCTTCTTGAAAACGTATACAGGTGCGAGCTTCTAGTGTAGCAATCCCATCTAATATGGCTTGACGATGTATGGGATCTAGAAAAAGTATAAAAGGTAATTATGACTTTTCAGATATTTAAACCAATTTATTATTTTAAAATTTTACTGGACAGCAAAAAATTTTTTTCAAAAAATCACAATTTTAGTATGAATTAGAATATTTTAGTTTTAGGCTGATAGAACTGCCGTATTTGATATTTTGAAAAAAAAAAAAAATTTTTCAATAAAAATATTTAGAAGACACATTTTTAACGAATTGTTTCCGATATTTAGATAAATATTGCATGGCATCTAATATAGTCATGGTGTGGTGTGGTGGTTAGAGCACACGCATAATAGCATTGTGGTTTCGAATGTTTAATAAAGTGACTTTCAGAAAACTCCATCTACAAGGGAAGCCCCCCTTGACCGTCACGCATATGTACCTCTCGTGATGATGACAAGTATCAGACGAAAACACGCCACCTACTAGGAAAAAATTACAATGCTAAAGTAAAGATCCACCACCAATTAGCAAGGTTCTTCACCACTACGCAAAATCACATGGGGGAAGCTACAGCGGATTATTCATCTACTAGCAGTGGAGGCTTTATGCTCCCTCCATAAAGCAGTAACGGGGAAAAACACAAAAAAAAATCAAATAAAGTCAATTTATGGATACAATAGGGTTAATGTTTCAATTTTATTCAATTATTTTCTACACAATATTTTATCATTTGAAGTGAATACTACTTGTAAGTAAGTAATACTTTGTAACGTAGGGCTGTAAGGTTAGTTCTTTTTTTATATTTTTGCACTGCAATTTCTTTTTTAACTATTCATGTTAGTTTTTTTCTAATTTTGCCTTAAAATTTCTTAAAAATTATAAAATTAAAAAATTAAAAATTAAAAATTAAAAATTATAAATTAAAAATATTTCATCATCTGAAGTGAATACTACTTGTAAGTAAGTAATACTTTGTAACGTAGGGCTGTAAGGTTAGTTCTTTTTTTATATTTTTGCACTGCAATTTCTTTTTTAACTATTCATGTTAGTTTTTTTTTCTAATTTTGCCTTAAAATTTCTTAAAAATTATTTTTTTTTTTTATTGATTCTTTATGATTAACTCTGTCATAAGAATTTTTATAAATCCATACAATTTGTAACAGATTTTCAAACGAATTTTGTATTTAATTTCAAATTTTTAACTTCATTCGTTTTTTTATATTATAAAAGCTTTGTCTAAAACAAACTTAATTTTTACACATTTTTAGTAATTTGTTTACGTACATTTCGGCACTTGTACGAGTAAAATTAGTTGATCAATTCCTCCATCTATTACTGATAACAGTTTTTCACTTTTGCTACCACTACGAAAAGACTTTTTCGTCCAACTTACCAAAATCCCCGACAATTTTATAGAAAACAATATTATTCGGCCATCTTTTTGATTCTGATATTAAACCATTGCGTGACTGCATTTTAGACTCATCCAAACGCCTTATGCTACGCAATTGATCTTCTGTTAAAATCATGTCTCCTTCATATTTATCACCAGATAATTCGGGATCAATTTTTTGTGTCTGAACAGGAACAGCATTGACTGTTGACAGTAATGCAAATAACGCGGAAATCGTTAATACTGTGTTTAAGCGCAACATGTTTATTTATTCGCAACTACTTAAAGACTAAAGGAAATGTTTACTAATTCCTAGATTTAAATGCAATTTAATAAAAATTTATTTAAAATACAATGAACCTACACCTAGGCAGTAAGTGTTATAGGCGCTAAAATACAAATGATAAGATATGATGAATTTCAAAAGCCAACTGCTAAAAGTGTGGTGAATATCTCAAGTGTTTGTATGAGTAAGAGAATTTCTATTCACTTGAATGATATGAACAAGATATTTAAAAAACAATTAAAATTGTGAAAATATTCAATCTAAAACAAAACAAAACAAAGTATTAGACTGGACGATGTTGTAAAAACATAAAATATAATTTAACTTAATGACTTTGAAATTTTAAAATAATATTTAAGAAAAAAACACAAATTACTAAAATAATTTTTTAGGGAGCTAACAGTCGTTGGAAAAATGATTCATACGTTTGTCAATAATTATTAAATAAATTGTAGGCAAGATGTTAGGTGAGATAACATCTCAACATCACTGTATATCTTAAAAAAAATTAAAAATTGTTTTACCAGAGAAAAGCGCATTAATTTAACAAAGCTTTACTTTGTTTCCATACTCTGTAAAAACAATGCTTGTTTGGCAAAACAACTTCTCGAAGGCTGGCTTTTTTAAAAGGTAATTTCATTATAGCCAATTGACGTAATTATGTTCTACAGCGTAATCAATTTTTATCTTTCATGAAATATCTGGTGATTTTTTAGCAACTTTCTTTTTGACGACACTGTTTTTGGCAGCTTATCTGTTTTCGTGTAACATGTCACTGTCAAACATATTCAGTTTGGTCTGTAATATAACCATGTGTCGGCTGACAAACGAGCAGCTCTCGCAGATTATTGAATTTTATTATCAAAATTCACCGTGTGTTGGTGTGAAGAGCCGGCAAAAACATTGAAAAAACTGCCAATGCATACCGAAATGTACATCATTGGACGTACTTTTTCAAAGGCGATAAAGGCAGGAATGTTACTGTGAACGGCGAGCGCTACCGTGCGATGATTACAAATTTCATTTTTTTTGTCCAAACTGGAAGAGCTGAACTTGGTTGACATGTGGTTTCAACAAGACAGTGCCACATGCCACGCAGCAGCTAAATAATAGCGAGGCGAGTTCGCCTTTAGACTATTTTATTTTTACAAGGATAAGCCTGCAACGGTTGACGTGCTGAAAGCCAATAGCTAAGAATTTATTAGTGAGATACTGGAGAAAGTATGCCAAAATTGGACCCAGCCTATGATGAAACATTTGAGGCACAGCCGCGGTTAACATTTACATGAAATCATCGACTTAAATAAAGAATACATACATTTCTCGAATTTTATGTTTTGTTTTTTTTTTTAATCAAATCGAAAAGCTCTTAAAAAGTCACCTGACGCAAGTAAAACATGTAACAGTTTTAATTATTTTGGACTGGACAATAGATAGGCTTATAATCAAACTTTAGTCCATTACTCAACGTTAAGCTGATCATTTTACTTATGAATTAAACAAAAGACTGAGTAAAAAAGTAACTAAGCACGGAATAGTGAACGGAAATGGAGAGGACGTGATAAAGTAGGCATGACCCTATGGTCCTTAGAAAGACTATAAAAATCAGTATTTTTAATACCGCTGTAGTATGGTAGGTAAGACACCCGCCTACCAACCAGAAAGTCGTAGGTTCAACACCAGGCCAGGCCAACTTACAAAAAAAATAAAGCTTTTCGACATCGGTATCACTTCATAACATTCGCTAGTAACTGGTTATAAGTATCATTCATATTGAAAACTTCTCTGAATGTATTTGCTGTTCGGAGCCGGCGTTGAACTTGTAGGGTCCCTTTCAATGAGTTTCAAAATACAATCGGGTGCAGCTTATTAGACTGAGAGAAGTCCCCATGTTCCTTCATGGAATTTTATGGGAATTAATATACAATAGATCTGCCAGAGCTTGGAATCTTTTACAAAAAGACGGACTTAGATCTACAATTTTAGACCTAGAGCACAATTATAACGTGTTATTTCCGAAAAACCACACACGGTCATTGAGCTGGAACTTAGGTTTATGATGACTTCAGTGTCCTTTGTATTAGAAATAAGTCTTTGGTTAGACCAGAGGGTCTGTGAAAAATTCATGTACCAAATTGCCAAAAAACCATTAGCGTGATCACACCTAAAGATTCAAACGCACTTTAGATTCTGTGGAATCATAAAGTGATTTGAAAACAAATGATATGATATGTACTGATATCATATGTACTCGTACACCCAAAATAATTCCGCCATAATATATGGTAAAGCAAAATAAGGAACAGTTTTTCCTATCGCTTTAATGGCGGCTATAAATCTCTTAATCTGTGATCTCTGATCTCGTATATATTTTACTTTTAAAGCATTTAAAAAACAAAAACGTATTTAAACGTCTAGACCAGATGATTATATGATGACAAATCTGAGAATGTTCCACAAATGTTTTACTACTTTTATTTCATTTGATACAGTGAGGCAAATAAAAAAGTTCGCATTATCTTTACTCAGCTTTTTCTACAAAAAATATCGTAAGCAAAGATTACTATTTATTGAAAGGATTATTTCATCAGTTTTTGTACATTTTGTGGACTGTAGTAGTCACCATAAAAGAGAATTCCTGTATTTTTACCTGCACTATAATCATAAGTAAAACGCAGGTTTTGAATTAAATAGAAAACACATTTTGCAGACTTTTGTTTGCAGATCAGGAAAATGTCTTTCACTCGTTTGTCGAAATTTTTCATGTCAATTTTGCATAAATGTGGCTGATTTTCGATGATGCAGCGTGGAATTTCCTTCTAAAAAGAAATTTAATGGTGTTCAATTACACCATCTAAGTGGCCAATTGTTATCACAGAACGACCTGGAAATTTCTCTTGCAGTAATTGAATTGGTTCACGAGCTGTATGGCATTTGGCACCGTTTTTTTAAAACCACATATTCGCCACAACAATATCATTCAATTTCGGCAGAAAGAATGAACTATGGAGCTTGACATACTCGGAACCTTTGTGAATATGAGGAAAAACGTACCGAATAATGTACTTAAAAATGTATATATGGTCCGCCAAATATTTTTTTTTTTTTTGAAAATGCTCTAAAAACAAAACTACTGAATATTTTCTCAAGTAGTAACCTTCCGGTTACTAATGGAAAATAATTTCATTCAAATGGCTGCCTCGGCTGGCCATGCAGTAGCCTACACGATCGGTCAAATTTTTAAGCACATTATCGATTATGTGCAGCTGTCTTTCACCAATGGCTTCACGAATATTGAGCTTTAAAGCGTCAATTGTCTCCGAATTGTTGGCGTAATACTTATCTTTGACGGCACCCCACAAATAATAGGCCAACGGTGTCAAATCGCAGCTACGAGGAGGCCAAGCGACATCAGCTCTGCGGCTGATAATGCGATCTTCAAAAACAGGGCGCAAAACATCGAGTGTAGCTTCGGCTGTGTGGCACGTAGCGCCGTCCTGTTGAAACCAAATGTTGCTAATATCCTCCTCTTCAATTTTTGTGAACAAAAATTAATTCAACATGGCCCGATAACGATCGCCATTGACTATAACAGCCACTTCTTGCTCATTTTCGAAGAAAAATGGCCCAATTATGCCTCTGGACCAAAATCCACACCAAACAGTGACTCGTCTTGGGTGTATCGGCTCTTCAATGTATGCGTGCGGGTTTTCTGTACCCAAATGCGACAATTTTGCTTGTTTGCATACCCGCCAAGATTAAAATGAGCTTCAACTGAACACATCGCACACATTCTGCAACATTCTGCAACATTACCATGATTTTCAAAGTAATGTCGAAATATTTCCCAGCGTTGTTCAAGCGTATACACAACCATATCAGTTCAGCAGAAGGATAAAACTAATTATCTGTCAAATCAGACATGAGCTAAGTGTTATCATTCACGAAATAAGCAAAAATATAGTTTCTTTATAATGAAGTTATTTGATAGTCCAGTGCAAATTCGTTACAGGGAATTTATATTTTCAAATATTTTTTATTGCAATAACTATGCACATCTGTTTAAATATGAAAAATAATACAGTTTTGGATTAAATTTATTTCGATTATTTCGTTTTTAATAATTTATCACACAAATTATTCTGTATTTGCTTCAGAAAATATTTTCACAATATAAGTAAATACTTAATAAGGAACTATACAACGAAAAGTATGAAATCAATTGGCGTGAGTAAATCATAAAAATGATTCACAATTTTTATTTTTTTATTTCGGCATTAATAATCAAAACGATTTATTTTATCTAATGAGGTTTGAAAAAAATTAAAATCTTGTATGAGTAGAGCATATGTATAACTTGAATGCTACAAAGTTTGTTATTTCAAAAGCAAATAGAAATCTTTTTGGCTGACATAGTATTTATTGCTATAAATTTATTTATTTTTTTGTTTTTTTTTTTTAATCCAGATAACAGCGCATAATAAGCAATTAAGCATTTGGTGAACCTTATGGTTTATGTTTAGGGTATTCCTTCAAAAAATGACGAGCTGTCATTAGCCGTTAATTTTTAAGATATCAAAAAATAAAGAAATAAATAAAGTACACACTTGACAGAAATCATTGTTTACAACAAATAAACTTAATTTTGTACAAATAAAAAAATAAAGGGTTTTTATATAAAAGCTTTTATTTCAAATAAAATAATAAATACATAGTGAAATAAATGAAATTTTTAATCTATTTGTAGTAGTTTTCATAGTCTGTATGTTTTACAAGTGATATCAAATAAAATATCACTGCTGCCATATCCAGAAAGTAACATTTTTGGCCATTTTTATTTTTTGTTAAAAGTATACAGATACAGTAGTGGACATTAAGTTATCACATATCTTGTATGCTGCATTGAAAAGCGTATTATTTTTTCTAGAAATCAAAATTGAGTAAAGTGTACCGTAACTTCTTACTATTTTCTTTTAGGAGTTTTATTTTTATGTGTAATTTATTTTAAAAAATTAAAACCTTAAACTTTCTAAAACGTTTGAGTTGTCTTTAACTGCGTTAAATAAAATAACACTTTATGCACTTATCAATTTAACTTCCACTTATGTATACACAAATTACTCAACACCTTTATTTTCGCCTAAACGCGACTTTGTCTTATGGCTTTCGAATTATAATTGAACTAAGCGCGATGTGCCACCTTTTATAGGAAATCATCATCAATATCGAATATTCTTGTAGGTACAACAACTTTCTAATTACGTTAAATTCAAAAGATAATAAATCATAATACACAAAAAGGAATCAAACTGGCAACACCGTTAAACATACAAGTAGTAGCACTCTTAATAGCGCAGACAATTATGGCAGTGACAGATACACAGGAGCCTTGACACAAACCAATAAATACCATAGCTAAGGATACCACTGTACTAATTTAGTGTGTCATTCTTCAGGCATCGTTTATTTTCGTAACAGTATCGAAGCACAAATTTCGATATTCTTCACTAATTATTTGCTAAAAATCTTAAATTGATAATTTTTTTTTTCAACTGCTACAATAAGATTATGTGCAACGTATTAATTCATATTAAAGCCAATGCGCTAGGCCTAGAAGAACAACTCGTAAAAAGGACTTCTTTATCCATAGAGCCTCAGTTGCAGACTCCCTGCAATCCTCAACTCAAATTCAAAAGGAGTTTTGGTATTGATTTCTTCTCGCAAACAATTAGAAGAAAGCGGTCTCGAAATCTCATATGAAAAGGTTATCGCATTTCTTAATGGTGAAAAATTTGTGGTAAGAAATTTAAGCAAAATATTCCCGGTGTTCTTGCACATATAGAATATTTTGCTATTTTTTTAATCGATAAACACTGTGGAAAATGTTCTCTGGAGTAATGAATCCAAATTTTTTTGATTTAGATCTGACGGAAAATGTTATATAGAACGATCTTCAAACATGCAAGACAATTCCAGGTAAACATCAATGACAGTAAAGCATGGTGCTGTAAATATGAAGGATTTGGTCCCATTTTCTGAACACGATGTTAGTCCCATAATCATAGTATATACTTAAATGGTTCAGTTCTTTTAGAAAAAAATATTTTTCTATTCACTTTCATAGAAAAACATGCCACTAAAACGGTGTTTTATGCATGATATTTATCCAAAACATATTACACGTACAGTGAAGTGTTGCATACAGCCAAACAGTATCGACATTTTTTATTAGTCAGCTCAATCACTAGATTTTAATCCTGTAGAGAACCCGTGATATGATATATAGTAACACATTATTGTTGTTAAGCCTCAAAATCTTAGAGATATATGAACAGACATCTGAAAGAAATGGTAAGCAATACCAAAGGAACCTAGCGTGGGATTTATAGACAGTAGGGAAGATATTTGGTTATCCTACCAAATACTTAAATAAGTAGTTTTTTCTCTATGTACTAAATTACTGTCCAGTAATTTTATAACGTTCTGCTCTATTTTAACACCAAATAAAATAATGAAAACAAACAAAACTAAATAAACTTATGCTACGCATTCCTTGGACCACGAGTAATACATTAAGGAAATTCTATTAGAATTGTAATCGTTAGAAATGTTTAAAATAATAAACATGTAAAAAGAGTTTTGATTCCAAAAAGAACACATATGTAGCTAATATGCTAAACCAATATCCACCACTGTATTTTGACCTTCAAGTGTTATTTGGATATTAAAATAACAAATGGACTTAAGGTACGTCTAAAGAAAATAATCAAAAGTCATTGAATTATAACTTAATGGACACAATTTTTCTGAGTGCACGATTGTCATTAACATTCGCCCTAATTTAGCAAATACTTAATATCAAAAGCTTATAAAAGCCTATGGGAATAAGACTAATTTTATCTTTTTTAAAATAGACATTTATCAACCAGCTTCTGGCCATTGAAAAGTGTTTCACCTTACGATCTATATAATCTTCCATTATTTCCTTAATTTCCTTATTTTAATTATTAAAACTTCCTACTTTATATTGTAATACAATCATGGCGTTATCTCATTGGGAGAAATACATACAAAGCCTCTATGATTTTCCATAATTTTCTATAGAAAAACATAATTTTTTACCTTTATCGGTTTCTATTGTAAAATAAAAATATAATCTATTGAATACAAATTTTTAATAGAATGGTTGGAATAACTGCGCTGTGGCTGGTAATACAAAATTATTATTATAATTCATTGTCTAATACCAACAAAAACAACAATGGTTACTTACAATAGAACGTAAATATTATGCAAACGTTGTAAACTATAAAGATAATAAAATTCTCTAAAGACTCTCATAAAACTTACTTTAAAGAGAGAGATACCATAGAACACAAACACACACCAAGAGATACACATGCGAAAGCACATGTCATTAAATTGGATTTTATTATTAATTACTTTACCTGCTTTGATTATTATCGCCTGTCTTAGTGTTTGTTTTGAAATCATTAATATTACTAAAGCACACACTCACACAGCCATACGAACAAAAGTATGCATTTAATGTTATACCGTATATACTAACACTAATAAGTGTGTGTGTGTGTGTGTGTTTTTTCATGCACACATATAACAATGAAAGAATATTGTTACTAATGAATAGCAAATTCAAACAAAAAAAGTGGAATAAATTATAAAGCATATCTTAAGGCTTTAAAACAAAAGAAAATCGCATTATAAATGGTAATTTCATTGTGGAATAAAAAGACTTATAATGTAAATAAGGAAATTATTAATGCTTTACACCTCAGGCAAGAAGTTATAAATGATGATGACGATGAGGCTGATAATGCGGATGAGAATAACACAATCGGAATTGGATGACAAACAAAAAAGGGGGAAGTAGGAGAAAAAAGCTCTCTCTTAACAACATATGTAATGTTTTATAAAACAAATAAATAAAAATACACAATGAAGAGTTAAAAACTAAGTTTTAGTTAAACTATAAGATGTTCTCAAAATTAATAAATATGCCTTTGAAAAATAATAAAAAACTATTCGATGAGCCAATTTTTAATAGTTAAAGCCAAACTATAAGATACAAAAAGCCATAGTTAAACATAACCAACATCATAAAGGAATTACTTGTTTCTTTTTTTAAAAAGCAAGGGTCATATCTAAAATATTTTTATAAAATCTATTACCTACTTCCGGTTTTGATTAATTTTTGCACAACATGAAAAAGTTACGATAACTTATGGAAATTAAGTTTCGATCAAGTTGAACCAAAAAAGAAAAATAAGTTAAGATAGTGGTGTAGCTAGAATAGCAGCCACTTATTTATTTGTGGGTGCTTGTATGACTTATATCACCTTTTAGTTTCAGCAACATGACAGCTATATATTCTTATTGTTATCATTGAGGTATAAAAGTACGGCGACAACTCGATCTACTACTGTACAGCACTCCATCCATATAAGGTTTCTCTATAATATCTCCCCCAACCTCGTCGATCTAACTTAATTCATGATGTCAGTTGGTACCAACCGCGATAACTCTCTACCTAGAATCTGATATGCACCTACATATATACTTCCTTCTAGATTGAATCAATGCCTAACAGGATCCGCACATCGGGCTTTAGACTATTCGCATTTCAGTGACCAGTAAAAAGCGCGGTCAGTATTCACGAGTTGCTTTTGAACATTCCTATGCAGAATTCAAATCTTCGCCTGTTATAGTTACCGAACAGAAATTTTGATTGTCTCAGACCCATACGGGCTTTGCGTTGAGTATTCCCTTCCAGGTCATTCCCCTTCCCAGTCCACAGAACTCTTCTGGCCCCAACAGTGGAGTGGAAGTTCCTTTCTGGCCAGTTTATCGGTCCTTTCATTCCCCGGAATTCCTACATGATCCGGGATCCAGCATAGGCTGTCTTTATTGACCCTGCCCAGCTTGTTCAGTTTACCCAGACATTGCCAAACTAGTTTTGAGTCAACCTCATAGGAGCCTAGTACTCAAATGGTGACTTGACTATCAGATAGTATGTCTATTTCCTGTGGTCTATATTTCCTCTCCAGGTTAAATTGAGTACATCTCCCAATTGCATAAACTTCCGCCTGGAATATGCTGGCGAGTTTTTCCACAGATTCCGAATAATCCCTATTAGGGCCAAACGTCCATGTACCACAAAATGGTTCCTTCTTTAAGGGAGTATGCAGTCTCCAAAACTCTCCACTCACTTCTATTACCAATTCTTGCCTTAAAGCATTCTTCAAAGTCAAAGTTGACCAAGTAGGGATTAATCGACAAATCGGTCAAACGGGTTAACATGATCCAGACATAAGCTCGTGCCCAATTTATTTCCCATTAATCTCAACACAGTCTCTATGGACCTATTTTTCGCTACCAAATGCAGCAGACGAAGGTTCAATAGAACCTCAAGTGCAGCTGTGAAACAAGTGCTCATTGCTCATTCTTAAACTATTTTTTTAATAAAAATAAACATGTTTCATGTAGCAGATATTTAATTTAATTAATTTCAATCAAATTTTTCTCACACTCTGGCATAAAAAACTCCACAGATATTTTGCAAACTGTTAGAAGAGCACGTGTGGTGATAAGATAAAATCAATAAATGAAAATAAAATAAAAATCTTAATCGCTTTACTATCATAAATTTAGTGAAAGGGTTATAAAATATTATCGAAAAACTAAATTAGCTTTACCAACCTTGATCGCTACTCTAAATTCTAAACTTTTAGTCTAAATTTGCCTCGAGTTTGAAACAGTCATGAATCCATTAGGAATCATAGCATTTTCAGCTATTTTAGGCTTATCTTTGGCTTTGCCCATGCCAACAGAACGTATTGAAACAGATCCTGAATTGACAGCTGGCTATGTAGAAGGTGACATGGTATTGGATATGAAAACACGTAATGGTATACGTAATGAGGTCAGAAGATGGCCGAATAATATTGTCCACTATAGATTTTATACACAATTTGGTAAGAGCATATGTTTGTGCCTTAACATTCTTTTTTTTTTTTTAATTAAATATTTTATTATGTTTTACAGATGAACCCCATAAAAATCATATTTTACGAGGTATGAAAATCATAGAAAGTGTTTCCTGTATACGCTTCAAGGAGGCCACCGATGATATTGTTACTTTTGTCAATATCACCGGTATGAATGGCGGTTGTTACTCTAGTGTTGGTTATCTTGATCAAGGACCACAATCATATAATTTACAATTGTATCCCCTCGATGAAGGCTGTTTCCGTTTGGGTACTATAGTTCATGAATTCTTGCACACTTTGGGTTTCTTTCACATGCAAAGTGCTGCCAATCGCGATGAGTATGTTTACATTGCTACAGAAAATATTCGAAAGGGCACGGAAGGTAATTTCAATAAATACAATGCCACCGTGGTCGATGACTTTGATGAGGAATATGATTATGGCAGTGTTTTGCATTATTCCGCCTATGCTTTCTCAGCTAATGGTAAAATGACCATAGTTCCCTTGAAAGAAGAAGAGGCATCTGGGATTATGGGTCAACGTCGTGGCATGAGCAAAAGTGATATTAATAAATTAAATATAATGTATCGCTGTCCATTGCATGTATAGAAATATTGTCCTATTGAAAAATGTTGAGTAAAATAAAGTGAATCTTTTGTAAGATAAAAAATGGTTAAGTGTTACATTATTGCCACGTAATTAAAAAATAAAATAAAATATATGTTGATTAGAATAAAAGAAGCTCATAATTTGCGTTTTAAATTGAAATACCTTTGTGGTACAAATAAATTAAAGCTTTATATGTAAACTGTAAGATTCTGTATGGCCTGACTAGATAAGTGTTCTTAGCTGGTTCATTTCACTTTTTAAACAGTTTAAAAGTTTCGAATAGCTCCGAGCTGCAGGAAAATTTTTTCAGACTGGCTGTTGTCATGAACACAGTCTGGTAGTTTGGTACCGGAATAGAGCGTAAATAAATTTCTATGTCTAATAAGAAAATTCGTTCTGTAGTAGAGCTGTAAACACTAAGATTTCTATTCGATGTTTGAGTACAGCCTTTTGGAGAATTAACACGAGCCATAATCGCAAGTAAAAGCTATTGACGCTATATGAAGTAGCACTGTTATCATACTGCACACTTACAGAACGGACACATTGACGGAAACAGATCTCTCGGAATTATTAGAAGCTATAAAGAAGTCCTTAGGAGACAAGGAGATTATGTATGTGCCTTGATAACACTTCACATGAAGTTATAGAGAGGGCACTAGTAGGAAGGAGAGTGGACCCTACTATATCCCTACTACCTACCCTACTATATGGATGGCAGAGGTCCTTGTACTATATCTGGGGAAATCAGTGTATCAGCACTACTAGAGGTTAGACACAAGAAGGGGTCCCTACCGTCCTTAAGATAGAGTCTAGTTGTATATGAACTTCTAAGGACACCAGGGCTATGCAGACGACATTGTTCTGAGAGCAAGGGGTAGATTCGAGGATACCTAGTGTGAAATCAAACAGAGGGGATTTAGAATAGTAGACCGATGGTGTGGGATGGTACCATTCACTAAGAAAAAAAAAACGAAAAGTAGTACAGCTGCGCGAGTATTTGGCCCTACGATAGTATATTCGGAGACTGTGGGAAAGCTCACCAGCATATTCCAGGCGGAAGCATATGCAATTGAAAATGTGCACAGTTTAACCTGAAGCGGAAATATTAAGGACAGGACATAGCCATACTACTGATAGTAAGTTGACTCAAAGCTAGTTTGGGCACTGAACTAGCTGGGCAGGGACTTATGCTGAGTACCGGGTCATGTAGGAATTCCAGAGAATGAAAGGGCCATTGAAGCTTTTACTCCACTGGTGAAGCCAGAGCATACTCAACAAAAATGGGGATGATGAGAGGCGGCTACACTTATCTTGCCGTACGGGTCTGAGACAATCTAAGCTTTTGTCGGGATGCAGAAAAATATATATCTCCTACATAGGAATGTCCAGAGACAACCTGATGTTACTAACCAGGCTTTTGGCCGGTCATTGCAGTCTTAATGGACATCTAAGTAAAACAGGATTTGTCTCAAGCTCGTTGCGAAGTTTTCGTGAACAGGAAATCGAATCCCCGGAGCACATACTGAGTACATGTGAGCCGTTCATGTACTGTAGAAGGACGTGTCTAGGTTCCTTTCAGATACTAGGAGGGAGTTATCGCGGTTGGTACCAACTGACATCCTGAATTTCGTCAGGTCGACAAGGTTGGCGGAGATATTATAAGGTAACCGTATATAGATCGAAAGACCGCAGTACTTCTATACCTCAATGATAATAACAATAATAATAACTCTTGATCAGGAATAGTGTAATCGAGTGTGGGTTTGTAAATGGAAGACCTGTCAGATTTTTATCCATCGCCTGAACTGAGGCACAGTCTAAATCAAGGTACACAGAACTGAAGTAAGTACGTAAAAAGAAGCGTCAATTGAAAAATTAAAAAAAACAGGTTTGAAAACTTAAGCAATGACTACAGTTATAGTTGAGTGCCCCGTTAGGTTATGGGATAGTGTACTAGTCTATTAGGGTGGGAGATATGGGTTCGATCTGTTACACTATAACGTAAGTTCTATCACTTGTATTGCAATTAAAATAAAGAAATAAAATAGTAATGGAAAATAGAGTCATCCGGAAAGAATTTATCTTTTGAGTTCAGGTGGGGTAGTCGTAGAAAGTAGATTGCCGCTCTATCATCTTCAACTACAGGTTTTGTATGTATAATTTTAGAGTCATAACAAGGTCTACCGAAGTGCTTTATAATTCTTATTATATATCGCACGCAAACTTCGCATAGATTAAACACAAAAAAAAAAATTAATAAAATTCATATTTTTGACGCATGTTCGACAAGCAAATCTATATTTCTGCTTTTGAAATGTCTTACTTAGTCCCAAAAATTTTGTTTTAGAAACTCCAGTATTCTCATAGTCTTCCATTCACAATTTCTAGATCTTAATAAAGATAAGTAGCGCTACCGAATGTTATCTCAACAATTTTGGGTTACTTGTAGTAAAAAGAAAGAAATCAATTGAACTGCTTTTTACAAAATTCTGCAATAATTTTTCAAAAACGTTAGCCAGTAGTTTAAGTACGTCTAACGAAGAGAAACGTACTGAAAAGTACTAAAGACGATAAGATTACTCAATCGAAAATAGCCAGAAAATCCCAAACAACGACTAAACTTGTAAAAATTGTTAGAAATCATAAATAATAGATAAGATTTCCATTTTCAAAGAACTTTACGTTTTACCAGCCTTCTGCTTGTTATACTTAAACAAATACTTTCAGTTGCAATTCGCCTCAAGTTTGATATGGATATGAATTCAATAAAAGTTGCAATATTTTTGGCCATTTTTGGCCTAACAATGGCACTGCCTATGCCTTTCAATGGCCAAGAAACTGATCCTGAACTGACAGCTGGCTATGTAGAGGGCGATATGGTTTTAGATATGAAAACCCGTAATGGTTTACGTAATGATGTCCAGAGATGGCCGGATAATGTTGTCCACTACAGATTCTATACACAATTTGGTAAGAAAACAAATAAGAAACACCTCATGGTGGATGGAAATCAATTTCTTAACAAATCTATAAAATTTTAGATGAACCCCATAAAAATCATATATTACGTGGCATGAAAATCATAGAAAGTGTTTCCTGTATACGCTTCAAAGAGGCCACCGATGATATCGTTACTTATGTAAATATCACTGGTCTGAATGATGGTTGTTACTCTAGTGTTGGCTATTTGAATAAAGGTGCTCAGAAATACAATTTAAAATTGTATCCTCTGGATGAAGGCTGTTTCCGTTTGGGTACTATCATCCATGAATTATTGCACACCTTGGGCTTCTATCATATGCAAAGTGCTGCCAATCGTGATGATTATGTTTACATTGACAAGGCACATATATTGGAGGGCAAAGAGCATAATTTCAACAAATACAATAACACTTATGTCGATAATTTTGATGAAGAGTATGACTATGGCAGTGTTTTGCATTATTCCGCTTATGCTTTCTCCGCAGACGGTGAAATGACCATCGTTCCGTTGAAACAGGAAGAAGCGGCCGGTATTATGGGTCAACGTCGTAGCATGAGCAAAAGTGATATTCATAAATTAAATGTGATGTATCGTTGTCCTATGCATGTTTAAAACCATTATCTCTGACATTCGAATGTCAGT
The DNA here is from genome assembly GCA_023159175.1 of Wohlfahrtia magnifica. NCBI lineage: Eukaryota > Metazoa > Arthropoda > Insecta > Diptera > Sarcophagidae > Wohlfahrtia > Wohlfahrtia magnifica. Next base: position 5,738,842 of record JAKWBJ010000537.1, read on the forward strand.
GAAGGTACACAAACATTCTATTTGGCAAACGGCATTGATTGATTGTATTATTTGGCGTCACTTTGTTAATAGTAATGCTGTGCTGAAGTTTAAAACGAGGGAAATTAAATAATTAATTTGTTTGTAATTTTTATTATAATTTTCTTTGGCTCTATTTATTTGTATAAAAAATCAATATGAAATTTATTATTTATTTATTTATTTGCCATTTTTTTTACCTCAACTAGTGAATTCCATTTAAATTTTCTTACAATTTAATAGGCAAAAGCAAAAACAAAATTTATAATTTGCCTTTTCATTATTTTATTGTTTTTGTAAATTCAAAAGGTAGAATTATTGCACGAGTTTTATTTTCTGTTTTCTTTTTATTCTTCTATTCAACTCACTTTTGTAGACAAATCCCGTTAACTATGCGTTGTAAGAGTGACTTCCGTTTCCTTTTACCTTTAATTTAGGTTTTTATGTTAAAATTTCGTTTTTTTTTTCGCTTTCTCTTTTTGGATTTAGAGAAAATATAATACAAATAAAACTAAAGCAAGGAGATTCTTCGTTTTTGTGAGAAAATATAGTAAAAAAAAAAATTGTGTTCAACCAATTTGGGTCATTAAATTTTTTTTGTATTTTTTCCGAATATTTTTGCAAGAATTAAAGCAAGTTTTTGTTTATTAAAGCCAAGAAGATTTGGTTAAATTTTTAACTTATATTTCTAAAAACAAAAATCTCAATATAATTTTTTATTAGTTTTGAATTGTAAATGACAGAGATTCTCTACCGCGTGCTGAAGGATATACTAAGAAACACGCTTTAGAACACTGTTTTCGTTTGTTGTTACACTGCATTCACTTCAAAAACTATGGCTCAAGCAATTATTGAACGAAGGCCTGTTTTGTATTGGGTATACAAGTTAATAGTGTCGTTTGTTTTTGCTTGAAATTTGAATTTATTATATTAATAAAATGAATTGATACATTATTCAGAGCATTGTCCATCGTTAAACACTACTTTTTCCCAGCTTTCTGATAGCTTAAGAATGAATGAAGCAAATTTCTAAAACCCTGTTCTGAAGTAAAGCGTATTCTGCATCAATCAAAACAAATCCTATTTAGAAAGGGCAAAGTCTGGGCTATAAGGCGGGTGAGCCAAAACTTTCCATCCACTGTTTTCAAAATAGTCTTTAAGCGGTCTTGCAACATGTGGCCGAGCGTTGTCATGATTGAAGATTATGGCCTCGTATCTGGTTGTTTTTTCGTTGATTGTTCTTTTCAAACGAATCAATTGTGTTCGGTAGAGTTACCCTCTGATCGTCTCACCCGATCCCACCAAATACAGAGCATTACCTTGGAGTCATGGATATTCGGCTTCGGCGTTGATTTGGCCGGTTGGCCAGACTTTACATATGGCTTTTTGCACTTGGGGTTATAGCAATGTATCCATTTTTCATCACTAGTAACAATACGGCTTCTTTTTGTAGCGTTCAATCATCATTTCTGACATGCAAAATCGCCTTTCAAAGTCTCTCGGATTCAATTCATATGGGACCCAATTTCCTTGCTATTGAATGAATCTCAATGCTTTAAAACATAGGAAAATGGTTTGTTGTGTGACTTCCAATGATAATGCCAGATCTCCTTACGTTTGACAACAATCTTCGTCGAGTAATGCTTCCAAATCGTCATCTTCAAACTCTTTCTGCTGACCTGGCCTCTCCTTGTCTTCTGTGTCGAAATCACCACTTTTGAATCGCGCAAACCATGAAAGACATCAAAACATCTTTTTTAGGTACAAAATTCGACATTGTTATATAAAAGACCTCTATCCGACCTGATATGGAACACAATAATGAATGTACAGTTGCTTCAAAGTCTATTGTGGAGCTTTTCGATCGAGTACTGGAGAGTGAGAAGGTAGCCACCGGTTCGTTAGAACATCGTCATAATTTTTTTTATTTTATCGGTCAAATATTCTATCGTAATACCCATATTTCTCATACAGTGTATGCCTTTGTAGTTAATTGTTTAAAGAAACGTATGCCGCAATCCAACACATGGGCTGAAAAGTCACGAGCCTGACATATAGATGACGCTAATTTTGTTGCATTCACATCTATTTCAACCTTCCAAAGACAGCTGTTCAAATTTCATGATATTCTATTAATTAGCTTGTGAGTTATAGTGCTAAGAGTAACGCTACTGTTGTTATTTTCAGAACGATGGATCAAAAACAGTTTCGTGTTTTAATTCTACACTGCTTCCCGATGGAAAAAAATACTGCGCAAGCAAGCAATGACTTAAAAGAGTTGTGGGGACTCCGCCCCATTAGAAACAATAATAAAACTATGGTAGGCTGACTTCAAACGTGATCGTAGAGACACCAATGTTACCGAACGCGGTGAACGCCCAAATAAGGCAGTAACACCAGAAACTATCAAAAGAAAAATCACAAACATCGTTTTGGAAGATCGAAAAGTGCAAATGCGTGCGTTAGCCGATATCGTAAAGATATCAAAAGGATGTGTTGGCTTTATATTGCACGAGTATTTGACCATGAAAAAGCTCTCTTCAAAGTGAATATCGCGTTTACTCACTGTTGACCAAAAAACAAGAAAGTGTAGATGATTCTGCGCAGTGTTTGGACGTGCAAAGAAACAACCGAATATGATAAAGAAAAAATTCAATCAAAAAAATGTTAATCATCATGTAATCATCAGTAATTCTTAAACTTCGAATTACTCCCACATCCACCATATTCGCCAGATTTACCTCCCAGCAACTACTGGCTGTACGCAGACTTAAAAAATTGCTCGCCAGTAAGAAATTTCGCACGAATGAAGAGCTTATCGCTGAAACTGAGACGCACTGTTAGCGAAAGTGTTCCTTGCCACTTACGGCATGAGTAAATTTAAATTAAACACTTCTCTCTCTTTCTTCCTTCTCGCAATCTATTTTCCTAGTACCAGCACGATGCACTGTTTGAGTTGTGGCAAAAAAATTATTTCATTTTATGTAAACTAGACAAAAGAGACTTTCTTCAAATTAATGGATAAAAAGATCAAATTTGCTTAAGATATGATGTTGGTAACTGTGTTATATGATAAGAATGTGCTTATCTTCGGTTGCCGTTTAGGATTCCAATTTGTGGCATTTAAAGTGATGTCCTTATTTGGTACTCTTTTTACCACAGAAAAGAAGATGCTCAAAATTATCCGATGATATTGATTTTTAGGTTTTTCACCTCCAGCAACCCTAGGAGGAAAGTGGCTGTTGTATTTAAATGCTGAAAGTGTATAATTTAACGCCCTGGAAGAAAAAAACCAGCACTTAAGTCAACTAAGAGTGTGTTGAATGCGCATGTACCACCGAAACTTATTGTTAAAAATTAAATTTAAAAATTATGTCAAATTCACCCATGAGAGCTGTGGCGTGGTGAAGAGGTTAGAGTGCTCGTATCCTCAGCAGAAGACATGTCTAACAATTAAATTGCGGTTTCGAGTGTTTCATAGATTATATTCAACTTCTCACCAGACAAATCCATCTAAAAGAAGACCCTTACCTTCTAGCTTACCACTGGCGATGATGACGATACAAACATCAGTAGAAACCGCCACATACTGGGCAAAAACTACAATGCTAAAGTACAAATCACCACCCTCCCTTAGCAAAAATTTTCACCACTACACAATCATATGGAGAGGAGGTACAATTTCATCGGTCTGCCTTTTTAAAAGCCATTGCCCTATCGTATAACCATTGAAAAGCTTTTTCTACGATCTGTACTTATTACTAATGCTGTGCATTTTGTCAGTAAATGAGTGTCCTTATCTTAAAATATTCCTTAAAAATCTATGTAGGAACCTTTGCTTCATTTAATTAATTTTTCTACATTATATAGACTTACTTAGTTTATATTTTATTTATATATAGAAATTAAAACTATCTTGTTCCCAACACCCCTCTTTATTTTATCGGCCATCCCTTTAACTTGTGCTGTAATTTTATCTTTTGTTTAGGCTTTTAGATGCTTAACAATAGAAGAGGAAAACCTCTGTTTTAAGAAGAAACTTTTCTTTTCTCTTTTGCTTCTTTAGTTGTTTCATTGTTGTTGCTTAGTTGCTGTACTAAAAATTCATTGTGAAAAGCAAAGAAAGAAGGGAATACTTTCTTTAAATAAAATATTTATAAACTTATCTTATAGATACGAAACGTTATGTTACTTTAAAAGCAAAAACTTTAACAACAACATCAACTTTCAAAATTTAACTTAAGCTTTAGTATTGTTATTGTTGTCGTTGTCGTTAAAAAATTTTGTTACTTTCTCTCTTTCTTGTTCTTCTTTTCTGCTGAAGTTTTCTTACCAAAAGGTGTTTAAATGAAAAGAGTATTCAGTTGAATCTGAAAGAGGGTTTCATAGCAGCCCGTCAGTCTTCTTTCTGACTGTGTTACACACGTTCATTTAAATCCTTTTTTTTTCGGCGGCGCTTCATTCGAATGAACACTTTTAACGCACGCACTTTAACTATTAAAAGTGCATTTAAAATTAATTATAAATGTTACTTTTATATTTAAGTTTGAAATTTCTTTTCCTACTTTTGGGATTTTCTACGTTTTCCTCAGCTTAAGATATGAAGAAAGAACACTTTTCTGGCGAAATGATAATCAATAATACAGTAGAAGATGGGAAAACAGGTGGGTTGTTTAAGAATCTTTAAAAGAAAAGGTTGCATTTTAAATAAATTGCGGAATGTTGGGTATGTTAAGCTGGAAATTCCACACGTAGCATAAGAAACACCAAAAGATTTGTTGTTAAAGAAAGAGTTCATAAAAGTTGAACAAAAGTATTAAAAAACTATTTTTGCTTTTCTCGTTTCTTTTTGTATTTAATCTCATTTTTCTCATTGTTGTTTCTTTATAGTAATCTTATCGAAAGAGTCGTTGATCTTTTCAAAAAGATTGAAACTAATTGGCAGAGAATAAATTGTGAAGGGCGGCGAATTAAATTTTAAAAAAGAGTTACCCTTAGTAGATGATATTGGGGGAAAAATTATTTTGTTAAAGTTATTTGTACTGAAAAAAAAAATAATAAAATTACCTTCGTAATATAACACATACTTACGCGTCTGTAACCATTGCACGTAAAATACAGTGTGTCAAGTATGAGTTTACACATTAACAAAAATTAAGTACTCACAATTTTATTACTAATAAAATTGCACTTTTTCGTCCTTAATACGGTCTTTTTTGATTTTTTGCAATAATAATCTACACATCCTCTAAAATCTTACGCAAAAAATAAAACAAATTCAGTTCAAAATAAATGAGAAATTTACCAAAACAAACTGTACTCACATTTGGTATTGTCAAATAGCTCTTCACACAAAAATTAAAATATGCGTTTACAATGTATGTATATGACGGCGAATGAAAACATTTTTCAGGCTTTTAATATTTGATATGGCCTCCTCTTGCATCTCTTATACATTATAGTCGCTTTTACATGAAATCAACCTACTTTTTTAAGGTCATAATCTGTCAGTATTTCCTGCCACTTTTTCTTAATTGAAGTTTAAGTGCTGCAGTGTTCTTTGCTTGACGTTTAGCTGCTTTTTTCTTTAAAAAAAAATCCACAAATTTTTAGTAGGGGTCAAGTCGGGGCTTTGCTCAGAAGTATTAATAATTTTTCGCAGCTAGAAAGAAGCCACATTACCATCATATGCATATTATGTAGAGAATCTTTTCCCTGATAAAATATAAATTGTGGTTTGTTTTCCCTGTGGAACCCGAATTTTCTAGCACTGCTTATCGAATGGTCTTTAAAATGTCTTAGTGTTGCTGCGCATCCGTGGTTGATTCTATAAAAGCTAAGTCTTTTACGTTTTTGCTTGAGAAACCCCGCCAATCCAGTACTAGCATTTTTTCTAATTTAGCTGTTGGTATGATTTTGTGATTTTCTAGCAATGTTGATGGCTTTCTCCATACGCTTGTAATACTACACCATTTACGTTTCATCCCAAAATATGACTTATCTCAATAGTCAGACGTTTGTTAAACGTTTGCAATGGCGAAAGAAAACGTTTTTCTATGTTGCTGCAGATATTTATGATGTTTGTGTATGACTCTTGATTAGTGATTATATAACACCGCCTGTTACTGCAAAAATATGAAGATTTTGAGTGATTTTTGTAAAAGTTATACACTCAGTATGTTTACTTATGGTGAGCTTAGAGTCAATTCCCTACTTTTACTCCAATCTTCTCATTTTAGATCGTTTTTTTTACGTTGTAGATAGCTTTTCTTATCACTGAACACATTTCTGATAACTCGACCACACTCTTTTCCTAATGGTCTTTGTAGTAAATCAACCGAATGACTTTGTAAGATATTCTCTTTTCTGACATCTATTAAACTGTGTAATATTGAACTAAATGAGATTTGCATTGCAAAAAATTACAACCAATTTATTTGCCAAATTGCAGAAAACAATAACTGAAGCCAACCATAACAGCAAAGAACATTTGATCGTCAACTGTGTGTGTGTAAGGAGTTATTTTATACCAAAAAATTATGCAATATTTATTTTCCTTGTTTCGCTCTCATAATTCCAAAAAAATTGAAATAAAGGTACTGCATAAATTATGTACAACAATAAATATGTATGAAATAACAATAATCTGACATTTTACTCTTAATGAAAAACTCATTCTTGACATACTGTATATTTTTGAGAAACGTAGATGAGCTAGCTACAGCCATTTTGATCTTACTTTGTTCAGTTTTAAAAGAATTTATTAAAACACTGGTGACGACACAAAGAAAAGCTCACAGAGATTAATTATTACAATGCTCAGCATAATTAAAGGTAGAAAAAATGCCTCCAAAAAAGATACTGAAATTACATGAAATTACATTCATAAGAAAATAATTGGAAGAATTGAATACAACTCTCTAATCGAATTTTCTGTTATGAAGTACAACTAACAATGTCAAAAGGTGCGTTGTTTGCTCTTACATAGTTCAAATTGTAATTGGGCAAGAAAAGATCGCGAATAATCGAAGGATGAAATTGACTTGCAACAACTTTTGAATCTATTAGATTTGAATTTAAGTACATAGAGAAGTTCTATTAAAATAAAAATAATAAAATGCTCTAACAGTAACCCCATACAGCATCAGTAAGACAAAGTTTTCGAAAAAATAAAATAAAAAACTTAATAAAAAGTGTGGAGGTTATAAGTATAGTAACCTAGGCCACTCTTCTTATGTATTTTAAGTTAGTTTAAGTTGAAAAGGCGATGCTTACGCACTCCACCCTCCAGATTAAGCAGAGGTGCATTATAGAAGCCTTTCAGAAAAAGAAAGAAGAAGGCACAAAATAAAAAGATATGTCAAAGAAAAATTAGAGAGAACACAAGAAACTGAAAAGAAGCAGACGAAGGCAGAGACAGATCCTACACATAGAGAAGAAGGCATGACAGTAATACACCGGGTGCCAGCTTATGCCCTAAATAAGTCCTTCCGGTCAAAAGTCCTGGCGGACGCAATCTCACTAGAACCTCTAAAGAGACACTGGTCTAGAAAAATTAACCTACGTCTCTGGAGAATCTGAAAATGGCAAAGACTCCCCCCTTCATTGCCACACACAGTCGAAATTCGGGTATGCTTGCTTTCCATAACTTAGTCCTTGGCTTAAGAGCTCAGTGTCCAGTCAGTTTTGGCTTCGACTCTCTTTCCGACTCAATATCGAGTATACTTTCGAATTATCCGAACAGTGAAATTGCTGTTGCTGGTGATTTCAATGTTCATAATTCGTCTTGGTTACGCCATTCAGGCCGTACAACTCCAGAAGGCCAATACGTTGAGTTATTTGCCGCGCACAATCACCTTGCGCAATTAGTGAATGAACCTACACATATATCGTGTGTAGATGGGTACCAGAACAATACCCTCGACCTTTTCCTCACTAGAAACCCTGAAAAGTATGTAGTTGAGGTTCTTGCACCTTTCGGAAATTCGGATCATTGCACAGTTTCTGCCTCATTCTCGTCCACCGCTCGTCGCGAGGTTCCACCCATGGCTACGGAACGCTCTATTTTTAACTACGAGGATGCTCGTTGGGCTGAGCTGAACGATTTTTTGGCCATTTTAATTGGAAACTTTGTTTCCTTGACTCAAACGTCGATGCCATGGCAGAAATGGTTGTGAAAATAATAAGGTTAGGGATGGATATTTTCATCCCATCCAAAAAGTTTTCGATTAAACCCATAAATAAATCTTGGTTTAATCTGACGTGTAAATTGGCAGTCAGATCCAGAGAGGAAGCATTCAGGAATTGGCGCAATAACAAATGTGCCCATACTGATTTGCTTCGCAAAAAGGCGAGATCTTCATGTGCCACAGTACTTAGACGCGAAAAGGCTTTATACGAGCAGCGCCTTTGTGCTAAGCTTCTTACTTTTCCGCGGGGAAGTAAAAACTTTTGGTCATTCGTTAAAAGGCTGAGGAACAACGCTAGTTCGGTTCCTGCTCTTATAAAGAATGACCACACATTCATGAACCCGGTTGAAAAGGCAAACCTTTTGGCCGAAAAGTTTGCAAGTAATTTTCACTTGCCGGAGAGCGTTCAACCACTGCCCGAACTTGAAAGAGTATCCGTAACTATGCCTAGTATATTCTTTCGAGCTCGTGTTGTAAAAAGGGTCCTTGCAAATCTCAAAGTTAACAAGTCTTCTGGGCCGGATGGCATACCAGCACTGGTCCTGAAGCAATGTTCTTCGACGCTTGCGCGTCCATTAGCTCATCTTTTCAGTGCGTCATATCGCACCGGTATTTTTCCATCTTGCTCGAAGGTTGCTAATGTAACGCCAATCCCCAAAAAGGGCGAGGTTAGTAACCCTGAGAACTACCGTCCAATAGCAGTTTGTTCCGCACTCTCCAAGGCTATAGAGAGTATGATTAATCACCACCCTGTGGGATATCTGGAGTCCAACGATTTACTTAGCGATCGTCAGTACGGTTTTCGAAAGGGCCGTTCTACTGGTGACCTGCTGGTGTTGCTCTCGGATGAGTGGAACAAGTCCATTCATGGTTTTGGCGAGAGTAAGGTTGTGGCTCTGGATATCGCAAAGGCGTTTGATAGAGTTTGGCACGAGGCTCTCATTTCGAAACTTAATGCTTTTGGTGTCATTAGTCACTTCTCTCGATTTATATCGAGTTTTCTCAGAGATCGCTCTATAAGAGTGGTTATAGATGGGGTCTCATCCGACGAGTTCAGAGTAAACTCAGGGGTACCGCAAGGCTTTGTTCTTTTTCCTATTCTTTTTCTAATATTTCTTATTCTCACTTCTAATCCTATCTACTCTTTTGCGGATGACAGCAACATTTGTCACTCATATTCTTTAGATCGTAGACCGAGCCTTTTGGAGGTTGGGGTAAGAAGGATGAATATGAACGTCACACTCACAAGTGACATGGTGAAGGTCTCCGAGTGGGGCCGTGCGAACAGTGTCCATTTTAATGCACGTAAGACTCAATGTTGTTTTTTAACACACAGGCGTGGTGGTGTGCTGTCATCTGTGTCAATGGGTAATGTGGATATTGAGGAATCAGATGCTCTTGATGTTCTGGGCATGAGAATTCACATATTTCAAGTGTCGAAAGAAGCATTCAAGTGCCTTGGTTTTTTGAGACGGTGCAAGAAATACTTCACCCCATCTGATCTCCTTAATATTTACAAGACCTATATCAGACCCAAAATGGAATACAACTCTCATGTATGGGCCGGTGCTTCAAAGTCTATTTTGGAGCTTCTCGACCACGTACAGGAGAGGGCGAAGATGCTCATCAATGACGGTACGGTAGCCAACTCTATCGATTCATTGGAGCACCGTCGCAATGTGGCGTGTGTTTCATTGTTCTATCGGTACTATAACTAACGAAATTAAGGAATTAATTCCCAAAAATCATATATTTTTACGTAGTACTCGTATTTCTCGTAGAGCGCATCCCTTTGTAGTTGATTGTCCAGTAAATCGCACAACGCATTATAGGGAGAATTCGTTCTTTGGTCGCACTGTTCGGTTGTGGAATAATCTTCCAGCGAAAGTATTTCCTGCCACTTACGACATGAGTAAATTTAAATCTAACGTCCATAAACACTCCCTCTGTCCTCCTTCCAATAACCTATTTTCCTAGTACCAGCACAATGCACTGCATGAGTAGGGGCAATCCCCTGGGTGCTGGTCTTATATAAAAAAAAGAAAACCTATCAGAGTCCTAAAAGACTGATTTCTTAGATTAAGGATTCACTCCGTCTTCGATTGGTTGAGTTTAGGTCAAGGCAGCCTGGAGACTCTGCAGTCTCCCCTGCTTATCCAGTATTATCCAGTACTTCTCTACTCTGCGACGTACCCATTTGTCCATTAAGCCAACGAAGAACCCCAGTGGGAGTCTAACAGACACATTCGCTTGGTCTGCACACTTTGATACACCTACCATCGCCAGCTAATCAACAGTCTCATTACCCAAGATCACATATTTTATCTCAGATGCTTAAAAATTTTTTATTTGAAATCAAATAAATTATTTATTTGTTCTCGTTGTAGCACAAATTGAATAGAATTTAGAAATTTACAAACGCTTTTTGTAATAAATTATTTCCTTTTACTTATGGTACACCTAACAATAGCTATCCATGTCTAATACTTGACTCATTAATTTTACAAAATTTAAACTTAATTTCCATGTGAGGGGAAGAGAGGACACTCCTTATTCTTTTATATGCAAAAACTTTTTTAAAATGAAAATTAATTTAAAAAAAAGGAGCTTAAAACCACAATTGGATGATTTCCGATTATGAAATTGTCTGTGAGAGTTTGTGTTTAAGAGCATAAATTTTTTTTTTTATAATAGAAAACATACAGACAGACAGACAGGGAGACATAATTTTCTATGAAATTTTCCCTATAAATCAAATGATAGTTTTTCTTCTTATTTTTTTCATTATCCGTTTTCCCTATTCACACTCATTTTTGAATTTGCGATTGTCTCCTCAATGCTCAACCATAAAATAAATGAATGAATTAAAGTTTTTGCTTCGTACTGTCTTTTTTAGTATTTTGTTCATTTATGTGTTTGTTTTTTTTTTTTTTTTTAATAAATTTTTAGCAGTATGCATTATTCAAAACTTTTCGCATTAAAAATCATCCCACAATCAGACTCACTTCTCACTCTTCCCATGCCATTTTCATTAAAATTTCTACAGACATTTAAGCTGCTGATATACATTTTAGGTTTAGACACTGAAAATCTATACGACTCTGTGTCTGTTTGTCTGACTGACTTTCAGTTAAAATACGAAGTAAACTCCGAAATAAACTTTAAATATCCATGTATAGGCAGGCTATGGCAAATATAGGAACTGAGTACAACAAAATATTTAAAGTTAAATATTAATGATTAAGAAAGTTATTTCGAAACGAATTTAAAGCATCATAAGAATGCTTTAACATATGATATAAAACGTCTTGTTAAGTTTTCGATTCATTACTTGTGATTTTATTGCAAATGTTCTGATGAAATACGTATATTTTAGATTATCCTTCTTCCCCCACTAGCATAGATCAACGATGAAGCGCTTTTTTGCTATTCATACTCACTCGTAAATTTATGAGTATAAATGAGTACACATGATTCAGATTCATAGTTATTTTTACTCACAATAACGATGATTCATAGGTATAAATAGCAATGAGTATGAATCAAACGTGGAACTCATACTTATAGCTACTTATACTCATAGCATTCATTAATTTCACCGAAAATACTCGCAATACTTATGAATAATTCAGATGATTTATGAATACTCATAAGTATATAAATACTACACATACTCATAGCATTAATTAATTTCTCAAAAAATAGTCACAATACACATAAATGACTCGGATGATGAATACTTGTGAGTATTCATGAATCATGAGTATATATGAATACTCAATGGCCGCTGTCGATCCTTGACATCAGGTTAATAGCCAGATTCATTAGACTGTCGGGCTAGTTTCCGATCTAACCTAGGCAAATGCTTCTGTGCGGTGCCTTTGTTTGATCACCAAGACTCTGGTGAACAGAACGTAGACAACACGTTATGTGTTATCACAATGAGCCGGATTGTGTTACTCAAGTGTGCCTTGTTTAGTGAGGTTGGCACTTAACCTAACCTCTATTCGCATTAACAATTCTAACGTAGCTTTCAAAAATTTTATAGCGCAGCTTATAAAAATAGAAATTCTGCAATATTGGGTTTTTTTTACACACAAAAAAAAACTTTGCTTTCACACTTGGTAGTATTGCATTCGCCTCCTTAAAGGATTATATATATATATACTTTTTCACTTTTTTTCTATAAAAATTTGCTCATTTATTTTTTATATACTTTTTTAATTTTCTTTTCTGGCAAATATTTTATATACGATTGTGTCTGTCTGTCTGCAGTTTTTTTTTTAATTTCTCTTCTTTTTTTGTAAATATCCAAGAGAAAAGTCAATAGCATCGACATTTGGCGTTCATTGATAATTAAACTGTGACTGTCACATTTTGCCATTTGCACTTCATTAAAGATTTGTGGCTTTGGCTATGACTATAAGATTGCTACGACTTACGTCTGCTGACTTAACGCCCCATATAGACAGCAGCATCACTGCTGTTCTTCTTGGACGTTTTAATACATTTTTTTATTATTTTTTTTACGCCATACTTTATATCTTCGGTTACTGATGCATTGAAATGCTGTTAATATTTAAACGGCTACCAGTGAAATGGTGAAGGGAGGATGTTAAGGGGAGAAAAATGTCTACTTCCTGCAAGCGCTTTCCGTGTTTTTTTTTTTTTTTTTCTCAAAAACCAATTGAAATTACTTCAAGTTGTGAAGTGGCAGAGTTGAAAATAAAACGAATTTTATGATTATCTCTTTCATTTTTTTTTATTTTAATAGTAATAAACACCCTACTTCAAATTCAACAGTGCTTTTACTGTGTATAGTGATATATTTACAACTGAAGATTAAAAATTGTTAAAGTTTTATTAAAATCTTGATTAAAGAAGAAATTTTTTATGAAAAATTTTATAGGAGAATTTGAGTTTTATTTTAAAAATGTTTTTATAAGCGTAGCATTAATTATATTCGCTGTTATCCTCACAATTTACTTAAATTTTTTTCTATTTTTTTAATCTTCTCTTTGTAGCAAATGCTATAAAAGTTTTCATTCTTACATTGTAATAAAAAAAAAATTTAATATCGAGTTAACAAGAGATTATTGGATATTTTTGTTTAAATTGAATTTAATTGAAATCAAGAGGAGTTTTTTTTTCAATATAATTTTATAACTGGATATGAAAGCCCGTAAGAGTTTTTAATTAAAATTAAGTGCAACACTAACAATCAGAATAAATTTTTTACATAAAAAAAAGAATTGATTTCATCAATGATCCAGAAAATTAAACAAATATTTCAAAATTAGAAGTTTTTTTTGATCATGTTCTTAAGGTTCGATAAAAGAATAGAAATTTTACAAGTTTTATAAATTCAATGACAATTATATATAAAAAATATATGTTTATATATATACATACGTATAAATTATCCTCATTATTGCTACAATATTTAAGACCTTTTTTATAAATTTCATTCCTATTTAAAGTGACTTTGTAATGTTTTCAATGCATTTTCATTTCAATAAAATTGTAATTATTCTTATGAATAAAAATAAATAAAAAAAAACGAAATGAATAAACGATATTTCATAACGCTTATTTGTCAATTCCAGCAAATGAATGGTCCTTTGTCAAAGCAAAGAATCTAGATTAATGAATTGAAAAATATAATTAATAAGTGTGTCAATATGATGCCAATAATAAAGCGCAATGCATTTTTTTTAAAGCCTTCATGCCGACACAATACTTGAGAATCATCATTAAATTAACGCAGCAAGAGCAGAAAAAAACGCAATAATAATTATTACAAAAACAATACGTATTAATTAATAATACAGATATGAAATAAGCACCATAGAAATACATATGTATACAGGTAAACCTTAATAGAAGACTTTTTAAAATGTAAAGATTAAAGTAAATATTTGAATAATATTTATGGAATTTATAGTAAAAAACATCATATTTAAAATTAAATAACTTTTTTTTCATTTGAAATTATTTAAATACAGGTTCTACTGTACGCATACAAATTTATAAAAACTACAGCAACATGACAAATTACCAATTAAGTGTTGAAAAAATGATTTTTAATAAGTCTATATAATGTTGCACTCACACACACACACACACACACATATATACACTCAGATATATTGGAAAAAAAATTAAGGACATTTATTAAGTCTATTGTAAGAGTATAAGTATTTGTATGTGTGCGTTTATGCATTATAACTTGCATGCCAAGACATGTAACTGTTGATCTCGATTGTTAAACTCGTTTGCCTCTGTTTTAAAATAAGTACTTTGCACAATGAGTTTGTATGAGTTTATAGCTATGATCAGCTAATTAGAAATATAAAATTTTAAATCAATTTTATAGCTGTAGACGTAGAAACATTGTTAATAAAATCAACTGTATTTACAAATGGCGTCACTCGTTTTTAATATCTAATGAGTATATCCATTAAACAAAAAGAGCCATAAATACTACAACTTTTAAGGATTACAACAACATTCGGATACCAGTTGTTATAGATGTTGTTCGTTATTAATGTTGAGGTTTTAATGGTACAGCCAAGTACGCTACAAATGTAATCGACTGCATTTAAAACTCTCGACCGTGAACAAGATACAAAAACTCACTTTTTCGTCACATAAGTCTAGCAAATACGACTTTAAGAAAGTTCAAGAATTTAAGCACCTGGGAGCTGTGTTGAGCGCACAGAAATACACATTACTGGGCATACAGCGAAGAATGCAAGCCATAAGCTTATAAGGAACTGATGAGGTCTAAACTACTTTCCATACCGTCATAAGAAATTAAAATTCTTTGAAGTTAGGATATATGTCATATGTACGATTTGAAGCCGGTACATTTCGCTTCAAGTACAATGAAGAGCTTGACAAACTTATAAGCGGTACAAATGTGATTAAATACGTTAAAATACAAAGAATATTATGGTAGGATTGATTACATTATGAGAATGGACTGCGCAAGAAGTGTGCGAAAAAGCTTTAAAACGAATGCGATAGAAGAAGAAGTCGGCCAAGGAAATTGTGCAGAGATGGTGAAGAAGGTCACATAAGTACTATGGATATTTTGGAGTCAGAAGCTAAACTGCCGACAGAGTGATATGAAGACAAATTGTAATTGATGCAATGATTCGCACCTGGACAATGGTAGGATACGAAAGGCAGTACCGAAGTACCCCACCCAGAGACCACAGAAGCTTATTGTGGAAAGGCCTTTCCCTGAAAAACCCAATAGAGGCAAGAAGAAGAAAGGAGAGAAAAAGGAAGGAAGAGAAAAGGGAAGAAAAGAAGGAGGGATGTAAGGAGTTAAAAAGAGTATACAGAAAGAAAAGTGGTCATAAAAAACAAACGCCCAAATAGAACTGGGCATCACCTAGTAAGCCAGCCTATATTTGAAATATAAGCCTCCAGATCATATATCCCAACTGACGCCATCTCACCCAGGCCATTAAAAAATCTCTGGCCCAGTAACCTAAGCCTGCGGCCATAAAGAGCCGGGCAATGGCAGAGGATATGTTCCACAGTCACTGTCCCACGTATCGCCGCAAATTCGGCAGAAATTTGGGGTGCCTGCTTCCCATATGCCCGTCATTGCCCTCAGAGGGCAATGCGCAGTCATAAAATCTATCAGAATCCTAATACCCTCCTCAGATTGAGGACCAAATCCGTACTAGAGTGGTCAAGCTTAGGCTAAATCAGCCTGGAGACTGGACTAAAGGATAAGAAAAGTAATATATTCCCTAATTGCCAAGCTACCTTAAGGGCACTTGACTCGAATTGCCTGACATCTAGACGGGTCAATAATGGTACGATAAGTTGCAAAACCTTTCGCTTGGAAATAAGTTCCTGTTGTTTTGGGTACCTGGACACAGTGGAATAGATGTTAATGAAATAGCAGATGCATTGGCCAGAAACGATTTCATGATACCCTATATCGGTTTGAAACATTGCTGTACAACACCACTTACTACCATCTTCAATCTACTAAAAGATTATGAAATTTCCAGATACTTGAAACACTGGAGTGCTCAAAAGAGACTTCGCCACTCAAGAGCAGCGATCAGTAAGCAGTTTTGACGTACCTCTGAGGTTCTCAAGTATGGCAGGTCGTACTTGGAACTCCCAACGGAGTTTCATAGTGTGGAAGTTTGTAGACTGTGCTCACAGGCATCAGAGACAGCGGAACACATATAGCATTGATTGAATGGGTCTTAGCTGGTGACATATCTACCAATTATGGTCTCAGATCTGCTGGTGCTCATTGGGAAGGTAAAATATCCGCTAAACAAACTATAGATTGAAAGGGGCGCAATAGATTCCATGGATCGCAGCCTCCTGTTATAGTGCCTGCTTCACCCCGAACTGTGATGTTAAGTAGAAGAAGAAGTCTTAAAATCATGTTGGGTTTGATTTTTCTTGATACTTCGCCAAGAGCGAAGAACCCAAATACGTCGATTATATTCTTCCTAAAAACAATTTATATGCCATTTAAACGCATTAAACATGAGCTGACATTGCTTGTATGAGGTATTACTAGGCTCTGTGTGACCAGGCAAATAGTCTAAAGCATATCTTCAGTAATGACTTCTATAGAAGCTTTTAGGATAAAAAGAAATCATCTCCTCATTTAGAAGATCTGAATGAAATCTTGTATGATTTATTATCTTCTGCAGAATAGGAACTATGAAACTATTGTATGTTTGTATTAAAATTACACCTACTGCTACTGTTCACCCTTCCGTGGATCAATGTGGTACATCTAAACTTAACAGAATAGTATAACTAAAGATAGGATTAAGACCCAATCAATTTTACACATAATGTTACAGCGGTTTTATGTTAAAATTTACATAAATTTTACAATATGTTGCCTGCGTTTAGTGTGAGGTATAAATTATTAGATGTCCTGTGCTGTAGGTGTATATGTGCATGTGTATGCAATACACTTACCTATACATACATAACATAACCATTTATATGCTTGAGTAAATACATGTACTATGTGGACGTATGTGTATGTGTATGTGAATTTCAAGTATAGAATTGAATGAAATTAAAAGCCAATAATTGGAAAATTAATTGAATTAAATTGACAGTAAGGCGATATCAACAATAAAATATTTTATGCTCTGCTTCTTGCTATTATTGTTGTTGTTACTGCTGCTGTTTTACTTATACATGCTGTTACTATGCAAAGTATAGTGTGTGTATTAAGGCGTAAATATATAGACAAACAAATGTATGGTTTACTACACAGATATAAATTAAGTCTGGAAAATGTATAACAAAAAAATATTAATAATCAGCAGAAGCAAATTATAATTTTATTTGCAGATATTTTCTTTAAATTTTTAAAATCAAACATATTGTATTAAAAGTAAATATACTTCTTTCTGTACACAGTCAATCAAATATTAAAAATTAATAAAAAAAAATATTTATTTTTTTCATATTCAACATTATTCTATAAAACTGTGTAGACTAATATTTCATTAAAATATTTAGATTCAATTTAAATATTTATTTATTATTATTTATTTATTTCTTTTCAAAGTAAATAATATAAAAGTGATTTTTATAAAATTACATCATTTACAAATAAACATACTTTTGTTTCTCAGCATGTAATAACTTAATTAATTTCAATTGTTTTGCAATGCAAATAAAAATCTTTTAATTTTATTACTTGTGTTAAAACCATTTTCTTACCAAAAATCAAATTAAAGCAAATACTAGATTAAATTCAATTTAAAATATTTAAAATCAATAAATTTGTAACACTTTTGCCAATACGAAATAATAAAATTGAAATTTTTAATCTGTCAAGTTGTATAAAACACAGCGTGAGTTTTGATAAAAGTAAAAAGAATAAAAAAATAAATTTATGTTCAAATACAGAGGACTTGTTATAACTAAATATTATAGTATAAAATCAATCTGATAGAACTTCAAACGGAGTCAGGCAAAATATTTAAATTCATTTTGCATTTGAGGCAGTAATTTGAGGGTTGCTCACCCAGGCCACTTTGCGCTGTATTTTTCCACTTGTTTTCTTTTTACTTCTCTTTGTTTATTTTTTTGCTTATTTTTTGCCTATAAATGTGAATACGTAAGTGTGAAAACGTAAGAGGAGAGCAGCTCTTTGCCTGACTCTGCCTTAAAATAAATCACCTGAGTGCATTGAAAACGAAGAACAGGAAAAAAGTTATAAAATTGAATTTTGTTTTGGAATAGTAAGAGTAGTAAAAGATATGTTTTATGTTAAAAAAAAAAGAAATACAAAATAAAACAATGAAAAAAAATAAATTTTTCATTTGTTTACTGAATGAAACATATATTTTTATGAAGGACTACCTATCTATTCTGGTTAATTATCCGTTTTTGACAACGTATACGTCACAGTTTTATTTGTCAAATACACACTTTTTTGTGAAGAATTTAGAGAAGAAACATGGGAGTTTCGAAACTTAAGCAGTCTATTTTTGAATCTTTCCGAGTCCTATTTAAATTTAGGAATTTTTGTGGATCCTCAAATTAAAAAAAATTTGAATGATTTGACATTTTAAAGATCCTTAGCCTACCTGAATCTTTTTAATACCTGTGGTTCAAGAGTGTTTAAAAGGAAAAGCTTAGGCTATGCAATAACTGGAAGGGTGTAACGCTGCTGAATCCAATTAATAAAATATTGTGACGAAAATAAAAAATACATGAAAAAGAGATACACTACATCAGCGCTTTAAAAACTATATTGTCGGATTTTGGTCTACTGGGTTGTGCCAAGGTTGTAAATGTGTCACCCAGGCAATGCCGTACTTAATTGAGTATTTTCAACAGTGCCAATTTGACTATCTTTGTGTGTTACATTTGAAATTAACTGAAATAATACGAATGTTGTAAGAAGAACAAGAGCACTCTAAGATACGTTGTATATAAAAGTGGCGCCTTATGCATTAGTTAGTTTATGTATCATTTTGCAATCATAAAGTGAGGTCATGTTTAGGCGTAAATAAAATTGTTGTATAAACGATTATTAAGTGCAAGATAAATAAGTTGGAGACTGTATAGCTATAATTGTATACTGTAAAAGTAAGGAAATAAAAACCGTAAAACAACAACAACGTTGTATTTATGTTATTTTCACGCAGTTGAAAAGAACTCAAACGTTTTAAAAATATTAAAACGTAACAATATGATCAACCTTGATACTAAGTCACATATCCCCAACAGTGTAGACCGTATTTATATGATCTGTCATGTGCAGATCATATAAATACGGTGCGAATCATCATTGAGCAGTCCATTGGATACAACAGCAGCGTATACCTTTTGTTTGTTGATTTTGACGCGCCTTCGATAGCGTATCCAGACTATGTGATGCGCTAAGCAGCAAGGGCATGCCGTCAAATATTAAAAACCTAATCTGCGATATAGAGGAAATGAGTGTGAAGCATTCAAGATGGGCACAGGAGTAAAACAAGGCTGTGTTCTGTCTCCCACTATATTTTTACTACTTTTGGACTGTGTGGTCCACCATACGGCATCCGCTGAAACATGAACGCAGATGAGATTTATTTCAAAAGGTTGGACCACCTCACCACATACACTTGAGGGGCAGACAATCAAGAATGTTGAAGTGTTTTCATATCTGGGCAGTACTATATGTAAAGACGGTGATTCTAATGAGGATATTGCTGTCGGAATAAATAAAGCCCTAAATTCATTTCAATCCCTGCACAGAATATGGCATGCAAACAACGTATCGACTGATATAAACCTCAAGATCTTTGATAGCAGCGTCAAATCAATACTTCTGTATGGTTGTACCACTTGAAGCTCTACTTAGAATTCCCGAAAGAGACTGCAAGCGTTCCACAATAAGTGCTTGAAGCAAAATTTTCGCATCTTATAGTCGAATTGGGATACAAATGGCCAATCAGTGTCGTTGGCTAACCGCAGGCCAATTGGATGAGAAATCAACAGGATAAATGGACGTGGAAGTACATTTAGTGATATTACGAGATTTAAGTTAGATTTTAAGTTTGTCTATTAAATTTTATCTTAAAATCATAATTAATTTTGTATATTCCCATTTGAACTTTTTCCAAAAAACTTGGAAATATGAATGACGAGAATGGCGCTTCATTTTTAGTTTTTTGTTCGTAAACTACTGGGAAAAAATTACAATGCTAAAGTAAAGATCACCACCAATTAGCAAGGATCTTTACCACTACGCAAAATCATATGGAGGAAGCTACAGCGGATTAACCATCTACTTAGCTTGAAAGATCAAATTGATTAAAGAAACTGAAACAAAACAATGGATGCTTTGTGGAAAGTCCAATCTGCTCCCTAGAGGAGTGACGGAGAAAAAAAATTAATAAAAACTTATGCTATTATTTTTTTCACCATTTCTCAAAAGTTTGACGCCAGAGATTTTGTTCACTATTTTGTAGATACTGAGTGAATTTCAAATTTGTGTCATATTTTTGAAAGGATGTTGATCTAAGCTTATCAGACAGAGTGGTTTGTGTATTAATAATACTACCTAAGCAGGATACTTGCTAGGTTTTCACTATGAACACAGCCCTTAGTTCGTCGAAATTAACTTTTTTTAAATAAATTTCGCTTATTCTTCTTTCTGTTTATGACCGCTAATGCGCCCTAGAAAATTTCAAATATTTTCAAAAGTTGCTCTCCATTTTCTGGTCGTTTTTTTAGTTTTATAATCCCAATAATTAAAGCTTTGGTGTTGGTGGTAATGACATTATTTTATTTTTTTAAGTAAAACTAATGAAACTATTTTAGGACTAAAACGATTAAAAAAAAAAAGTATACGGCAATGTGTAAGTGTTGTTTAGGTGTAGCTTAGCATAGTGTTAGTAATATTGTAATAGTTGTAGTAGGTTTGTATATGTATTTGTGCTAACAAATGATTCGTTTTGGTTGTGTCACTAATGACCGTCGTTTTCTCTTAATGACACAAGTTTGTTTTTATATATTTCAGTGGTTTTTAAAGCTGATGAGACTTTACAAGCCAAGGAGTTAAATAAAAATATTTTAATAGACCGAAATATTTAAGAAAACAAGAAAAAAATATTTTTTTAAATTTTTTCAAATTACAAAACAAATATACAAAACATAATACAGAAGGAAGAAGGAGTAATCAAAGAATTTAAATGTTTATTTAATAACAAATCGATTTCAATATTTGCTTGTTTTTGTTTTCTTTTCTTGCAACTATAATTTCCTTTTTATTTTCTCTCTCCCTCTCTCTCCCTCTCTCTCTCCCTCTCTTATATTTTTATATCCTTACTGGTTTGGAATTTTAAATACCAAAATTGTTATTCATAAGGCTTATGGTTGAAAAAGAAAGAAAGAAATGACAACTACATGTACTTAATGCCTGTAAACATATATAAGAACAGTGTGCTTGTATGTGAGAGTAAGTAAATGTATAAGAGTATTTAGATAACAAAGACATGAACATTATGATTAAAATAATTTATCTCTTTCTATATGTCACACATCCTAACACACACACACACACACACACACACAAACAAATGCCTACTATTTCCACAGTTCATACACTGGCCGTATTAGCTCTCTTGACTGAAAGAGGAGACACACACTTACACAGAGAAAGAAAGCAAAAAGAGCAGCATACCCAACTGACAACCATAAATGATGTTTGTGGTCAACTTTACACTTCAAACCACAACAAAACACTATAAAAATGTTGCCACATGCTGAGCAACGACACAAAGCGAATGAGTAGGGAAGAGTGTTGTGCCTTTATAAGTGTAAAAGTGTAGAAAATATTTTGTTGGCTTGTGTGTGTGTATTTATGAGACTAAATAACCCAATAAGTAAGACGAAAACTATGATAACAAAACCACTCGCACACACAAAAGAGAGACAGAAAGAGAGCGAAAGCACAATATGCCATAATAGTGGACAATATTTAGTAACACCAAGTTAAACGCAATTTACACGCTCGCTTTAAATTACGAGTATAACAACAACTACAAAAATAAACAACAACAGGAATACATATAGAGTCAACAAAGAAAGAATAAAGTAAAAGAGACTCTCAACTACAAATGGAAAAAGCAACAAATTCTTGCTTTATGTTAAAGCGACAAAAGCAACAGGATTTAAAAAAGAAAAAACTATAATAGAGCAACAGAAAAAAAGCAAAAACAATAACATAAACAAGAAAATTTCAACACTCTTGAAAACTTAAAAGAGCATTAAATGGACATTCTCTACAGTGGACATAAAAAAATATACGAACGTATTAGAATTGTGAGCAAAACTATTATATCTTATTAATGTCACTGGTTTTTTTTCCATTATAGAGTAAGACGAGGTGGAAAAGTTACGTTTTGTTATTCAAAATTTTTTGTGTTTAGATCACTAATCTATCTGATATTCGGTTTGTCGGATATTACGTATGATTAATATATAAATTCTTAAAATAAATCAGTCAGTGAAATAAATAAAATAAAAAATTGTCCTATAGAGCGTATTTCTCTACAAAACTTGTTTTGGGGGTTAAACATCGGAAGCAGTAGATATATTTTAATCAGTTCAGATCAACTTTGCACGACTACAACACTTTGTTTTTTCAATAATCCTCTATTATTAAAACTAAATTGACAGCAATTTGTCGCACCTTTAAAATAATTTTAGGGCATATTTCTTACAGCATATTTGGGCTACGGATTTTACAGATGTTTTTTAAGAACTTCAAATAGGTGTTTATTTCACTTATTTGTTTAACTCAAATCTCTTACTAACTAAACTTTTTTTTTTAAATTGAAAACAGAAAACAGAAAACGGAAAATAATCACACGAAGCTAAGTCTAGAGAGTATGTTAGATGCAATGGCATATCGTATCCCAGTACAAGGATATTAGACAGACTACTAGCCAACAACTATTACGCAACAACACTTTTTTACGTTAAAATAAACTTAATCCAAAAGCTCTCAATTACATTCATTGTTAATTTGCTGCTGTCCTGATCACCAGTGCACTCTGCTCCACTCCAACCAAAGCCTTATTTACTATACTTAACTGGTTCTCCACAAATTTTCTTCTGAAGCAGAGGACTAAGTGTACTTAACTCTTAGCCTAATCGTCACTAATAACTTTCTCGACAGCAAAATTAACTTTGATAAAGGGTCCGCCAAATATATATTTTTTTTTTTTTTTTGAAAATGTTATAAAAAAAAACCACTGAAAAATTTCTCAAATTTCTTTTTTTATTTAAAAGTACAATCCTTCCGGTTAATAATGGAAAATAATTTCATTCAAATGGCTGCCTCGGCTGGCCATGCAGTAGCCTACACGATCAGTCCAATTTTAAAGCACATTATCGATTGTGTGCAGCTGTCTTTCACCAATAACTTCACGAATATTGTCCTTTAAAGCGTCAATTGTCTCTGGCTTGTTGGCATAACACTTATCTTTAACGGCACCCCACACATAATAGCCCAACGGTGTCAAATCGCAGGTCCAAGGTAGAGAAACGATATCAGCTCTGTGGCTGATAATGCGATCTTCAAAAACAGGACGCAAAACATCGAGTGTAGCTTCGGCTGTGTGGCACGTAGCGCCGTCCTGTTGAAACCAAATGTTGCTAATATCCTCCTTTTCAATTTTTGTGAACAAAAATTCCTTCAACATGGCCCAATAACGATCGCCATTGACTGTAACGGCCACGCCTTGCTCATTTTCGAAGAAAAATGGCCCAATTATGCCTCTGGACCAAAATCCGCACCAAACAGTGACTCGTCTTGGGTGTATCGGCTTTTCAATGTATGCGTGCGGGTTTTCTGTACCCAAATGCGACAATTTTGCTTGTTTACATACCCGCCAAGATCAAAATGAGGTTCATCTGAAAAAGTGTTTTTTTTTTTTTTTGCAAAATCGGCATCTTCTGTAATTCGATCGGAGGCCCAGATTCCCAGCGTTGTTCAAGCGTATACACAACCATATTCGTTCAGCGGAAAGATAAAACTAATTATCTGTCAAATCAGACATGAGCTAAATGTTACCATTCACGAAATAAGCACTAGTTGAAAAAGAAACGTTAGATGGCTGACCCTTTATATGTACGAGAGAATTCTGGTCTGACAAACAGGAGTTTCCTCAAAACTCCCTTGAGGTCTATACTGATGGCTCTAGGAAGTTGGACAAAGTAAGATGTGGTATATCAGGCGGCGTTCATGGCCGTACAGTGCTTGTTAAATGGCGGGATTTTCCTTTGATCTATTCGGACAGGCGGGCTGCTGACGCCCTTGCGAGCGTCACTACGTCTCTCCTAGTTCATGAATACCATATGAGTTCGAGACACAGCGATATTGCTGACGAACTGGCCAGGACGGTTACTGTGCACGATATTTTGCCGGATTGCCTCGGTTAAGTTGAATATTCTACGGGCAGCGTATGGCACATAAGATTTCAGTCTCTGTTGGAACAAAAATTTTGTTCCGAAACCATTTTTTTTTTATGTAGTTTGACGTTTCTAGTTTTGAGGGAGAGAGAGAGGGAGCGAAAAAGGGTTAACTTACTTCGGAACAATCTCAGCTTGAATTGGTTAATTTAAATTTTTGTTCCGAAACAATTGAACTGTGCTGCCATCTACTTCAATTTTTTAAGCAAAGTTGAACTGAGCTGCCACATCATATTATATGTACATATGTATACAATATTATACAATACTGTACTTAACTGTCGATTAATGTTATTATATTAAAAATAGAATCAAATAAATATAAACATGGAGTTATATGATTCAGTTGCACTGAAGCTTATTTCGGAAATAAAAAAGCCGGGCAGGAAATGCTTGTACACTGGTGCATATTCCTATAAACGCACTTAATTTTTTTCTGTATTTTTGTTATATCTTTGTTGTTCTCATCCAAAAGCAAAATTTAACTATTTTAATGAGAGACAACTTAACGATACTTTTTAAAAGTAAACATTTTTTTTTCTTATTTTTGTTGTTTGCCTTATTTATGCGAGCAAATGTTCTTGGTGCTATTTTAAGTGGAAGATTCGTATAAACGCACACTCGAAGTTTGTTTTTAAAAAAGTGACCACAAATAAAATATTATCAATTTTAGTTTTTTTTTTTCAACTAAACTACGTTTCTAATAGTAATGTCTCAATTTACTGTAACTTTTCCTATTTTAATCAATAAATTTCATCACTTTTAAAGATGCCTAAGGGAACTTTTTTGTCCGATCAAGAAAAGATTCAAATTAAATTTTTTCACGATCAAGGATGCTCTAATAGAGAAATTGGACGTAAAAGCGGTCGTTCGGAATGTGTGGTGCGAAATTTCTTTAAGAAATGTCAAAATTATGGAGTTCGCAAATCAACAAAGGGTAATACAAAACTAACAAGAAGACAACTTAATCTAATAAAACAAGAAGCAACCCGCAACAAATTGAATTCCACAAAAATAAGGAATAAATTAAATCTTCCTGTGACTTCCAAACACGTTGCACACATTTTACGAAACGATGAAAAAAAATGGAAAAAGCCGAAATGTAAACCAATGCTAAAAAAACACCATAAAGAAAATCGTCTAAAATTCGCAAGAAAATATATGAAATGGACAGATGAGTGGAAAAAAGTAATTTTCTCTGACGAAAAAAAACTTAATTTAGACGGTCCAGACTCATACCCATGCTATTGGTGCGATTTGAGATCTAAAGATGTTCGGATGTCAAAACGTAATTTCGGTGGTAGCAGTGTTATGGTTTGGGCAGCGTTTTCTGCAGTTGGCAAGTCGAAAATTTGTTTTGTTCCGACAAAAATGAATAGTTCGATTTATAACGAACTGTTGGAAGATGCTCTTCTCTCTTTTATGGACGAAAAAATGGATGAAGATTGCATTTTCCAACAAGATAATGCCGCAATCCATGTTTCTAAGCAATCGAAATCTTGGTTCAATGAACATGGCATTCCTTTGTTGGACTGGCCGGCTTGTAGTCCGGACTTAAACCCAATGGAAAACTTGTGGGGATACATGGCCCGTAAAGTTTATGCAAATAATGTCCAGAATGAAGGCATAAAGGCTGTGACAGAGCTGAAACTAAGAATTAAACAAGTCTGGGAGGATATTGATTCCGATCTGCTTAAAAAATTAGTGGAATCAATGCCAGACCGTATTTTTGAAACAATCCATAACAAAGGATCATCCACACATTATTAATAATGCTACAATGGCCCAAACATTAAAGTGCGTTTATAGAAAAATACCCTTAAAAATGGCTGTTAATATCGAAAATTAAGTAAAAAAAATAATTAAAGTACAAATGAATTTTTTTTGTAAACAATATTTTAAGTGAAGTCTTAACTAATTTAATACACAAATTTAAAGCCCCCTAAATATTTTCTTGTTTAATTTTTACCTTTTTTTAAAAAAAAAGTAGTGTGCGTTTATAGGAATATGCTCCAGTGTATGATATAAGTAACAAAAGTCGCAAAAATAATCATATAAAGCAAGGTGCGTGTTTAACAATAGCAACCCCAATTGGAATAGGAAGTAAGTTAAATTTTGTAGATGATTATCAAAACTATTCAACCAGTTGTGTTTAATTAATTGCAGGATGCGAATGCCAAGTACTTTGGAAGAGCTTGCGTAGAAGTTATAAAACAGCTAAAAGTAATTAATTTTCAATTTGTTTATTATGAAACAAGTAATGTAGTGTGAAACAAAGAAACAAGCAAATTACAATCATCTGCTACTGTGCTGCCAAATTGTAAAACTAACTCGCTTCGTTTACAAAAATACTTCATATGGTAGCCTTGCTTTTCCAGAACAATTGTTCGAAGTGAACAAAATAAAAACAAGCATTTTGTTCCGAAACAATGGGTAAATCCAGCTTATATGTCTTCTCTCCATAAGTCGCATGGCCATCCATCGCACAATTGCGATTCTCACTGCTCACTGCCGATAGACTTCGCATTCCCTCACATGATTTTCGCAGGAATTGTGGTTCTGAAGAGGAGAGGAGACTGTTTTTCGCATTATGTGCCAGTTTCCGGTCCTTGCTAGCAGCAAACGAAAGTTATTGGCTTCCTATTTCTTTCCATCTTTGACTGAACTTTCCAGAATGAAGGTCACCGCAATGGCGAGATTTATTTTCAAGTCGAAATGGTTTTCTATGTAAACTATTTGATCCACTGGTTAGTATCTATGCTTCTGGCATCTCAATGGGCCAAATCTCTGTTCTAAATGGCACTTGTTCCCTCTGGGTGGCCCACCACCCTATCTAACTTAACCTTTGATTTACCCCATTCAAGTTAATTGATGTGAATAACTCTACACGTGCATGCATGTCTTCCCAATAAAATTCATTGTTTTGATTATTCATTTATCTTTGGGATGTTGTGATAGTTTAAAATGGCTCAAAAACCGTTCAGTCTTCACGACCACCCACTGAAAAAGTGCTTGAAATGGATCCAAATTTATAATAAATATTTTATGATCCTTAAAACACCACCCTACAATGACAATTTTGTGTTGTCTTTTTCAGTTTACTACGAAAATTGTTCTTTTAAAGAATTTATGCAGTTATGACCTCAGTTTTTATTCTCCAACTTCTAATTATTTTCTGCAATAACTGCCTGCATATGACAGAGAGTACACAGATTTCCATCATTGATATTTATAGAGTCTTTGTATTGCATTAATTCTTGCATGCAACATACATTCAATGGATTCATACGTTCATTTATTTGTTCATTCATTCGTGCTGTAGTACGAAAATCCAGCTAAAGTTTAGTTTCCGGTAAGCAACACTTTTTACATACCCATACACCACCCCTACATGTATATGAGCATATACGCTTAGAACTTTGTATGAGAAAATAGCAGATTATATTCTTAATTTTGCATTTTGTTTTTGTATTCATTTTATCCAAAAGGAAGTTGTAGTTGAAGTTGCAACTTTTTCTTTTGTTTTTACAAAAAGTCAAACAATAACAATTTAAAGAAGAACGCGTAGCTTACTGTTGTTTATTATTTTTCATGATGATTATGATGATGATGATAATGACTTTTGTGATGATGATGATGGCTTAACATCTATTTTAACAACGATGACAAGTGAGTGTAACAATAACTAAAAGACACTTTCTACTCGACTAAGTACTCATCTAGTCTGCCTGCGCTTGCAGTAGCATCGATGTTGTTAGAAAAGGCTACTACAGCCTTTACAGCCTTTTGCTGCTACTGTAGTTGTTAATGTTGCATAGTTCTACTGTTTTTCTTTTGAGTTTTTGTTGTTGTTGTTGTTGTTAAACACTTGAAGCGTTTCATGTAATGACAACCAAAAACAACACTTGTAAGTTTTTTCTCTTTTTTTTGCTGCTGTTGGTGTTGCATAAACTTGTAAATTGTTGTTGTCATACAAGTAATTGTAGTTTGTTTGTTAAACGAATCGTATTTATGTGTGCGCGCGTGTGTGTGTGTGTGTGTGTGTTATTTCAATGGTGTTTGAATGACCACGATGATGAACATGTTTGTTTAAATTTCAAATATCAGGACAAAAAAAAAAACAGAAAATAAAACGAAACGAAC
This sequence comes from Wohlfahrtia magnifica, assembly GCA_023159175.1. Classification (NCBI taxonomy): domain Eukaryota; kingdom Metazoa; phylum Arthropoda; class Insecta; order Diptera; family Sarcophagidae; genus Wohlfahrtia; species Wohlfahrtia magnifica. Next base: position 5,767,683 of record JAKWBJ010000537.1, read on the forward strand.
TCCAACCGGAAATTAAGATGGATCTGTATTGTGTTTACAGCTCTTATCCAGTGGTTGCATTTCATTTATTATTTCAGTAGATTGTTTTGTTCTGCTTTGTTTTTAAGAGTTAAAAGCGGATATATTTCTTAAGATTTCATATAAAGCTTTTGACATTTTATTTAATTAACTATCAGAGACGTTTGTTTGCATTTTTTCATTAAATTTGCACTACAAAAATGCAGCACTCTGCTAGCCTTAGTTAAAGAATATGTTTAATAATATTTAAATGGTTTAAATAAAGGTTTCTGTCATACAGTAATCTCCTACGAATATATAACATTGATTTGTGGTAATGAAAATTTATTGAACATAAGTCGATCTCAAGAAATTTTCATTATAATGATGGCTCTACTTCATTTCGAATGATATATATATGAACTCATAATGCCGTTGAATGAAAATCAGTTTTTGTGAGTTTTATATTTTGCTTGTTGACTTATACATTATAGCAAACATGAGCCTTACAGCTAAGCAAGCCTTTATGCATTGAACTGAGAATTAATTTTGAATAAATTTACACACTTCTGAAACGTTCCTGGAGCTTAACAAAAATTATTCAGCCAAAAAAAAAGAATACATTTTAGAGCTTAACATAAGGACTAAAGATCCTTATTGTAAGATCAAACAAGCTTAGGGCAATGCTACATATTTAAAATAAAAAGTAGTCCAAACAAAACTCGCGATGTTAATTGTAAATGAAACAACAAGTTTTTAGGAAATTATCTGAATATTTTTTATTATGATAAAAGGATCGATGACAATTACGTGTGAAACGAAGTATCGGAAATCTATCCGTCGGTCCATATTTTCAATAACTCTGAGGCATAATTGAGGTTCAATGTCGTTAGTGTGCCATATTATCTCATCCTTAAGCCCTTGAATTGGTGGTGGCGTGGTGTAGTGGTTAGAACGTACGCATAACAACACAAACGATCCAGGTTCGAGCCCCAGCAGAGGACATGACGAAGGTTTCGAATCTTTAATAATCAAAAAAAAAACCAGGCAACTTCATCTAAAAAAATAAAAAAAAGCTCCCCTGACCTTCTTCCCGTATACCTCTGGCCGATGATGATAGACGTCAGACGAATGATCAGGAAAAACAAGCCACCTACTAGGAAAAGAGTTCAATGCTAAAGTAAAGATCGCCACCAATTAGCAACGATCTTCAACATATGGAGGAAGCTACAGCGGATTAATCATCTACTTAGCTTATAAGTACCAAATTGATTAAAGAAACTGAAACAAAGCAATAGATGCTTTGTGGGAAGCCAATATGCTCCCTAGAGGAGTGACGGATAAAAAAGCTCTTGAATTATTCTTGACTCATTGACGTACCTTTTAAATATCCGCAAAAAAAGAAGTCTAACGGTGTCAAATCACATTGTCGTGGCGGTCAATTGACATCGACACGGCATGATATAACACGGCCATTAAATTTCTCGCGCAAGGAGCCATCGTTTCGTTGGCTGTGTGGCAAGTGGCCACCGCTCTTCAATCAATTGAACCTTGTAAGCGTGTAAATTCAAACCTTTATTCAAAATTCTCATCAGTGACGTTCATGATATGTTCAATTATTTGGCACAGCGACGAGTCGAGGTTGACGGTTCTTTTGCCACACTATCACGAACAACAGCAATGTTTTCCTCAGAACCAATTGGGCGAAAATGCATAGGTGTGTCCACATTTCCTACAGACCCGGGTTGCTAAAATTTGCGCACAATTCATCCGATCATGCTGACCAAAAAAATCACGAAGTGCATGAAATGCATTTTCATTTGAACGTCCATTTTAGTAAAAGGCTTCAACAATCTTAAAGCGCTGCGCAATTAAGTACCTCTACATGGTTGAATTTGTCAAGATACAAAAAAATGTCAAATTAATTTAAACAAAAACTTGACGTTAAGGTGTGATTCACAGTTAACATCGTGCATTATGGTTGGACCATTCTTTATATTAAATACGACCCAGAATCATCATATTTATTGAACATGCATGGATCGTGATCTACATGGCAGTAAAAGCAAATTTTTTGCGAACCAGATCAAGTGATATATATTGAAAGTGTAGTCAGATAAACAGTGCATTTCTAGTTGCAGTTCTGTAAAATAATCTTCATCTTTGGTAATTTTTCTGAAAAATTCTTCCATCCATCCATTACTCAGAACGAAAGATAGCAGAAATAGTGAACTTAAGTACTTTCACAGTCCAAAAAATCCTTGAACGTTTCTATCATGAAAATCGAGTTCATAAAAAAGACAGAACAGTGCCAAACAAAATTTTTGTAAACAAGATGAGCGATATAATATCTTAATCAAGAAATCACTGGAATTTATTCAGAAAATTAAAACTACAAGTTTATTCATCTAAATGTCCTCTTCAAAGTAATCCCCATCGACTGCAACACAATGCAATCCTCGAAGCATTTTTAATATTGGGTTTTCGGTATGTTCATCAGTGCATCCTGCAATTTTTCCCTTATTTCCTCTCGGCTGCTGAAAAGCGTTTCCCGTAATGGTCACAGGTAACCAAATCAGATGAATTCGGTGGCTGTTGGATGGTATTTGTTGCACTTTGCGACGGTGCGTTATCATGGTGCAATATCCATGAGTTTTCTGCACACCATTCTGGTCTCTTTCGGCGAATTGCTTCACGCAAAACTTCTCATAACGCCCAAATAATACTCCTTGTTTACTGTCTGTCTTTCTTGCAAAAATTCATGATACACTACACTGTTGTAATCCATGAAAACCGTGAGCATTGCCTTCTTTTCTGACTGACGTAGTTTTTGTTCGCGGCTCATTTGGTGAACGCCCTTCGCTTGCCTGATGTCTGGATTGAGTGGATTGAGTAATTATTCTTTTGATGAATGTAGGATCGGATTCATCCTCGCAAATCATGTCCTTTGAGTCCTCAACATCGTCAAGATTGTAAAAAATTGCTAACACCCATAGAGATAGATGTACTCTTGGCTACGTAGCTTTTGCAAATTTCAAGCTATGACACTAAGTTTTAGCGGAAGTATCAACAACAGATGTACCACCTAACAAAAAAAAAACAAAAAAACTCAAGTCGGAACGATGGAACCGCCACACGGGGGTTATTCCAGAAACTTTTGGATCAAGGTGGTATTTCAAAAAATGAAGGCTACTCCAAGGCTCTCAGCTTCAAAATGGGATGTTGAAGTTGAAGCTGAAGTGGGTAAACAATGTTATGTTAAAACTCTTCGTCACATGATTTCCGACTTAATAGACTTAACAGACTTAATTGTACAAAATTTAATATATTCGGTTCGGATAACATGTTCTATATATAATATAGCGAACCCCAAAGAGCTTAACAAGGAAAACCTGAAAGCAATAGTGAAGCATGGTGGTGGCAGTTTTATGGTCTGGACTACAGACTAATTTAAATTTCTTAAAATTCTTAAAAGCAAATTGATGCAGAATGCTGAGAAACTTGGCATAAAATCAGATTGTCGATTTTACCAATATAACAATCCCAAACATAAATCGGTTATTATACAAGCTTTCCTCGACCTTTATTTTATAGAGAATTTCTGCTCGGTTTTGATAACCAACATAAGAAGACACACAATTTTTAGTAAAAATAATTTAAAGGAAGCACTGAAAACGAAGTGGAAAAATATTTTGTCCAGTTTAAGACAAAAACTGGTCAAATCTATGCCAAACCGCCTTAATCTGTCATAGACATTTCAAAAATCGTAATTGCATGCATAACGTAAGCTGTGAAAAGGAAAAACCAATTATTTTGGTTTTGATAGCTTTAAATGGTTAAGAGTTGTATTGTTTTCTATAAATGTCCTTCTATTTTTAAACAAGAACGAGTTGTCTTTTCAATAATGCCGAATTTTTCATTATGTCCCTGTTAGTTATGCTGTTTTTTGAGGTTCAAACAGAAAAAATTTAAGCCATAAAATACACTGTAAGCCACTGTTCAACTGACTCACCAGTCAATATATTAAAAAAATCCATTCTGTGTTATAAAACATAATTAAAGGTTTTAATAAATAATCAAAAAAAAAACTCATTATATTCCCACAACCCATGCTAATCTACCATTGAAGTAATGAGGAAATGAAGCATCAATGAATAAAATTTTAATAAAAATCTCTTGACACCTTTTATGTAATTTTTTACTATTTTAATTCAATTGAATTTTTCTTTTTTTTTTAGCCCGAAAGTACATCTCTCATTTAAAATCATTAACATTTATTAGTGGTCTCATAACATAATATTCATAATCAACACAGCACAGCACCAGCAGCACCATCTTTGACAATGCCAACGCCAACGCCAACGTCAGTTTTATTATAAAAATCATTGAGAGCAGAGTTGTTTTTTTTTTATAAAAACAGAGAGAAAAATATTTCAAAAGAAGATAAAGATCATGATGCGATAACACTCCATATATTTTTTTTATTTTTTAAATTTAAAGATTCGAAATATTTGAGTACAATTTTCTTGTTTTTTTGGCACTTTAGCTTGCTCGTCCAACAGTGTCACTAGTAGTCCATCTACTCATTCATTCATTGGAATGTTCATAGTCGTCGTACATTTTTCTGAGTGTCAGTCAGTAAGTGTCTGTCTGTGTCTACTGTTCGCTTCGTTTTTCTGTCTGTCTGTCTGTCTATCTCTTCAGTGTTTCTGTCCATTCAACTGAATATTTTCATTAATATAAACGTCCCCAAAGGCAAATTTGTTGAATGTCATTATTTTATGATGTTGCTGCTGCTGCTACTGCTTGTTGGTTGTTGGTTGCTGTACTAATGGCCAAAGCATATGCTGGACCATTCGCCATTTGTACAAAAAAAAAAAAAAAAAAATGTTTAAAGGCAGCGTCGGTCTCTCTTTTATTCACACTTGTTTAAGCTTTTGGGTAAATAAATTTACAACACCTTAATGGTATTTTGTTGTTTTTGCTGTTGTAGTTCTAAATGTAATTTTGTTGTTACTCACACTTTCTTGTAATTCTCTACACTCTCTCTTTCTCTTTCTCACCATTCTGTTGAGTCTTTCTCACCTTTTTCTCAAATGTATCGTTATGTTGAAATGATATCCTTGGAATTACACGTGTTGCTGTTGTATTTGGTGGAAATTGAATATACAAACCATTTACAGATGTTTCTTGTTCTGTCCTTTTCAAAAAAAAAAACAAAACAAAAAAAACTTCTCTAAAACATACAAATTTCTCATAAAGTCATACAATCACACCATATGTGTGTGTGTGAGTGTAAGGTAAAGGTAAAAAAAAGTATGCGATGCCAAAGCTGTAAAACAAATAAACATAAATTTGTATCTGGGGAGCAATGATGGAGACAATCATGTTGATGTTGAAACCGATGACGATTACGGCAGAGCAAAAGTTCGTTTTCTTGATATGGTATTTTGGTAAACAAGAAACAATCAAAAAGCCATTAATGAAACACACACACACACACACACACACACATACACTCACACAGAGGCAGCTGTAAAAGGTTAAATCGTTATTTAGGCAAATTGGAAGGGTTTTAAATGTTTTTATTTCTAAACGGTTACAAAAGTGACATTTAGTAGCAGCAGCAGTTTGTTAAAGTCTGTATATCTTTATGTAAAAACAATTATTATTTGCTTTTCCCCTTCGTACATGTGCTCAACATCCTAAACAGCTTGTCGCTTGCTCACTTACAGGCAACCACATTTAAAGTCAGTGACAAGTCTTCCCAGAACGTATAGTATACAGCCAATAAAAGTGAAAGTGAAATGCTACATTGATTGAATTAATTTGCTTTTAATATGAAACAAGGGCATCTACATACTATTGTTTTCGAGACTAATTTATTTACATTCTGTATATAAAATACAAATTGATAGCAAAAGAATTAAGAACAACAAGCCGGACTGTATGATGCTCTGTACTAAAAGTCTGATGTAAATAAATCCCTTCTCCGCTTGGATGTTCTTTAGCTCAACTATTCAATGCGTCGTAACATACCGGATTGTTTAATTAATTTTTATAAAAAAATCTGTGTGGTATTCTCGAAAGTTACGGACCTTGTGACAAATTTAGAGTCCAATAATTCGCTGAGCTCTACATGCAACTTTTTAGCGTTGATTTTAAAAACTGTTGCGAAAAGACGAGTACGGTAATGCACACTTAGCAGAAACCTAAAGACAATATTCTAATGATTTCGTCAGAGCAGTGTTGATTATAAAGTACACAGCCTGCATTACTGTCTTTCGATACAAAAGCTTCTTGATGATAATGTTGTTATTAAAATACACTTTGATGTTTCATGAACGTCGCGATATTTGAAAAAATTTACTTAAAAGATTTTATACTAACAAAGATGGAATATACGCCTAAAGTGACAGCGTACAGGAGAAATAGGAAATGTTTATCAAATGGTGTAGACTAGTCAACACTTTTTTTTAACGAAGTGTAAAGCGGTTGGAAGCCTCAATTAGTGTGGGACCTTTACACACTAACATCAACCCGGTGTCCGAAGGTGAATTAGCGACAAAGTATTACATCAAGAGATCTTCCACAGTTTTTACAGATAAATTGTCCCCGTACTATTTTTAGTAACATCCGTTCGATCGGTTGTCGATTTTTTTGTTACTCTGTCGCAGCAGTTTCCTACCTTCTCTCTCGATTAGGCCGAGCCAACGTACAACTCGTCTGGCGAACAATTGGCTAATATTCCACATGGCATTCGATGAGCACATTTGGCCAATCGAAGTTTTAACAGTTGGTCTGGTTTTTTCCTATCACACATGAATGTAACGTGTTCCGCGGTTTCGAGTTCACCTGGGCATTCTGGAGACATACGACTATACGCCAGCCCAAAACTGGTATTGCTGGTATTGATGAAAACACCCATGTCCAAACGTAATCTGTGTAAGATAATAATACAGTTAGCCTTAGCGTCTCGTCATCCACATTTGGACACAGAGTAAATATGTCCATCAGCCACTGTGGTGAGTTCGCTACATTTGCTGCCATTCTCCAACCGATCGGGAGCGCACACTTGCACACACCTTCAAGATATTACAGCAATTACCTACTCGGGCACTGTTCTGAGTGCGCAAGACACTCCACGCAGATTGTCTCTGATCCTGTGCTATCTGTCGAGTATAGTTAGTTTTCGCGTAGATGCCGCGTAAGTCCACAACCATTGACAGAAGTCACCTTCTCTCCCCCTGAGTAACGCCAGTATTCAGTAAATCCAAGTAAGCGTGTGATTTACCATTTTGTTAACCATTGTCAAGTGCTGTATAAAGCTAAGCCTTGAGTTGATCATCATGTCTCTTGTAAAGCTATCGTGTGACCCCCAACACACTGTCTCACTCGCCGCCGTTGCACCTATCAGTGTCACTTCAACCTTATATGCCTCTAATTCCAGGCAAGCATTATTTAGCAACCTCTGTAGTCACGCCGAATCATCGTTGCGCTTTACCACGAAAATAGCGAGCCGTTTGTCCACAACCACCAACGCAAATATCGATGAACCTTAGAGGAGCCGCAATATACCATCGTACATCACATTCCATAAAGTCGGTTCGAGTACAGAACTTTGTGGGAAGCCGCCCGTGATCACTAAAAGTAACTTCTTATTATCCATAATAAATACCTCACCACGCCAAAACCTAGAATAGCCAACTCTACTCGTTTGCTAGAGCGTTTACGCTTCAGCGGAATGTGTCTGGACGAAATTATGAAATTGATTCAATGCTACCGACCATCGATCACATGGCTACAAAAATAGCTAAATAACCATATACATAATTATTTTAACGACTACACCTACAAAATAAATGTAGACAAATGGACTTATGATTATTTCTTTTCAGTGATGCCACATAAATTTTTTTCGTGTTTTTAATGTATATATTTCATGTATAGCGTTTTCAAAACGCATCTTATTGGCAGCACTAAACTTTTTCTTCCTAAGTTGGCTACGGGCTACAACGGCAGTCGTGTCGTCGGTGGCCGTTTTGCCGCTAAAATATGCACTCATATGCAAACAAGTATTCTATTTTTGACAGCTGGTAGTCGATGGTCGGTAGCCATGAATGTGTTTATAGCAATATTGTCATATTTTTACGTAGCTCACGTTTACACGTTTTTAGCGAATATTCTCTCATTAAGAATAATTTTTTTTTTTTTTTTTTGTTGTTATCAAAAAAGCATAAACTGTTAATCTCAAAACTATTACGAATATTTATACGCTCAATAGTGATTTAATTAAATGATACCTTAAGAAGAAATCAATTCTTCTAATGATTGTGATACTATTTCTTGAGGCGTTAAAATGTATTTTTATATTTTAATAAAGCTAAACTCAGATAATTATTGAAATAAAGTTTTCCATAATTTGTTTCGTCCCTTTTTATAAAGACTTTCAAATGTACAATCAGCCAATCGAGAAGAAGATTGCAGCGCTAGGCAAAGTGTATTGAAATTCAAGAAATGAAAAGAAAAAAATGTCAATTTCATTGTTCTCATTTTCCTCTCTGGTCTCGTAAACTTCATTTCTTAATTGTGCAATAGGATTAGTACGAGTATGTCTGTTAATCGTTTTAGTAAAGAAACAATTTTTGTACTCTTTTGCATTCCTTTTTTATACGTCACACCCTACACCTGATAGTTGAAATATATAGGCTTTGTACTGATGTTTGCAACCTAGAAATGTAAAAATCTAGAATAAATTTTGAACGAAGACTTTTTGGTTTAGAAGGTTTCATTATACTTTACTGCTATTGACTAATAAATGCGGGTAGGAATCAAATAGTCTTAAAGGGTATAAAATAATCGATCTTTGCTGACTTTCTTCTCTTAAGCCTTCGTCATTTGACACTCTACTTGCTAGTGACTGTTTTATTTGCTGTTGATGTTGCTGCTGTTATTTTCCAGCATCTCATGGTTGCCATAACGAAACAATGTCCTGTGTTGTTCAATTTTTCCTCCATTTTTTTTTGCTGTTTTATTTCATGCCCTTATTTTTCAATTTTCTTTAAATTTTTCTTTTATTTTGCTCTCTCTCTCTCTCTCTCTCTGTCTTCCATACACATTTTAATTGCATTTGTAATTCATTTCTATGCAATTATAAAAAATTTTGTTCCCAGCAAAAAGAGATGACAATAATGCACAAAACGTAGAGGGTAAAAACAGATTTTTAGAGGAAATTGAAATACAAAAAGAAAAAATACTAAACAGAAAACAACAAAAATATTGAAAAAATATGCATTTCAACTGGCTATACCAGTACTAGTCAACTAATGCTGAAAAAAAAAATTATTCATTTTCTAACCCGTAAGGTATTTTCTGTTGGTTTTTCTTTTTTGTTTACCATTTCGTTTCTTTATTTTTCTTTGTTTTCCAATCGTCCGTTCTTTTGAACAAGGCTTGTAAAGGAAAGGAGCTTGAATTTGTTTTGCTTTTCAACCATTTCCATCCGCTAAGTAAAGTTTATAAAGCAATTAATATCAACTTGTTATTAAAACAGCAACAACAACAATAATAATAATAGTAGAAAAACAACAAGAAGAAGAAAAGCAAAAAGAATTATAAAAATAGTAGAAAAACACCACCAACTATTTTAAATTCATAATGAGCGTAATGATAGTGTTGATAGAAAAAAAATAGAGCAAAACTAACGATTAATTTTCAAAAAGAATGCATTTTAATAAATTAGAAAAACAAAATAGAAAATAAGTATTTAGGGGACTATAGCTAAATGCATTAAAAAGTTGAAGATAATAAACTGTTTATTAATTATTTATTTATTTATCTATTTTTGATTGAATATTTCGCTTGTGAAATTGGTAATTGGTATTGAAAATTCAATACAAGTTAGCAACATACATAAAAGCATTTTACACTATATTAACAATAACGGTTATTCAGACCCTTGTGGATATTGCTTTTTATCGTAGGCATCTATTTTTAATATTGTAATGACACGCTTTCCGTTCGGATGCTGGGGTAGATCAGTGGGGTTCAGAGTCGGACAGAAACAAAATTAAAAGGCTTTAACCAAGTAAATAACTCAAGCTATCCCTTATAATCATAATTTTCTTAGAAATCTACGCTTAACACTAAACAAACGTTTGTTTCCTAAAAACAACTAAATCAGTCCGTGGTCGTAAGTCGGGTTAGGGAAGGCTGGGTAACTCGATCAGCACGGGCAACCAATGATGATCGGGTTACTTGGCCACCAGCTGTCGGCTGGGTCGCAGTGATTGACCACACTCCGACAGAGCTTTAACCATGTTCCTTTCGTCACGTCAAGTCCTACTGTCGTTAGGGAAAGCTAAATATCTGAGTCACCACGGATATACCAGTGGTGATCGAGGTATCTCGCCTTCTGGGTTGTCGTAGTCGAAGTGGTTCACCACACTCCGACGAAGAGTTACTCTTGTCCCTTAGTTGATGCCACGGATAATGTTACTGGAGTAGTAGTATTTTTTTCTCCAATTGATTATTTAGCTTTTTTCGGAGTACCACAAGCAAAACTAAATCTTACCCACTTGAAGCTGGACACCAGCTGTACTTTTGCTTACTTTACTTTACTTTACGTTATTTATCCAAATATTCTGTTCTTATATAGTTTATCTTAAACTAATTAATCATTTATATACTTATTCTATGCGTAAATGATACTTATCATAGACTTATCAACTAAAACTTAAAATAATGCAGAATAGCCGCAATCCATCACCAAAACAAATCAACTCATACTATATTCTGCAAAAAAATTGAAAAACGGAAACACTCATATACTTAAAACACTACTTACAACTAATTAACAACAACAGGGCACAGACATCCACCTCACTGTGCAGTGTTATACACCAGGCTGTCCAAATCCAGCGTATTAACCCTCCTGTGATAAAATAGCAGGCCCTCGTCGCCATAGAACAGCCCCTCATCCCTCAACGTTAGGAAATCCACAGGCAACAGGTATCCGTGCACCCTTAGGATCTCCATATCACCTGTACTTTTGCTTACTTTTACTTTTACTTTATTCATCCAAATATTCTGTTCTTACATAGTTTATCTTAAATTAATTAATCATTTATATACTTATTCTATGCGTAAATGATACTTATCATAGACTTATCAACTGAACCTTAAAATAATGCAGAATAGCCGCAATCCATCACTAAATCAAATCAACTCTTATACTATATTCCGCAAAAAATGGAAAAACGGAAACAATGTACTTTTGCTTGGTTTGTTCGGCCTTTTAAACTCTTGACAATGATATGAGATAATACATGCTCGCACCGATAGTGATGCTTGCAACATCATACCAATCATATTCGCGGCTGTGAGTGTTAGAGCGAACATCCAACCAACACATAACCTATCCTAACACAGCAATATCACCTGTTAACGCCGTTATCCTACTCTGTGTATAGTCTGCGTAAAAAGTACAGTCAATAATATTTATATACAATTCAATACAACAACATATATTAATTCAATATAACAATAACGATAAAATCATGATATAAAGGGTAATAATAAAAATTAGGTAATTACGACAATAATTCTGGTATAACTAATAATGCAAAGAATAATAACAAACAATGAAAGTATGTTGACCCAAAAACGAAGCCAGCTGACCTTTGTCGTTACAATATGTTTCAGACTCATTTTTCAAAGTAAATTATAAGATTAATTTTTTGTTTTTAAACAAGTTTTTTTACAAAAATATCTATTACATATCTTGTGCCAAAGCTCTCTTCTATAAGCTCTCCTCTGATAAGCAGTTTTTGCTATAGTAGTCTCTGCACAAGTTTTTCAGTAATGCAGTCTTTATTCGTCCTTTTACAGTCTTTTTGTTTTAAGGAAAGTCATTTTGTTTTTTAAAAACTCTTTGGGGGTTAAATCTCTTGAATATAATTACTGATATAAAGGGTCCACCACATAATTTTTTTTTTTAATTTTTTTTTTTTGAAAATGCTATAAAAAAAAACTACTGAATATTTTCTCAAATTTCTTTTTTTATTTGAAAGTACAATCCTTCCGGTTAATAATGGGAAATAATTTTATTCAAATGGCTGCCTCGGCTTGCCATGCAGTAACCTTCACCATCTGTCCAATTTTTAAGAACATTATCGATTGTGTGCAGCTGTATTTCACCAATGGTTTCACGAATATTGTCAGTTAAAGCGTCAATTGTATCTGGCTTGTTGGCGTAACACTTATCTTTGACGGCACCCAACAAATAATAGTCCAAATGTGTCAAATCGCAGCTCCGAGGTAGCCAAACGACATCAGCTCTGCGGCTGATAATGCGATCTTTAAACACGCAAAACATCGAGTGTAGCTTCGGCTGTGTGGCACGTAGCGCCATCCTGTTGAAACCAAATGTTGCTAATATCCTCCTCCTCAATTTTTGTGAACAAAAATTCGTTCAACATGGCCCGATAACGATCGCCACTGACTGTAACGGCCACTCCTTGCTCATTTTCGAAGAAAAATGGCCCAATTATGCCTCTGGACCAAAATCCGCACCAAGCAGTGACTCGTCTTGGGTGTATCGGCTTTTCAAAGTATGCGTGCGGGTTTTCTGTGCCCCAAATGCGACAATTTTGCTTGTTTACATACCCGCCAAGATCAAAATGAGCTTCATCTGAAAAGATGACTTTTTCTTTTTTTCTTTCTGCAACATTACCATGATTTTCAAAGTAATGTCGCAATATTTCCCAGCGTTGTTCAAGCGTATACACAACCATATTCGTTCAGCGGAAGGATAAAACTAATTATCTGTCAAATCAGACATGAGCTAAGTGTTACCATTCACGAAATAAGCACCAGTTGAAAAAAAAAAAAACGTTAGATGGCGGACCTTTTATAAGCCCAAAAAATATTAAATAATTTTTTCCAAAAAATTTATTTTAAAAAGAAAAATTACTTTTATATGACAAATAAAAAAATGTATAGCTACACAAAAAATATGTTTTCTTTCTATGTAATATTAAGAATTTTATAGCTGTATTACTCTCAAAGTACTGGACCGATTTAAATAAAATTGATATTGTGCACATCAGCAGAGGAAAGGCCCATATATACCTTTTCAAAATCAGTGCAGTAGAACGGGCGCAAAAGGGGTACAAAGATATGTGTTAGTCTATTAATTATATATATTATAGGGTATCGCTTATTTGCCTTGTTTGGTTCTATAATAAAAGATTAGCTTATTATTACCTTACCTCATAATGTGGCCCCCGTGTTACTCTGTTAGGTTTATACTTTTGTGTGCAATTCTTGGCTTAAAAACTTTCATTAAAAAAAGTTTTTATTTTGAAAATAATTTTAAATTTTTTATTAATCTGCAATGCAGGTTTGTAAATTAATTTAGAAAAAAATCAAATTAAACTTAAAATCGTGTTTTTTTTAGTGGGAAATATTTTTGTCCCCAAATTCCTATTGCAAAAACTAAAAGATTCCATCCCAGGATGATTATGTTAAAACTAAAAGTTGAAAAAAATACTAAAGTTTCTTATTAACAAAAAAACAGCCACTTTCTGGCAAAATGAAAAAAAAAACCAATAGAAGAGACTAACAAATGTAGCAAAGTTATTAACAAAAAAAATTAACAAAATCACTGCGGAAACCTACGATTAAGATTTCGGATATAAAGTTTGTATTTCATTTGGAAAAATTCTTTAATTCTCTGCCTTAATACTAAGATTTTAAAGGTCTTCAGGTTTTATTTATTTATTGCATACAAATACACGTTCGAAATTTGTAAACGGACACAATAAGTTTTCATTTATATTTTCAACAATCTTCGATAATTTCAACTTCCCACGCAATAGCAGTGTAGGGTGCCGAAAAGTAGCAGTTAATGCAAATAAAAAATTAAATGACAAACTTTACTTCTATTGCTGCTGCAAAAACTTGCTTGAGAAGCTGGAAAAAAAATTAATGAAAAACTTTTTGCATAATCTATTGTTGCACCAAAAAAATCCAAAAATAACAACAACAATCGAAATATATAATATCTGGTAGATGAAATGTAAAATAGATATAAAAACTGCCATTAAAAACACAGCAACGAAAACACAACTAAAGTGATACTTTTTATAATAAAAAAATATACAAAAGTTTTGCTTCCTAAAAAAGAATAATTTTTGGTTGCTATTGCTACAGTTTTTGAAACGCAAAACCACAACTTTCACAAAGTCAAACCGAGTGAAGTGTTGGACAGTCAACAACTCATGCAACTATTCTATAGCAAACTAGTATTGTGATACGGTACAGTGGCGAGAATTGCCTAAAGAATATTAATTAAAACACTTTGAAGAAATGATAATTTGGTACTATCTTAAATACTTAGCTCTAAAAGCCGTAAAAATTTTATTATTATCTGTGTTTCTGACATGGGTAGTTATAGATCCATTTAATGCGCTACAGTGATTATTTACTAGACTTATACAAAATCATCGCTTAAAAGGATGTCTACTCAAAATTTTACAAAATAAATCCCATTTTAGTTATACTCAAAACTAACCAATGGAATACCTAAAATGTATTTCTGCTAAAACTAATATTTATAACACGTAATAATTGGCACCTTTAATTGGTACTTTTACTCAAAGTACTTTTTTTCATATCTTTTTTTTAAAATAAATTTTAAGAGTCATAGTTTTAAGTATGCAGGCTTTTAAAGTTTTGAAGTGAAACAAGAAGGACACATTAGTTTTTATGTTTTTTTTTTTTTTTTTTTTTTTTTTTGCTTTTCATTCCTTTTACCTCCCCTTCTCTTATTGTGTCTACGTGTAGTATTTTTGTTTCCAATTTTGGCACTTTGGTTGAGCAAAACATGAAAATGAATATCCGTGGCAAAGTTGGTTTCAAGTTTTTTAAGGCAACCACCCTACAGCTATTGTGTATGTTATTTGAGGACTAATATACCATTTATAAGTACTTGCTTTAGAGGTTTAATCGTTATGAACAGGCAGGACTTAAGCCGAATAAATCATGCATTGACCATATAAACGGCCCAAGGATAATCACTGAGCAGTCATCAGAGCGGAGACCACCTTTATTCCCTGTCTTTATAGACTTCAAGGAAGCGTTTGAACCATTTATCATAGGGCAATTTGCAATGCCCTTTGATGTGAAAGAGTACCAGAAAAAATAATAAAACTTATAATAGCCCTGTACGAGGATGTAAAGTTTCGCATTTCGCACCTTAGTGCCGTCAGTCAGCCAATGATTATCAAAGTTTACACACGACAAGTCTGTTCTCTGTCCGCATTAAAATTCAACGTGCATATATAGTAGGTGGGATTATTAATAAGTCTAAGTATGAATTCAAAGGCATAACGTGGAGGATAAGCAGACGACTCGAAGACCTATGGTATGCAGATTAAATATGTCTGAAGTCCCAATCTTAACTATGCGACATTACGGACGCAAAATGAATAGACTGCAAACGTCAGTTTAAGCAGCGCCAGGCGCCAAGATGAAGATGTGCAATCCTTCTGCTATCTTGGCGTTATAGGCGGCTTGGGAGAAGTTGTAGCACAGTCATCACATTTACAAAGCGGGGCTAGCCGTATGCATAAAAAGTATGCCACTCTACGCACTTTTCTAAACGCATAAAAATCGTTGTATTGTTACATTTATACTTTTTTAAAACGTTAAAGTTCTTTTTAAATTGCGTTTAATAAAATAATTGTCACGAATTTATTATTTTACTTTACACAGTCGTTTATTTCCACAATTATAAGTATACAGTGTCCGCTTAATACACCAATTTCCCCAAGTCTCAACCCTTAATACGACTTTCCGCTATAACTGCTAAACTGTAACTGACTGACTATAATAAGGCGTCTTTTATATAAAATTAGTATTAGTTTCGATTGTTCTAGTAAATACTAAGACCTTCTAGTCAACTACGTTAATTCAAATGTAATAAAGGGTCCGCCAAAAAAAAATTTTTTTTTTTTAAATGCTATAAAAAAAATAATTAATATTTTCTCAAATTTCTTTTTTGATTTGAAAGTACAATCCTTCCGGTTAATAATGAAAAATAATTTTATTCAAATGGCTGCCTCGGCTGGTCATGCAGTAGCCTACACGATCGGTTTTAAGCACATTATCGATTGTGTGCAGCTGTATTTCACCAATGGCTTCACGAACATTGTCCTTTAAAGCGTCAATTGTCTCTGACTGGCGTAACACTTATCTTTGACAGCAGCCCACAAATAATAGTCCAACGGTGTCAAATTACAGCTGCGAGGTGGCCAAACGACATCAGTGTCGAGCCGAGTGTAGCTTCGGCTGTGTGGCACGTAGCGCCGTCCTGTTGAAACCAAATATTGCTAATATACTCATCTTCAATTTTTGTGAACAAAAATTCGTTCAACATGGCCCGATAACGATCGCCATTGTCTGTAACGGCCACTCCTTGCTCATTTTCGAAGAAAAATGGCCCAATTATGCCTCTGGACCAAAATCCGCACCAAACAGTGACTCGTCTTGGGTGTATCGGCTTTTCAATGTATGTATGCGCGTTTTCTGTGCCCCAAATGCGACAATTTTGCTTGTTTACATACCCGCCAAGATCAAAATGAGCTTCATCTGAAAAGATTATTTTTTTTTTCATTCTGCAACATTACCATGGTTTTCAAAGTATTGTCGCAATATTTCCCAGCGTTGTTCAAGCGTATACACAACCATATTCGTTCAGCGGAAGGATGAAACTAATTATCTGTTAAATCAAACATGAGCTAAGCGTTACCATTCACGAAATAAGCACCAGTTGAAAAAAAAACGTTAGATGGCGGACCCTTTATCTTAACACCCAAAAATTGATATGGCAACACTGTTAAATGCACAGTTTATCACAAAAATAAAAACGGCATTGATAGGGTGATCGTAGTCTTGAAACAAACCAATAGAATAAATTCCATAATAAAGTTTATAGCTCTAAATGTACTAAATATTACGAATCTTTTGGCCAAATACCATAACCAACGAATATCTATGGCACAAGACTGGTCGAATGTCAGTCGGGTCGAATCGGGAAATGGCGATGGATCGGGCATATAGTCCAAAGGGCTTTCGATGACATCACAGGCAACATGAATGACTGGAGCCCATAGGGCGATCAAGGGAGAGGCAGGCCCAGCCACACAAAAAGGCGAAATCTTGTTGTAGTGGCAGAGGATCATAGTTAAACGTTCAGTGACTTGAGAACCAAAGCACGATAATGTGCTGGTATGATATAGTGGAGTACATATAAATATTTAATAGTGATACACTGCTTTCTTCTTAAGGTTTTTCTCTCAGTGCATTTTGTTCTATTTTTTCGTCGTAGGGCTTTGTTATCAAAAACTTATTATTGTTGTTTTGCTGCATTCTTGTCTGCTTGTTTCGTTGGCTGACATCCGTTTCAGACTGTTTTTGAAAATTGTTTTGACCGATGGTTTAAACTCTTTCCCTTGATAATGATGTTGTTACACGTACTTTGACGACACCAGTGACTGGATACTGCGGAAAGTCACGAAATGTTTAATAAAAACAAAACAGTTGCATGTTTAAGTTTTATTTTAATATTTAGTTTTTTTTCTTAATTTGTTTTCTTAAACTTTGTGACAATAAACTTAAGCTTTACATTAAAAAAGTAAGCAAAACAAAAACAAAATGACAAACTAAACTAAAATAACATTTTGCAACAAACGAAATGTGACAATTGAAAAATATTATGGAGATATAGGAAAACAAAATTCACAGAAGATTTTAGATAAACTTAGTAGAGTGTCATTTAAATTATGAACGAATAAACAGCACAGTGCGAGTGAGTAATGTAGTTTTTTATCTCTCAAAAGTGCGTTAAGCGTCACACGAAAACAATCATGATAAATAATAATTGCAGCGCTTAATTGTTCAAGAACCCTACTCAGTTGAGTTAATGTTTTAGTTTTATGGACCCATAAAAATACGATTACGCTTTGAAATTCTAAAACAAATAGCCATGATCTTGACTTTAGAGTTCAAGGTTTTCAGTGAAAAGAAAACCTTGTTGGTTGTCCAACCAAAACAAGCGTTTTTAATTGCAAGTAAAACAAAAGGTTTAGAGAATTATCTTAATATTTTGTTATATGTTAGAAGGCTCTATGAGAATTATGTGTGAAACAAATTATCGGCGAAATACCTACATCCGTCGGTTCAGATTTTCAATGACTCTGGGTCATAATTGAGGTTCAATTCGATTGGTTTAGTTCTTGAATTGTTCTAAGCTTATTGACGTACACTATTTATTATGAATATCCCCAACGAATGAAGTCTAACGGTGTTAAGTCACTTGATCGGCTTGAATGGCTTAATAAATATTATCTGAACTCTGTTCCATCGGGACAAATGGTAGAGAGGTGAATTGCTGAATTAAAACGCGGTCATAGCAACACGCCCAAATGAGGCTGTTATTCCAGAAAACATAAAAAAATCCACAAATTGGTTATGAATGATCGCAAATTCAAGGTGCACAAGCTAGCAGACATTGTAAAGATATCAGATGGCAGTGTTTTTATCATTTTACACAAGCACTTGGCTATGCGAAAGCTTTGTGCAAAGTGATTACCACGTGAGCTCACAAATCGTGTCACAAATCGATTAAAACAATGGAAAGATTGAATGAATTAGGCATCGAATAGCACATAGCGACTTTATCCTGGTTTTAGATATCAAAAGAATGCTTGCTGGAAAGACGTTTAAGACCAATGATGAAGTGATCGCTGAAATTGAGGCCCATTTTGACGAGAAAGTTGGAAAGTCGCCCTCGAAGGCAATTATGTTAAATAATAAAATCGAGTTTTGTCAAAATTTTGCATTTTTTTTTTTCTTACTCATCTTACGGACTTATTGAATGACCTGTTATTCTATGTATATTATGTTGTAATCGGGTTTTGATGGAGTGTACTCAATCCATTTGCATTATCTTTCTTTTATTGAAATTTGCTGAGTTTTTGCCATAAGTCCATGGTTCGTTATTGATTGACGGACGTTTAGATCTTATTTACAACCTCAGCTACTGTCTTCCACGATTCTGGGCCATACAAAAGAGAAGTCTTTACACACGATAAGATTTCTGGAGTACGATTGGCGTTCATTCGCATAAATTTTGTTTCTGCCTGTACAAAGCCCAGCTTGCCTTACATGCCGTTATGACTGAAAGCTAGAAACCAGAATAAGGTTCGTTGTAATACACAGTCGGGGACAACGTTGCATTAGGGCAAAACCTTACCTTATGTAAGTCTCAATTAAAAATTAGCTGACCGTCGCTGACACCCTGCAGTCTAAGATAACTTTTTACAAAAATTTGCTTCTAAATATTTATAAAGGACACATGGTGGAGACAAACAACAGTTGGAACAGCAAAAATTAATCTTATTCAGTCGAAATAGTTTTTTGTTCTACAGATGAGCCAATTATAATCTTATATAATAAGTTAATCTGAAGATTAGGTTACGATATGCGGGTCGCACGCGATTCACCAGTTTTCTGGGAGGAAATGTCGAACTTAGGAGATTCCCACCTAAAGACCTAAAAATTGAACCAACCCTTGACGAAGTGACACATCCCTAAGACAGTCCGGATCATGGAAGTGACATCCAACTGCCTTAGTCTAAGCTCCCATAGAGCGGGACAGTCACAGAGAAGGTGTTGCACCGATTCCTCTCTCTCCTCATCGTGGCAGTTCAAGCGGTTTGGCATACGATCTATCATAAATTACCCAGTAATTATGCCCGAAAAAAGCCCTATCGACCCCCTTCAAACCTAAGAGGAGACTTAGTCCTTTCCATAGAAAGAAAGGGCCAAACCATTTTGTATTTTCTACAAGTTGTGATATTGGTCCACTTGTATTCCATCTTGTTCAGTGTCCATCTGTGCATCTATCAAACTCGACAATATACAAGGGGGACATGCACGTCTCCCTGCACGAGAGACAGAAAGGACCCTATCGCACTTATTAACAATTTTATATTCTCGCACGTCCGCATGACTCGGAATCTGTATTAGTCCCACATAACTCCGTTTCAGTCGGACCAGTGAGCGAATGTAGCTGAGGAAATATTTCGATTTAATCACACATGAATTGAAGGCACTGATTGCGGTGAGACTGTCTACATAGATTCTAATAGGCCTTGAAGCCTTAGTAGTTAGTTCCCGAATACGACTTGCAGCCTGAAAAAAACAATGCATTCATGGGATAGTCTGAGAGTGAAGAGAAACCCGACCGTTTCCGTCTTTGTTCCGCCGGTATAGACCTCGGCTGTGTTATCTCGGAGGTCAGATTCAGCAGCTAATTCATTTTTACAGGGTATTCTTCCTCCAAATCTGTTTGACGCTTTAAAATCGGTTCGTCCACTTTCTGTGGGATAGTACTGGGAAGTTAATCTGAAAGTTTTACAGGTGTCTTTTCAGGGTCTGATAAATTAAAGCCTTCCGCTTATAGTTTATTTAAATTTATATTTTCGCTGTGAAGCAGAAACTGATTGCTTTTAATGAAGGACATAATTTTTAAAAGAGCAATTCGCAGATAAAAGGTTTCTTTTAATTTAAAAACACCGAACATCGCACTGTAATTCTTAAGTCATTAACCTTTAATGCCGTTCCATCATACTGTTTACCTAAACCTTTCCAGTGAGTAAATAATTTTTATTCTAAATTCTAATATTTATGAAATAAAGAATAAAATCTGATAAGATATTAACCAAAACAACCACTCGCACGTGCGATAAATTTGTATAAATTTGGCAACAACAAGAAAATATATAAAAACAGAAGTGCAGTTAAGAAATTGAAAAGCCTTTAGCACTTGAAATGTTACAAATGAGGTTAACTGTTGTTATAGTATCACTCTTTTTGGCAGTTGGCCAGACTATAACAAATGACAGTGAAAATTGGGAAGATGATCCTGAATTAACAGCAGGCTTTATAGAAGGCGATATGGAATTGGATGAAGCTGTAGGGCGCAATGGCATGAAAGATACTACAAAAAGATGGCCAGATGGTGTAGTGTATTATAAGTTTGATAATCTGTTTGGTAAGACCAAAGATTTAATTTTTTTTTTTAAATTTGAAAAAAAAATTAAATATTTGATTCCCCACAGATATCGATAATATCATGCAAATTCTTAAAAGCATGCAAGCTATTTAATCAGTCCGCTGTATACGTTTTTATCCTGCATCTGATGCCCGTAAGTCCTATATAAATACAAATCAACGGTGAAGCAAACGGTTGCAGTTCCAAAGTAGGCTTTAGCGGCTCAAAACAAAATGTTAATTTAAAACTTAGTCCCTTAGGTCAGGGCTGCTTTAAATTGGGCAGTATAATGCATCAACTTTTACATGCTCTCGGTTTCTATCACCAGCATGCTGCTCACAATCGCGATGAGTTTATAAAAATTAATACCCAAAATATAGCCGCTGGTAAAGAAAAATATTTTGGAAAATATAATGCACTACGCTCCAAAGGCCTTTTAGAAAAATGGTAAAAATACAATCGTTGCCTTAAAGCCTACAAACGCTATTATTGGTCAGCGTAAGGCTATGAGTGAGAAGGATATGTATAAATGTAATCTTATATAAAAATAAATCTTTGTAAGGAAATGTGTTTAAATAGATTTTCGTTAAGGTTTTAAGGATTCTCGAAGCAAACAAAATATTAAATAACAAAACTAGTGAATGATTCGTTCAAGTATCCTTGATGTGTCAAAATTTCTGTATCAAATGCCATGATACTTCATTAGCGGAACATATTATAGCACCGATTTGCACAAAATTTTCTTAAGTTTTTCTTGTAATATTATTAGAGCAAGCAAAGCATGTTTCTATCGTACTATAGATTTGAAATATTGTTTTGAAAACTATTTCTGTGAATTACTTCTCAATGAAGTTTCGGATTACGATGCTAGAAATGAAGGGATGGGCAAATAGTGTGATGAACCTCATTAAAAGCAAATCTTCATGGTTGGCTCCCAGTTAAATAATGTATTGGAATGCAGTGTAGGTATTTTTTTTTTAAAGTCGACGAAAATAGCTCATCTACAAGTTTACCGCACCACTTTAGCAATTTTCAGACGGAGGTATTGGCCATATGAGCTGCTTTGATGATCATTGGAAAGGCCAACGTACCTAGGAGAGATAATTCTTGATCTCAAGAACAATTATACCATAGATTGATGCAGATCTTTCAACGAAATGGCTAAGCAGTATGATATTCATATTAAATGGATGCTGGGTCACAGTTATATTCCGGGGAATTATAGGGCTGATGAAATGGTCAGACAAGGCACCACTATCAAGCTTAAAAGCGAATTTTCCATGTTGGGCATTACAAGTTTATAATTCACATTGGGAACTTACAAGTTTATAATTCACAATGAGGGCAGCTGCGGAGCATATCTGGCCAAAACTGGTTCTCAAGCACACAAAAAATCTACTCAATCTCCAAAGAAGCACACTCTTCGTAGATGTCGGTGTCATTACTGAGCATTGTAAAATAGTCACTCATGCCAGTCTAAGCCGTCTGCGTCATCTGACCAATGATTTCTGCTTAAGTTGCAGGGATGAGAAGGATAAAGAAACAATTCTTTACTTTCTGTACACATGCCTGGCGTTATGTGGCAGTAGAAAGCGACACCTTGTCTTCTACCATGCGCCTGAGTTTATATATCATTGGAAATCTTATGCGCTCCGGATGGTTCCGGTATAGAGGGATGACATTCTATTGTGGTATTGCAACGGGCTATTTTTGCCATACATATATCCTTTCTTTGTGGCAGCCTACCTATCATTTCTGCGAGTTATTAAAATGCAAATTCTTTGTGTATAATAAGCGTATGATAACACGGTGCGACAAAAATTAACGACGCTGTCGGGCAGAACAAGGATCTGTTTTTGGAATTTTCAAGGTATCTCCAAAATCTCGAGTCGGGTAAAAAACCGGTTTTTCGGACCTTCATGCACTTATAAGTTAATAACTTAGCTGAATATAACCCGATTTTAAATATCTTTTCGGATTTGGAAAGAAGAGAAACAAATCTCTTAAATGGTATATAGTATGTTGCTTAACTAACTTTGAAGAATTTGGGTATATTTCTCAAGCAAACACATTTTTTATCCAATTTTTTCTACCTTTTCCAAGTTTAGATGCGTTTTTCCTATTTTATATAGGAACTGTATGAATAAAATAGTATAGTTATGAATAAAATGAGACTTAAGGTTTAGAAATCCGTTGGAAATCGACGAGGTTATTAAGCTTTTTCGTAATGCAACTCATGAAAAAATCATACAATTATCAGCAAATTGGTGTGTTTTTTATTACTTTGAAACTGTATTTTTTTGCATAAGTTGCTTTACTTACCAGGTTTTTTTTTTTTTGTCGCAGCGTGTAATATATTGAAAATCCAATAGAGAACAAATCAACCAATTAATAACACTGGTCTACAGAAAACAAAAAATGTTCTCGCCTTTAAGTAAAACTATATGGAATATAATGATTTCGATGCGCTGAATTCAAATCCGTTTTCAGTTTTTTTCAATTTATAATTTTAAGCATTAAATTGGAAGTCAGATATATTTTGTCCAGATAGATGGCAGAGGTCCTTTGTACTAAATCAGCGGAAACTAGTGCAGGGCATGTCAATATAGGTATCAGCACTACGAGATGTTGCTCACAGGTGGCGAACTTTTAAGAACACTATCCATGGCGCGCAGCAAGGGGTAAGTTCGACGATACCCTGTGTGAAATCACATGGAGGGGACTTAGAATAGGAATTCAGTGGTATGGTTCGACGGTTAAGCCGGGGCCCGGTTAAGTCGGGCAAAACCATGGTAGTACCATTCCCCAGGAAAAGAAAACTTTCTAAGTGGAAGAACACTTAGCTCCTAGGTGAGGAGATACTACCAAGAAACAAGGTTAAATATCTAGGTATAATACTAGATAGTAAGCTGACTCAAGTGGAGCCTGTCTCAAGAAAAGCCACGCATGCGCTTATGATGTGCAGAAGGCTTGAAGGGAGATCGTAGTGCTGTAAACCACGAATATTATACTGGATGTACACCATGATGATTAGACCTATTGTGAGATATGAGGCCGTTGCATGGACGGTAAGAATGAGCTAAATAAGGTACAGAGATTATCGTGCATAAGCATAACAGAAGCAATGGGAACTTGTCCCACAGCTGCGCTCGAGGTTAGCCGAGTCGTAAATTACTCCCTACTTGAAACTCTATGACTTTGGCAAATGCTTCAGGCCGAGACTGAGTAAAAGGAGTGAGTGCGAAGCTTTGGAGACTGCATACTCCTTTCGAGAAGGGGCCATTTTGTGGTACACGGTCGGGTCAAAGACGAAAAGTGGTACAAGCGCGGGAGTGGTTGTCTCTAGGAAGGAATATTTGGTATCTATGGGAAAACTCACCAGCATATTCTAGGCGGAAGTTTATGCAATTGAGAGATGTGCTCAATTTAACCCGGAGAGAAAATATAGAAGACAGCACATATCCATACTAACTGTTAGTCAGGTCGCCATTCGATCTCTTGGTTCCTATTTATTAAAGACTAGCTTGGGAATGTCTGGGTAACTTTAATCACGTTGGCAGAGACAATAGGGTCTGCTTATACTGGATCATGAGTCATGTAGGAATTCCGTAGATTAAAAAGGCCGATGAACTAACCAGAAAGAAGCTTCCACTCCACTGGTGGGGCCAGAACACTTTTGTGGACTGGAAAGGTGGCCTTAAAGGATATACTCAACAAAAATGGAAATCATGAGTGACGGGTATTCTTCTCTGGCCGTACGAGTTTGACACAATTTAAACCTTTGTTGGGGAACTATAGCAGGAGAATATTTAAATCCTGCATAGAAATGTCCTGAGACAACCTGAGGACACTGACCGGGCTTTTGACCGGTCATTGCAGGCTAAATGGATATCTGAAGGATTAGTCTCAAGTCTGATGTGCAGATTCTGGGATGATGAAATCGAATCACGAGAACTACACACCGGCTACATGTGAGGCATTAATGCATTCTAGGAGGAAGTGTCTAGGTGTCTATCAGATACTAGGTAGGTACTTATCGCGGTTGGTACCAACCGACACCCTGTATTTCGTAAGGTATACGAGGTTAGGAGAGATATTCTAGGCAAACACTATAAAGATCGAGGGCTGTACAATAGATTGAAAGATCGCAGTACATTTGTACATCAATAATAATAATGATAATATAGTAGAGTGGAGTGTAGAAAACAAAATTTTTTTCAACGATAAAGAGCCTTTGTCCGCAATATTTTATTACTTTAATTCTTCTTCGCCCTTAATGACACGCAAAAAAAATATTTCAATTTGGTTAAGTTTCAGCTGCAATCCGCAACTGTTAGGTCTGCCATTATCTTTCGTAAAGCAGGATATTGAAGAGAGGAAAAAAGCTTAAAAGCTCATTACACTTATAATACAGTTGGCTTTTAATTTTTAATTTTTCTTACAGTAAATTTCACATCAAGGCTGTACTATATTACAATCTTAACTTAAATCCTTATTAATTCACTTTTCTTGTCCACAATTATTTATCACAATATCTCCATACGCAGGTGGAGGAGTTTCAGGTCTGGGAGCAGAAGGTGCAAAATTTTCGGGCTCTATATTAGGACTATTGGGATTTTCACTGGAAGTTTGACGTTCCATAAAATGTTGACTTAGGCGATTATTAAATAAATTACTACGACTAAGACGTCTAATTAAAGTGGCGGTATTTTGATTAATGGAACGATAATATTGCTGCCTCGCTGGACGGCCGAATAGACGAGAAAGGAAATTTTCTGTTACTGGACCTTCATAGCGCACAAGAGGACGAGTAGGAGCTGTAGCTGCAGTTGTAACACGTCTTCTAGGCTGTCTCCTAACATTAGGTGGCAGTTGAGAAGTGGGTCGAGCCAAAGGTTGCGTGGCTATGTCATCAAGTGTAGCATCTAAAAAAGTAAATAATAAATAAATATTTATTTTATTTTTAAGATTTTACTCCTTTACCTCTTCTTTTATGCCGTATACACTGTCTAAGGCATAGGGCGCAAGCTAAAATTATAACCACTGTTGAAATACCTAAAGCAATGCCCAAGAAAAAAGCAAATTTTACGTCACTTAAAGGACACTGTTCACGTAGAAGACGTTGTTTCGGCAAGGCTTTATTTAAATCTTGCAAGCATGAACGATATTCCTGGCAGAGTATGTAATTGTGGGCACTACATAATAACTTATTGGGGGCATATCTAAACCCCTCTTTTTTTGTTCTTATCCCCAAGCTAATTTCTTCACTGTCTTCGGTAGACTCATCAACTTCACTGCTATCAAAATGTAAACGCCATTGCATAATGCCATTCATTGCATCGGCATCACTTTCCTGTTCCGTACTGCTACTGGAAGCCATAATTATTTTTTCAAACATTGGCATAGAGCCTGCAGTGAATTCATTCACGTTCTCGTGAGAACAGGTATCCAAAGACACTTTTATGCCTCTATTCTCCAGTTTTCTTAGTTTATCTTTAATATTCTCATCACATTTAATAAAATTTTCACTCAAATTTAGTTTTTTTAATTTGTGCAAATGCTGAAAATCTTCTACGTGGAAATTATTCAAAAGATTTTTACTCAAATCCAATTCCTCTAGACTTGGCAAACCACTAAATAGTTCACTATTCAAAAGATTTATTTGGGAATTTCTTAGATTTAAATCCTTTAGAAAATTATTCTTTATTAGTTGTTTGGGGCTTAAGGACATGAACTTGTTTCCTGCCAAATTTATTTTGAGTAAAAATTTATTTTTGCTAAACACTCTCTCATCAAGATATTCGAGTCTATTATTAGAGAGATCCAATTCAGTAAGACGAAGCAATTTAGAAAATGCCTCCAAGTCCAATGTATGCAGAGCATTATTGGACAAATTGAGATATTTAAGGTGGGCGAAATGCTGAAATTTTTAATTTTTAAAAATTTTTGATTTTTTTATATATTACAGATGCTGTTTTAAAACTCACCTTAAAACAGTTTTTATCCACAGCCGTGATGGCATTATAACTAAGATCTAAAATTTGAACCTGATAGGGTATATCCACTTCGGCACTAATAAGATGTTTTGAGCTGGAATTGAAAAAAACAATGATTAAAGTAGTTAAATCGCTATAAATGTAATTTCAATATTTAATTTTTAATGCGTAACACAGAATTATAAATTTTGGGATATCGATTTCAAAATTATCCGACCTGAAGTCAATAGTCTGAAGAAATTACTTTGCTGAAAAATATGTATGTTTTAGGTTCCAAGGAGCCACTTTGTTTATTTATTTATTTATTTTGTTTTATTTTTTTTTTTTTTTTTTTTTTTGTAACCGTCAAAAATACACGGCCGAGACTTAAGCTAAAGGATCCGCCATCTAACGTTTTTTTTTTTCAACTAGTGCTTATTTCGTGAATGGTAACACTTAGCTCATGTCTGATTTGACAGATAATTAGTTTTATCCTTCCGCTGAACGAATATGGTTGTGTACACGCTTGAACAACGCTTGGAAATATTGCGAGATTACTTTGAAAATCATGGTAATGTTGCAGATGACGCTCATTTTGATCTTGGCGGGTATGTAAACAAGCAAAATTGTCGCATTTGTGGCACAGAAACCCGTACGCATACATTGAAAAGCCGATACACCCAAGACGAGTCCAGGGGCATAATTGGGCCATTTTTCTTCGAAAATGAGCAAGGAGTGGCCGTTACAGTCAATGGCGATCGTTATCGAGCCATTTTGAACGAATTTTTATTCACAAAAATTGAAGAGGTGGATATTAACAACATTTGGTTTCAACAGAACGGTGCTACGTGCCACAATGCCGAAGCTACACTCGATGTTTTGTGCCCTGTTTTTGAAGATCGCATTATCAGCCGCAGAGCTGATGTCCTTTGGCCATCTCGCAGCTGCGATTTGACACCGTTGGACTATTACTCGTATTTGTGGGGTGCCGTCAAAGTGTTACGCCAACAAGCCAGAGACAATTGACGCTTTAAGGGACAATATTCGTGAAGCCATTGGTGAAATACAGCTGCACACAATCGATAATGTGCTTAAAAATTGGACCGATCGTGTAGGCTACTGCATGGCCAGCCGAGACAGCCATTTGAATGAAATTATTTTCCATTATTAACAGGAAGGATTGTACTTTCAAATAAAAAAGAAATTTGAGAAAATATTCAGTAGATTTTTTTTATAGCATTTAAAAAAAAATATTTAGCGGACCCTTTAGATTTTACTCTATGGCTGTCTGATCCTTCGTTTACTATTATAAAAATTAAGAACAAAAATTTGCCATCGACTATTTATCAAATGCTTATGCCAAAAAGGTTATAGTATAGGATGAAACTCTGAATGTGTGTGTAAGCTGAATGTTATAAATTGCATATTCTGTGCGTTTGTTCACAGCAGAGCAAATACCGCTTAGCAAAGTGTTGACAATGCACCAGCTAACATATTAGTATAATTGCGATGGAGTCTTAATTGCTTCATCACACACCTCCTTCGACAATTTTTTTTTTCTGTGTCATTCCAAAGCATCCACTGCTTTGTTTTAGTTTCGTTAATCAAGTTGATTTTTCAAATTAATTAGACGATTAATCCACCGATTGTGTAGTGGTGAAGATCCTTGCTACGTGAGGTGGTGATCTTTATTTAACATTGTAATTTTTCTCAGAAGGAATGATGTTTGTCATCTTCGCCAGAGGTAAGCTGGAAGGTCAGAAGGTTTCTTTTTTTAAATGGAATTAGCTGGAGGGCCTCTTTATTAAACACTCGAAACCACAATAATTTTTTTTTCGAATGATTTAGGTTTTAAGAATGAACCATTTTCTGTTTTGTAACCTGAAAAAATTCTTAGAATTTGACAATCCTGTTAAGAGGGTATTAAACTTAAAGGAGAATTTGTTGAGAAATAGAAAAATATTATGCCAAAATTCGTTGTGTTTTCTTTGTTAGATTGGCTGGTTTTTGACCGACTTTGTAAGGATTAAACTTAAAGCTGTAATCCTTTATTTTAACCTTAATAATCCTTTAATTAACCTTACTTATGCCAAGAGTTATCAAGCTCAGCACAGTGAACTTGAGAATGAGGAATGTGCATATTTGTTTTTTACAATTATTTAAAGAGTTTGCCTTGTATCACAAATTTTTCTAATCTTCATAATTAATCTTGTCCTTTCATTTATCTTTGTATCGGCTGCTTTTTTATGAGGTTCATAATTTGGAGTTAGCAACACAGCTTTGTTTGACAACCGATTTTAGAGCTGATAGTTGCTTTTTGTTTAGTTCTGGTTGACATTTCATAATGAATGGACTTACACCAAAGCAACGCTTGCAAATTGTTGACATTTTTCATCAAAGCAATGGTTCTGTTCGTCAAACATCAAAATTCAAAATTTTGTTCTCTGGTGAAGCCTATTTTTGGTTAAATGGGCACGTAATTGGGCAGAATTTTCGCATTTAGAGTGAAGATAATCCACAAGTTTTTGTCAAAACATCCACAGAATATTACCGATATGTCTTCAAAAACGATGATGGTCAAAATGTCACTGTCAATGATGAACAGTACAGGGACATGATTATAAATTTTTTTGTATATCAATTAGCTGACATTAATCTTGCTTACATGCGGTTCCAACAGGATGTAGTCACATGCCACACAGCGCGCACTACAATTTATATACTCCAAGAAATTTGTGATGAAAGAGTAATTTCATGTAATGGTTCAATTAATTAGCCACCAAGATAGTGTGATTTAACTACAATGGATTAAAATCACTTATCGATATCGATAAACCGAAGACAATTGAACACCTGGAAACCACCATCGAAAAGTTATTGGCGAAATACTGCCGCATATGCTGCGAAAAGTTTGTGTGAATTGGTGTTGCAGATTGCGCCTTATATGCGCCAGCCTTGGAGTCTACATGGCCGAAATCATATTTAAACATTAATGTCATAAAATTTGCTATACAACAAAGCCAGTTTCATTAATATTTAAATTTTATTTCTTTGTTTTATTATGACTGAAACTTGTGTAACTGTAAAAAACCACCCAATAGCTTTGGAAGCAGGCTAAAATGTTATTAGATTTTATAAAAACATGACTAACGGATATTATTTCTTTACTATAAAGTGATACAACAGGCTTGTTTTTTTTGTAAACATTCTAAAAATGTTTATTTAACGTTTGTCATTACGATATTGACAATTAGATAAAATTGTGATGTCACAACTTTGAAAGATAATGCATTTATTTATAGTCATACGTTTTTTTTTAATTTAACAAAAACAAATGCTCTTAATTGATCGCATACACTTTTTCTAATCATTTCTCTTATATTTAAAATGTTTTTTTAACAGCTCTACCTGCATTCTGCTCTATTTAGCATGAAATATGAATCACATTTACAAAATCTTGGACAAGTTCTTATATTTTCAGCATTAACCGCAAGTACCGAACAAAGGAGAACAAAATTAATTTTAAATAAAAACATTTTTTCAATTCAAACATTTCTTTGTTTTTAAAATGTAAATAATTTATTAGTTTACAACATATTTTCAAATAAATTACACATTTATACGTATTTTTATTATTTCTATTTTTTATTCGTATTACTCGTTTAAAATATTAAAGTTGACTAAAGTGCCTAAAAAAATAATGTGAGGTGTTGCAAACAAAGTGGGTAATTTTTTGTTATCTATCATGACAAAAATGATAACAACTGACTGAACAATTCTGAGAAATTCTACGGGCAGTAAGACACCTTGAACACGGTATTAAGCACAAAATAAGTTGGAGAATTTGTTAATATTAAAAATTTATTGTTAACAATAAAATTCATATATACCATACCATTATAAGATTTATTAATGTAAATATTTTATGATGTTTTATTTGAATTTATTTTATTTTATTTTAAATCACGCTTTTGTCTTACCTTTCAATCTATTGCCTTATGTAGCTCATTCATAGATAAGAATTTAATGTGTTGCAATACAGCTTATCTTTTGTTTAATATTAAACTTTTTTCTCAAAGACATAAGGGAATATGTTGGTATTTAAGAGTAGAAAAATTTAAGCTAAGGTGACCAGAAGAAATTTATAAAATTTTATTTAAAACTTTAAGTTCTTTAAAATTGAAAGACAATAGCTGCACCCAAGTTATTGCATGAATATTGTTGGAAAAAAAACAATAAATTTTATTATATTTTTTTCCAAGCGTATTGCTCACATAAAACACAAACCGTGAATGGTTTTCTGGAAATCGTATTTAAAGAACTTTTCCTGCCGTCACTCTTCTATTAACATATTGGCTTTCCGCAAATAATCCATTGCTTTGTTTCAAATTCATTAACGAAGTTGATTTTTCAAGCTAAGCAGATGTTTAATCCCACTGTAGCTCGCCTGCATATTATTGAGTGTAGTGGTCAAGATCCTTACTAAGTGGTGCTGATGGTCCTTACTGAGCATTGTATATTTTCTTAGTAGGTGTAGTTTTCTACTAATAAATGTGTGATGTTTGTCATCATTGCCAGAGGTAAACTGGATGGAGGGAGGTTGAGTTTTCTTCATTAAGCACTCGAAGCTGCACTTAAATTGTTTTTCTTTTTTTGTCATGTTCTCTACTTGGGTGCGAATTTGGGCCGCTTGTGTTTTATATCTGCTCTTATAGTCTTAAAATCATTTATTTGGGCAAAAGAGATATTAAAGTAATTTTTCTCCAATGTTAGAAGTGGCACTTTACTATGATTGGTCTGATGCCTAGACTAAAACTAATTTCAATTTGGGCGTGCTTCTTCTTCAGCAAATCTTTTATTACGAGTATATGCTTTGTTTAAAAGTTCAGTGACTAATGGCAGATTTCTTCTCATATGACGACTGCGAAAAAAAAGAAGAATCAAAAAGAATCGTTTAACTGTTTTGTGTGATTTTTTTATTTTAGCATACTTCTTGGAAGAGAAGCTAATACAGGTTGTATACATAAATCTCTTATAATTTCAATACCAATAGATTTATACACATTGATATTAAGATATATTAAGTTTATAGTTTTGGGCAGTTAAATAGATGTGAGTGTCCCCAATGAATGACTCGAATAAGCTAGAGTAGCTCTTTGTTATACCACAATGCTTAATCATCACCTCTAAAGCTGTAACCACCCAGAGCTCATAATAAAGCCACTTAGTTTCACAATTTATGTCCCTAACAAAGTTCAGTTGCATGGTAGAAACCCAGATGTTCTTTTTTTCTGCCACATGACGCCTCTTCATGTTTCTTAGAAACCCAGATGTCCTTTTTTCCTGCCACATGACGCCTCTTCATGTGTCTTACAGGTGGAAATTTTGCCATTAGGAAGGCAGTGGAGATGATTGAAAATGCCATTGAGTTGGGGGCTGGTACTATTTTTGTGGACAATTAAATGAACTTAGCGAGCTCGATTAGGTTTAAGGTCGTTCTGGACAGCAAATTGGCCTTCGGTAGACTGCAGGGATCGTAAGACTTTGTTGGGTAGCAGTTCACTGGGATGTAGTGGGGAACAAAACGGCTGATGAGTTGGCTCGTCTTGGCCTAGCGTCAGCAGTGAGTTGTTGGGTTATTACATTAGTGAATTTGAGAGGATTTTCGTCGGAAAGATTGGCCAAACCTGGTACACTTAGCCAGGATGTACGGTTTCAGGGTTCATATGGATATTATTTACTTGCAGACGGGAAAATGATGATCTTTATTTCTGTGGGCTATGCGAGGAGCTAGAGACGGTTAAGCACCAATGTTACTACCCTAGGCTATCTGGCAAAAGTCATCGACTGTTGGGTGAACAAAGATTTAAGCATTTAGCTCTCTTTCTTGCAAAGAAACTTTCTTAATGAATCTTTCCTTCTTCTTCTTCGTCTTCTTCTACACGATGATAACAATGGACTACATGGCCTCTATATGTTACAACTTTCAGTGTCTTCATCGCTGTAACTTCTGCAGAAATCATTGGTCAGGTTATTTAGTCCAGATGTCTGGTTAGCAGGCCCAGTGCACAATGCAGTAAATGCATCAACAATGACGCTGAATTTGTTTCTTTGGAAGTTGGGTAAGCCTTTCGCGGAATTTATTATTTCATAGTAAATCCTGTTTGTTTATATATAATCCTGTTGTTTATACTGCTCAGCTATTTCGTTGAGAAATCTGCACCAGCTTATAACTGCTTTCGAGGTCATCCAGTGAAATTTCAGAACTCTCACAGGCGCTTGTCTATACGAAAGTGTGCTAATATCTCCCTTGGAGACGTTTCCCTTTCCAATAATCACCAAATCAGCTTTTATAGTCTATGACTCCGTCTGAAATAAGCTATAATGGTCCGATAGCATTATTGGATGAAGCTTACTGTCTTACTAAGACAAATTATAGCAAAAAATATTTGCATAAGCTTTTACCACTGAACTTAATTAAGTGCATATTGGTACGTAATTAACCTTAGCTGCCTAAGTAGACTTAGCTTTCTAAATAGACTGTTTATTGCTTAAATGTTAAAAAAAATCAATAATTTGTTTCATTTTTTTTAATAAAAGACTACTTTGAAAAAAAAAACAAAAATGAAAACAAATTTATTAAAGAAAAATATTAACTTCCAGAAATAAATGCGGTTCCATTTACTTTAGCCGACAGACAACAAGCAACCAGCAACAGCAGCATCCATTTACCACTGAAAATCTACACAAACCTTCGAAAGCAGCGCAAGAAAGAACTTAATCCAAAATGTTAAACATTAAAGCCTAAAGATTAATGTTTCAATGACATGCACGTTCCACAAATGCAACAACAACATTAAAAAGAACGAATAAATGGAAGTGCATTTCGTGATCATTGTTGGTTTTTAAAAAACTTATTTCGTTTTTTCTCGTAGTTTTTGGCTTAAATAGAAAACTAAAATAACCACGAAATTGGCCGAAACTGAAAGAAAACTACAACATTTGGCTGGAAAAACGAAAAATGGAATTGCTGTAATAAACATTTGGAACATCGACCGACTGAACGCCTTCTCAAAATTCAACTTGAAATGCAATGAAATTAACGGAAGCTAATGCGGTCGTCGATGGCGAGTACTATACGAGAGTGTACACAACAAATAAATGAATGAATGAATGCCAAGGGTTGCGGAATGGAGTAATGGAAATGGATAAATGGATGAATGAATGGTAAATAGTTGTAGTTACTAAAGGATATATTTGCTGTTGCAGTTGCTGTTGTTCATTTGTTTCTTTTTTTTATTGCATTTGTAAGCATCCAAAGCTAGAGCTGAGGCCCATCTATTATTTGTCGTTGTATTTTTAACTGTAAGTGGGTGTGTTGCTCTCCATCTCTCTTTCTCCCTCTCTCTTTTTTTCTTTACCTCTTAGTATGTAATTTGTTTAAATATCAGTTTGTATGTAACTGTATTAACAGTATGTCTCACCATCTAACAGTTCATTTATTTAGTTGTGGCAAGTAGTGTTTGTGCATAATGTTGCAGTTGCAATTGCAATTGCTCGCGTAACGGAAATGAAATACTTCCTTCCTCTTTGTGGTTTAAAGTATGCCGAGTAAAAATCCATTGAAAAAGAAACAAATATTCGTTTGAAACGCATTTGTTGTAACAAAATTAAGTGAAATGACAGTCCAAAAAAAAAAAAATATCTTCATCCTCCCATTTTCTGCTTTAAACTCTAACTGATATTCAGGGACAAAATTAAAAAAAGATAAGTGTGGGAAATTTTTATTAACTCTGAAGAGCTGGAGAGGAGTTTTTTATATAAAATACTATATTCTAAGATTTAAAGTCTCTCTTCCGTCTTTTTCAAAGGATATCTTCTCAGCTTTTATGTCTGTCTTTCGGTATCTTTTTCTTTTTGAGAATATTTCGTTTATTTACACTCGTTTTGCCAAATATTGCATCCGCTTGGTGTTGGTGGCAAATTAAAGACCGAAAGAAAAGTGTTTGTTTTAGAAAACTGCCAGTGGTACTTTAGCTCTTAACTTTAATATGAAGAAAATTTTATTTATTTGACTGCACAATGAATAATAAAAGGAAAATGACAATATTTTTTTGCACTATGGGTATAATATGTTGTTCCTATTTATGAAATTACTAAGACTATAAGCCCACATCTTTAAATTACAAAATTACTTTGAATTCTATCGTGAGATTTTAAAAAAAAATGTTTTTAATTCTTGAGTGATGGACCAGTCACCTTAATTTTCATGAATATTTTAATAATATTGAGCAAGTGCGAACAGATACCAGATCTAGCAATTTCTCTATATTTCGACCTTTGAGACGATTTCCTATTTACAAGTCTAAATCAATTTCTAGGTGGTAAGATGCTTAGGTCTTTATTGAAACAGGCGCTATTTTGTGGATGTTCTGTAACTCTCTTGTTTAAATATATAAGTAAGTCTAGATATATTGAGCTTAAGAAAAAAAATTATTTAATTCAACTGCCTTTGTAGGCCTTCTTAGTCGGTGGATCACTGACAGTGGGCTGAGCGTTAACCCAGGAAAGACGGAACTGGTGCTGCTCACGCGCAGGTACAGCATTCTGTTTTTTTTTCCTACAGCGCCTGAACGGGGTGCAACTGGGGCTGTCGGATAACGCCGAAATTCTGGGGATCATCCTGGACTCCAAGCTGTCGTGGCTTAAAAATACCCTGGCGATGGCGAACATTACGCTGCACACGTACAGTCAAGTCATGCGGTCTCAACCTTAGAAATTCCAAGTGAGTTTTTAAAACGGTGGTTAAGCCCATATTTATGTATGGTGCGGTTGTGTAATGGAAATCTCTAGAGAAGTCCATATATAGCGGAATCTTTGACAGGGTTCTGCGAAGTGCGACAATAATGATTATAGGTGCACTCAAGTTCATGCTTTTAAAAGCCTTGCTTGTATTGTTGAACGTGCTTCCGGTGGACATACTGGTGAAGTAGATGGCGATTATGTCTGGCCTGGATACAATCCATAGTGGGGTAGATTACTATATACCTTAATACTTCCTGTTTCTCTCCTCGATAACGAAGAGTTTAACTATTTGGTTTGGATGCCACTATCCTCTTGCAGACTTCTAGTTCTGCGATACATGTTGGGCAGGTTACGGAGAGATGATGAAACCACGTACTCTGTATCAAGGAAAATCTGGCTCCTGTACAATCGGGCTCGTTCGGAGTCTATTATGGGGATGCAACCACATAGGCTACGAATTCTGATGGCTGTCATTACTGAACACTAGTGCGCAAGGTAGCAGATCAGGTCTACCGTTCAATGACTACTGTAGGGGTTGTCACGATGACGAAGAAGAGAAGACAGTCGAGCATTTCTGATGTCAATGTCAAAATCTTTTGGATAGTAGGACTGCTTTCTTTAGCAGTCCGTTGGACCTGGCTGATGTGAGTATCAGTAGGAGTTCTTCTTTTGTGCATGCGTCTAGTTGGTTCGGTTCTGACCGGAATGTGGACATGTGGGATCAATATTGGACCCAAGTCTGCTAGACCAGTGTTTGGCTACCCATCGTAATAAACTCACTCACCCTTTTCTGGATAGAATGTTCTCTTTGTACATCTCCCAAGAGTCGATAATTGGACTCGTTTCTGTTTAAGCTGCCAGACCATTGCTGTGTTTTACAGGCGGAGGTGTCAGAGATAAAGAGGGCAGCGAACTGGGTATTTGATATGATGTTGATATCCGGATCTGAACGGACAGCCAAGCTGCGAGCAGGGCGCTTTCCGGTGTCTACTCGACATTCCACTGGTATCTCCAAAAAAGATGGCGAGACATTCAGACCTAGAGATTATCTGAGTAAGGGGTCACTCTGACACCAGGTGAATTGTGTGGCGGACGAACTGGCGATGGAGGGCTCTCTCGTTGGAAATGAGAAGACCGACCATCAAGTTGGAATACCACTTTCCTTTTGCAGGCTTATAGTTCTGCGATATTTGCTGGCCAAGGCACAAATACAGTGGGAAAATGAACCCACGTGCTCTGTATCAAGACACATCTGGCACCTATACGATCGAGTTTATTCGAAGACTATTTTGCCGTGACATAGGCTGCGAGTCCTGGTGACTGTTATTACGGGGCACTGGATAGCTGTCGTGTATGCTAGGAGACTGGATCTACCGTTCAATGATTTCTATAGAAGTTATCAGTATGATTGAGAGGAGGAGACTGCCGAACATTTGTTATGTCAGTGACCGAATGTTTTCCTTGACAGTCCATTTCTGCATGCCGTATCGGACCTAACTGATGACGCATCTGGTTGGTTCGTTTCGGGCCAGTGCGTGGACATGTAGATCTGCTTTGACGCTACCTTCTATGAGCATCACAGTGGGCCACCCGTTGTAACTAACTGCCTACCTAAATAAGAGTATTTCTAACGAATCAAGCAAATTCGTGAAGCTATTTCATTTCATTAAATTTTATTTAATAAATATAATTTTTTTCCGTCACTCCTCTAGGGAGCATATTGGCTTTCAACAAAGTATATATTGCTTTATTTCAGTTTCTTTAATCAAGCTAAGTAGACGATTAATCCGCTGTAGCTTCCTCCATACGATTTTTTTTATGTGTAGTGGTGATGATCCTTGCTAATTGGTGTTGATCTTTACTTTAGCATTGTAATTTTTTCCCAGTAGGTGGCGTGGTTTTCCTGAACATTCGTCTGATGTTTGCCATCATCGCCAGAGGTATGCGGGAAGGTCAGGGGGGCTTTTTACTTTATTTTTTAGATTGAGTTATCTGAAGGGAAGTTGAAGACTTTTTTATTATTAAACATTCGAAACCACAATAAATTTTTTCTTCGTAATGTCCACTGTTGTGCGTGCGCTCTAACCACTACACCACGCCACCTCCAAAAAATTTAATATTAGTGAAAAATTACGTCATATTATGCCCACAGTGCATTTGATAGTTTACTTATTGCCAATTTTATTTTTCCTTTTTTTCTAATATTTATATTTTCCTCTTCTTCTTTTGGCAACATTTCATTTTAAAACTCAACTACTACTCTTACCAACTGTTTGTCTTTTCTAAAAATATTTTTCATTGTTTTTAGCCAAAAAACAAAAAAAAAGCAAAAAATAAAAAAATTAAACAAAAATCTATTTAATTGTAAATTGACTGACTCACATCTAAACTTTTCTCATTTCAAAAGAATTTCTGCTCAGCTTTGCTTTGCTAGAGTTTTAAATCCAATATTTGTTAGTGCTTTGCAATAAATCAGTGCAAAAAATCACTTAAAATCCTCAAACCCATCATTTTAGAAAGTTGACTGTACCAGCTATGGTTAGCATATCAAACCATGGCATTTTTGAAGAGACCAATTACATATGAAAACAATGTAAATGACTTTAGCGCCACTAAAATAATAATAAAAGGAAAGAAGAAGATAGCAAGACAACTAAAACGAAATAATATTGAAAAAAAAATATGGTACAGGAGGTGGAGAGTAGGCAATAACAACAAAAAAAGAGTAGAATGAAACAATCTTAAACTGACAGAACGAACGGGGCGACCACTTAAATTAAGCTTTAATTTAATCCGCTTAAATGCTCATTATTTAAATGCCATTGGCAACCAGAGGCGAAAGAGATGAAGTCTATGTAAAAAATAAACAAATTTCAACTGAATATTAAAAAAAATAATAATAATAATACAGACCGAAGGTAATGGAATTGTTTTAGTAGGTTCTTTGGTTGGTTGGTGTAGCCCCTTGGTTTTTAAATACTCAGCCCTTCTTTGGTCTTTGCATCTCTTTCACTCTCAATCTGTATAAAAGAGTAATGTTATACGTTCCTAGAGCTTTAAGAACATTTTTTTCTTCTCTTTTATGCTGTTGAAATTATTTTTGTTGTTTATGGCGAAAAACTAGTAGCACAGTTAGTATAGTTAAGACAAAAGCAAAGTTATTGCCTGCAGTAGTTCTATTTTGAAGACAAATATACACTCACAGAAAATAAGACAGTATATAAGTTATACATAAGCCAAAAGGAAAGTCATTATAATATTTCTTGGTGGCTTTTCTTTTGCCTTTTTTGTTGTTTTCTTTTTTGTCTGTTTGGCTGTAATGCAAAATGTCTAAGAATGTTAATTAAAAGTCTGTTGCACTTAATTAGGCTCAAAAATTATGGTGAAGGCTTTTTCGTTCTTGTTTTTCACTTTTTTCTTTAAGTTTTTTCTTTTTTCTCTTGCCAGTCTGCTTAAGATTGTTGTCAAAAAGAAACTTAAAAAAACAACAACAACAACAATCATGAAAAGGATAAATTGGTCATATATTTTATGAAAACTTTTTAACAATGATTTCTTTTTCTTTACTGTTCTTAAATTTAAATTTTACAGAATGTTTTCTGGAGGACACTTTCAATATACTGTAGGGTGGTTTATGATTTTAAAAAGGTTTTAACTAATTTATAATGATTAATTAAAGAAATAAGGGTTAGCAAATTAATAGATAATTAGAAAAATTACAATGTTAAACTTCGTTATATAACACCTTACCTTGTATAACAATTAAAAATGCTTCAGTGATTATTTTTCCTTCAGAAAATTCCAAAACTCTGAACTAATATGACTTAAATGAAATAAATATGCATAACGATTAGCTGTTTTTAATATTTCCTACTGACCACTTAATTTCCATTATCACTTCTTTATCCTTAAAACTTTTGAAGGCCAAAATACATTATTAAAAATGTTTATGAGTGCAAATCCTCTGATCATTTAAATGAAATACATACACCGATCTCGTGTGGTAGAACTCTGCTCCAAACACATCACAAACCAGTAACAGGCAAATTAATACGAGTGCAATTTACAATTGTGATATAAAGTCCCCGCTTGATCACGACATTCGATAACAACATCACCTTAGAACGTTTGGCAATCATTTATGTGATAAAACACTCGAAAACGACTATTCGAAGCCAAACGTATAGGAACTCATAGAGTTCACCTGTCTCTCAGTTTGTGGCAGCAAATCTTTCAATCTCGAAGGTTTGCCTGTGATATCAACAGTAAACCATTAGCAATATCTAAAGCGAATAACTTTAACAACATCATGCAAGAGTCCGAGAACGAAGCTTTTGCCCACTTCATTTTTTGCCGTTACTCTTGCTTTTGATTTTTTTTTTTTTTGGCTCTCCATGCTGTTCAAAAGCAAAAATATATGTAGTTCTACTGGTGAGAACATGAGAATTGCTCTGTGAGAGTTGAATGGGTAGTTGAATGCTCATTCGTCAGTGTTTCAGTGATGACTTAAAGCAAGATCACAAGAATACATATAAATTTAGAAGGGACAAAAGTCCTATAATATGAACAGCAATGTTCTATGCTCTGTTAAGCATTTTAGCTCTGTTAGCGAAGAAAATTTTTTTATTGGTTCATTCAAAATTAGGTTTGATAATTCTTCTCTAATAGTTCACTATTACGGACATTCGTTTTTTTTTTTTAATTGCGGCTGTTTAGTAAATATTTTTGTTTCTTAAAATTTTCGCTATTAGCGAACAATCGCTTATTGTAGAACACACTGCAAGACAAAATTGAATTTTTTTTTTTACACAAGGGCTTGTGAACACTGCAAAGAGTGCTTTCACACTCTTTAAGTTTACCTAATATAAAAGAAATTTCTAAAGAAAAAAGTAGAAGCAATGATAAAAAAAACAGAATAATAACAAAAAACAGCAAACAATAATTACAAACATAAGGAATACAAGAACAAAAACAACTAGGAAAATATCAAATTAAAAATAAATTTAAAATAAATCAAAAATGTCGCATTAAACACTTTTTCTCGCACTGTATTTTTCTGTTAATTTTCTCTTTATTTCTCTGTTTACTGTTTGGCTGTGAGTGCGTCCACGTGATAGCAAAAGAAAAAATTTGCTCAGAGCTGTATTATGTCGAACTCTGGACTATGCCATGACTAACGTTAACTTAATTTTTATACGAAACCTATAGCAATTGTTATAAGTTTAACTATTTTTTGTGTCCAAAGACTTTTTATGCTTCATACAAGTCATCACGCATAAAATATCTACGAAACATACGAAGGCGGATTGGTATTGAAGCTACCTAAGTAGGAAAAAAACATTTTTTTTCAAAAACCATTCATTTCTCAACATAATCTCCTTTTAGCTCAATACACTTAGTAAGACGATTATCCAACTTTTTTATACCATCTGAATAATACGATTTTGGGAACTCCTCAAAATACGCATTAGTTTCGGTAATCACTTCTTCGTTTGAGATGAATCTTTTTCCTGCCAGCCAGTTTTCAAGTTTGGAAACAGGAAAAAGTCACTAGGGGCTAAATCTGGACTATAAGGTGGAAGATCAACCAATTCAAAGTGGATTTCTCGTAGTTTTAGCATCGTATCTAATGCTATGTAAACTGGTGCATTGTCTTGAAGAAAGACCACTTTTTTCTTGCTTAAATGTGGTCGTTTTTCCTTGATTGCATCAAACAATTGATCCAATAATGCACGATAATACTCTCCTGTGATTGTGGATCCCTTTTCAAAATAATCGATGAGCAATATTCCGTGTGCATCCCAAAATACAGTGGCCATAACCTTGCCAGCCGATTTCGCTGTATTCGCCTTCTTCGGAGCACTTCCACCAGCTTCCACCCATTGCTTCGATTGATTTTTGGTTTCAGGTGTGTAGTGGTGGACCCACGTTTCATCAACAGTTATTAGTCTACGCCAAAAATCAGCAAGATTATGCTTTATCATGTCCAAACACCGCTGTGAAGTGATCTGTCGAACTCGTTTTTGTTCAACACTGAGCAAACCACCCATCTTGCCGATAGCTTTTTCATATGCAAATGTTCATGCAAAATGTTGAATACACACACGTTCATATGATATGTTCACCATTTCAGC
Organism: Wohlfahrtia magnifica; assembly: GCA_023159175.1. Taxonomy (NCBI): domain Eukaryota; kingdom Metazoa; phylum Arthropoda; class Insecta; order Diptera; family Sarcophagidae; genus Wohlfahrtia; species Wohlfahrtia magnifica. The sequence goes on from JAKWBJ010000537.1 coordinate 5,809,715, forward strand.
AATCTCACGTATTTTGACCCGGCGATCATTCATAACGATATCGAGGATTTTCTTGATATTTTCTTCAGTAGCCACCTCTTTTGGCCTTCCTGTTGATGGTATTGTTGCAGTGCTTGTTCTGCCCCGTTTAAATCCAATATTTTACTATATAATCTGACGGAGCAGATTCGCCGTAATGTTTATCAAGCTTTTCTTTTGTCTCTTTCGCCGTTTTGCCTTGTAAATAATAGTGTTTAATCACTACACAAAATTCACTTTTTTCCATTTTCTAAGGAACACAAAAGTTGCTTACTTCAAACGACTACAACAAATAAACTAATCGATGTATTTGGCTAAAATTTTAACAGCTGACGTTTGACAGATCGTAATTTCTAAGAAAGGAAAAGTTTTTGTGTTTGTGCTGCCATCTAGCGCTAGGTAGCTTCAATGTCAATCCGCCCTCGTAACCTTGATATCAATTGTGAATTCCAAATATTCTTTAACGACGAAAATTTAAAGCTTTTTAACATTTTTTTTCTTATATACACTTCATACTGGGGCTGAAACTATTTGAAACACCATTGATTAATCAATATTTCATATTAATAATAATATAATGTTACGTTTTAACACTTTTAAAACCATTGAGTTCGCTTAAATTGCGTTAAAATAAAACAAACACCGCTCCATTTTGTTGTTTTGCAGTTTTTATGTTACTACACAATAACTTTTATACTGTTTGTCTTAATGCAACACCTAATATTCGTTTATACAACACTTTTATTTCCACTTTAACGCGTCTTTATCTTACGACAGCCAAACGATAACCAACTGACGTGTCGATAAGGCAGCCCTTTATATAACTAATTGCCTACAGTTTGGAAGGTTCAGGAAATATCGACCATCTTCTATTTCCCTATCCGTTAATTCAAATGTAACGAAAAAATGGTCGATGTGGCAGTGCTGCCAAATCGACAAGGTGACACAACATATACCAAGATCCCACCATGCAGTGTTGTATTTTTATTTTCGTAACAATATTATGAGTTCGTATAAAACTCTTTTCCTTTTTTCATTTAAATAATCAATTGCTCTGCTGTTTTCTTAGTTTTTGATTCATAAGAAGGTATAATTGCGCAGTTATTTAAATACAAAAGTATGTTGATAATCAACAATAGCAAAACCCAAAAAAGCAAAAAAAATCCGTCTTAATTAACTTCTTTAATTGCTACAACTACTACAGTCTTAATGACTTTGTAAAGTCCATAAAACGTTTAAACACGACTAAATGACTGTGGCCTTAAATTTATGGAGCCAAATACAATAGCTTGCAAAAGCCAAAAAATATTTTTGCGACAAAAAAATCTTTATCCTTAAGCTTAATAAGAATCTGTAAAAGAATTATATACAAAGACAAATTTATTTTTTAAATTGTTGTTTTTTTACGAATATTATTTCTATCGTAATGCATCTCTTATACAGAAAATAATATTTAATATCCTATACAAGCAAAGAATGTTGTTTTTCTACCATCTGGTTGAATCATACACCATTAGATTTTATGGCCTACTTCACATGTACTCGTACACAAGTCTACCTGTATTTTGCTGTGTTGAAAGTTTCTGTCAGTTCATATATTAGATGACAATTTTCCAAGAATGTTTGCGGACAACTTTGCTCTAAATTCATGCATAATCCTTATCGGAAACTACGTAAACACTTTAAATATTTTTTCCAACCAAGTACTGCTAATTGTTGCAGTCCAATTCCAAGACTCACACCCATATAACAGAGTAGATATTAGATCTGATTTCGTTATCCTTTTTTATGTGACCAGCATTATCCTGCCGATAGCAGCAGTGGTATGAAGGCTGAGCAAATTTGAGATTAATAAGTAAATTGGCTTAAAGTTACATTTTTTTCGACAAAATAAATTTTATTCATATCAATATAGAATAGAAACATGGAAGTTAATAATGGAATATGATGTCGAGCAAATGTTTACGCTCTTTTCACAAAACTTTGAAACACATTTTTCAACAAAATCATCTTTAGCGATGAGACCCATTTTCAATTGGGCGGTTATTTAAATACACAAAATTGTCGCATCTGACGCTCACAAAATCCACAAGCAGTCCTCGAAATACCATTACATCCAAAGAAAGTGACTGCGGTTTGTGGTACGGCATCATCGAACCGTATTTTTTCGAAAATGAGTAAGGAAACGCCATCACCGTGAATTCTCTGCGCTATCAAGCCATGACAAACAATTTTTTGTGACCAACATTGGCTAATGTTGACATCATTGACCTTTGGTTTCAGCAGGAGGGCACCACAAGCCACACAGCCAGCCAAACAATTCAGTTATTTCTTGAGAAATTTCCCAGTAGCGTAATTTCTCGATTTGGCGATGTCAATATGCCGCTCGATCTTGTGATTTAAAGACGCTGTATTATTTTCTCTGGGGCCATTTCAAACCCTGGTTTTCGTGAACAAACCACAAACAACTGACACACGAGATAAGTGAAGCTGTGTTGCGAAGTGTGGTTCAAAATTTTGTAAAAAGAGCGGACGTCTGCCGACGTGCTAGAGGTGGACATTTGCCCGACATCATATTACATTATTAATTCCCATATTTCTATTCTATAATGAATTTATAAAAATAAAATGTGTTTTTAAGCCAATTTACTTCCTAACCTCAAATTTGCCCACCCTTTATATTATGCCTACCAATTGGCACAATTTAAAGACATCCGAAACATAGAGTATATTTTCAAGAGGTTAATATGCAGGCCCTTGTTCGCTTCGAATCTAGTGGACTTGATTCAATTTGGCTGATATGTACTTATAAATCGAAAAAGAAAAAACTATGATCAGCAATGACCATATAATTTAAGGGATATACGATACAACAATTATAAGTAAATCTTTTTCTCTCCCTCATTTTAAAAGTTAAAAACGATTTGCAAACCTTTACATTTAATTTTCCCTTACTTCAGTGAAACCTAACACTCGACTAAATAATTGAAAAAACTAGGCTAATATGTATGTATGAACTTTTCAATGCAACAAATTAAAAATTAATTAGATTAATAACTAGTGAACTATAGTAGTTTTCAAATACTTTTAATTCATTTCTAATCTAAAGAAAAAAACAATAAATTCCATCCCCTGTAGAGTTTTTTTTTTAATTTTAAAACCAACATATATATGTAGTTAAGCCTTAAAGTATACTTTATTTAGTGTTATACACATACGCCTAGTAGCCATACAACAATCTAACAATAACAACAAAGAACAGAAACAGCACAACAAACCAATACAAATTTACACAACAAAAACTAACACTCGACTTATGCATATGCGTGAGGGACGGATTAATGCAAAATTGAATCATTATTCACATTTTAACCCATTAATGGCATCATTTTTTACAAACTCATGGCAAGCACAAGCATCCATATTCAACGTTCTAAGTATTCGATGGAAAAGCAATATCAGAAATTGTTTCTTTCGTTTCTTTTATACTCTGGCACTGATGGTAGCTTTTACGGCTTAAGGGAAGGAAAGAAACTATGAAAGGAAAAACCAGCATCAGAGCAATCATTTTTCATTCCAGTGTGCGTAACGTATCAGAGCATCATACCATACACTTACAAATATTCATTTACATCGCAGCGGGTATTTATAAAAGCACTATGGGTTGAATATGCTATTAAATGTGAAAATAGTTTGATTATAATACGAAATTTATGTCTTCCTACTTCGCCCATAGTGTGTGATTTTACGTTTAAACTTCGTCTCTCCGCGTACCGTTTATATGTAAATTTAAAATGTTTATAGGATTGTATAAACGTGTCTATATATGTAAACTTTCTACCAATATTGCGTGTGCAATGAGTCAGGAAATTGCTTTTACCACATATAGTAAACCGAACTGTAAAAAATCGTTTTCCTCTCTCATACATGTACAAAGGCCGTTTCAAGCAACAAAGGAACAAGAAAAGCGGCAGGAAAAAAGTCAAGTAAAATACAAAAAAAAAAACAAGAACAAGAGCAAGAACCAGAAACGTTTATGAATTTTTAATAGAGTATAAAAAAGTATATAAAAGAAATAAAGAAGAAGAAGAAGAAAATCACCCATAAGGATAAATACCAGTTTTTAAAAACATCCTGTTTTTCTTCTACACTTCTTTGTAATGTATAGAGTGAGAGATGGTACAGAGAAGGTTTAGCAGAAAATCTTTAAGCCTATTGTCAGTACGATTTGGCCAACAAAACATGTTTCTTTAGAAGAATACCAGCAAGAAAAAATATTTTTCTTTTTTTTCTCGTACTTATTTCTGCTCACTTTGCTTTAATTCTTTTGCATCTTCATTCTCTATTGAAGAACTTTTTCAAAAAATAATGTTTTCTCTTCTTTTTTTTCCATAATACTTATTCTGGAAAAGAGTTAAGAGCAAAAGAATAGAGAAAAAAATCAAAAATAAAAGTTTTCCCATAAAAATTTGCCAACTCATCATAATACCCACACAAACATTATTTTTTCCAAGAGAAATAGAAACAGAAAAAAACGATCATTAGCATACTTGCAGGTTTATAGCTATTACAAGCTAACACAAAAAATAATTGCCTACTTTCAGGCATACGAGAAAAAGTGTATGTATGTATGTTAGAAATAAGTAAATTTCAATAGTCATCATTGTTATTTGAAGTACACATACATACATACATACATACATATGGTATATGTTCTATTTGTAAAATTCTACAATAGTTGTTGTTATTTTTTCTTCACCACCGCCCCTCTTTTTTAAAACCTAAACCCATATAAACACTTTCCCTTGCCTATTTTCAGTCAAATCATCATTTGTAAATATCGATTGTAGGCTTTTGTACGAGATTGAGTGTATCTGTATCGTTGTTATCTCTGTATATGCGTGTATTCTGTGATTCTTTATTATTAAATGGTTGAGTTTAGACAAATAGTTGGAAATTTTTACAATGATTTTTCGTATTTCGTATTTGAAGGTTTAATTAAAGGCTTACGTAGGCAATGATGCGAAAACAATAGAGATTGCATGTTATGTTCTACTCAATACTTCTTTGGTGTATATTTGCCTATTCATGTAAAAAAATGCTTAAATTTTTTTTAATCCAAAAATACCGGAAATTTAAGAAATCGAAATAAAGTAAATACAACTGAAACATAATTTTAGGAGAAATATTTATAGGATTTAAAAGAAAATAAAAACAAAAACCGAGGAAATAAGAATTGAAAATCTAAATTAAATTTCAATTAAAATTTAATACCATTTGTATACATATATTACTTATCAAAATTATATTTAAGACTGGCTGTTAAATACTGTATACTCTCAGTTCAATTTTATATTACTCTTGTTTTTAATGTACTCAACATGGTAGTTTTTAGGATCCACATAGCTACTTGGCTGTTCCCAAATATTTCCACACGGAACCAGATCGATGACATTGTGATTAACAGAAAGCATATGTGTCTCTAACATGCTAGATGGGCGCACTTTTAGAGTTCCGAATATCGACTCGGTACATTTCCTTGTTGTAACCAAGGTACGATTGCGTATTAGTACAGCGATGACAGAGCGCTTTAGCACACAGGGAAAGCTGGATGTCAAAAAGCTGTGCTCGCAGGAGTTGGCTGAATTGTTCTCCGCTCAATTGTCAGACAGGCTCTATAGCTCTATTTGCGCTTTCGATGACATTGATGGACTGTACGCCAACACCTCCCACTCCTTGCACAACACTGCGGAAACAGTCATTGGTTACGAGCGCCCATAGAAACGAAATCAATGGTATGATCAGGAGTGTCGTGAAGCTACTGCAGCGAAAAACGTCGTATACAAGAGAACACTGAATGCTGCTACTACGCGAGGCATTGTTGAGAGCTATCGTGCAAACAGAAGAGAGACGCCCTTTTAGACGCAAGAAGAGGGAACATGAAAGACATGAGCATGAGAAAATCGAATTGTTCAAAATCAAGAATGATGCTCAGAAATTCTACAAGACAGTCAAAACGTCTGACTGTATATAATAAGCCCGGAGAATTAGACTGTAGAGACGAAAACGGTAATTTGATTACAAACTCACAAGGCGTACTGAGGTCACGATAGCACCATTTCTCTACGCTATTGCGTGGCGTTAACTACACGGATTCCACTATCAGAGAAGTTGAAGCAATGGTCCCAATCGATGATGACGGTGTGGAGTTTCTACTGCCCGGCTGTTAAAAAACAACAAAGCTGCTGGCTCAGACAGCCGGCCCGCTTTATTAATTTTTGCCTGGTTTGGTGCACGCACTGGCTTCTCGGTAGAATATGGTTGGAAGAAAGTATACCCAGCGATTGCAGCCTTAGTGCCCTCTGCCGTATTCTAAAGAAGGTAGACACTACAATTTGTGCCAATTATAGGGGTATAAGCCTTTTCCTTCCCGCATACAAGGTCCTTACGAGTGTATTGTGTGAACGTCCAAAGCCATTCGCCAACGCAGTGATTGGACCTTATCATTGCGGATGCAGACCTGGTAAGTCCACCATTGACCAGGTACTACGCCAAGTATAAAGTCTTTTTGTAGACTACAAAGCAGCCTTCAATAGCCCGATTAGATATCGCTTATAAGCCACAAAATCAGAGCTTGGTGTTTCTACAAAACTGTCAAGACTAAGCAGAATGACGTTGAGCAAAACCTACAGCTCTGTCAAGATAGAAAAGGAACTCTCAGAACCTTTTGAGACTGTGCTAGGTCTTAGACAAGGCGACCCTTATCGTGCAACTTCTTCAATTTCTTCTGCGGAAGTCAAGAGTACATGGCAGTGACTTCATCTTTTACAATAGTGCCCATCTCCTTGCATACGCTGACGATACTGACATCATTGGGTATACCAAGCGAGATGTTACTGCTGCCTTTAGTATCATCGAAGATGGGTCTGCAAAATGGGTCTAACGGTAAATAAGGCCAAGACGAAGTATATGTTGTCGACAAGTAGGGACGTGCCTTGTATTGTCTCCTCGGTTACGGTTGATAACTAGACATTCGCTGTGATGAATGAATTCATCAGCCAGTCTGATGGTCAAGCATAGAATCACTCTTGCTAACAGGTGTTATTATGGTCTCAATAGACAATTGAGTAGTAGAGTCCTCTTTTGAGCGACAAAATTGACACTTTACTTCGTTATGGAGCTGAAACATGGACGTTGTCATGCACCGATGTAGCTGCCTTGGATGTGTTTGAGAGACAAGATCGGACGAACCACGAGCTGAGACTATACAATGACATAAACGTTGCTCAGCGAACAAACATTTAGGACATGTCTTTCAAATGAAAAAAGATGCTCCAGCGAGAAGAGTGTTCGATATGAAAGTCAGTGATCGTCGGCGTAGAGAACGTCTTTGTCGACGCTGGGGAGATCAGGCTAAGTAAGCCGTGTCCACGATGAAAGGAGGTGCTGCGGCAGGCCGAAATACGGTAAACGGGTTGTAAAGGCCAATTATGTATGTAATTTACTACTACTACTCGACTGATCTTCAAGAGTTGTTAGCATAAGAAAAGTTATTATCTTGTAGGCCCTAAAACAGGTCTATTTTATACCATAACATTTTTAGTAAAATTGTAATATAATTTGTAAGATATGTAAGATATAAATATAAGGTGATGATATTAGGATTAGGTTCACACCATTAACATGTAATAATTATTTTATTCGTCATATCCTCTCTCTACAGTGTCCAATACTTATTAGCCATGTCAAGTTAAACAATATGTCGTACAGACACCCTGAGCTCCTTAAACAGCTAACATGTAAAATAGTATATTACTTAGTGTAGTCGTATTAAATAGTTGTCATACTATGTTGTTTCATGTAAAATTTCTTTGAAACAATATTTTTAAGCAATTCATTTAAAGAAAATCACTACTCAAAATCATTCCTAAATCATTTTTATGATTTTCAATCTCTTAATAGTGCGAAAGCGAAAAAAAAGAAAAACAGAAAACAACAAACAAACTATACTCGAACAAATGTGTCCATAGACTAATATTTGAACATTCGAATCAGACAATTTGCCAACTACGTGAGTTTACCTTTTAAGACAAATATTTTCCCCATCTAACCTTTCTTAAATAAATCGAACGTATCACCATTATAGCAGTATAATAAAATAAATTTGAGTTATTTTATCAGCACATGTTACACAGAAATTTATTTCCGTTTTCTTCTTGAAAATTTTTTTTTTTTTTGTTTATTTTTCTTCTAAAAATACTCTATCAAAACTTATGAAATAAATTGTGAAACAAAATCATAATCCCAATCACAAGTTGTTACTAAAACTAAAAGATTTCATAGATAAAAATATAAAAAATGATGGAAATCAAGCAACAGAAAATGAAAAAATAAAAAAAAATATCAAAAATCTCTCAAGTAACGATAGATGCCAATAGGTTTGTTGAACACAACCATTAGCACTACTGGAGTCAGCCATAGCAACTCCCAGCAGATTTTTCGTTATTATTTTTATCCATGACTCCCGGCTAAACACAACATTTTGTCACACATTTAAACGCATACACACACACACACACACACATGAACTGATAGCAGAGACAAATGGATGGAGAATGCAAGTGCCAAATGCTTGAGAGGATAAAGGAATAAACGTGAATGGATGTGTAAGTGTTTAAGGGATAAATAAACTCTGTGTTACCAATACTACTACTACATTGGAAATGTTTTGCAAATAACAAGTTGGGTTAGACTCATCTGCTGTTGTCTGCTATACGACTGACTTGGCCCGAATGAGTAGCACCTATTGTAGTACCATATGCCATCGAAACTAAAAAGTGAAGTAGCTTTCCTATTGGCCTCTATCATCACTAAAATGTTAAATGTGGCAACAAATGTAACGCTGGCAACAAAATAGAAAAACAAAGCGAAACAAAACTCAAAAAACGAGTAAATGTCAACAGACATTTTTCACATGACTTATGGTTAAATTGATTTGTATGCCATACCCTGGCCAACACCGTGTGTCAACATTCACATACACACACGCAATCACACATAACGCCATCATCCATAATGTCTGGGGGTAAGTAACAAACGTAACCTTATTTTTCTTCTTCTACTCATCATCGATGTCATCATTATTATCAACATCATCAACAGCAACAACGTTTATCCCTCCTTTATCAGCTATAAAGCTTAGAAACAAAAAACAACAAAACATTATAAACAAGGCCATTATAAACGAGCATGGGAATGTTGGCAATTTATTTCATTTCGTTTTTGTTTTAGTTTTTTTCTCTCTATGCAGAGGTCACGTACCAATAGAAAACCCAATCATTTTGTTTCAGTAAATTAAAGTGACAAAAATGTGTATAAAATCATCACTCACTAACATACATACTCACACACAGACACATATACAGATGTCTACCATGCTTACAAACACACTTATGTGGTGGTGACAGGGAGAGAAACTGGAAAAGGAAACAGTAAAAAAAAACAAAAAACAAAAAAAGCATAAAATCAATAACCAATTGCAATTCAATTGATGATGATTTGTTATGACATTTCAATAATATTTGTAATTCAATTAATTGCATTACGTGCCAGGAAAGTAATTAAATTTGTTGCACAAATAATGGCAATAAAGGTGCAACCAGTTGATAAGAAACTAAAGATATGATTATACGCTACACCGTCATTATATGTACACACATATGGTATGTAGGTAATAAAGGGGTATATGGTCTTCAAGCTTATGGCTGCAACAACATTGGGTGAAAATTACTACAAACAATTATTTTCAAAATCAAATTAAACGTGTTTGCTTAGCCTTTTTTTAAATGGAATATTGGCATCAAAAAAATTTTTATTTTTTTTTTTTTAATTTATTCGGTTTTTGATTACATTTCTCTAAGCAAGTTTTACACCATATTCCTTATTGTTTCAAAACGTACATGTAGGGCGTGTGCTACTACTACTACTACGAAAACTATACTTTTTAAATGGTTTTCATCTCACTCCTAGTTTGCTAATAAAGTTTATTTTTTCAACACCATTCACTACAGAAAAGTCATATGCCTTCTGACACTTCTCTCAAATTGGCGAAAGAATTTCACAGGAAATAAAGAAAAAGACAAAAAACAAAACAAAATGAACAAAGAAAAATGGACAAATTAATTACGTGATAAAAACAGTTAATTTGTATTGATAAACAAATGAATTATCATTATCAATATTTTATTATCATTATCATTATAATTATTGGTGTTATTTAATTAAAGATAAATTATTTGTTCAGCTCATAATTGCAAAATTATCTATCTATCTGCGTGTGTGTACACACTTAGTTGATATTTAGAGAGGACGAAAGACGGAAATTAATTATCTTTGATTTTATTGGCAACGAGTATGTTTGTTTTGTTGATACAACTCAGAAATGGTGAAGATAATTACATTAAATATGATATTTATTTAATATTTAAACTCAAAGTAATTATGAAAGGAAAACGAGAAATAATGCAATTAAGCAATGCCCCAAAAACTGTAAAAGCAGTAAGTAAAGCTCAACGATTTACTAAAGAATGAACATTAAAAATTAAAAACTTTTTTAAAAGATTTAATCACTTCATAGCCTGCATTTAATTCCTTCGAATGATTATCATTATAGCCTGTCCTTTATGAGACTATGTCAGTCAAGTTTGCTTAATTTTTAGGCTGATTTGGTTGTTTGGTCATAAGGATATAACACGTCGCTAAGGATACAAATAAAAGGTGGTCCAACCATAATGCACGATGTTAATTGTAAGTCACACCTTAACTTAGTTTGACATTTCTTCAGTTTCAGTTTTTGACAAATTCAACCATGAAGAGGTTCTTAATTAGGCAGCGCGTTAAGATTGTTACAGTCTTCTACGAAAAAGGGCATTCAAATCAAAATACACTTTGTGAACTTTGTGATTTTTTTGGTCGGCTTAATCGACTAAATGTGTCCACAATCGGGAGAATTTTGTGCTAATACTACCTTGATCAACAAGTTCCCGAAATAACCCCCGTATGGCGGACTCATTGTTCCGGTTTGAGTTTTTGTTTTTATTAAGTTGATACATCTTAGCGTCACAGATTGACATCTGCAAAAGCTACGTAGCTATGCGTGTTGGCGATTTTATACAATTTTATCGTGTTAAGGTCGCAAAAGACATGATTTGCAAGACTGAATCCGATTTCACATTCACCAAAAGCATCATTACTGGAGACGAGACTTGGGTTTATGAGTACGACAAGCAATCCAGACATCAGGCAAGTGAATGGCATTCACCAAATGAGCCGAAGCCAAAAAAACCACGTCTTTTTCAGTTAAAAAAGAAGACAATGCTCACGATTTTCATAAATTATAACGGTCTAGTACATCATAAATTTGTGCTAAAAGGGCAGACAGTAAACAAAGGGTATTATTTGGTCGTTATGAGACGTTTGCGTGAAGCAATTCGCTGAAAGAGAACAGAATTTTTGGCTGACAACTCGTGGTTTTTGCACCATAAAAACGCATCGTCGCACGGTACCATCATTACAAATACCATCCAACAGCCACCGAATTCAGCTGATTTGACTGGTTGTAAATTCTTTTTGTTCAATCGAGTTCAAAAACCATTACGGGGAACGCGTTTCAGCAGCCGAGAGGAAATAATAAAATAATCGCAGGAAGCGCTGATAGACATACCGAAAACCGAATATAAAAATGCTTCGAGGATTGAAACAAAAGCTGGCATAAATGTGCTGCAGTCGTTGGAGATAACTTTGAAGGGGACAATATAGATTTAGATGAATAAACTTGTATTTTTAATTTTCTGAATAAATTCCAGGAACTTTTTGATCAAGATAACATTAGCAAAGCGGGTCTATAGAAAATGTGGTAACACATGTGCATGCTTGCCCAGTTCATTCTGCGGAAATCATTGCTCTTGTTCGCGATATTGTGGCAGTAGAGCCGTCAACCTCGACTTGTTGTCGTGCCCAACAATGGAAATTCTCACGAACATCACTGATGTGAATTTTGGATACAAATTTGAATTTACACGCTTATAAGATTCAATTTACTCAAGAGCTAAAGCCTACTGACCATTTCAAGCGTCGTCAGTACGCCCAATGGTTAGTTGAAAATCATCTTCAGCAGCGAAGCACACTTTTTATCAGAATTGCCGCATTTGAGCAAATGAGAATCCACAATTGATTGTTGAAAAGCCAATATATTCACAAGGAGTGACTGTTTGGTGTGATTTATGGTCAGGTAGCGTCATCGAGCCGTACTTCTTCTAGAATTATGTCAGCTACGCAGTTACTGTGAACGATGTTTGCTACGCGAGATAATAACTGACGTCTTGTAGCCAAAAATTCCTCAATTTCTAAAATGATCCTGTTCGGTATGTGGTTGCAACACGATGGTGTCACTTTCCACACAGCCTATGAAACGATAGGTCTTGCGCTAGAGAAATTTAATGACCGTGTTATGTTAATTTCTGCCCCGATAATATGACTTGTTAACGTTGGACTTCTTTTTTCTTTTGATATTTAAATATTAAAAGAAAAAGTGTACGTCAATAAGCCAAGAACAATTCAAGAGCTAAAATATGAGATAATACGGCACATTACCGACAGTGAACCTCAATTATGTCTCAGAGTCATTCAAAATATGAACCGGCGAATAAAGATATGTCACCGAAGTTATGGCGAGCATTTGGCCTATATTTTGTTTCACACATAACTGTCATAGACCCTTCTTTAATAGTAACAAATATTAAGATAATTCTCTGAAAACCTTTTGTTTTATTTACAATTAATATGGAGCGTTTTGGTTGTATTTGGGGTTAAAAAATATCCGGTATATCGTAAAACTCAATAATCTAGATATTTATTATAAAGCTAAGTTATAACATTCCTTGAAGTAGCAGACTGCACTTCGGAAATTTTTTATGAATATCAGTTTTTATGTGATAGTACAACAGGTCCTTCTTACTGGATACAAGTGATATGTACCGCTAATAGTATATAAATAGTTTAATAATTGCATTAATTGTCAAGGCAAATCTGTCCATCGTTACTGGTATCTTTTACTAGACTGTTGTCTAGCTTTGAGCAAAATGTGACTGACAATTTATTCAAGAAAACCACTGAAATTAGACAACCTTGTTAACCTTGCTCATTGAAAACTATTTGGTATTTGAAAACAACAATCATCGAAATCGAAGAAACACTTGATATATACGAAGGTATATATATAATAAATGAGGCTGCTGCCACCTTGAATGAGCTCGACTATGAGCTTAACCATAAGATTTCCTATCAGAAGTGTTTGGCATACCAAAGAATTATCAAAACGTTGGGTTTCTTCCAGCGAAGGTTCACCAAAAGTTCTTAAGTTCGCCTATTACCAGCAGGATCTTGGTCTTGCTTGTTCTGAGATAAACTTGCTATCATTCCCGTTGATCGCCTAGCAAAAGCACTAACAAAAGATTCAATATTTCTTTCACGCAAAAAGAGTCTTATCCAACTGCGAAAAAAGTGCTGTTTTATCAAGGCAATGAATGGAAGCACATGTCCACACATGCCGCTATTAGACAACAACGCATACTTTCTTCTTGCGCTTACAAACCCTTTCCATAGTTAAAAACAAAGCTAGCTAAGGGAAGTAGCTTTTATTTAAAAAATTGCAAAAAAAAATAGTAAAAAAAATCTTGACTTCAACTAAATAAGTAGAGATTCGGTATAAATAATGTCGTAGTCTTAAACTTATTTTTCAAACTGTCACAAACATCAGCACAAACACAAAATATCTTCTCTACTTTTAGCTGTAACGACCATAAAATATAAATTAAGCCAAAAAATATATTTATAAAATTTTAATGTACTTTTAGCCATTTAATTGACAAAAACTTTTTCCATTTTAGCATAATGATACGATAATTAAAAAAAGAAAAAATAAAACACAAAACTTTAAACTTCACGAGAGAAAGGACAACGTAGTACGAAAACAGAACAAAAACATGATTTATAATTAGTCCCTGCAATTAACAATTCCCAAGGGCGTTTAGTTAATGACATCAAAATTGTATACACACTTACACATACTGCACGTAAAGAAAATAACAACGAAAAGAAAACAAAAAAATTAAATTATTTAACATTTGTAACCTTTGTTTCACTTAAAAGATTTGGAACTAAAAACTGATTGTAAACTGAAAGGAAAACGAGAGAAAATAAAATCCCCATAGAAAAATAAATAACAGAACTCACAGCAGTCAACAGACAGTAACCAACTCAACCAACTTAACTCAGTTGAAATACAACAATAGCAACAGTTACAGCATCAGCAACAAATGATAGCTACCGATCAACAGTAGCAACTGCGACTTTTTGTCCACTGATTTATAATCCATAACCCTGTAAACTTTACACACACAAAACAAATACCAAGGCACACACACACACACACACACACACATGCACACACTTATGAAAAAATCATTAACAACCACGTCGAAAAGAACAAGGGAGGAGACTGAGAGTGGCAGGAGAACTCCGCCTAAAAAGACTAAGTCTGGTCGCTCGGAGAAGAAAACTAATGGGACATCGAAAGACCTGAATAAGGTACCTGCTAAGACTACTGATGCCACCAGGGTGGATGAACCGAACCGCATTGTGGATGGGCAGTCCAGTCAAGATGGGGGCAATCAGAGGCCTAACGAGTGGATTATCCAAACAAAAAAGCGCAGGAAACACAGACCAGATGTGGTAATAATTAAGCCCACGGAAAAGCAATCCTACGCGGATTTGCTTAGAAAAGTGAGAGGCGCCCCTGAGCTTAAAACAGTTGGCGATGATGTTCACCTGGTTAAGAAGACACAGAGGGGAGAAATTCTCCTCGAATTTAAAAGGTCTTCCGGGATGACGGCCGAGTTGCATCGGTCTAAATTGAAGAATGTGCTATCGGAGGATGTTGAGATTAGGACACTTACTCGGGAGGTAACCTTCGAGCTAAGGTACCTAGATGAAATAACTACGGAAGACGAGATAATAAATGCATGGAAGGAGCAAATAGGCGAATTGGAGGCTTCTGCGCTCAAGACTATAAGAAGTGTTCCTGGAGGTACGCGAACGGCTATTATTTCAATTCCAGTGAGACAGGCTTATAGGGCAGAGGAGGTAGGCAAACTGCGTGTTGGGTGGACAGTTTGCCGTCTACGTAGAAAGGTAGTTCCAAAAAGATGCTTCAGGTGTCTTGACTTTGGGCATGTGGCCAGAGAGTGCCGAGGTGAGAAAGACTGGTCCGGAAGTTGCTACAAGTGCGGCGGACAGGATCACTTCGCTAGAACCTGCCAGGGTGACCCACTATGTCTACTCTGTAGGGGCCGTCCGAATACTGATGCCAAACACATCACGGGGGGGCCTAAATGCCCCAACTATCTGTCGGCCCGCCGGAAGCTACTAAGTCAGCGGAAATGAGAATCCTTCAGCTGAATCTGAACCACTGCGAAGCCGCGCAGGATATCCTGGGGCAAACTGTGAGAGACCAGAGGATAGACCTGGCATTGTTGAGTGAACATTATAGAGTACCAGAGAATCCCCGCTGGGCTAACAGTGGGTGCAACAAGGCTTCGATATGGTCTTGTGGTAACTTCCCCTTGGAGAATGTTGATAGTAGTAGGGAGTGTTTTGTTGGGGGTACTGTTGGTGGAGTGCACTTCTTTAGCTGCTACTTTCCCCCGAGCTTGTCAATCGAGGAGTATGGCATCAGACTGGATGACCTTGTCAACAGGGCCAAGGATCTACGGCCTGTGGTTATCGCTGGGGATTTTAATGCATGGGCAGTTGAATGGGGTTCAGTCTACACGAACCCGAGGGGAGAGTGTTTACTGCAGGCATTTGCAGCACTGGATGTGGTGTTGATGAACTGCGGTCAAAGGGATACATTCTCGAGGAACGGAAGAAGCTCCAGGATAGACCTGACATTCGTCAGCGATGCCCTGGCAATCTCGACTGACTGGAGCGTATCTGACATATACACACACAGCGACCACCACGCTATTATCTTTGAGATACGCGAACGTTCCACCGGCCCAACTTTACCTGTGATCCCTCCCGGTCCCCGATGGAGGGATTCCACCTTTGATAAGGAGGCCTTTGTTTTTGTTTTTGCGATGGAGGACAGCCAGTTGACTGGAGGCGCGAACGATATGGCAGTTGAACTGATGCGGCGGGTCACGGACGCTTGCGATGCATCCATGGTAAGAAATTTCCATAGACCTGGCAGAAGGAATGTATACTGGTGGAATGCAGAAATAGCTGAGATAAGGCGTAGGTGTAACCATGCACGGCGGGTATGCCAGAGGGCGAGAGGTCGTGACAACTTTACAGAACTTCAAGAGGACTACAGAACGTTAAGATCCTGCTTGAAAAGGGCCATTGCGCAAAGCAAGAGAAGATGCTATAGGGAGATGTGTTACGAAGTAGAGAACAACCCTTGGGGTACGGGATATAAAGTTGTGATGAGGAAACTGAATAGTTTTCGACCACCACCTACGACATCTGCGTCCAGACTGGAATCAATTGTCGAAGGACTTTTCCCGCGTAGGGCCGAAATAACCTACTCTGTACAAGAAGGACCACCCAACCTTGAAATTCCGGGGGTTAGCAGCCAGGAATTTGAGGCAGTGTGTAAGGATATTAGGCTGAAAAAGGCACCAGGAGTTGATGGAATCCCGAATATTGCATTAAGGACGGCTATTGAGAGCAAGGCGGAAATGTTTAGGAAAGTGTTTGATGCTTGTATCAAGGAGAGGACATTCCCTAGGATCTGGAAAAGGCAAAGGCTGGTGCTCATCCCGAAGGGCAATGGCAGACAGGATGCATCCGGATATCGCCCACTCTGTATGATTGACACAGCCGGCAAATTGCTGGAGAAGATAATCTACAGGAGATTGGAGACGGCCTTGAATGGATCGGGTTTATCGGAACGCCAATTTGGCTTCCGGAAGGCACGCTCTACAGTTGATGCCATAGAGAGAGTTGTGAACATGGCGAAAGATGCCATCAGTGGAGACCGCTGGCTTGAAGGTGATAAGGAATACTGTGTTATCATCACCTTGGATGTTAAGAACGCGTTTAACTCTGCGGACTGGGATGCCACCTTGGCTGCACTCGATGAGAAGAACGTGCCGAAATACCTGATCGAGCTGATTGCCGATTACCTCAGGGACAGAGTCCTCTTGTACGACACGTCTGATGGCAGGAAATCATATGTAGTATCGGCTGGAGTACCGCAGGGCTCAGTTTTAGGCCCTATACTCTGGAATATTATGTATGATGGTGTGCTAAGGCTCGAACTCCCAAGGGGAGCGCAAATCATTGGCTTCGCAGATGATATTGCCTTGGTGATAAGGGGAAAACATCTCGACAAACTGGAGAGAGCTTGCAATGTTGCAGTTGCTGTGGTCAGAGGCTGGATTGTGAGCGCAGGTCTCAAACTTGCGGATCACAAAACTGAGGTTCTACTGGTAAGCAGTAGAAAGAAAATGGAGTTTATAACTATAACGGTTGGTGACCAGCGGATAGCCTCTAGACAAGCGATCAGATACTTGGGGATCATGATCGACAACAGACTCACATTTAGGGAGCACCTGAAATATGTCGGTGGGAAATGTGCACTCACAGCTTGTGCACTTGCACGGATAATGCCAAACATGGGCGGCCCTAGACAGGAGAGGAGGCTGTTGCTTACTAGTGTGGTAAGATCGATTGCCCTATACGCGGCACCTATATGGGCTGAGGCCATGCTTAGGAGAACATATAGGATGGGTATTGATGCAGCCTATAGAAGATGTGCGCTCAGGGTCGCCTCTGCCTTCCGCACGGTATCCACTGACGCGGCTTTTGTTATTGCGGGACTGATGCCACTGCAGCTGGTGTCGGATGTTGAAGGAAAGAAGCATGCTGCGAAAAGATCAGGGTCGGTAAACGTGGGCCGACTGGAGGAAGGTGCTATGGAAATGTGGCAACGTGATTGGGATAACTCCTTGAGGGGAAGATGGACCCACACGCTCATACCGAGCGTAGCTGATTGGGTAGGAAGGAGTCACGGGCAGGTAAATTATTACCTGACTCAGTTGTTGAGCGGTCATGGATGCTTTAGGGCCTACCTTTTTAAATATGGGCACGACGACGATGATGTGTGCCCGGATTGTCCGAATGTGACCGAAACCGCGGGTCATGTTTTCTTTGACTGCCCGCGGTATGAAGATCAAAGGCGTTCCTTGGAAACGGCGATTCGATCCCGGATTGTGCCGAACAACATCGTTGGACTAATGCTGACCTCAGCCAGGAATTGGGACTTGGTGTGCGTTTTCGCAAAGGAAATTTTGGTGCGTCAGAGATTGGCCGAGATGGCAAGATCTGCGGAAAGGGGAAGCAGCATTCGCTGAATCACCACTCCCCTGAAGTAATACTTGATAGTGGTCCCGGGGGAGGAAATGGATGGAGGGATTACGAACGTGGATGGGGTTTAGTACGTACGCGCATGACAAGCCAGATAGTAAGACTTGTCGCGAATCGTGCATATTGGTTAGTCCGGACTACCAATATCTTTTGAAGATTCCCTAGCCGTAGCTCGTATAGCTAAAAAAAAAAAAAAAAAAAAAAAAAAAAAAAACTTATGAAAAAGTAATTGTATGAATGTGTGTGAGTGTGTGTGTTACAAATAACAAGACATAAACAATGGCAACAACACCTCACCGCCGTAATACAAACATGCCTGAGTGAATTGTAACTGTAATGCGTGCCATAAAGAGAAAGAGAGAGAGAGAGAGAGAGAGAGCAACATGCAGTGTCGTGCTTTGCATTGGTTGCCAGAAATTTTTGGTAACTCAACTGGTTAGTTGGCTGACCACAGTATGACACAAGCGCCAACTCCTGCCAGTCACTCGGGCTAAAGAACAAATAAATACTTACAACACAACACACACACACACACACACACACACACACACACACATGTACACATACATAAACGTTAAAAACAATGGCTATAAAAAATACGTTTTTTTCATTTTATTTCAAATTTTATATAAAAAACGAAAGGACGACCAAAAATCTATAAAAAAAAATAACAAAAAAAACTCCATAAATGCAAACGATCTTGTTGCCACTGGTTATGTTTCTAAGGTGATGTAATATGTATATACGTGTGTATGTGAATGCTTTACATACGTTTTGGTATTTTTTTATGCAACATGCGTCTCTATAAACATGAATCACTGAGTGGAAATTTTAATAAAAAAAAAAAACATGAAATGAAGAATACAAAACGAACAAAACGAAATATAACAGCGGACGTGAACATATGATATATTTTTTATAATTTTTACGATATTTTTTCTATATATCTTTTGGGACACTAGTCTTTTTTAATGTCCCTACAATACAGGGACAATGTAATGAGTTCATCATCGTTTATACAAATACATCATTGTTTCTAAAGCAAATTGTTGGTAAAGCAAATGTAAAAATTTTTTTTTCTACATGTACGAGTACCAATTATATATAGGGCTGCGTATGAGTAATATTATATTTTCTTTCAAATTCACATATTACTTATACGTTACGTGGCCACAGTAAAAAAATTAATTGAATGTTCAATTTCGAAAAGGGCACATCTCACACATTTTGACGAAGGCGTTTTTTCGTATCAATGAGTCCTAAATGCTTCCCTGCACCTACTACGTTTGAGAAACTGACATCCCTAGCATTCTTTCTACTTTAGACGTTATGGCAGATAGATCACAACTCTAAGAGATGTGCCCTTTTAGAAATTATTGTTTAAACAAAGAGTACAAAAAATGCAATGCAGCACCGCTTTTTTTGGTTTAACGCGCAAAGCCGTTATTTCTTGTTTCTTTTCGAGCTTATAGAGACTAAGTATATGAAAGTTGCATATATTGCAACACTAAGCAATATATACCGGCAGAAATTACAGAGTTTTTAGATAAGATACTGCAATGGCCAACTACAAATGAAAAAGAGCTTCCTGAAGAACTTTTTTGATAGAAGTATTGCCTTTAATTTTTTGACACCTAAAACAAAATTTTCTGCAAATTAATATAGTTTTTTTCGTTAAGTTTTGTAAACTTGACATCATAAATTTCGAAAAGGGGACATCTCATTAATTTTAAATATAAAGGGTCCGCCATCTAACGCTTTTTTTTTCAACTAGTGCTTATTTCGTGAATGGTAACACTTAGCTCATGTCTGATTTGACAGATAATTAGTTTTATCCTTCCGCTGAACGAATATGGTTGTGTATAGGCTTGAACAACGCTTGGAAATATTGCGACATTACACTCAAAATCATGGTAATGTTACAGAATGTTTGCGAAAATTGCGTACGGTTTTTGGTGGGTATGTAAACAAGCAAAATTGTCGCATTTGGGGCACAGAAAACCCGCACGCATACATTAGAACGCCTATACGCACAAGACTAATTACTGTATGGTACGGATTTTAGTCCAGAGGCATAATTAGGCCATTTTTCTTCTTGTCTTGCGCCCCGTTTTTGAAGATCGCATTATCAGCCGCAGAGCTGATGTCGTTTGTCCACCTCGGAGCTACGATTTGACACCGCTGGACTATTATATGTGGGGTGTCGTCAAAGATAAGTGTTACGCCAACAAACCAGAGGCAATTGACGCTTTAAAGGGCAATATTCGTGAAGCCATTGGTGAAATACAGTTGCACACAATCGATAATATGGTTAAAAATTGGACCGACCGCATAGGCTACTGCATGGCAAGCCGAGGAAAATGGCTGCCTGAAATGATTTTCCATTATTAACCGGAAGGATTAAAATAATTCGTTTTTTCATTTCGTGTAAACTTGAAATATTCGGACATGCGCCCTTTTTGAAATTGCATATTCAATTGTAATTGGTGTAAAAAAATTTTTTAGTCGCTTAAACCCGATTATATGATAACCTACATTTACAAAACACAACTTAACAAAATAAGTTTTTTAATACAAATTTGATGCTATTACGGGCAGACAAAATTCTTATCAAAGTTACAGTGAGATCTTCACTTAGATTATTGGATCAATAATTCAGTTTTAATTATTGATTCTGTGGTTATTTGCTCAAGAATTTATGAAATTTAATCAAATTTTATGTTAAAATTGTTATGAAAGTTGACCTTAAATTTTGGAATGAAAAATTGACGCAAAAAATTACAAAAAACTGATTGCAAAACAAATCTTTATCTTACTTAAGGTAACTGATGTAAAATTCACAAAATTAACAAATTATTTTTTGATTTTGTACCATATTGGGTATACAAGTTAATAATGTCGACTTGGACAACATATGGCATAACTATCCTATACGGTTTGTGTCAAGTATAACGGATATTGTATTTTAGAGGGTAGACATCTGTCATTATAATTCAGTATTCGATAGAGGCCAAAGTGTAAAAACACATATTTTTCAATCGCTATACTAATGTGGAATTTTGTGCCTAAAAAAAGATGTTTTGCGTGGAAGTCTGATGACCTTCTTTCATTTGCAGAAAACGGCTGCTGAAAGTTATTTGATTTGATTGTTGGTAGGAGCTTACGGTCAACATGCGCCAACTCAAAAAACTTATGAGCGATGGTTTGCGTGATTCAAACGATGTGATGTCGACAAAGAAGACAAAGAGATATCTTGTCGGCCGAAAATGTTTGAAGATGAGGAATTGGAAGCATTATTCGACGAAGATTATTATCAACTACAAGAAGAATTTGCATTATCATGTCGAGTCACACAATAAGCCATTTGCCTAAGTTTGAAAGCATTGGGATTCATTCAAAAGCAAGGAATTTGGGTCCCATATAAATTGAAGCCGAAAGACGAATTTGCGTGTCGGAGATGATACTTGAACGCTACAAAGAGAAGTCATTTCTGCATGGCATTGTTACTGGTGATGAAAAATGGATACATTATGAAAACTACAAGCACAAAAAGTCACATGTAAAGCCCGGTCAACCAGCCAAACCAAAGCCAAAGCTGAGGTATTGCTTTGTATTTGGTGGGATCAAAAGGGTGTTTTGTATTATGAGTTGTTGAAATCGGGTCAGACGATCACAGTGGATCTGTACCGAACACAATTGATTTGTTTGAAGAAAACAATCAACGACAAACGACCAGAACATTCGACCAGACACGAGGCCATAGCTTTCCATCATGACAACGCTCGACCACATGTTGCAAGACCGGTCGATGTAGAACGTTCTTACTGGAATACGCCTCACTTCAGAACAGGGTATCAGAAATTGGCTTGATTCATTCTTTACCTAGAAACCGTGGCAGTTCTTCTGGCACGGAATTTATATGGTACCAAAAAGATGGCAAAAAGTAGTGGCTAACGATGGATAATACTTTGAATAATGCATCAATACATTTTGTTATTATAATAAATGCATTTTGCAAGCAACTAGTTAAACCCGGCGTGCTTCGCTACCCCCATCTTAATAATTGACTTAAATACTATATCGGATACTTTTTTTAACATTTTGTCCACTTCCGGTCAAAATCGTGTCACTTTTTTGTCTTTCAGAAAACACTGTAGGTTCTTCTGATTTGGATAGATAACGAACTTTAATAATTGTTGTTCTCGACATAAACTAATTTAAATATTTAGTATGTAGTCGAAGGTGCCACACCTACTTATCTAATCTTGCCCAGTTACTGACTGATAATGTGTATTGGTCATGACGTTGTCTGAACCTAATTTAGAAACTACTAAACTAAATACTTAGTTTGTATAGGAGATACCACGCCAACTTGTCCAATTCCACCCACTTAGACTTATGATTTGTATTGACAATGAAGTTATGGTAGGTACCGAATGCCGCTGTGGTATAGTAGGTAAGACACCCGCCTACTAAACAAGAGATTCTTGGTTTAATACCAGACCATATCGTTATACAATTTTATGAGAACTTACCCTATTGAACACTTTTCTAAATAATGCATATGCCGTTAAAAATAACCGGAATTTAAAAATTATCTGAAAAAGTATGTTTTTATATACATATGCACTATATGTGTGCAATTTTTGAAATTTTTTTTAAATCTGAAAAATCAATGTTCAGTTAAAGTAGGTTGTGGTAACGGTTGTGGCCATGATGGAGTTATATAAGTTGTAAGTTGTTTGTCCGGCTGATTCCTTTTTGCGTTCAAATGCTGTCGAAAGTTTTTCTTGCACAGCAGAGACTTCTTAAAAAGAATAATCCAAGACTATCGTTAAACTATATCTTAAACGTGAAATCATCTGAGTACTGAACTACTGAACTAAGTGAACGACCACGCTCATTTAAATGAGATGAACTAAAACTGAAATTGTTTTTATTTCTTATTCTCTAAGCAGCGCTACCACACAAGAAATTGACTCCTACCAAAAAATTTTCAAAATTCTACTAAAACTGTTCGCAGCCTACCAATATTCAAACAAAAATTTTAAAAATAAATTCTCTAACCAAAATAGAGGATTTATTCTCTTCTATTTTTTTTTTTTTTTTTTAAGGTACTACACTGCGAAAATTTTGGTAAAATAGTGTTAATATGGTTGCAAATTATTTGTTAATTCTAATCAAAGTAATTTTTTTTTAATTATATGCAGTGTTAAGAGGAAAAATCCAACAAAAATGTATGAAAATTCTACCAAAAATGTGAGAAAATTGCAACAAACCACCCAAACTACCAAACTGTTATTAAACAACGAAAAACTACCAATTTCGGTCCGATCGGTCCAAAACAGCAACGCTGTATCTGAAATGAAACAGAATTTGAGCTTAACGATTTTTCAATACAAAATGACATAAAAAATCGTCTGAAAAAGTAGTCGTGAGATAGAATCTATTTTATTTTGACAGCGTGTTTCCTAACTCTTTCAATTGTGCTCTCCCAATCTATATGTGGTGTTGCCGTACTTTCAGTGAATTTCATGCATATTTTGTAAACAAAAAACATATGTTTTTGGTTTGGAGCGACAAAAATAAAAACAAAAGGCAAAACGAACATAAAAACAAAAAGGGCAATTGACAGTATTTGAAGTTGCGGTTGTCGATTTTATTATGGGCCATCTTTTTTGTGACAGCGTTTTTGCATGAAGTTGCTTACGTATACTGTTTCATCACTCTGTTGATTATTTTAGTTTTCGTTCTGTTGTATACATATAAGAATTCGTCTGGATGGTAAACGCTTATCTAAATAATCTAGTCCTCTTAAGCTACTGTACAATATTGTATAGCTATAGCCATACGATTGTCTGTTCAAGATTATTAAAGTCTAAAGCCTGCTTGTTTTTTGGCTGGTGCCAGTGTAACTAAGTTACTGAAGTTAGTTTAGTTATAACGTGAGAATTAATTCAACAATGACCACGACTAGAGCCGAATGTTTGTCAAAACGTCTTTTGTTAGGCTTTGCCTGTCAGTTTGCAACTTCAATATTAGAGTAGACAGACGATAGCATCAATCTGCATTAACAGACTTAATGCAAATTAACTTGTGTATTATCCCCAATATGGCAATACTGTGGATAATCAACCAAATTGTTTACTATTGTGAATGAATGTTTAATTGAAAAAATTAAAATGGATTCAAAGTAATTACGGCTTTTACTTCAAATAAATAGTGATATCATAGCTGCTAATCTTAGTTTCTGCCTTCTATCCGTTTGGTCCAGGTATAAATGTCATAAAAAAAAAATTTTTGACAAACAAACAGCTGTTTACTTAATGCAAAAACTGTCGTCTGTCAGCATAAAATTTCAATTTGCAGTAATGAATTTTTAATGCAAATTAATACTGTTCTCTGTCTACGCTATAAGCCATGGTAAAACTACGAAATAATTTCTATGCAAGTTTTTTAAGAAAAAATTTTCTAGATTATGGCTATAATACAGATAACTAACATATTGAAAATCCCATAGCTATTATACTTAAATCGACTTTGCCGGTTACAATTAAAAATTCCAGCATACGGTTTTTGCTTTCATCACCAACAAAAAAAAAAAAAAAACACACAAAAAATCAATGTGCTCTGAACTCGACAGAGAGTAAAATCTTCAACAAAATGTTACCATTATTTTCACAGAACATATATAATATTTTGGTTCATTCTTCTTCTCTTTTAACAATTTTTTTTTTTACTAAAAAAAATAATACAAAAATTCACATACGTTGCCTGAAATGCAACAGATTTATTGGCCATTGTTGTTACACTAGGAAATGCTCAACCTCCCTTTACCTCATCACAAAAAAAATTCTTTTTTTAAATATTCTTTGCATGCAACTAAAGGATACAATAATGGAGAAGACACGCATTGATTTCATATATTCCACGACATTTTTCCTCTTTTTTTCTGAAAATCATTTTGCTGATAGTATGCACACACACATAGAAACGAAGTTTAATTGTTAAAAAGCTTATAAAAATTGTTTGTGTTTATGTGGATGTATGGCGTATGTGTAAGTGCTTAAATTGTTTGTAGACAGGAAGGAAATACAATCGTGTTTTGCTTTCCTTTTTCTTTAAATGAGAATAAAAGCATAATGTAGCAAGCAAATGTGCATGCCTGCACATGTTCGTGTGCGTGTTTAATTCTTACAATTGCACATAAAAATGCAACATATCGTCGTCTGCTCACATTTTTATATCCTTTTTAAGGCTATTTTCTTATGTGTGTGTAAGTGTGTCTGGGTGTTCATGAAGTTTTGCAGACCAATGCACGTTGATATTGCTTTTGTCAATTTGACATTTTAATAGATTTAGAAATTGCTCAAGTACTCATACGTTTTGTTAAACACATACGGTGCAACACAAGCACAAACACACAAGCCTGCCATTTGCTGACATTGTTGCAAACATGTCCTGCCGGAGGAAATTAAGGATACTTGGTTAGCCAAATTGAAATCTGATTGAACCACAGACGTACACAAACCCTATAATTGAAATTAAAATCGTTTGAAAAGAGAATTCCTGGCAAATTTTGTTCTTAACTAATGAAACAAAACATAAGAGAGTTTTTTTTCCTAATTAAGAAGTATGAGAAATGAAATCATTGCAGAATTTATAGTATGTTTTGGAAAAACAAAAGATGAGCAAATTGAAATGCATGATGGTTGGAAAAAGAAGAAGGAATTAACATGCAGATGTTACGAGAAATTAATATTTTTGTAGGTGCATTCTTAATAAATTGGTTGCCCTACTAAAAGACCCTTCACTTTAATGGCGTTTTCTTTTCTGAAAAAAAAAATGTTGCACATTGTTGCCATTACTGTTTTTGTGCTTCTTTTCAAAAAAAATCAACACAAGAAAAGGGTATATCTCTAAATATGATGCCTTCAAAAATCTTTTATACGAGTATTTCTTAATTTTTGACGATGTTAAATGGCAAAAAACAAACGAAGTGCAAGTGTACAAGTAAGTGTGCAAGTTTCACATCTCACCTTCAGCTGATATCTCCTTAATTCACAGGACAGTCGGCAGACAAAAACATTTATTGATTGATTCAATCTCTAATTGATTTTATAAGCGTCTTCTGACGATCATAACACCCATCAGCTATAGAGGTATTGTCATACCGCATACATACCACATGTGGGTATTTATCTAACCAACTTTCTTTTCATAATATTAATCATCTCCCTTTAATACAGAATATGCTCATGTGACAAATAGATCTTCATAATGCTCCAATGTCAGAGTAAATCAGTTACAACGGGTACCCAAACACAAGTCCAGCTCACTTAGGTCCAATACTAATCCCACTGTAATGCCAATAGAAAGTAACGTCCAGGTGGACCTATACTACATCCCGGACGCATAATACAGATATTTGCTCACGGTAGCTTTGCTTGACTCTTGATAAGCTCTACTTCTGCTATACTAATTGGTCTGTTATACCAATCGGAAGATACTAGTTCACAGAGTCAGATCAGAGACTTCAACCTGCGACTCACAGCAACTATGGCTTTTGTTCTGTTGCTTGCTGAGTGCAGCGAAAATTTGTTACTGAGACTGATTTCATTTATTTGAAATAATTTACTATTTATCGGTGAATAACATAACTGGTCTACAAAAAACAAAATATTTTCTGGCCTTTAAGTCAAACTATATGGAATATAATGATTTTGATGCGCTGAATTCAAATCCGTTTTTAGTTTGTTTCCATCGGGCTCAAATTTTTTTTTGGCGGTGCAAATTTGTTGCCAAAAACATGGCTTTTCATAGGATATGCCGTCGTTTTTTTTACAATAACTCTACGAGTGTTGATTTCCAGGTGTTCAATTGTCTCTGGTTTATCGACATAGACGAGTAACTTTACGTAACCACAAAGAAAATAATCCCTTGGGGTTAATTTAGATCAGTACGTGAAATTACTCTTTTATCAAAAGTTTCTTCGAGTAAATCAACCATTTTAGAAAACATATGGATTGATGACTCCGCCAAACAAACAATAAAATGCATCAGACTGTAATTTTCTGTAATGTAATGGTGTTTGACAAAAGCTTGTGGAATATACTCATCCAAACGCCACAATTCTATTTATTTACGTTCCCATTCAACCAAAAACGGGCTTCATCGAAGAACAAAATTTGAATTTTGAGGTCTGACGAACAGAGCCATCATTTTTGATAACAACAAATTTCAACAATTGCAAAGCGTTGCTCTGGTGTAAATCTATTCAAAATGAAATGTCGAACCAAACAGCAACTATCAGCTATTAATTCGGTTATCAATTAAAGTTGTGCTGCCAACTGTAATAGTAGGGAATTCTAATCCCAAATGATTTCCGTAGACATGAAACCTTACTATGCTTCTATTAATATTCCCACGTGTTATTAACTATTTCTCAATTCCCTAGAGTTTCTTACATTGATGACGAAAAGCACAAAAATAAACCAAACACTGGTAAGAGAGACTTATTTAATAACTGCACACACAAACACATATAAATTGATACTCACACACACAGCAGACACGTTCATATTATTATTGGCCTGCAATGTCATATTCCATCAAAACCAAAGTAACCTTTTGGGAGTCTGAATGTGTATGTGCGAAAGTATACGAATGTATGTGTATGTACATATAACAACTAAATCTAGCAGTGTAATAACGTTTGTCACAAGAGTTCCGGAAATGGATTTTCATAGTAGTCACTAGCACACACAGACATATATTTCGCTCGCATGCATCATAGAAATACAATTTTAACCAGCTTAGGTGCAACAGTCGCCATTATGTCTGCAAGTAAGATATTTTGTTTTTGCTTTAGCTGGTTTCACAGACATACACAGGTAAATATTTTTCACAAATATATATACGCACACTTACACCTGAATGCAAACATATATTGTAGTGCATGAGCAATATACAGTCGGTTAAAATCACAGCACTAACAACATTAGAGATGCCGAATAAAAAAAGTAGAAAATTGCAATTCTCTTTCTCTACGCCTCAGTCGCTGGCTGAATGGTTCGTTTGCAACTACTAATCTGGACTCTTTGCACAAACTGTTTCAACTACGTACATTCAACTAATTATATACTCATGGCTTATCAAATAACTGCATTACATGCATACTCGTGCATTGTCGAATGTGAGACAGTGGTATCGGAGCAGTAGTATAAGATATAATAGGTTTGATGCACTTTTCAAGAGTAACACTGTAAGCCAAGGAAGAAAAAAATCCGAGAAGTCATAATATATCTCAGATAGGTACTATTGAGTACCATTTTAGTAATTAAGCAACAAAACCCACTGTGCACACTTTTGTATATCAATGAGTCTTAACTTTATGTGCTCAATTGAGAGTAAAATTACTTGTGTTAAAGTGTTTGTGTGCGTGTGTGTGTGTGTGTATTTGTACGAAATGTAATTGTTGCATGAGCTCTGAGATATAATCAACGTATAGACATGCAACATGTCTTCTTTAAATCTTTCAATTTCTCTTTCGTTTTACTTCAAGTAACACTCACACTGTTCTTTTTTGAGTATATTTGTAACCAAATGCTTTAGTATTAGTTACGAGCATTGTATGTGTACACTTGTACTTACTCATACATACCTACATACATACATACATACATACATACATACATACATACATACATACATACATACATACATACATACATACATACATACATACATACATACATGCATACATACATAGATACATGCATACATGCATACATACATACATACAAACATACGTATAGTTTGGTATTCTTGCTGCCAACCAATATCGTCGTAGTAATCATCATCCTCGTCGTAGTCAACATTATTGTTAATTGTACTAATTATTGGCATACTTGTTGTTGTTGTTGTTGTTGTTGTAGTTGTTGTTGTTGTTGTTGTTGTTGCTGTGTGGTCTTGCAAAACGTTTAAGACAATTGCTCAAAGATTTATTTTGATGTCTTTGGTGACAACATTTTGCTAAATTCCCATAATGGATGTACGCTAACGTATACAAACGTTATTACTCTTAAACGAATAAGAAAGCTGGCGGTTATCGTAGACTGCGAGTATTAGACTAAATGAATGGAATTATACGAAATTGTCCAAATATCATGCCAATCGTTAGTAGATTCATATGCGTTCGTTCGTTTAACAACATTTTCAAAAACAATAGACATTAGCCCGTCCTTAACACCATCATGTACAACAGCAACAATTTAGTCGTATCAAAGACTGTGTTGCTGTTACAATAACAAAAATGTTTTTGCAATTTTAAGCTACAAAAACGAAATTTCATGATTTTTCTTACAATAACAACAACAAGCACTACAAAAAAAAATTAAACAATGACAGAACAATTTCAGAGCAAAATACTTAAATACGAATGATTATCTTGAGCAAAATTTATTGGATGCCATTATTTACAACAACGATAATTGCTGTGTTGATATTGTTGTCGCCATTGGTCTTGGGAAATATTATACTGCCAAAATGCTTCACCAGTGTTAGCTGTTGTTAACTTGGAGGATTAAGTTTTGAAAATGTCGCCAAATTAATAAAAGCAGCTGCTGTGTAAAGAAAATATTTGTCCGGTTCTTAGAAAAGTTTTTTTCTCATCCAAAACTGCCTGAAGAACTCTAAATGGTAAATTTTTGCAAATTTGACACAAAAATATTGTCGTAACGCTGTTTTGTTCAACATGAGCCCAATGTTTTACATGCTCACTGCTTTAATGCCATGAGGAGTAGGTCGGCCCACTTCCACTGCAGCCAGCTAGGATCAACAGAGATTCACATAACTCACCAGTTGCCAACTATCTAGCTTCCATATCCAGTTACCAAGTCTTCCTAGAAATACTAACTTTTTTAAAGTTCCAATCACCGAAGAGTAAAAAAAAAAATTGAAAATTATGACAGTACTGTCTGTGGGTAACACAGCAGTTAAAAATTTGGTTCGTAGCTTTCGTAGCTTTCGTTTGTCTGTGGAACAATCTTTATGCAAAAGGTTTTACCTATCAAATGCCATCTATATAAATTGAAATTGAGTGTCCACAAAAGCCACTCCTTTCTTCGTAAACTTATTGCACATTGCGCAGCATGAACAGGGATCATACTCTCTTATTTGAATTTTAAAAAGTTTTTTTTAATTTGTTCCCTGCTTTCCGCTATTTTTTGAATATTCGTCTACTCATTTAATTGCAACCATTTTTGTTTTGTGTATGAAATTTTCCATTTTTACAACAAATAAAATTGCAGCCTTAAAATGAAAAACTCAAACCAGTTGTATTTTGGACACACATACTCTGATATACATATTTTTAGCGCATAATTTAAAGACTTAAAGCGAATTTGTGGCTGTTAAGCTCTCGTTTAGTGATTATTATTTTAAAAGCCATAATCCCAAGTTTTGTAATATATTCTACCCAAACCTTTTTATGTTTTCTTTTGGGGCAAATATAACCATTTAATCCTGTAAGTAACCAATATTCCATATCAAAGTTATTTACGTTCAACAAATTTTAAAGCTACTTTTTCGATAAAAAAAAACAACAACAATAAGCGATTCTAATGAAAAGATTTACAAGCATACACGTACAGCGAAAAAAAATTGGAATCTATGTTATATAAAACCCAAGAGTATGTAATGGTTTACACATCCCCCAGTAACAAAAACTCGCATTCAAATTGCGAAAAAAAAACAATTTTTCACAACTCTTGTTGTTGTTTTTGTTGTTGTTGTAATACAGGAAAAAATAAATAAACTCTTTAATCTCTAATATGTACTAGTGAGTATACGATAAACCGGTTGAAAAAAAATGTTGCAAAATTTATAACAAAAAATAAAAAAGCAAATTTAGATAAATATTCCAAAGAGATATTTTTTATATATTTTTATTACTTTTATATCTTTAGCAGTCGAAGAAAACGTTTTATTTTATTTTATTTTATTTTTGTTACAAAAGGTTTTTGTGGGGGAAAAATGTATCAAACGAAGCCACACATACAACAACACACAAGATTAAAACTGAATAAGAAACAGAACGAAAAACCACAAAACTAATCCGCTTCTAACGAGACAAAGTAGCGTTATTTTTTCAGATTTTCTTCATATTTTTTCCGAGAACAAACAAAGGTATTATGGAAAACAATTCAGAAATTCAGAATTTAGCAGAAACTTTAATTTCAGTGATTCATTTTCTATTTTTGATGGTCAGATGTGTCTATAAGAGCAGATCATCAAAGGAGTTAAAAATAGAATGCCATGACAAAAATGTTATCGGTCTCAGTTTTAGAAAAGTTGCTGACGCCATCGGCATATAGCTTGATTGGCCATTGCAATTTTTTCGAGATTTTGAAAATGCATGTTAATAAAAATGTTGTTGTATGAGAATAGCCTTAGAGCGACTCAAGGTTTTTAATAATGATACTGATTTGTTCAAACGGTCAAATGCTCAATACAAAAGGTGTGCAAAAAATCTTACAATTTTGTTGCGAATTTATTCGTTGGTCCTTGTGATTGATTTCTTAGTGAAAACAAGACCACATTCTTACTTCAGCCACTATATTCCGCTAAAAATCATATTAAAAAACTTATGGCGACTGCATTGCAAAAGTAGATCGAGTTTCAGCCAACACCTTATCCATATATCGAACATCACTAAATCGATTGTGTCAAATGAACTCGTGGTTGAATAGTGAGGATTATACAAGGTGGGCAAATTAGAGGTTATAAAGTAAATTGGCTGTCAAATGATGAAATGCCAAGAATTGAGCTGTCAACACTTGACACTTACTCGTATTTAATAAAAAATTAGGAAATTTTAACTATGACACGCTACACTATTGACAAAAAAGATTTAATGTGAAAATTTACTGTTTGAACAACGCATTTTTTTAACAAAATCATCCTTTGTGATGAAGCCCATTTTCATTTAGGCCGATATGGGTTCCATATGAGTCTCACAAATCCACAAACAGTCCTCGAAAAATCATTACATCTAAAGAAAGTGACTGTATGGAATGGTTTGTGGTTAGGCGGCATCATCGACCCATATTTTTTTGAAAATGAGCAAGGAAACGCCGTCACCGTGAATTCTCTGCGCTACCAAACCATGATAACCAATTTTTTGTGGCCACAATTGGCTCATGTTGACATCAGTGACCTTTGGTTTCAGCGGAACGGCGCCACAAGCCACACAGCCAGCCAAATAATTCAGTTATTGCATGAGAAATTTCCCGGTGGCGTAATTTCTCGATTTGGCGATGTCAATTAGCGGCCTCGATCATGGATTTAAAGGCGCTGTATTATTTTATCTGGGGGCATTTGAAAAACCTGGTTTATGTGAACAAACCACAAACAACTGACACTTTGAAAGATGGAATTCGGCGCTGAATGTGTGTGGGTGTCATATTCCATAACTACCCCCCGTATTTCTATTTTATATTGGTATGAATAAAACTGAATTTGTCAAAAAAAAATGTGTCAATTTACTTCCTAACCTCAAATTTTTCCACCCTTCACCTGATTTTTTGTCGTCACTGCTCTAGAGAGCATATTGGCTTTTTACAACGCATCCATTGCTTTGTTTCAGTTTTAGTAATCAAGTTGGTTTCCAAGCTAAGAAGATGATTAATCAACTGTAGCTCGTCTCCATATGATTGTGTGTAGTGGTAAAGATTTTTGCTAAGTGGTGATGGTGGTGATACTTACTTAGCGCTATAATTTTTTCCCAGTAGATGACGCCATCTTCTGAACATTCATCTGATGTTTTTCGTCATCGCCAAAGGTAAGCTGGATGGTCAGTTGAGCTTCTTTTAGGTGAATTTAACAGGAGGGAGGCTGAAGTCTCACTTGTAGCCGCAACAAAATTTATTTTCCTCATGACATCTGCTGGGGTTCGACTTAGGCCTCTTATGTTGTATGCCTGCGCTCTAACCACTACACCAAGCCACCCCCAAACCCCTCTTTGCTTCATCAAGAGATTTTGATATCATAGATGTTAAAGGATTGGTAACGAATACAATTATAAATGGCTGGCTAAACGATTAATTCTGGTCTCTACTCTTTACAACACGAACAAGAGAGTGCAACCAGAATTGACCAACAATGATTTGCAAAAAATTGACTGCACTTGGCTGGAAAATTCTAATTTCTGGAGGTTGTATTATTATTATTAAATTTTTTTTTTATTTTAACTACAAATTTTTTTTTTCGCTTATTAAAATAAAAATAAAACGGGGAATCACCAAGTTATTTGTGGTGTGTACAATTTCGTCATTTTGCGTGTACAAATTTGTAAAAATGCGAAATAAACGTTAAAAATACCTTATCGTGACAAAATCTTCCATCAGCAACATAAAATCAAAAAAACAAGAAATAATTGATGCAGTTAAAAGAACCCATCAGGAAGCCAAAAAAAATAATATTTGCATAAGGCGGAAGAAATAGAAAAGGGCCTTTATAAGTAGTTTTTAAGTCAACGTAAAAAGAAGAACGCTTTGGTCATGACCTATATTAAAAGCAAAAGCTAAGTTAATTTTTAGTGAAATGTACCCCGATAAAGACAAAAACGCATTTACTACAAGTGGCGGATGGTTTCCAAATTTAAAACCCGTCATGGAATACGGTTTTTCAAAATTGGTGGAGAAATACTTTCGAGTGATGTTGTTGAGGTCACTCAATTCCTACACAGATTTCGTGCAAAAGTCGCAGAAATGGGGTTATTGGAAACGCAAATATGTAATGCTGATGAAAGCGGTCTATTTTTCCGCTGCCTGCCAGATAGAACATTTGTCGCTTCTTGTAAAAAAAGGGCCCAAGGATTTAAAATTCAAAAAGAACGCATTTCCATTTTACTAAACGCAAATTCTGTTGGCTCACATAAATTAAAAGCATTGGTTATTGGAAAAACTAAAAAACCAAGAAGCTTCAGAGGATTTGATAACCCACTTATGATTATGATTTTTCGAAAAATGCGGGGATGACTTCTCGGATATTTAATGATTCATATCACAAGATATACAACAAAGAAGTATGTTTAGTTTTTGTGTTCGTTTTTCCGAAGACAATAATTTGGCCCCAAAAGCTCTTCTGCTTGTAGATAACTGTTCCTCTCATGCAGCAATTGATAAACTTCAAAGTGAGGATGGTAATATAATTGCATATTTATTGCCGCCAAATGTAACAGCAACAGTTCAGCCAATGGATCAAAATCCTATTAAAATGACTAAACTCATTTACAAAAGTAAGTTGCTATCTCAACTAATTAGTAATCAATATCACCACCTATTAATAAGCTTTTAAAACGGCATTCAATCTGAGATGCAATAATATTGCTGAAACAATCATGGGATGAAGTACGACCGACAGTGTTAAAAAATTCTTGGTCCAAATTATTAAATTGGGAGTCAGGCGATAACGACAGCGATGGTGATTTGCCACTAACACAATTGAATCAACAAAATCAGGATTGCAATAAAGTTCTTCAACTAGATCTTGATCTATTGAATGAAATTATGCCAAACAATTCCGTAAATCTAAATTAAATCGAGAAATGGAATCAAGATGTGTTTACTGACGGATCTGATGCAGAGAACGCCAGCTATTCCTCATTCAAAAGTCCTTAAAGGCATCAACAATGTTATAAAATGGTTCAAAACCAGTGATATTTTTGCCAGTAAACACATGTCTAATCTTTTGGACGTCCGTAACGATATAGTGGTATCCAGTTTAAACAAATCAAAAAAAAAAAAACAATCAAGTATTACTGATTTTATGTTAAAAAAAAACAATAAAATGCCTAATAATTAAAAAACTTTTTAAAAGTTTTTCTATGAATTTAATTTTTTTTCTCCGTCACTCCTTTAGGGGCATAATGGCTTTCCACAAAGCATCTATTGTTTTGTTTCAGTTTCTTTAATCAATTTCATAGTTCAAGGTAAGTAGATGATTTGTCCGCTGTAGCTTCCTCCATATATATTTTTTTTTGTGTAGTGGTGAGGATCCTTGCTAATTGGTGATGATTTTTACTTTAGAATTGTAATTTTCTCCCAGTAGATGGCGCGTTTTTCCTGATCATTCGTGTGATGTTTGTCATCATCGCCAGAGGTATTCGAGAATTAATCTTAATTTTTTTTTTTTTTTAGATGAAGTTGTCTGGAGGGAAGAAGTTGAAGCCTTTTTTTATTATTAAACATTCGAAACCTCAATTAAAATTTTTATATTGACCTGGTACTGAAAATGGGTGGTTTATTTGACTTTAAAATTGATTTTTAGGCGATCGGTACAATCGAAGACCGGTCCTACATCAACACTATCAGCAATAGTAATTTAAACGAATATATAGCTTTGCTTAAAGAGAATTTACAAATTGAATTGAATTTGAATTTGAATTTTCTTTCCTGCCATCATAACTCCCTTACATTCTATTGCAGCTCTTGTTCCACTCTCTTGTATAAATTCTTAAATGCAAAATGATTTAACACTTTCAAGGATTCAGACACATAAAAACAAGAAATTTATTTCTATTTGCCATTTCAAAAATCAGAAAAAGAAAAATGTTGGGGAAAAAAATCAAAAGAAATCATATAAACGCACATAAAAACACCTCCACCACATGGAACAGTGCTTGAAATCTATTTGCCAACACTACTAATGGTGGGTAATATTGAAGTGTTCAACTGCGTTTTTTACGTGTCTGGTAAATACTCTGCCAAACACAAGCGATTTAAAGTGCCGACAAACATTTAAAATAACACACACACGCACACAACAGCAACTAGACATCAGGTAGTGAAATTTATAGAAAAAAAGTCAATATTTGTTAAAACGATTTTTCTATTTTTTTTTTTTTTTTTTTTCATTTCATTTCAATGGCAAATGGAAAATAAAAATAAAATTCAAATTCCCGTCATTTCATTTTTAACAACCAAACAGAAGAAAAAACCGAATGAATGCAGAGAAAATGTATGGGATGTGCATAAAACAAATCAAGGAAAGAGGAGTCATAAATCTTATGGAATAATAACCAAATGATGCTGTTACGAATGTTACCAATACTACCAACTACTACTACTACTACTACTACTACTACTACTACTACTACTACTACAACTACTGAAGTTTTAGCTTGTGATCCTGTCGTAAGTTTAAATGTTTTTCTTCTCTATGCGTGGCTGGCATGTTAAAATGTCAGTTAGTGAGTGGCACACACACAGAGACCACAACATAACTTCTAATATCAGTCAGCAGCTGTATTGGCAAAGCAAGGCAAGCACATATTGGTTAGACGAAAAATTGCAAGCCAGAGATGTATAGACTTTTTAACCGCATTCAAATACTCATTTTTACAGACCAAGCCAAATCAGACTTATGCTACTGCAACAAACACATTTACGTGCGCTTAAGTCGCAACATCATTCATCAACCAATGTATCAGCAACAACTACGTCTACAACAAACAAACATCATTTATACCACAAAATACTGTTGCACATTTTATAGTCAGTCAGTCTGTCAGTTATTGAAATGTAATAGAAATCAATAAAACGCGTAATGTCATGAACTGTCTGAAATGAAACAAATGAATGAATTCGCCAACAAAAAGTAAAAAAACAAAAACTCGAAACGGTTACAATTGCAAAAATTTACTCATAAAACAGCAACAGCAGTAGCAATTGAAAACTGAAAAATTACCTGTACCATGCGATGCCAATGAAAATCACAGGAAAAAAAATAGAATTAGAAAATATTTAGAAACGAACAATGGATGACATGATGTTTCGCCATAGAATAGCAACTCATTACAATATATACGAGGCATGGTTAAAAAGTTTTAAAATTTAGAAATATTCAAACCTACATATTTTGAGTTATCGACCCCTTCAAAGGAAATATAGCATTCCTGAGTATAGACAATCCACACAAGGTGGCCTTGTACTAAAGTTTCAAGATGTTATTTTTGGAAACGCATCTTGTTCGCAAAAGGCTGGATTCTTTAATTTTTAATGCTTTTATTAGTTTACAAGCTTTAGCAATGAAAATTGATATCTGGCTGCAATCAAGGCATTGAACTTATACACTATAAAAGCCAAATCAGTGATTGGTTTAACATTTAAGTGATGAGGGTAGCGGCATGTTCGGCGACAAAATTTTCCGCCAAAGGATCCCAAACTGCGTCGGGAAGTTTATCCATTGTACGCTGGGTGGCCGGAAAATCAGCTTCCGTCCTGGATGATATACCCTTGGACCTGTACTTTGACCGGAGATTCGAGGTTGAATTCCTGGACCAGGATTTTTGGTCCAATGGGCCTTAGTTTGGAGTGGGTTTGATCTAAGCTTCAAAATGATTGACTGTGTCAGTGCTGGTGTCCATTTACCCAACCAAGACTTGTTAATCCCACTGGAAAGTTAGATAAGTGTCTTCCAGGCTCAGATATGGCCATTGCTATTTGTGCGGAGTTTAACATGGATAGTAGGCTCAAGGGAATGCTAGATTTCATTCGGTCAAATATTGCTACGATACGTGGCTAAAGCTCCAGTTATTTTGGGTACCTGAACGCTGTGGAATAAATGCTAATGAAATAGCGGATACATTGGCCAGAAAGGATTCCATGACATTATATATCGGTTCGACATCTTAGTGTCCAGCACCACTCACTACCATTCTCAATCTACTCAAGGACTGGGAAATTGCTAGATGCTTGGAAGAGTGGAATACGGAAAGAGGGTTTCGTCACTCTAGGTCGACGATCATTCCGCAATATGGGCGTCGTTTTGGGTACTTCTGTTATATCAGCCCGGATTTGAAACTCTTTGCCGAGTTGAAGAGGATGGCGGTCACAGATGTGAATGTTTGTAGGCTCTGCCCACAGGCAGCAGAGACAGCAGAACATATACTGCGTGAATGTGGGATTCTTGATAGGTTTAGATGGAAATGTTAAGGTGGACATAGGCTCTCACTGGGTGACATATCCATTATTACGTTTTAGATCTGCTGATGTATATTAGGAAGTCAGCAGATTTGCTGAACCAACCATAGACCGAAAGTGGCACAGGATTTTGGGTCCCAGAGTCTTGCAATAGCGCCTGGTCAATATGATGATAATAAAGTCAGACCAAAAACACCAGGGGTTTCCGTTTTTGACGCTTATTGGTAGTACACAGGAAGATACTATTAAGCTAATCTGCTTTCAACGTCTAACACTTGAGCTTAGGTGGGTTCTATAACCACATACTGTGCATTTATTTCAGGGTATATACTGCACTTATTCAGAGAGCAACGAGAAAAAGGAACAACTGATTCTCTACGAAATTTTTTTTTAAATAACGAAATATTGTTTTAAAAAATATTCAGAACTTTCTCAACATTTCGGACTGATATAAAAAATAATTTAGGCTGTTTTGTCCAGTATGGAACTATTTCACTACTATTTCACGACCCTCGCATCAACAACAATCTTTTATAAGTCTGAACAATTTAAGCATAAAATTGTTAATATTTTCTCAACTTTTAATTTTACCTGTCTGGCCGCTAAATAAATCTGCGGATTTAGCGACGATTGTCAGGAGTGTTTTATGATTGCCAGTCATAACGTAACATAAACCGAACGAAGACCAGTGTCATTGAATTTAAGTCATCAATCATTCATGAAATTTATGACTGAAAAGCGAAAAAAAAAACCACAACAAGAAAACTGGAGCAAAAAAGACTATAACGCGTGTTAAGTTTCAATATTTATTCAAAAGCCAACAAAAATAGCAACAACAATATAGCAATTTTAAAGGTATGAGCGCATACCTTCTTCTAGAAAAAGACAGAAAGACATATTTGTCTTTTCTGTTCTGCTGTTTTGCAGGAGTATAGTGCTGTGGAAGACATCAAATTTGTGGCATTCAATGTTGCGTTTGTATAGTTTTACAGATTTTTCATTTTCTTATTTTTTT
Organism: Wohlfahrtia magnifica; assembly: GCA_023159175.1. NCBI lineage: Eukaryota > Metazoa > Arthropoda > Insecta > Diptera > Sarcophagidae > Wohlfahrtia > Wohlfahrtia magnifica. The sequence goes on from JAKWBJ010000537.1 coordinate 5,849,222, forward strand.
ACGTATTTTTGTTAGTTTTTCCCTCTCTTCCGCTTTATATATAGATTTATACACATATATATACATACATAACGGGTGATTTTTTAAGAGATTTCGGATTTGATTAAATAAATTGTTTTTAATCGAAGAGAAATGTATGAAATCTTTATATGAGTCGTTAGAACGATCTATATAATTCAAGGCTTAAAGATGACTTCACGGAAATCTTGACCGCTGCTACGCCTGAAAAAATAATCTAAAAGTGTTAAATCGCACGATCTAGGTCGCCAATTAACCAGCCCCTAACCTGAAATAAGCTGTTCACCGAACTCGCCTCTCAATTAGGCCATTGTTTAGCATGCTGTGTGGCATATGGCACCATCTTGATGAAACCACATGTCAGTCAAATCCAGTTCTTCCATTAAAGAAAAAAAATTTTTTAAATCGCACGGCAGCACTCGCCATTCAAAGTAACGTTCCAGCTTTCGTCGTGTCTCAAAAAGTACGGTGATGACACCGGCCTATAATCCATACAAAACGGTGCATTTTTCGGCATGCAATTCATGCAATGCTTCTGGCCTTCATACCAAATACGGCAATGTTGTTTGTGCAGGTATCCATTCAACCAGAAATGAGTTACGTCGCTGAACACAATTTTCCGAAAAATACGTATTCTCAGCCGAGCATGAACTTGGATAATAAAATTCAATTATTTTGCAAGCGTTGTTCGTTTGTAAGACGTTTCATGATTAAATTATAGAACCAAACTGAATATGTTTGACAGTTACATGTTACATGTAAATAGCTGAGCTGCCAAAAACAGTGTTGTCAAAAACCAATTTGTTAAAAAAAAAATCACCCGATATAGGTATGTATGTATAGAATAAAAGTAGGAGACTCAAAAATAGTCGTAGAAAAAAACTCAAAACGTATGAAGTCTGTCAAAATATTTGAAGCATCATTATTGGCACATTTGGTATTTGTCAAGTGGATTTAAGAGTTTGTATGACTTAAATATTGATATTTGCGTAGAACGCAGAACAAGAACAAAATATACTCCGAAGAACAAAGAAATGAGAGATTTGAAAACGTGTTTAGATCGATTGAAAGATAATGGCCTGGTTGTTTAATAGAACGTTTTTCTTGAGCAAGTCAATCATTTATTTGCCAAAGACACTCTCGTATGAAGTGAAATAAAAATGTGAAAAAGAAAGGTTTCGCTACGAGTATTATTAAAATTCTTATTCTAAAATGGCTTAAAAATAGATTTTAAATGAAATGTTTTTTAAAATCTTAGATCACACAATACAGAAAATATATACGACACTATTCACAATGTAGAGAAATAATACTGCCATCAATATGACCACAACGGAACTCAGTAAATCCCTTTTTGACCATTAAAATTAATTATACCGAATATTTATCAAGCTTTTCTATGGTTTTGGTAATGCTTGATAATTAATCAGCTAAAAAATAAATTTTTTCTTTTTTCAAATTTTGTTTAAAATTTTTGATTTTTTTTTTTTGTATATTCTTCTCCTACTTTTATTGTATATTTTTTGGGTAAATATCAAGCATATTGAACAAAATAATCAAATTAATTAAATGCCAACTAACTTTTGTCCTTCAAGGCCAGACATTAAAAATTTCTTATTTTAGAAAATAATAGACAAGAATTTCTTTTCTTTTATTCCATACTTTCATAAATGTTTTCTTTAAAAATTTGTTTAAATTCTTACACAAGATTTATAATTCATCAGCAAATAATTTAATAATCGACAACAACAACAAGAGCAACAACAATTTGTATTTTTATATTGTAAAGAAAGAGAGAGAGAAAGTGTTTTTCTTGCAACAATTTATTCAAGTGGAAATATTACTGCCAAGCAACTGAATCTGTCTATTCGTTTGTTCTGTGCTGTCTACGATAAAAAAAAAAAAAAAAATTTTTTTGATTGATATAGAAATGCCTTCATTACAATCACATACAACATCAAATCGACAACAGCAACGACAACAACTCCAGAAATATAAGCAACAACAACAGTAGTAGCAGAAGGATATTGAAAATATGTAAAAATATACAACAACAATCGATAGAATAAACCATAGAAGACAATAAAAAGAATTGGAATATGAGAATAAGAAATTGAATGAATGCAGACAGACATACAGACATACATATGTAAATAGGATAATACACATATTTGTATGTGTATGTGTACTCTACTATATAAAAATAAATAAAAAAAAATAATAATGTCACAAAAATATCGGCAGTAAAAGCAAATAAAATAGAACGAAAAAGGAAAATCATCTACATTGTGGCACAGTGGGTTGCAAAGCATAAAATGTAAATTAAATTTTTTAATCACAACTCAAAATGTTCAAATGTTTGGCAGAGGCATAAAACTAAATTGATCGGTTTGAAGTTATAGTATGACAATAATAATAGAGTACAGTGTTGCCCATAAAATTGGTTTATAACGTTGCAACTATGGCGTTACAATGAGTCACGTCTAGCTGAACATTTAGATGATTACGTTCAGGCGACACAAGTAGCATAACAGCATTTTACTAAAGGGTCCACCATCTAACGTTTTTTTTTTCAACCAGTGCTTATTTCGTGAATGGTAACACTTAGCTCATGTCTGATTTGACAGATAATTAGTTTTATCCTTCCGCTGAACGAATATGGTTGTGTATACGCTTGAACAACGCTGGGAAATATTGCGACATTACTTGGAAAATCATGATAATGTTGCAGATGAAGCTTATTCTGAATTTGGCGGGTAGGTAAACAAGAAAAATTGTCGCATTTGGGACACAGAAAACCCGCACGCATACATTGAAAAGCCGATACACCCAAGACGAGTCACTGTTTGGTGCGGATTTTGGTCCAGAGGCATAATTGGACCATTCTTCCTCGAAAATGAGCAAAGAGGGGCCGTTACAGTCAATGGCTATCAAGATCGCGCCATGTTGAAGAGGAGGATATTAACAACATTTGGTTTCAACAGGACGGCGCTACGTGCCATACAGTCGAAGCTACACTCGATGTTTTGCGCCCTGTTTTTGAAGATCGCACTATCAGCCGCAGAGCTGATGTCGTTTGGCCACCTCGGAGATGCGATTTGACACCGTTGGACTATTATTTGTGGGGTGCCGTCAAGGATAATTGTTACACCAACAAGCGAAAGACAATTGACGCTTTAAAGGACAATATTCGTGAAGCCATTGGTGAAATACAGCTGCAAACAATCGATAATGTGCTTAAAAATTTGACCAAAATGGGTTTTAGAAATCTAGTATTTATAAATTGATTTTGCTGAAAAGTTTTTATTAATCCAAGAAAACTCTAGTGTTACGAACGAAGAAATATTTCTTCTCTTTTTAAAAATATTTTATTAAAATCTTTGTTCGAAAAAATTTGTCTCTTTTCTGAATTTAGGGGCCTATTCTGTGGAATATTAGTTACCAATATGTTACATATTGGTGAAAGAAATCTTGATTAATATTTTTGAATAACAAATAAATGCAACTTTGTTATACAAGGTATCCTATTAGATTTCGTTTTTGGAAATAAAAAAAATATTTGTTAGTTACGAGTAGCGAATAGAGTACGCACCTGATAAGATTATATATTATTACCGGGCTCAATTAATATATTTGTTTAAAAATTAATTTAAAGGTGGGCCTATTTACCCATAAATAGTCTTCCATATTTAACAATAAATAGTTTTCCATTTGAAATCCCACTGTAAAATTGCGGACAAAAAGTAAATCTCAGCAAAAACAATAACGACAAGTGCTTCAGTTTATTGCATATATATACATACTTAATTTCTTTAAGTGTTACACTGACACAAATGCCAAAATAAAATTCAAAAATACACACAAGCACACTTACCAATATACTCATGTACATGAAGACAAAATAGAAAATTCAATCAATACAAACAATAAATTCGTCAATTACACAATTCACAACAGAGAGACAGACTGCTACCACCAGAGTAGTAAAGTTTTTGTATTTGTTTTAGTTTTTTTTCTCTCTTTTCTCTATTTAACATTTCTATTATTGCTACAATTACAATGACAACAACAATAAAGAAAAACAATTCAGAGAAATGCAAGTAAAAATAAAAACAATTTTAAGTCTCTTTCAATACATAAACAAGTATGAACAATAAGTAATTTTTCTGGGATTTGGTTCAGAGAACCAATCAACCAGTCAGCAACCAACCAGACAGCCAACATTCAGGCTGAGATAAAGAGAAAAAACAATAAGAAATCAAAGAAGAAAAAGAATAACAACAGCAACAGAAGAAAGTTTAGCAAAACAGTAGTAATTGAATACAAATTAGATTGTAACATTAAAACCACACACAACACAAAAACAAATTGAGTTCTACACATATACATACACGTGTACTTATACGGTATTATAGAATTACACTTAACACTTATACACATATAGTGTGTGTGCATCATGGGACATTTATATGGTCTCTTTGGGATAAGAAATCTAAGATGTTTGTTGTCATAAACATTAGCATACTCTCGCAGTTATTATAATTATTGCTATTGAATAGAGAAAGAGAGAGAGGCAATACTTGAATTCTCATCAAAATAAATAAACAACTCTCGTGATTTGTTTTGCACTTTTACGCATTGCCTTGGGTATTCTTCACTTTGTTCAAAAACAAAGAATAATGGCAAGAAATAAAGCAATTATTAAGAAATCAATCAGACTTAAAGCTTTAAGAACATTCAATAGTCATGAAGGCATTAAATAAATGCTTAAAAAAGGAAAATATTATGATAAAAATATAATAAAAAAGAATTTCTGAAAAATAAAAATATATTCCATAACAGCAATCATAGTCAATATGAGGCCAATCACTTATCCACCATTTCTTGTGTGTAGGTAGGTAAGTTGGTCAGTTAACCAAGCCAAGACTTCAGGTAAAGGAACACCTAAAATTGTAACGAAGGGAGAAGGGAATTATAGCCACCTTGAGCTCAAGTGTGGAAAAGATCAAAGAGATTTAGATTTGCGCACTGTGCCCCTTTTTGAAGAACGGTACGCCAAAGTCGTCTGCTCACCAGACTCGGAGATTTGCAGAGAAAGTTAGCGATTATCTCTCTCCCAGAGGGCTTTTTTAGCTTCTGCAGTAAAGGTTAAAGGTCAAGTCCATTTTCTTCGCGTGCGTTCCGATCATCCAATGACCCGTGTACATCGCAATGAGTTGGCAGGGGTTCTTTGCAGTTTCAGTGTCCTGCCACTGTCATACCGAGGCCACAACATCAAGTGGAGAGGGAACTCCACCTGTTCTGTGCCCCCTCAAGAAACAAACTACAGATTTCCTCCTTGACTACAGGCGTACGACAGCAGATGTTAGAGTATGAGGTGATATCGAGTGGGCCGTCTATCGGTTTAAACTTGAACCAGCGGTTATTCTGTCACAAAATTCAGTATATTATCTGCACTGACCGAAATGAATCGATTTACGCTTGAGCAAGGTTGGGATTTATTGGAGATTTATTTCCAAAACAAAGACAATTGGTCGGAAATTGCAACAAACAATCAAAAAATTGCACAAATCATCTTTTCTGATGAAGCACATTTTTATTTTGGTAGGTACGTTAATAAGCAAAATTGCCGTATGTGTGGCACAGAAAACCCAAACGTGGTCTTACAGAAGCCAATGCACCCTTTACGAGTGACTGTTTGGAGCGGCTTTTGAAGCGGAGGCCCATATTTCTTTGAAAATGAGGGTGTCGCAATCATTACGGTTAATGGAGACATTTATCGATCCATAATAACCGATTTTTTGTATGCGCTCTTCATGGTATTGATATGAACGATGCCACACATCTCATGCCACAATCGATTTATTGCGTCACACATTTGATGGCCGTTTAATTATCAGAAATATTGATGTCAGTTGGCCGCCAAGAAGCTGCGATTTGACACCGTGGGACTATTTTCTGTGCTGTTAAAGACAAGTATTATGCCGACAAACCAGAGACAATTAAACATTTGAGGGCCAACATTCGTGATGCGATTGCCGAGATACGACCCCATACACTTGAAAAAGTTCTTGAAAATTGGTCCGATCGAAAGTGGTACTGTAAGGCCAGCCGTAGCAGCCATATGAATGAAATAATATTTCATTTATAAACGGAACAACTGTACTTCATATCAAAAAACATCAAACCGTTTTTGTTTTATTGCATTTTTAAATTAAACTTCTAAATGGCACTCTGGATAGTCTCCACAACCATCGAGATCTTTTCAGCAACTTCATCAGCTTTTTCATTACCAACGATATCATTGTCTCCGGGAACCCAAATCAAGGAAACGGTGCATGTACAGAGGAACTTCATCTTTTCTTTACATTGGAGAACTAACGCAGAGCTGCTACTAGGCATTACCAGGGCCCTGAAAGCGGTCTGACTATCAGAGAAACATCTGATTCTTCCCACAGACCCCTGATTTCTCAGCGTCCAAAAACCTCCGCTTGAAAAATGCTAGAGACCTGAGGTAGTCTAAGGGATTGCGCAAAGTTAGCAGACTCGGAGAAAATACCAGCCCAACACCAGATGCCTTCTGGGATCATCTGTCTTAGACGTGTAAGTTAGGAAAAATATTATCGATCTAAGTTTGTAAATATATAAAAAGAAAACAAATCAAATTCTCGGGCACTCCACTATTAAAAAATCAAGCTCTCTTCAGTGAGATTAATAGATTGGTGCTGTTTTGTACAAGCCTTTTATCTTTACTACTAATTATGCAAGACATACCGCTGCACGGGAAGTTATAAAAAAAAAAATATTAAAATACTTGTTGATGTTTGACGCGAAATTTCTTTATTTCAGATATTTTCCAAAATAATAAGCTCCGCAATTTCATTACCATCCATCTAAAAAATAAAAAAGAAGCCCCCCTGACTTTCCCGTATACCTCTGGCGATGATGACAAACATCAGACGAATGATCAGGAAAAACACGCCACCTACTGGGAAAAAATTACAATGCTAAAGTAAAGATCACTACCAATTAGCAAGGATCTTCACCACTACGCAAAATCATATGGAGGAAGCTACAGTGGATTAATCATCTAACTAGCTTGAGAGATCAATTTGATTAAGGAAACTGAAACAAAGCAATGGATGCTTTGTGGAAAAGCTATATACTCCATAGAGGAATGACGGAGAAGTAACAGAAACTGAATCAACTATAACTAGGTTTGCCAGATTCAGAATTTCAAAATTTCTGATATTTAGAAAAAAATATCTTGACAGTCAAAAATTTTGAAAAACTTCGGTTCCAATTGCCTGTAAATGACTCTAAAATGTAATACCTGCATCAGGCAACACTGAGGCTGGTTTGATAGGTCCGAATGATTGCAGGCGATTGAAGGTGGATCATGTACGACAATAAAGCGCTTTAAAGATCATAAACGAATCAAGATCAAGATTTACAAACGTTGGCAAGGCCAGAATTGACACCAAGGAAGGTAATGCTGTGAAAGGTAATTGTTTGTTATGAGCTTCTATAATATAGTCAGACAGTTGATTATGATCTCAGCTGTCAACAACGAACAGGATTGAAGCAAGCACTTCAATTAAAACCGCCAGAATTGATCAACGGAAGAGGTGTTGTATTCCAGCATGCAAAGGCAGACCAAACAACTCTTTAATGACCCGGCAGAAACTGAAAGAGCTTGGTTGGTCCCACCATATAGCCAAGGCCTGACACCTTCAGACTATAGAGCTATAGAACTTTAAGTTGCAATAAAACAACGATGAATTATTCGATTGACATGAATTTTATTTATCCAAAAAATAATCTTGTGGCATTACATTTTAAATATGATTTCTGGCATATGACCGCCACGGCTGGCGCGGATGTAGTCCAATATGGACGTCCAATTTTCGATGACTTTTTCCAACATTTGTGGCCGTATATCGGTAATAACACGGCGAATGTTGTCTTCCAAATGGTCAACCGTTTGTGGCTTTACAGCATAGACCAATGACTTTACATAGCAACACAGAAAGTAGTCTAGCGGTGTTAAATCACAAGATCTTGGAGGCCAATTGACAGGTCCAAAACGTGAAATTAGGCGGTCACCAAACGTACCTTTCAATAAATCTATTGTGGCACGAGCAAGTTGCTCCGTCTTGTTGCAACCACATCTCCTGGACATCATGGTTATTCAATTCAGGAATGAAAAAGTTAGTAATCATGGCTCTATACCGATCACCATTGACTGTAACGTTCTGGCCACCATCGTTTTTGAAAAAGTCAGTCCAATGATTCCACCAGCCCATAAAGCGAACCAAATAGTCAGTGGCAGTTTTGTTTGTTGACGTAGCCATTAAAACAAAAGTGGGCTTCACCGCTAAACAAAATTCGCTTATGAAAGTAGGGATCAACGGCAATCTCTTTTGGGCCTATTCGACGAATCTACGCCTTACTTGATGATCGTTTGGCTTCAATTCCTGCACGAGTTGGATCTTGTAAGCACGCAAACCAAGATCCTTCCGCAAAATCTACCATAAATTGGATGTACACAGATCCAATTCCTGTGCTCGATGGCGAATGGACTCATTCGGGTCTTCCTCAATGCTATGCTCTACAGCAGCAAAATCTTCTTCTGTACGCACCGTACAGCGTCTCTGGGGATGCGCGCTATCAATAAGAGTAAACATGGTGCGAAAACGTTCCATGGTTAATCGAATTAACTGCTCTGATGGACGATTTTGTCGACGACAAAATGGACGTAGTGCGCGATACGTTTTCCGCACAGAACCATTATTTTCGAAATAAAATTGCACTATTTGCAAGCGTTGTTCAGGCGTGAGTCTATTCATGATGAATTGCCGAACCAAACTGAGAATAAATCACTTGACAGCTTTTAAATTGGTCGCCATCTTGAAAAGTAATGCCAACTTAACTTAACCTCTATAAAAAACACGCTTTACAAATTCTTGAAAATCAGGCGAAATCATGGCTATCTGGCAACCCTAACTTTGGCCCATAAAAACGTACCATGACCAGATCGACTGCGTACAAGGCTACCGTACTATAATATTAAAATCTTAGAGTAGACTTACTCACTACTTTTATTAACACTCATTATTAAACAAACAAGGCCCCGAAGCTAATCCTTAATCTACACTGTCTAGGAATTATACTCTTTCTTCGAAGAGGGTTGAGGACTGTCATTAGCAGGATTGATTGCTTGATTAATTTGTTGCAATTTGAAATCAAATCTAAAATATCATCTCTTCCTTTGGTCAGACGCCAAGTGTCCTTTCGTAATTATGCTCTCATTGAGTAAGGCAGGACAGAGTTATGAGATTTAATGTTTACAGCCTTTAATTATAATGAAGGTTTTATGGGTTTTTTTATCTAGTAAATGACAAATCAATTATGATTCTGATCTTCCCTCGACTTCAATTCTAAAATTATTTCAAGGTATTTCGCCACAAGTTAAAACTTAAAAGCAATACTGTTTTATTTCTCTGTGACATCAGCATAATTGCACTTTCACCTTTTTTAATTGCTTTATAAAACAAATACAACAACAAAATAATCTGGCTATTGTGTTACCTTAAGTTAACTAACTAGTCAGTGCAAAAATGTAACAAAAAAGTAATAATTTTCAAAACCGAATAAATTAGTAAAAGAATCTTAAACCGAATTCGTCACAAGGATAACCAAAAAAAAAATAAAAATCAAAGCCTTTGGTAATTTTGAATTTGTGCCACACTTTTACATACTTTTACACACACACACACACACACACATTCCAAGAAAACGCAATACCCTTTGCTCGCAAGCTCCATGTCTCTTCTGTGTTTTGTTAAGAAAAGAATAACAAAACGCTTTAGTACGTGACTAAAACACAGATTGTGCAAAAAGACGACATTTTTTACTTTTTCTTCTTGTCTATTATTACTCTTCATTTCATTGGGTTTGATTTGCTGTCCCTCTTTCGTATTTCTTTTTCTCTTCACTCTTTTTTGCCATTGTTGGATCTATAAAAAGCCAAGAAGGTTGTCTTTTTGTTGTTTTTATTGTCTTGTTGTTTTTTGTCCAACATAATGAACACATACTTTGTACATGTGTAAGTGAACTCATACTCACTTTCTAAATTTTGACAATCCTACTCTATGTGCATATGTGTGGATGAGTATGTGTGCGTAAAAATGACACATATTCTACTACACGTGTGCCCAGCATGTGCTATATTTTGGGTCTCTTTAATACATTAATTCAGGTCGGTTTAGTTACAAAATAGAAAAAAAATTAAGAAATTGAAGAGAAAAATCTACAATCCCTTAACGGCTTATAAGTGTCAGAGTGTGTGTGTGTGTGTGTGTGTATTTGTTGTTCTAAGGGAGAGAATTGCCTTTGTGTGCATTTTTTACACCGGAAATATCATTTGGGTTCTTTTTTCTCTGGCCTTTTAGAGCATTTCAAGACACATTCGACAGTAGAGCAGAGCGTAAACAAAATCTATAGTTTCGTAAATTGCCTTCCTATGAGCTGGGAGCAAACTTACCTCTGTTTGGTAGAATTGGATTCGTTTGACTATAAATCAATTTTTGTCGCATATTTATACCCAAGTCCTACTGTTCATGGTATTTTTTTTTTTGTCTCTTTTTTATTTTTCTCTTAAAATATGCCATTCTTAGTATGTTTCTAGGCTAACTTGTCCAGCATTTTTATCATTTCATACGCACGTTCATATATTTCATTATATTTCAACAGAATTTATTTTTTTTTTCTGCCTGTGGTCGATTTTTGTTAAATTCAATTATCGATGACATTGTTGGTTGCTTGGTTGGTTGCTATTGGACTTGTAAGCAGGCCATAATAAGTAGTTGACAGTTTTATTTTAGTCCCATAACAACAGCATCAACAATACGACAACAACACCAACAACATGTGGTCTATAATTTGGTAAATTTTATGCTGAATAAAATGAAAAAAGGGAATCCAGGATTTTTTAAGGGATTTACGTTAATTAACATACAAACTAGATTTGTTAACAATTTTCGTTTTTTTTTTTTTGTTTTTCTTTTTTTTTCTCTTTGCAGGACAATTTTGCTCGACTACTTTCTTTCGGCTTCTTATCGAATTACGTTAATAAATGTAAAACGTTTATTGAATATTTGTTTGTAAGTCATCTCAGCAGTAAAGTAAATATCATACGTAAGCCTGTATGGTCTTAACAAAGTAGTATCCTTTTCAAGGAAGGATTTTCGATTCGGTTAAATCGTTTCTGTGGGTAGTTTTTCTGGTATAATTTATGGAGAATGTTTGCTTTAAGCCAATTTAAGTCAAGCACAATACTAATAATAAGAACTTAAATAAATAGATCCTCTTTTGTTTAAGGTATTTGTATGGAATTTAAAGTCTTAAAGAATTTTCCGTTTTTCTTTATTGGCATATTCTAAAAAAAAAATTTTTTAATTGGTTTTTAGATACGCATATTATTGTAATTAGACTTCCCATAAGGAAAAAGGTCATATAATTTTTATTTTTATTTTCTTATTTAAATAATTTCTTTTGTAGATACCTTTAACACTGAAAAAATACCGCTAAGCGAAGAAGTTTAATATTTTTCTTATCTACGAGTACGTTTTTCAAATGACAAATTTATACTCCTTTGCACATGCTTTTAACATGTAAAATAGGCCTTAAACCTTAAAAAACAACAAAATTTAGACTGTGCTTAAGATGTATTTATTTTATAAATAAATATATAGGGTCCGCCATCTAACGTTTTTTTTTTTCAACTAGTGCTTATTTCGTGAATGGTAACACTTAGCTCATGTCTGATGGTTATGTATACGCTTCGCTAAGTGGGCCTGCGATCGACTTACAGAAGATGCCGATTTTGCCAAAAAAAATTATCTCTTCAGATGAAGCTCATTTTGATCTTGGCGGATATGTAAACAAGCAAACTTGTCGCATTTGGGGCACAGAAAATCCGCACGCATACATTGAAAAACCGACACACCCAAGACGAGTCACTGTTTGGTGCTGATTTCGGTCTAGAGGCATAATTGGGCCATTTTTCTTCGAAAATGAACAAGGAGTAGCTGTTACAGTCAATGGCGATCGTTATCGGGCCATGTTGAACGAATTTTTGTTCACAAAAATTAAAGAGGAGGATATTAACAACACAGCCGAAGCTACTCTCGATGTTTTGCGCCCTGTTTTTGAAGATCGCATTATCAGCCGCAGAGCTGATGTCATTTGGCCACCTTGGAGCTGTGATTCGACACCGTTGGACTATTATTTGTGGGGTGCCGTCAAAGATAAGTGTTACGCCAACAAGCCAGAGACAATTGACGATTTAAAAGACAATATTCGTGAAGCCATTGGTGAAATACAGCTGAACACAATCGATAATGTGTTTAAAAATTCGACTGATCGTGTAGGCTACTGCATGGCCAGCCGAGGCAGCCATTTGAATAAAATTATTTTCCATTATTAACCGGAAGGATTGTACTTTCAAATAAAAAAAGAAATTTGAGAAAATATTTAGTAGTTTTTTTTTCATAGCATTTTCAAAAAAAAAATTATTTGGCGGACCTTATATTTTTCCAAAAAAGCATCTTTTTATTAAGAATTTTGTTTCCAATTACAATTATAAATAATGGATATTATCAGCCAATTAATTGCCTGTCCCCAAATGTGTGAGATAAAGTAACGAGATTATCATGGAGTACTATCCGATATTGATCACAGCTTCTCGGAAGTTGCCAAAAATTTACGTAGTGTAGCACTGGCAGCAGAATAGACTGATTTCAAGATTAATGTCGCGAAGACGACAACTCACCGTACTAATGCGACATCTCAGGAATAATTGGTACGCTTAAGATTCTGGGATCTGGATGATCTTGAAAATGTTATATCCATAAGTGAAGGCTTAAGCCATGATATTGATAATTGTCTGCAGAAAGCCGGGGTAGTACATTTGATCGATTAATTTCAGTTTAAAAATAGCCGATATTATCTACACGTACAATAATATTTATGTTCAATGTAATCGCGAAATCTACTCTGTTATATGACTGCTAAGCATGGAACGCTGACACTCGCGACAAGCAAAAACTACAAGTGTTTGTGAATAGCTGTCTGCGCAAGATGCTTCGTATTTACTGGCCAAAAACTGTAACTAAACATATTCTCTGGTAGAGAACAGGTCTGAAGCTCTTAGCGATTGGCAATGAATTGGCCATAGCGTTAGAAGGGAATCAAAAGATATCTATAGAACCAGAATTGTCATAGAGTGGAGTCCGCAAGGCAGCAGAAGATGATAACTTCTAGGCCATATATGAAGAAAGCCGAGGTAACCAGCAACGGAAGGAGTTGAGCTTAGGTCAAGGCATTGGATCAAAATAGAAAAAGAATTTTTAAGGCCGATCCTTTTGGGATCGAGTGATAACAAAGTTTCCAGAATAACACCCGTGTGGCGGTCACATCGTTCCGATTTGAGTATTACCCGATATTACAGATACTTTACGTAGTAATTAGTTTTTGTTCAGTAATATGGGTTAGGCTTGTTACCGTAAAATCTACTTTTTCAGAGGATGATAAATCACACAATTTTAGAAAAAAATAATGATGGTATGTCATTACAACGCTGGAATCTAATAATTTGCTCCGCAGCAGTGCTATTGTTTATGTTGATAGGCTACCGATTAATTATACCAAACTACTTAGGAGCTTGCAGTGGCTTATTTCTGATTTGAGGCTGTCAATAGCCTTAATAGCCGATAATCTTACCTACTACGATGAGCAAAGCTACAAGATATTATCTGATATGCAAAACTGTAGGAATTTCAATCAAGCAACGACTTCTAAATATCAAATTATTGTCTCCTATGTGAATAGCAATGTGCTAATCATACATATGTCACTGTGGTAAAGAAAACTTATTATTTTGTCCTGCATCTGTTAGATAAACAAACGCTAGTTTCTGAGCTTGAACTCTTGAGTAAAAACGGAATATCTCTACAAAATCTGTTAATATTCGTATCTGAAGAGCCTGACAGAGTATGCCAAAATGTGTTGAAGATACAAACTGACCAAGTCTTTAAAAAGACCATAATATGCTATTATCTTCAAGGTTAATATAACAAAATATTTATTTTTTATATATTTTTTTCACAATTCACCATCGCCATCTTTTATAAAAAAAAATTCATCAAAAATTTTAACGTTAAGTAGATTTTTATACCAAATAAACTTTCAAAAACCATAAAGCTTCAAAGACGTTTTAATGAGCTTTTTAACTAAAAATTTTGCTAAAGATACTGTAAAGTTCACTTTCAACAGAAATGTTATTTTTATTACAAACTTTTACAACATAAACTCAGTAGCTGTTATTCAACATTACGAGCTGTGATATGTTTTATCATAATCTCTTACACTCTCTCTTTAACAAAAAAAAGCTTTTTTAATAGTTTAGTTTTTATTGTTTCATAGCCTGTGAACACCATGAAAGAGAGAACAGATAAAAGGCCAAATTATATCGAAAGAGATTATGTAGTGATAAGAAGAGAGCGCTAGAGAGCTTAATAAACATGTGAGTATTACACAAGGCACCACTTATTACTGGAGAAAAGACATGTAAATAAAATGTCAAGAAATGTCACAAAAAACAGATAAGAAATAGGGTTGCCAAAGTAAAAGGGTACAATTTAAATGATTTATGAAATCACATAAAATATATGAAATTTTAATATGTGAGTTTGAAATTATTTTCTTCATCAGCTAAAAAATTTTAGTTTTTTTTGTTTTTTTTTTTTCTAATTAAATTTTAAATGCAACTCTGTAGACATCATGTTGTAGAAATGAAATAAATCGATTTCACCATATATTTTCCTTAGCAAAAAGACCTGCGCATTATGCTGTATTTGCAAGACAGGAATATGGCAAAGCTTTTTTTCAGTAGGACTATCATTGGCTGTATTACCAACAAACGCTTATGAACATCGACCGTGAACGTTTAAAATAAAAATACTAAATTAAGATATTTTTGCTGCACTTATCTAGAAAAGAAAAGGTGATTGAAAGAGAATTTTTGTTTTTCGAAGTGATATGCTAAAAAGTGTAGAAGAATATTAAAAATTCAAAATTGTGCAAAAAAAAGAAGAATTTTCAAATAAAAGAAAAAAATTACGCTTAAATTAAATAAAATCTTAAAAATAGAGTGAGATTTTGTAGTAAAACGAAAAAAAATTGTGTATCAGCATTAAAAGGCTATAATTTTCTATATTCGGGGGATACATGCTAAACGAAGAATACCTGAAGAAAAAAAATATACAAAACGGGGCCAAGCCAAGTAAAGGAATTCTTAAGAATTTCATTATTACAAATATTATGAAATAATATACTTGCAACAAAGGAATTATAAAATAATTATAAATTAAAACCAACACAAAGTGTTTATATATGTATAAGCCAGGAAAAGCAAAGAACGCAACTATTTCTAAATAAATATAAAAAAAAATATTGATTTTTTCCAATCATATTTCATATTAAAAACTAGCAATGATATAACAATATACGTAAGAGTAGTATAAGTCAAAAATTAAAATTATTTCAAAACGTTTCAAAAACCGTTATCGAAAAATATACAGTAAGAATTAAAATTAAATTTTTTTTAATTTTATTTATAATTATTATTCATTATAAGGGTAAAAATCTATATTATTCTCTTTGGTCAACTACATTTTGCCAAATTTTATGTCATATTTGAATTTCTTCCAAGTTTTCTTTTAACGCTTGAAAGGAAGAGTCATCATCATAGTCGTATCAAGAAAAGAAACCAATATCTACACAAAGAACAAAAAAATTGCTTTTTTTAATGTCTTCTCCAGAATTACAAGAAGAAGGAAAAATATGTAAAAAAAAAGAAATCTTAACATAAACACTTGAAACATAAAGCTTTTACTCTCACTCTCTATAAAAGCACAAAATATAAAACTCGTACTTATATTTTATTTCTCCAGCTTAAATACACACACACACACTCTCTCTCTCTCTCTCTCTCTCTCTCTCTCTCTCTCTTCAAATCTGTGTTACTTTTATATACGCTCTCCCTTTTCTTATTAGCAAAACCACACAACATACACATTTTTTTCTGTAGCAAAAACAAATAGAGAATTTACAATAACAATAATAATAACAACAATAACAACGTAAGAAAACCATGAAATTTTAACCACTTCTTCCTTTTAATTTTCTAAGCACACATATACACACACACACGCTTACAAAACATTCAATGAAATTTACAATAATAACAAATAAATGTAAATATACACGTACGTACATACAACAAAAGTACTTGAAGCAAGAACATAATATTAAAGAAAATTGTACGAAAAGAAAACCTCTAAGAGAGAATATAAAACAACAACAACAACAACAACAACAACATTCAAAAAATAGAAAAAAAACACAAACGCCGACATACATAAACATTTAACAACATTGTTATTGTTGTTTGTTTTTTCTTGCCATACATTTGTGCTCTCCATTTACATGCTGCTTTTGCCAATTGTATCGATTTCATGACGTTGTTTCTTTTTCTAATATTTTTTGTTGTTTTCGTTTTTTATGTAGTATTACCAATATCTCTTTATGTTTTTTTATGTTTGCCCCTAAATACACATCGTTGCCTTCATAAATATCCTAAAACATGTTTTATTTTCGTCGACTTTTTGCGTTTTCCATAAAAATTTTTGGGACAAAAAACGAATTCAAGTAATTTTCTTTAATCAATAAAGGCAAAATAAGAGATGAAGACATAGAAAAATATCGACCAATTTTAAGAGAGAGATATCAAACGTGTTTAATTATCATAAAAGACGTGATTTTTAAGTTAAATATTTAGAAGTCTTCCGTTTCGGTATAAAAAAAAAAAAAAAATTATAAAAAAAATTAATAATAAAATCATCATTATCATTGTACCGACCAGAAACTATTACTGGACGCTGCAGCCCATGGAATCTATTGTGCCCTTTTTGGTCTATAGTTTGTACAACAGACCAGCTGACTTCCAAATGAAGACCAGCAGATCTGAAACCATAATGGTGGATATGTCTCCCAGTAAGACCCTAAATCCACCTAAACATTTCCATCTGTGTCTGACGCATATAAGCAAAGTCTACAAATATTCACATCCGTGGATACCACCAAAGCCCAAAAACTCATCTGTGTGCTTTCCGTATTACTTCTATTCAACGACTGACTAAGATTAGACGACAAAGAAGAGAATAAGAGAGCTGGCTGGCTTTTAGAATTAAGCAAATTTTTAAAAATTTCTTACACAATTGAAGGATGTGACAACCTCTTCACAGTAAATAGCAAGAATGCCCTAAAATAATAAGAACTCCGTCAATTTCCAAGGGATTTTCAAAATCAAAGTAGGATTTTATTCTTAACTATACATTGGTTAGTTTAGATTATTCTGGCAGTGTTGCTATGCATTCATTAGTACAACATGATCCTTACAGCTTTTGCCTTTATCCGTCATGTAAATTATAGCAAGGATTTTGTCAAGAACGCCCGTTATAGGGCTATGCTTATCGTCGCATATTCTCCGAACAAGCCTCAAGTGGTGGCATGAAAGAGAGTGACAAAAAAGATGTTCCGTAGATTCAGTCTCCTCTTCATCATAGCAACTTTTGTAAAGATCATTATATGGTAATCCCAGCCCTTGAGCACATCTGCCCAATGATTAGTAACAACTCCTATAAGATTACTCTCATGTGCCTCAATAGTTGTCCAGTTCTTAGTTCAAATGTGGCCAAATCCTTCTCGCCTTAAAGTAGGTGGGCTTTTATTTCCATCGCCCGTTCGCAATTTGACATAATTTACGTGATACCAGCTGCCTATTCTCCCCAGAGAAGCACTGATGTTCACAATCGATCTGTTGAAATCCAAAGTAGTATTTGTCTCCATAAGTTCATCACGTCTTCGAACCCATATATGGATCACCATTAAGTGTTTCGCTATATCATCCAAAGACCTCCAGCATTTATTAACAAATTTTGACGTGTTATGCATACCTCAGGGATCTTATGTAAATACGGAGATATCCCTCTTGAATATCCGTAATACCGGACATATCGCGCGCATATATTTCTGGTGATCTTCTTTGCAAATCAAAAACTTAAAATTGGTTAATATTCAGCTCAGTCATTAGCTTAGAAGTGTCTGAAGGTACGACAAGTCAATTTTCTGTAGTTATTAGTTTTGTATAAAAAATTTCTCCGAATTCGACGTTTAACGTTTCATAGAAGTATGTGAGATAAGAGTGCCAATCCAAACATTTAAATAAATTTTCAGATTTTTTGTTAAAAACTTGTACGAAAGATAGTTAGTAAGTTAGTTTGAACGGGTAGCTAGACACTGGTTCGACTTACTTGGTTCCCATACTGATCCCACTGTGATAGCCATAGAAGTTAGCGTCCTAATATCCAAAAGATTCGGATACTGACATACAAAATGTTCGACATTATTCTCCTCTTTCTCATCCTGACAACTCCAACAGTAATCATTGAACGGTAGACCCTCTCCTAGCATGCGCACCAGCCATCCAGTGCCTAGTGATAACAGCCACTAGCCTATGTCGCGGCAATCTTCAGATAGACTCCGAACGATCCCGATCGGGCTAGGTTTGTTTTGATACAAAGCACGTGGTCTCAATTTCCCACGGTATCTGTGCCCTACCAACCATGTATCGCAGAACCAGAAGTCTGCAAAAGGAAAGTGACATCTTAACTTGGTGATCAATCCCCTCGTTTCCAAGGAGAGAGCCTTCCCTCGCCAGTTCGTTCGACACACAATTCCCTGGGGGTGTCAGATAATCTCTAGCTCTGAATGTTTCCCCATCTCGTTTAGAGACGCTCGGCATTCACATACCAGTCGTAATATCTATCTAAAAACACCGGAAATGCCCTGATCGTAGCCTTTCTGACCTTACAGATTCAGGTATCAACATCAAATACCCAATGGTGGTACATCAACCAGTCCACTGCCATCTTTATCGCCTAGACCTTCGCTTGTAAGATACCATCGTGGCCCGGAAGGATAGCAGAAACCAATTTTTACCTACTTTGAGACGCCCGACAGTCACATACTAGTCGTGATGTCGAGTAGACACCAGAGAGTGTCCTGATCGTAGCCTCTCTGGCCTTACAGATTCAGGTATCAACATCAAATACCCAATGGTGGTACATCAACCAATCCACTGCCATCTTTATCGCCTAGACCTCCGCTTGTAAGACGCTTTAGTGGTCCGGAAGGATAGCAGAAACCAATTTTTACCCATTTCGTGGTAAAATTTATTTTTAGTTTTTAGTTTACTTCTTGTAGAATATTCCGTATACATTGACCTTTTCACTCTATGGAGAGGACAAAGTCTCTTCTCAGGTTTGAAAAGGGCATTTTATGATGGGCACCCTGTTCATGGCTATTGTAGCGGCTGTTCGTATAAGGAGGATGAGGAAACAGTATAGTACGTTTTTTGCAACTGCTCGGCTCTATGCGAGCTAAGACTAAGACACCTGAGTATATGTTACTTATAAGATGTGGACTGTTTTAGGTATGTGTCGATCTGTTGGCTCTCGTGAATGACTTAGGAACAGAATTTTAGGGTTTTCAAGAGGGAAAGCCCCAATTGGTCTTTGCGGCCTCTGTCATGCGTTTGTTCCCTGTGGAGTAGGACCTCCAAATGAACTCGCAGATAGCCCACTTAACCTGACCTAACCTAGTTCCCGAGCTTAAAAGTTCAATTGAATAATTGTATTTAAGGAAACTATTCTTACATTTTATAGTGTACTCAACCTTTAAATAACTAAGACCGCCTAAAAAAACAGATTTAAACGAACTCAGCAAAGAGTAAAAAATTATCAAACTTACAGTACCTATTAAAATTCAAGCAATACAGTAGTTCGGCAGAAATGATCATTGTTTTTTATGCAAAAAGGGCAAAAATTACTTGTGAAAATTTAGTGAAATTAAAACTAGAAAAATTACTAGAAATTAAATTATTTACTTTCATAATATGCAGATATACAGGTAAATCAAACAACGATTTGGTTTCAAAGGAGATTTTTTAACACCATCACTACCTTTATTTGGTTCTGGAGCTTTCTAGGAGCATTTTCTTTAGAAATTAGAGCTCAAAGTCGTAATTTCCAGCAGAACACTATTCTATAATAACGATTATTGCCACAATTTAATGCGTATTTCAAACTCAGGTACTTAAGGGTCAATTCAATTAATTAATTTATTTTTTAAGATAAGATTTAACTTCATGAAATTGTCAAATAAAAATAAAAAACAAATTCTGGTTTCAAAATATTCATAGAAATTAACATACCTGGGGGCTAATTTTGGCATTCGTATACGAATGAATTCTTATTCGAACTATCGAGTGTTTGCCTATTTGAAATCCTGTTTTTCGATCACAAATAAAATGAATCGAAATTTCTAATGATGGCTTTCGATATCGAACAATAATTCGAACGTAAGCTTGCGAGTGTTTACACGTAAGCAAAAAAGCTTTCGAAGTAAACTTTTTTTTCAAAATAAAACTGATTAAAAAAAGGTGGTTGAAAATTCATTTGGGAAAACTTAATATATTGAGATATTTTTGGTCGAAAGTACAAAAAATAATTCAATGCAAAAGGAAATAGGAACTTTATGGCAAAGCAAACAGACTTAGCAACAAATTTAATGCGAAAAGCAAGAGATAATCAACTTTCGAACAACCTTACGCTTAAATTTAAAGCCTAAGGTCCATCAATAAAAGATATCAAGTCGTAGTACAAGGTGACATACATACAAAGAAAAATTATTTTTTCTCATTTTTAGTAATAAATTTTTATCAGATATACGCTGATCAAGAATAAATATAGATGGTGGATCGAATGAAGAGCAAAAAGCAGGAAGCAGGCTAAGATGTCTCTGGCGAAGGTCTAAAATATGTTAAAAGTTTTCAATCGCTTTGAAAAGTCTAATTTGAAAAGTCCAAAAAAAGACAAAAAATTGTTTTAACCTTCGTGAGATTTAAATCTGTGTTGCTTGTCTACTGTTCAAGTACTACATCACGTCACTTATTCATTTTTTTGATTTTATTTATTTATTTTCTGTTTACAATCAATTTAATAATTTTTTTAATATTGTTACGAAAGTCAAGTTCGGGAACAACTGTTGTTTGTTACATCGCTAAAATAAATAAACAAAAGCTGCAAGAATAACTATACGTGCTGTTTACAAATAAGCAAATCGACAACAATAAACATTAGCAGAAATAAAGTAAACAAAAGTAGAGCGGCAACAACAAAAATTAACAGCAAAGAAAACAAGTAACAGACAATAAACAAGCAACAACAAATACTAAGAGCTACATAAGAAACAAATGGAATCTACCTGAAATATCGAAAGGTTCGAGCGCTTTCGATATGAACAAAAATCAGTTTATTTGGTGTAAACTCAGTGAACATGTTTTTGATTTAAAGAGAGTTTGTTGGCTTGAACTCTGTGTGAAGAGAGTTTATAAGGGGTAAACACGTGAAGATAGTAGTGAAGTAAAACCAGTGCGGATAACCTCTAGTTGAAAGGGTTGTGATCGAACCTAAGGTAACAACGATCGGGTTGGAAGATCTTTAGAAAGCAAGTGCTGTTTACAAAATTGTAAATAGACGGAGTAGTTACGAATTGAAATTGTTATTGCTTGAGAAAAGGTTACAAACAGTGGAGCACAAAACTGTGTTAAAATTTATTTTATTTTAACTGCAATCTACGAACTCATTAATACACGTTTTTAAAAAGTTAAAAACGTAACAATATTCTATCCAGTGTTGTAAAACAAATTGTTTTAAGCCCTTTACAATACTTAGGCTATAATTCTATTCGTTTCGTATCGAGTTACATCAATAGAATATTTTACGATATCGAAATATTTTTCGATTCGAACTTCATTTTGATCACGAATGCCAGAATTAGGCCCCTGTTGTGTCTTTCACTAAAAGGCAACTTTATTGAAATTAACTGCTAAACTAAGTGAGCAAACTAATGCATCTCATAGAACTGAATTAAAAACCGTCTTCCCATTTAGTAACGTTTCTGGACCTAATCTATTCACCTACCCTTATACTCACTGTATGTGAATGTATACGGCAACTAAGCCAATTTTTAACTTAACTGGGTTCGAATTATGTCTTAAGAGTCACATCCAAAGAAAAAAAAATATAAAGTTATTTTGTACTTTATTCTGTATACAAACACTGCTAGTATTTTACACAATATTGTACTCTATTAAGTGGATTTAAAAAGCTTGACATTTCAAGCAATTTTTTTAAAGGTTAAGCAAGCATTTGAAATTCATTTGATGATGATAGACATTTCGTTCGTTATTATTTTTATTTTTCAATTACAGTCAATATTTAATATTTAGTGCCTTAAGAGCCAATTATTGTGATTTAAGAATCACAAACATACCATACAGTATTAGTATGATCATATTCCCAAGTAAGAATTTATGAATTTTAATCAAAGAATTCCTTATAAAATATTTTCTTTTAACAAAAAATATTTTCTTTTTTCTATTTAAATGCAAATCTTAATAGAAATCAAAAACAATTTTAATGTCAATATAAAAATAGTACAGCCCATTAGGCATTACTAACCATTGAACAAATTTTGTCATAAAATTCAACAATGTAAAGGAGCACATCTTAACCACAGTTATGGCCAGTAGCCCACAAATATTATTTTGTTATATTTACTCGTAAATGCATTTTCGAAATGAAAAAAATAAAATCTAATCCTTTAGGGAATAAAATTTATTGTAAATCGATGTGTTTTGCTTATCGTTGTTCTCTCAAAATGCTTCTTAATGCGAATACATCAAGCGGAAAATTAGTTTTTCTTGGTAAACTCGTTGCTTATTTTTATTACAAGTGGGTGTCTATTCAATTTATATTTTTGTTAAAAGACGCCATTCAAGCGATTAAGGGAACTATTGATTAAATCTATATTACAATTTTCAAATTTATTTTAGTGTAAGAAAACAAAAGTCATGGATAAAAATAAACGCACACAAATGCTTAAGCCGTTTAATATATAAATAAACAACCTATAGTTGGTTTTTTTCAGTAATGCAAAGGATTTAATTCTTTTTAATTAAAGGAAAACAATTTTTGTTGTATTATGGAGACTATCACGAAGAAAGTTCTTTTGTTATCTTTTAGAGATTTATTTGAAACTTGGAGCACATAGTCGATATATTACAGTTTAAGTTAAACAAGTAAAAAAAATAGGTTCTCGGTTTCTTCAGAGTTCACATAGCTGATCTCTTCACTGCTGCTATGGAGCATAGAAAATTTGAAAAAAGGTATTTTAATAGCATTTTTTAGCTTTGAAATTATTGAATGGAGGTGTCTTCAATTAACAACAGCCTATTGTCTTTAAGCTGTTTTAACCCGATTCCTGTCTTCCTTTTCCTTTCTTTTATATCAAAAACCCTTATTCTCGGATTTAGATAAGCAAAACTTATTACTATTTTTTTAAGCTGTTTTAACCCGATTCCTGTCTTCCTTTTCCTTTCTTTTATATCAAATTCACTTATTCTCGGACTCAAGTAAGCAAAACTTATTACTTTTTTGCTATCTACACATATCAGCGGCCTCTTAATCTAAACAAGTAAGCTAATGCTCTATCAATAACCTTAACCACCATCTACATACTTCACAAATAGCTTTCTTTTAAAATTATTTTTAGATTTTCAAATCATATACATTATATCTCAGAAGACTCAAAAAAACGTTTTTTAATTGTGATTAAGAAAGCTAGACCCGCAAACAGAAAGTGAATGTATTTATGTGGATTTAACAGAAACCAGAATTGAAAGCAACCTGTTCAAGCAATAATGTTTTTAATGATCATATATCCTGGGAAATTCACATATATTACAAACGGTTTGCCAAAAATTAACGCAATTTTTAAATTTCTCCCCATCTGTACAGTAAAGTGTTGTACAGTAGAGCCCAAATTAAGCAGCCATAAGCAACCATATTAGAAAGATGACAGCACGTCCTGGTTCAAATTAAACAGCCATATTAGAAGGATGGAAGCCTGTTTCAGTGTAAATTAAGCACTCAAAAGCAGCCTTTGTAGAAAGGGTCCGCCAAATAAATTTTTTGTTTTGAAAAAAGGGCGCAAAACATCGAGTGTAGCTTCAGCTGTTTGCCATGTAGCGCCGTCCTCTTGAAACCAAATGTTGCTAATATCCTCCTCTTCAAGTTTTGTGAACAAAGATTCGTTCAACATGGCCCGATAACGATCGCCATTGACTGTAACGGCCACTCCTTGCTCATTTTCGAAGAAAAATGGCCCAATTATGCCTCTGGACCAAAATCCGCACCAAATAGTGATTCGTCTTGGGTGTATCGGCAGGTTTTCTGCGCCCCAAATGCGATAATGTTGCTTGTTTACATACCCGCTAAGATCAAAATGAGCTTCATCTGAAAAGATGATTTTTTTGGCAAAATCGGCATCTTCTGTAAGTCGATCGCAGGCCCACTTAGCGAAGCGAAAAAAGCGTATACACAACCATATTCATTCAGTGGAAGGATAAAACTAATTATCTGTCAAATCAGACATGAGCTAAGTGTTACCATTCACGAAATAAGCACTTGTTGACAAAAAAACGTTAGATGGCGGACCCTTTTTAAATTAAGCACCCATAAGCAGCTATAGTACAAAGATGGGAGCACGGTTTGATACAAATTAAGCAGCAATAAGCAGCCACAATAGAAAGATGGCAGCCCATTCTGGTCCAAATTAAACAGCCATATTAGAAGGATGGAAGCCTGTTTCAGTGTAAATTAAGCACTCAAAAGCAGCCTTTGTAGAAAGGGTCCGCCAAATAAATTTTTTGTTTTGAAAAAAGGGCGCAAAACATCGAGTGTAGCTTCAGCTGTTTGCCACGTAGCACCGTCCTCCTTAAACCAAATGTTGCTAATATCCTCCTCTTCAATTTTTGTGAACAAAAATTCGTTCAACATGGCCCGATAACGATCGCCATTGACTGTAACAGCCGCTCTTTGCTCATTTTCGAAGAAAAATGGCCAAATTATGCCTCTGGACCAAAATCCGCACCAAATAGTGACTCGTCTTGGGTGTATCGGAATGTTTTCTGTGCCCCAAATGCGATAATGTTGCCTGTTTACATATCCGCCAAGATCAAAATGAGCTTCATCTGAAAAGATGATTGTTTTTTTGGCAAAATCGGCATCTTCTGTAAGTCGATCGCAGGCCCACTTAGCGAAGCGAAAAAATCGTATACACAACCATATTCATTCAGCGGGAGGATAAAACTAATTATCTGTCAAATCAGACATGAGCTAAGTGTTACCATTCACGAAATAAGCACTAGTTGAAGGAAAACGTTAGATGGCGGACCTTTTATAAATTAAGCACCCATAAGCAGACATGGAAGAAAAATGGGAGCCTATTTCAGTATAAATTAAGCACCCATAAGCAGCTATAGTACAAAGATGGGAGCACGGTTTGATACAAATTAAGCAGCAATAAGCAGCCACAATAGAAAGATGAAAGCCCGTTTTGGTACAAATAAAACAGACATATAAGAAGGATGGGAGCCTGTTTTAATATAAATTAAGCACCATAAAGCAGCCTTTGTAGAAAGAAGGGAAGCCAGTTTAGTATAAATTAAGCACCTATAAGCAGACATAGAAGAAAAATGGGAGCCTATTTCAATATAAATTAAGCACCCATAAGCAGCTATAGTACAAAGATGGGAACACGGTTTGATACACATTAAGCAGCAATAAGCAGCCACAATAGAAAGATGAAAGCCCGTTTTGGTACAAATTAAAGAGCCATATAATAAGGATGGGAGCCTGTTTTAATACAAATTAAGCACCCTAAAGCAGCTGTATTACAAAGATGGGAGTCCGTTTTGGTACGCATTAAGCAGCTATAAGCAGCCATAGTAGGAAAAAGAGAAACCGTTTCAGTATAAATTGAACACAAATAAGCAATCGTAGTAGAAACATAGGAGCCTGTCTTAGTTTAAATAAATAAAATATTCTGTGAAAATTTGAAATCGATATCTTAATTTTAACATGTATTTCCGCTCTCTAAATTAAAGAAAAAGAAAAAAACTCTTTAAAGTGCTGTGTGCATACAAATAAAAGTCTTTAATCGTTAATCATTAAAAATTTTAGTTTTCTTTTCATTAAACATTCCACATAAGCACTATTCTATAGCTACTGCTCCATTAAACGCATGCAAAACGAGTTATACAATAGTTGTTACCGTAATAGAAAAATAAAAACAACTTTTATAGTGACGTTGTTTTGAACACCAAAATTGTTTACTCAAAATAAAACTCACCCTTTATTGTATCATTTGCCCTAATACCGTTCTATGCTAATAAAGGAATTTTATTTTTATATTTATGGAAATACAAAAAAATCCAATCAATATGAAAACAGAATTTATCAAATGGACAAAAAATGACAACAAAATAACACAGAATGATAGATAAGATAATGCTTATGATAATAAATAAATAATAAAAATATGACGAGAATAGTAAAAAAAAAAAATTATTGACTAAAAATAATTTCAAACGTCGTACTAAAAATATGGCAGGGGATAAATGGCTTAACCTGTATCAACCAGAATGTGTAGTGTAGCCACAGTTGTTGTCTTGCACTGAAATTAGGTTATGATTTCATTTTGAAACATTTTATCATTTTGTGTTTTTAAATCTAGTCAAAAAACAAGAAAAGAAAAAAATATTATTCGAAACATTTTTTGTTGTTCTTGGGCTTCATCTTTTTATCTTGGCATTTTCATATACAAAGAGAAAAAAGAAATTAATTTTTCCCTGTAAATGCGCAGAAGTCAAATTATTATGCTCACATAGAAGCTAAAATGGCAGAAAAGAAAATTAAAGAATTAAAAATATGAATGGAAAAGAGAATGAGAGAAAGAGTGTGTGCATAAAATAAAATATAAAACGAAATTAAATGACATCCCAAGTGTCAAAATAAATTTCATGGACTTTTAAAGGCTACTTGCTTGCCACCACTAATGCTCATACTGTACTCAATGCAAAGTGAGTTCACCAAGAAAAAAAACCAACAATTTTTATGTAAACATGGCGAAATTACACAATTGTAGGCGTATAAACCAACACACAATATTTTTTTACATATGTGTGTGTGTTAAAGGCCCTCTGCATAATAAGCAAATACTGAACACAGTTACACACAGTAAACAACCAAAAAAAAAACGAAAAACGAAAAATAATGTTGCCTACTTTGCAGCGTTGGCTATCATTTTATTGCAAATAACAAATACAAGGTGAATTATCATTTTTATATATTTTTCCCCCTGATCCAACCTTTTACATGCAAAGAAGAAAATTGAAATATTTAATCCGTACACGCTCTTTATGTTTAAAAAGAATATAAATTTAAAATGTCACGATTAACTGAAAATCAAAAACAAAAATTAGTTTAAACCATTTTTAACAAAACCATTGTAAAAGGAATTTTACCACAAAGCTTTATTAATAATGAGTACAATATGTGCCAAGCTTAGAAAGGTTATTAGATAATCTTATTTACAAAATTATTTAATTTATCCTTACAAAAGATCTATTTATTATGAGTTAAGTTCTAATTGAAGTTAAGCAAAACGCCTAAAAATATTTTCACTTTTAAAAATGTTGTAATACGCCTTTAGATTGTTTTTCCCAGTGAAAAGAGACTTAACTTAGAAGGCCCTAGGTGGGTATAACTGCTACTGCATATATATAATTAATTCCCATAACATTCTGTGAAGGAACATGGGGACTTTTATTAGTCAATGAACTGCACCCGATTCTATTTTTAAACTCATTGAAAGGGATCTACAGTTTAACAACGGCTCCGAACGGCAAATGCATTTAGAGAAGTTTTCAATAGTATTTATACTCATAACCAGTTACTAGCTAATGTTATGAAGTGATACCGCTGTCGAAAAACTTTTTTTTTTAAGATGGTCTGGCGTGGTATTGAAGCGATGACCTTCTGGTTGGTAGACGGGTGTCTTACCTATCATACCACAGCGGCTACTGGATAGATTTACGAAAAAACCTGGCTATCTTTCTACACAAAATTTCGGCAGAAAATCGTTGATGGCTTGGAAGCATTCTGTGACCGTGGTACATAAAAGTTTACTTCTCTGAGTATGAAAATGAATTCGAAAGTGTAAACAACACTTGTCTAGACTAACCCAAGACCATTTTTTCAAAGAAAACCTGGCAAAATATGTTTTTTTTTTAGGCGAATAGGGCATCTGCTCACAACACGTACCCACATGCATGTTGTTGAGGCAGCAAAATGAAATGGAAAGTTTTTTACTTGATTAGAATTCCATGGGCCAAATTTTGGGTGCTAACCAGCAATGCGGCATCATAACCAAATTGAAAGCTGCGGTTATTTTTGTATGAGTCGATTACAGAATAAGTCTGCTTAAAATATATTCATAACAATTTTTTCCGCTTATTTTTATTTATGGAGATTCATCTCATTATTAAAGCAAAAAAATGTAATCGTAAGTAATTTACTTAAATCTCTAAAGCTAATTTGCTAAAGTGCAGCTATAATATTCGACGCCGACTATATTAGTAGTTGTGTAGCTTCATGTTGCCTATATATTGTTATGTTTTCACCTTTTAAAAACGTTCAATGTTATGAGTTCGTAGATTGTTTTTTATTCAGTAATATTTTATTTAACACAATTATGTGCTTCACTCCTTATACCCTTCGTGTAAAACAATAAGAACTACTACACAGATCTTTCTACCTAAAGACCTTTTAACCCGATCGTTCTCACAACTTAGATTCGACCTTTGTATTTCACGACCTTTTCAACCAGAGTTTATAAACACTAAACTCTCTTTACACTGATCTTATATCAAATAAACTGGCTGCTGAGTAAGCAATACTTCGAAAGCTCTCGAACCTCTCGATATTTCAGGTAGATTTCATTTCTTTACATTTTTTCCTTCAGTTCTTATGCAGCGATCTGAATGTAAACATCTTGTTTGTTTCAATGCTTATTGTGTTGTTGTTGTAGTTAATTTTTATTTGTAAGCAAGTACGTCGTTGTTTTTAAGGCTTTTGCTTATTTTTTTAACAAACGACAGCGGTTCCCAAACTTAATTTAAGCAATTATACCAAATTTTTATGCAAGTATGAGTTATATTTGTACGTCATTAATAAAATATCACTAATACGTACGTACGTACTTTACGTAGTAGTGCCATGCCATTAATTTTTTTTTTTAAATTATATTTCTGAAACGAAAATTTTGTAGCCTGACTTAAAGGTAATTTTATTGCGGATTTTTTTTTTTTTTTTTTTTTTGGTTTATTCAATAAAATAATTTATATTTGAGTTACGCCAAATTATGTTGTGCATCCTCCTCTATTTTTGAAATAACGGTATATCTCGCAAACAAAAGCTAACTTAAAAAACCGGTTTGTAACACTACACTCAGCGTACTTGAAGGTTCTGTACCTGCCAGGTTTCGCGCTTGTCGATTTTTTTAAACCACCACAGTGTAATCAACAAACAATAGTAATTCTCAAATAATGTTTCATCTTTAATTTGAAAGGTAATTTTATTGCGGATTTTTTTTTTTTTTTTTTTTTTGGTTTATTCAATAAAATAATTTATTTTTGAGTTACGCGAAAATATGTTGTGTATCCTCCTCTATTTTTGAAATAACGCTATATCCCGCCAACAAAAGCTAACTTAAAAAACCGGTTTGTAACACTAGACTCAGCGTACTTGAAGGTTCTGTACCTGCCAGGTTTCGCGCTTGTCGATTTTTTTTAAACCACCACAGTGTAATCAACAAACAATAGTAATTCTCAAATAATGTTTCATCTTTAATTTGAAACGTAATTTTATTGCGGAATTTTTTTTTTTTTTTTTTTTTTTTTTGTTTATTCAATAAAATAATTTATTTTTGAGTTACGCGAAAATATGTTGTGTATCCTCCTCTATTTTTGAAATAACGCTATATCCCGCCAACAAAAGCTAACTTAAAAAACCGGTTTGTAACACTAGACTCAGCGTACTTGAAGGTTCCATACCTGCCAGGTTCCGCGCTTGTCGGTTTTTTTTAAACTACCACAGTGTAATCAACGAACAATAGTAATTCTCAAATAATGCTTCATTTTTAATTTGAAATTTGATTTATTCGGCAATTAAAACGAAGCTACTTTCACTGCGAACCTTAACTTACTGTTTTATATTAAGAAAATTTAAGAATATAGGGTGCAGAACTATGTATGCAATGTTCGATTAATTTTAGATCATTTTTCTTTTTTAACCTAAGGCTCCATTTAAGCACATAAACAAAATTAGATTCAACCTCAAAACGTTTTAAAGGTTTTTGAAATTTTCTATACACTTTATAGTAAGATTTTTCATGAGATAAGTTTAAATTTTTTTTTTTTTTTTTTTTGTAAGATAAAAAAGTGTTTTTAAGTACTTTATATTGAATAAAGGCGTGTGAGTTGATTTATACCTTTTGTGTATATTACACATATTTAAGTACGTGTGTATGTTTGTATAGAGGAAAGCATGCATTTAACGTACCTTATTTATATATTATTTACATACACACACAACACCACAGTTTTTTCGGCCCATTTGAATATATACCGGAGACTACTTGTCTGCGTTGAAATAAGTACATTTTGCCCACTTTATATAATACCTACTCAAGAACAATAGAAAAGAAAAACAAATTAAATACATGCTAAAGCAAATATGTATCTGTGTAATATTTTATATATGTATATAAATTTTGTTATTACAACAAATAGAAAAAAACAACAAATAGAAAAAAAGTAGCATTTATTTAATAGGCCAACCAGTGTATTTATTACAATTCAAAATGAATACACAAAAAAAAATACTGAAAATGTATCTGCAAACATAGTCTATGTCTTTATGTGTTTGTGCATAACTATGTATGTACATATATATTTGGGATTTATTTTAGTTTTCAAGCCAAATGAACTAAAGAGAGAGAGAGAGAGAGATACTATTTGTCAAACATATTCATTATAATAGTAGAGAGTAGAGTATGCCATAGAAAAATATAAAAAGAAAAATCTGTTTAAATTGCCTTAATATTGCCAAGTGACACATTTTCCTTTTTCATGAAGGAATCGTGTTCCTTTTTGTGGAGTCATTAAATTAATGTAAAAGAAAAATAGGCTTAAAGTGCAGATTTAGGTACAAGTACTTTGCGGCAGTATGTACTTTATTTGCCCATTCATTGAAGTTGACATGTTAAGTACTTTTCGAACAAGAATGCAGCAATGTGTTGTTGTTACACACAAATATGATTTGCAAACTTTGTTTTTGCTCAACAACTTGATTTTAAGCCTCATTAATTTTGCAAAAAAAATAAAAACTAATTTAATAAGAAATGCGTAAAGTTATTGACACAATTATAAAAACTATTTCTTAGTTTTTAAAAAATTTATGAACTTTTTTGTCATATACAATGTGAAATAATAAATCCTAAAAATATATAAAAATGTATTTAGTAAAAGAATTCAATTTAGAAAAAGCTTAGCATGCAGACGAGAAGAATTCCAATGCAGCACTTACATGTCCGCTACTAACCATAAGTAAGGTCTTACCTTAACAAACCCCACATTTCAGTAGTATCTAAGTAAGTTGTGACGTAAATATAGATTTTATTTGAAACCTGCTACGATGCGCAGCATTCTAGTTAAGGTGAAATTCTAACAAAGATTCAATGTTAGATGTAAACAGGTCACAATCGTATATAGTTAGAAATGATAAATAAAAAATGATACCAAATTTTGTTCTGAGCGTATAGTCAAAATAAAATTTTTAACAATGGGCTGTGTGTGGCCCAGGTTTAAGTATAGGCTGTACTCTGTGACAGTTGATGATTAACGAAAACTAAGTAATTATGGGCTTCGCTCAAGTCTGTATAATGTGGAAGAATTAAAAATGCTTATAACACTGTGCTAGTTGAAAAACCAAACAAGCATGACACTCGGCTGGTGAGCCTAATTCGAGTATACTGAATCTAATCCAATGTGTTTAATCTTGTTTTCGAGAAATACCGTTATTTCAAAAACAGAGGCGGTTATATGTACGTATGAGTGATATTTTATAAGTGGAGTAGAAATATTACTCATACGTGAGTACTTAAGCGGTAATGTAATCCCACTGTTCTTTTACCAAAAAAAAATTTATTTTTAGAATGACTGTACAGATTGAAGAAAAGTTTTAGCCTTAATTATGGGTAAAAAAAAGTGACAAATCCAAGCACAGTTTAATTATATTAACTAATGAAAGATCAGAACTAAATTTTCGTAAGTGAATAGAAATTTTTAGATTTTTAAATGATGAGAATTTATTATACGGTGCGACAAAAATGAACGGAGTTGAAAAAGCTGGTTTTCTAATAGGTTGCTCTCGAGTAGCACAAGGATTTGCTTTTGGAATTTTCAAAACACCGTCAGAATCTTGAGTTAAGGGTAAAAAACCGGTTTTTCGGACCTTCATGCACTTATAAGCTAATAACTTAGCTGCATATTACCCGATTTTAAATTTCTTTACGGATTTGGAAAGAAGAGATGCAGGCCTTTTAAATGATAGCCTTGATGAATCTTGGTGTATTTCTCAAGCAAATACATTTTTCATCCGACTTGTTCTATATTTTTCAAGTTTAGATGCGTTTTTGCTCACTATTTCCTATATAAACGTGCTATTGATGATGTTATGAATAAACTGAGACTTAAGGTTTAGAAATACGTTGAAACTTGTTGGAGTTATTAACCTTTTTCGCAATGCATTGCATAAAAAAATCATTAAATTTTCACCAATGGCTTCACGAATATTGTCCTTTAAAGCGTCAATTGTCTCTGGCTTGTTGGCATAACACTTATCTTTGACGGCACCCCACAAATAATAGTCCAACGGTGTCAAATCGCAGCTCCGAGGTGGCCAAACGACATCAGCTCTGCGGCTGACAATGCGATCTTCAAAAACAGAGCGCAAAACATCAAGTGTAGCTTCGGCTGTGTGGCACGTAGCGCCGTCCTGTTGAAACCGAATGTTGCTAATATCCTCCTCTTCAATTTTTCTGAACAAAAAATCGTTCAACATGGCCTGATAACGATCGCCATTGACTGTAACGGTCACTCCTTGCTCATTTTCGAAGAAAATGGCCCAATTATGCCTCTGGACCAAAATTCGCACCAAAGAGCGACTCGTCTTGGGTGTATCGGCTTTTCAATGTATGCGTGTGGGTTTTCTGTGCCCCAAATGCGACAATTTTGCTCGTGGACATACACGCCAAGATAAAAATGAGCTTCATCTGCAACATTACCATGATTTTCAAAGTAATGTCGCAATATTTCCCAGCGTTGTTCAAGCGTATACACAACCATATTCGTTCAGCGGAAGGATAAAACTAATTATCTGTCAAATCAGACATGAACTAAGTGTTATCATTCACGAAATAAGCACTAGTTGAAAAAAAAAAACATTAGATGGCGAACCCTTATGTATTCGTTGCGAAAAGTGTAGGATAACAAATTAAAATACATTTTATTTTACAGTTTAGACTACAGGGGACCGTAGCTTAGTGGGTAGTTTGATTATCTTCAACTACCACCTCAGATCTGTAACTCTACACTGAGCATATGATCTTGTTCAATTACCAGAATACAACTTGGCTTTAAATTTGTATTAAGCGTAAATGAAGGGCTAAATGCATTTGTAATAGACACAAGCTATTGTAGGTTTATAAGGTATATCTATATATGAAGCGTTTTCAGTTGAAAGCTAATAAAATTTGTAGCTATGAGAGTATTATTTTTCCATCAAGTTGTGCCATTACAAGGAGCAGTGTTATTTAAATAGATAATTATTAAGATTGATAAATACTCAGATTATTACTTTGCCATAGTTTATTCATGCTCTCCTCTTTCTAAGAAAGTGTAATGGAATTAAGGTGTGCATATGAAAATAAATTTTTTCAAGCATCAAGTTACTCCTATATACTCTTACGTTTTAACCTTTTATGAGTTCTTAGACTGTAGTTAAAATAAAATAAATCTTGTGTTTAGTTTTTCAATAAAATTCTTTATTTACACAGTTTTTGGCACCACTGTTTGTAACCGTTTTGCAAGCAATAGCAATTTCTATTTTTAATTACTCTTTCTGTTTACAACTTTATAAACAACAACAAGTACTCGACAGGTCTTTCTACTTAAAGGTCCAACCAACCCGATCGTAGTTATAAGTTATGTTCGATCACAAACGACAGTTCTTTCTACTTAAAGGTCTAACCAACCTGATCGTAGTTACAAGTTATGTTCGATCACAACCTCTTCAACTGGAGTTTAACCATTACTAAACTCTCTTCACACTGAGTTCAAACCAATAATTCATTCGCTGAGTTCACAACACATAAACTGATTGATTTTCGCATCCATGTGCTTTTTATACGGCTGAGTAAACAACGCTTCGAAGGCTCTCAAACCTCTCGATATTTCAGTTAGATTCCATTTCTTTCCCATACTTTCTTTTTAGTTCTTATGTAGCCATGCGAATGTAAACATCTACTTCTTTCAGCTCTTAATATTTGTTGTTGTTTGTTTTATTTTTATTTACTTTACCTCCGCTAATGTTTATTGTTGTCGTCTCCTGTTATTAGTAAACTGCTCGTATTGTTTTTTTTGCGGTTTTATTGATTCTGTTTAGCAATATAATAAACGCAGAGGTGTCGAACCCGATTTTCGTAATAATACATATAGTCATGCATAAAATAATAGGGACACTTATATCAAAATAATTAAAAATCCATTATAACCATTATTCATTTATCTATAAGATCTTATAAGCTGTCGGCTTGAATTTCGACAACGTAAACAAACGTAAATTGAGAAACAAATTTTGTACCGTATCTCAGTTGTAGAACATTTTTCTCTTAAGCTTTTAAGGAAAACCGCTACGTGTCCCTATTATCTTTCACATGACTATATGTGTATTAAGAAAAAAAATACTAGAATATACACATTGTTTTAGAGCGCATCGATCCTACGTCTTTTAATTTTGCCTGTTTTTAGCTCTATTTACCTGTTTCTATTTACTTTTAGGTATTTTTAATTTTTTACCTAGTTTTACCTGCTTTTTTTAAATACCTAAAAATAGGTAATTTAGGTATTTTTACCTGTTTTATTTTTTTTACCTAGTGTTTCCTGTTTTTAGCTGTTTACCTGTTTTCACCTATTCTTAAGTACTTTTACCGTTTTTAGCTAATATCACATAATTTTACCTATTTTTAGCTATTTTAACCTGTAAAGACCTGTGTTTAGGTATGTTTACTTTTATTACATTGCGCATAATAGTGTAGCACTCTCTCGAATAGCGCACATCTTTCTATCTATGTTTTAGAGATTTTGAAAAAGCCTTGAATACCGTAAAACACGATGTAATACTTTAGTAACTGGAATGCAAAGGAGTACCGAGCAAACTTATCCGCATTGTCAAAATTTTGTATGATGCTGCCACATGAAGAATTAAGCACGAAGAAGTAGCAAAACTTTCAAACATCTCGAAATAATAGACGAATTTCATAGGGACTATAGGGCAGTCCATGCGATCTGGCATATGCCAATGATATCTGCCTCCTTGCTTATAACCATGCAGATATAACTGGTATGCTGAACGATATCAAACAGTATACTGCGATAGCAGTGTTGTCAATTAACATACCCAAGATCAAGCTGATGCAGATAAGTAGACATAACGCCCAAAACAATTTCCGTAGGCAATAACTCAATAGATAACGTGGAAGCTTACTGCTATTTGGGTAGCCTAATTACTGCCAAGGGTGGAACAACTGAAAATATTAGATTTTTTTAGTAAAGCAGATATGTCCTTCACACATACGTACTTACATAGTAATGTAATCCAAGTTTTCTTTTGCCAAAAATTATATAAAATTATATATAAAACAACAGCGCAGATTAAAAAATAATTGTAGCCTTACCTAAAGGTAATTTTAATGCGGAATTTCGACTTTTTAATTTATACAATAGACTAAGTCGTTTTGAGTTAAATGGGTATATGTTGTGCAACCTACTTAAATTTCTAAATAAGAGTATAATTCGAAAACAAGACCTAACCTAATAAAATAGTTAGCAATACTGGATTCAGCATTCTCGAATTAGGTTTACTAGCAATTTGCCCTGCTTGTCGGTTTTTTTCAACTAGTAGGGTGTTATTGTTATAAAAACTATTTTTTCGTCTATACAATTGTATTCAAAAAAAAATTTTATTAAATGAATAAAAATAATTTTGTTTATCATTTAAAACTGTTCTAAAACTATAAGTTAAGAGTGAAATAGAGTCTTTTTTCATTTCTTCAAATGAAAAATTTATTTTAAATGTTTTTAATTTTTATTCAAATAGATTTCTAATATTATCTCTACTTAAGGTTTAAGCTAAACATACTTTGAAATAAAAACTCGTTGCTTTAATCTGTCCAACTCGTATCGCACAATTCTGTGCTGACGTAAATGCTTTTTACTCAAACCAATAGTTTTCTTAACGATTTTACTTATTTCCTTTGTCCATTTCCTTTTATTAGTA
The DNA here is from genome assembly GCA_023159175.1 of Wohlfahrtia magnifica. Lineage (NCBI taxonomy): Eukaryota > Metazoa > Arthropoda > Insecta > Diptera > Sarcophagidae > Wohlfahrtia > Wohlfahrtia magnifica. Next base: position 5,886,010 of record JAKWBJ010000537.1, read on the forward strand.
TTTTTTTTTTTTGGATTTTATTTTTATTCTACACTGTTCAATATAAATGAGTTGTTATTTATTTTTAAACCTGGTTTAATATTAGCGATTCCTGGTAAATATCAACAATCACAACAAGAATAAATGCAATAACAACATATGCAATAAATTGATGGGATGGATAAGTTTTGCGATTAAAATAAAAAATAAATAAAAATATAAAATATTTATTAAACGTACGAAGGAATTTTTCCAAATTATAGTGAAAAGTACGTGACATTCTATGAACACGTATATGACATGATTTGTGACATGAATAGTAGTGCGTTTGGGTGTGTGCGTTTGTGTGTGTGTGTGTTTGAAATGAGAAAAAACCGACAAAATTTTTAACAATCAAAACTGATTTGAATTTAAATTTTAAAGTTCATTGCAAGTCAAGGTTACATACGAGTAGTGCTTCTTGTTAGAAGCAGTATAGATAAGAAATGATAAATAGAATTACAAGCAAGTGGCAAAGTTATAGTTGATTGGTAACGACTATAGATAAAACAACACAATGTATGGAGTCAAAGATTAATTATTGGTTTCAATTTTTATTGTAGGTTTCTGATGTTTGAATAAAGCTTTGTATGGCAGCTTTTTTAAATTTTCAATTAGAGCTCCATGAGTACTTTTCAGGATGGATGTCATACATTCACGTATTATAGGGCACTAAAACTATGTTATATACACGAGCTTACATATACATATCCATTATTCAAATGGATGAAATCAATGAATGAAATTCTCTATGTACCATATACGACATTTGCCAACTAAACAACTTTTCTTTTCCAACAACTCGAATGGCGTATATCGGTCGCACTATACTTCCATGATTTCATTTTAATATTTCTTCTTCATTTTCCATTTTTTTCAATTTCATTTTTCTCTATGGAAACTTTTACTCACAAAGTATGAACGCAGGAACGAGCATATTGAATGACAAAAAAACGGAGTATTACTGGCGTCGAGTAAATGTCATATACAGCTACTGCATTTACTATTGTTGTTGTTGTTGTCATTGTTATTGGTTTAGTTTTCCATATTTTTCTATTTTTTTTTTCTACTTTCTGCGCTAATGTTGGCAGTCTCAATGACATTGCAGTTCAGTGGTTTCTTCTGTAGAAATGGATGAATAGGTAGTGAAAGGAATAATATTGCATTACAATATTTTATACAAAAAAAAAATATATACTTATTTAAAATATAGAAAATTAGAACTTTGGTGGCAAATCATCTCAAATCATCTTAAGTGTTTTTATACAATAAATAATTTTACATTTTAATGACATCATTGTTGAATTACGACATATTTATTATATAGAATTTTACATATTTTTATTCATATTTCATATCTTTATATATAAAAATCGATGTGTGTTTGTTTGTATGTATGTATGTTTAGATATAAGGTGGGAAAATTTTAGGTCCATTGGCTGTCAAATGATGAAATATTAAGAACTAAGCTGTCAAGCTTTGACACTTATTTAGTAAAAAATGGGAAATTTTAACTATGAAACGCTACGATCTTGAACAAAGAATTTTAATTGCGAAAATTTACTATCAAAATGGTGACAATTTTACTGTAACACTTCGTAAAATTCGAGCGCTTTTCCTCGTAGTAGACAATAGATCAACACAATACGCTCGTAGTGACCGCAGTGATGCAAACATAACCGTTGTACAGCAAAGTATTGAGAATCATCCTGGAACATCAACTCGTCGACGTTTGCAACAATTGAGCATCACCAGACGAACTTTGCGCAATATTTTACATAAAGATCTTCATCTTCACTCTTCTCATTAAAGAATTAAAGCCAACCGACCATTGTTTGCGTCCAACGTTTGTGAATTGGCTGTTTGAAAAACTGAACGAAAACAACGCTTTTTTCAACAAAATCATCTTTAGTGATGAGACCCATTTTCAATTAGGCGGTTATGTAAACAAACAAAATTTTCTCATATGGGGCTCACAAAAACCACAAACAGTCCTCGAAAAACCATTACATTCAAAGAAAGTGACCGTATGGTGCGGTTTGTGGTTAAGTGGTATTATCGGCCAGAATTTTTTCGAAAATGAGCAAAAAAAACTCCTTACTGTGAATTCTACACGCTACCAAGCCATGATAAGCAATTTTTTGTGGCCACAATTGGCTAATGTTGACATCAGTGACCTTTGGTTTCAGCAGGACTGCGCCACAAGCCACATAGCCAGCCAAACAATTCAGTTATTGCATAAGAAATTTCTCGATTTGGTGATGTTAATTGGTCGCCTCTTTCTTGTGATTTTAAGCTGCTGGATTATTTTCTCTGAGGCCATTTGAAGGAATGGATTTACGTGAAGAAGCCACAAACAACTGACATTCTGAAAAATAAAATCCAGCGCTGCATTGACGAGATAAGCGAAGCTTTGTTACAAAATGTGGTTCAAAATTTTATGTGAGGACGTCTGCCGACGTGCTAGAGGTGAACATTTGCCCGACATCATATTCCATTAATAATTCCCATATTTGTATGTGGGTAAGCTGCGTAGCCCAGAATTGACCAATGGCTACAGAACTGAAGTCTCTCGAATGCTAATGCAACGAGATCCTTTCCTGATGACCCTGATGCACACTAGCAACATATTGCTCTTTCCAATCTATCCACTGCAAGATCTGTACCTGGTTATACAAACCCAGATCTGGGTATGAAGAGGAATGTCGGAGAGTAACGGAGGTCAAAAACGTTGTGCATCAACGTTATATATGAATCAAATATGGATCAAATATTGTCATTACGTCAATGCCTGGAGAAAACCAAAGAAAAACAAATCGATACATACCAGCTCTTTGTCGATTATAAAGCTACTTTTCTTAGTCCTATATGGAGCAAATTGTATAAGACTCTGTCTGAGTTTGGAATACCTGGAAAAGTTGTACGACTATGTAGGATTTCGCTCATAGATACAAAGTCATCAAGGACCTCTCGAAGCCTTTTACAGGACTCAGACAGAGGGACAATCTATCTTGCTGACTCTTCAACATTGTAACGGAGAAAATAGTAAGAGATGTTGCGGTGAATACCAGTGGCACAATTTGCAACCATATGCTTCTCGCATATGCTGATGATATCGATATAATGGCACGAAATTTACAAGAAGTTACATCAGTATTCTCTAGAAGTGAGAGAGAGTACGCTAAATTGGGTTTGGTGGTGAATGAAAGCAAAACGAAGTTAATGATCTTCACGGACAAGCAGTCCAAGTGCCTTGGACCATCATTAGGCAGTCGTGGATACCTTTATTTGTCTCGGTTCCGCCATGTACAAAAACAATAAGGTAAACCTGGAAATAAAAACGAGAAGCTTGCTTGCCAACAGATGCTGTTACGGACTTAGTAAGCACTTTTGCTGTATGGCGCCGTATGATGGGTAATAACATAGACTGATGTGGCGATTCTAGGAGCTTGCGAGACAGAGTTTCTCTGCAGAATATATGGATCTGTTGTCCTAAATAACGAGTGTCGATATCGAATGAAATTTGAACTGTATGCACTATATCTCGAAATCGATGTGTTTTAGCTTAATAAATGTGCAACAATTACGTTGGATGGCAGTTGTCGCGCACATCAGTAAAAATTCCACAGCTCGAAAAGTGCTTGATACGCCACCCGAAGTACAACATAAGATAGAGCGACCAAGACTCCGTTGGAGGGACTACATCGATGAGATTCTTTTGAAACTTGATGTGACTAACTGGAGAAGAAGCGCACAAGATCAATACATTTGGACTTCCATATGTTCCATTGGCTATTGACCAATTGAGGTTTTAAATAGTCATACAAGTAAGTAAGTAAGTAAGTAAATGGAAGAAAAGTTTGCGAAGGTATTCTACCATGGACTGTGCTTATTAATTTTTTATCAGATTCAGTCCGATGCAGGTACAGGATCGTTGAACTAGGCATTTACATAAAAAACTCTATATCGTCTTCCTTTCTCCATTATCTTGACGATTTCTATTGAAATTATTATTCTCTCGAGTCCTATTGGCCCTAGTACCTACAAAGTTCAAATCTTCGATGCACATATCTGTCATTTTATTCATAAATATTCCCACACCAAGTCTCACACTGTGCCCTATTAACCACTTTGGCAATTTTGTTTATCAATCAAATTATTACAAATCTCTTCTTTACTATTAGGGAATACAGTAAGTAACCAATAGCCAGTTTGCTAAATACGCCTTCAAACAAATTGCCGGTTAAAATTTGTCTTACAATCACTGTCTATTAATGTGTTTTCCACTTCTTATGAAAAAAAATCGAGACGTACAAAAAAATTTAAATGAAAATTCTTGAAATAACTTAAAATTTACTTAAAACGTTTAAAAATTTTAATAAATTATTCCCAGTTGAGATATCATTGGTACTCTCACACAATCAATTAAATTTCTAAAAATTTTTGTATATTTTCTTACTTTTAATATAAATTTTCTTTATATTCAAGCATCTCAAACAGCTGCAAGTCAATAAACAATTTTAAAAAAGAATACAAACAATTTGTTAAAAGGACTCTCAATGAATCATGCCTTGCGGCCAACAAAAAATTTTTTTTCTAAATCATCGTATGTGGGTGTTATGGTAACAGATGTTTTCCTTATAATTTTAGCTCTGCTTTCTTTTATTCCCTCGCAAAGATGTCAAGCAAACAGGGTCGGTGTATTTTAGATAGTGTTTCTGAGTTAAAAAAATAAAATATACAAAACACTGTAAGGGAATGAGGTTATGCTGAAAGATAAGGTTAAAAAGATTAATTTTTTCCTCTTTTTTTTCATTGTTGCTTTTGTTCTTTGTAAAGTTTTTAAGGTTAAAAGTTTATTTATTTTGTTTTCTTTAAAAGTAGTAAACAAACTTGTGTGCGCATTTATTTTTTTATTTATTTATTTATTTTTTTTTTTTTTTTTAAGTAGAAAATTTAATGAGAGCAACTGTACAGAGTAGCGTATGAGTGATATGAGATATGATAAGTTACTAATACAAGTATGATGCCTATGTATGTAGGCATCTTGTAATATGGGTACAAGTAAAATATCAATAAAATTCTTTTATTCAGCCCTATTCTGACTTTCGATTCGAATCGAAATTTTCTCCATTTGGCAAATTTGGTATTCTGAGTTTCGATTCCGTTCAGTTTTCTTCGATTGTATGTATTCTGCGTTACGATCGCAACTACGTTTTTCTAAATTGTTAAAGTTGTGACGGAGATTTTTTAATTTAATTTATAGCCAAATAAAACATATTATATTATTTATGTTTATTAAACACGAAATAAAAATATACGAAGTGTAACAAAAATGTAATAAAAATATTAATTTACGCTTGTCCACTTGCATGAAAAAGATAAAGAAAAAGCAAAAATTTTGTGGTTTCTTATTGAACCCCTTAGAGCATGCACTACTTTTTATTAAAATTTGCTTATTTTTCTGTTTCTATTTCATACATTCCTATGCTTTTGAGACCACTATTTTCTTCTTCTTTTTCTTTCGATTCGATTTTCTTTTGGAATACCAATTTTCGATCGAAACGTAACTGAATACGGAGACGTAATCGAAAGTCGGAATAGGGGTAATTAATTGTTAAAAATAAATAATTTTAATTAAAAAACCACATCTCGTCTTAAATAAAGATCTTATTTTACACCTAAGTCTGTTTTTACACGTAAATTATTAACCGCGGAAAAGCAGGATTAGGTGTATTTTATTCAAAATATCATTTCTACCATATTTTTTCCATTTGCAAATGTTGAAAGGTTTTTCTAAGTGACGGTAAACTAAGTGAAATACTGGCTCTGGCGGTGATTCAGATAAATGTAGAAATCAATGTTGGGTTTTTCCAAACGCATTGCTTCTTAGTGCTTTAATTTCAGAACCAACTCAGAGCTTTTCGGTTTTTTTGCGATCTCTAGGCTCATATCAAGCCAAAACTTGAAATAAAATGCTTAGAAAAAAACGGTTGGTGTAAAACGGTTTCAGTAGAGACAATAATAAAAAAGCCTGAATTATTGAACCAAACAGGGTCAGTCCAGTAATTGGGTAGAAAATCTTGAAGTACCATCGAAAAGTTCCCGAAATAACCCCTGTGTGGCAGTAACGTCATTCCGATTTGAGTTTTTTTTTTCGTTTTTTGTTTGTTAAGTTGGTACATCTGTTTTTGATTTCCTGCTAAATCTTAGCGTCAGAGCTTGACTTTACGTAGCCAAGATAACATGTGTTGGTGATTTTTTACAATTTTAGAAATGGATTTAAATTTGAAACAACGAACTTGTATTAAATTTTGCGTAAAAAACGAATTTAATGGAGCACTAACGTTGGGAATGTTGGAAACGTGTTTTGGCAATGATTCTCTAAAGAAAACGGTCGCTTACAAGTGGCACAAGCGGTTCAAAATTGTTCGTGAGTCAATCGAAGATGATGAACGCAGGGGCAGACCATCGACATCGAAAACCGACGACAACATTGATAAATTAAAAGAAATTTAGGTCAATAACCGCAAATTAACCATCAGAGATATGGCGGAGGAATGGATCTGTCCAAGACATTTTAGTTAATGATTGGGATTTCCGTCGTGTAGCCGCAAAGTTGGTGTCAAAAGACCTTAATTTCATGCAAAAAAGGGACCGCATTGAAGTCGCAAAAGGCATGATTTGCGATGCTGAATCGGATCCCAAATTCATCAAAAGAATTATTACTGGAGACGAGACGTGGGTTTATAAGTACGACACATAATCCAGACATAACGTAAGTGAATGGCGTTCACCAAATGAGCCGAGACCAAAAAAACCACGTCGTTTCAAGTCAAACAAGAAGACAATGCTCACGGTTTTCATGGATTACAACGGCGTAGTGCTTCATGAATTTTTGCCAGAAGGCCAGACAGTAAACAAAGAGTATTATTTAGGAGTTATGAGACGTTTGCGTAAAGCAAACGTACCGTCGCACAGTGCCATCATTATTCGAAATTTTTTGACGAAAAATTCACCAATGCTATCCAACAGCCCCTGAATTCACCTAATTTGATACCCTGTCACTTCCTTTTGTTCAGTCAAGGTAAAAATCGCTTACGTGAGAGATACCCCAGCTCTCAATCTGTCTAGGTTCGAAACCAAAGGTCTGCTTCTTTTGAATAATAACACGATTATTTATTTTCGTACTGAAGATTAGAACAAAGCTTCTTTATTAATGAAACCTTTAATTTAACTTATTATTTATCTTAACTACAGAACAGATTAATGATACGGTGCGGTAACATTGCATTGGTAGTGTCTGGAACAGGTGCTGTTGACAGCGACTGGAATGCATGCTATGGTCAGCGTGTGTACAGCAGACAGCGTCGGGTATGGTGGCTGTTTTGGAGTAAGCGTTCGTCGCGGGTGTGCTGTACAGTGCATAGCGTTAGGGTAAAGTAGCTGTGTTGGAGACAGTATTCGTCGAGGGTGCGCTATACAGAAGACAGCTTCTGGTGACGGGTACTTGACTGGAGACAGCTTCTGGTTAATGGGTACTGTTCTGGAGACAGCTTCTGGAACGCTTATAAGAGAAATGCGTGGACTCTTTTCACAGCTACTATTTAATATCGAGTGTAGATAAATTCAAGAGCTCTTGCACTGACAAAACAGAAATAGTACGTGGTTATAAGAGAAATTCGGAAGCTCTTATAATCACCGATGAGAGACGGCTAGACCAAATCTCCGACCCTTTGCGATGGGTCCGCCTACTGCACCACCAACCTGACGAAGTGGGTGTGCAGTTAACCCGATATCGTGGGATTTTTCGAGTGCTTGTGTAATTTCTCAAATCAAGGGCACTACTTGGCACTTGTAGAAACTACAGGTGACCAGACCAACTAACCAACCAACATTACCCCAGATACGCTCTAGCTCTGTCTCACATTAGTGGTTGTTCTCTATATCAATATTAGACTTGGTTTTGGACAAACTTTTATCATTTTTGCATAAAAGTTTGGCCAAGGTCTTGATTTTCATGAAAAAATCCGAATTATAATCGCTTTTTGTTAAAACAACATTTTGTTTATGTAATAATTTTAATGAAATTTTTAATAGCATCTGCACAAATTTAAAATATAATCTGTCGCCTTGTTATTATAGACACAAAACCAGACGTTTATCAATATAACTTTTTTGTCTTTCGTGAATAACCGATTTTTAAAAATACAACACTTGCGACAAATTTACTGAAGCGTATACGTAATATTGTTTCAAGTATTATTGCTCATACGCTTTAAGGGCGTACTCAAAAAGCATAAAAATATTATTAAATTTTCACATAAGAAGTGACGTTAAAATATTAAAAAGAATAAAAATATAATTTAATCGCCTGGTTGGTTTTCCCCCAAATAATAAAATAAAAAAATAAACCAATTGTGCATAATTTAATACAAAAAACGAAAAATTGAAATACTTTATCTAAAGGAATAATTTGGTTTTACAATTTGTAAACACAAGCATACAAGACGTGAAAACATTTACGAAAGAGAATAGTATTGGTGTACACAAAACTAAGCATAACGTTAGAAAATCCACCAAGGCTGTATGAAGACTCTTTAGAACTCATAGTCACTGCGTAGGAACATTTTTATTTTGTCATGAATGAAAGTCTCTGCCATTAAGCGAATGCCTTATATTCCTTTATATATCGACATATACTCGTACATGCATACATACTTGTATATATATTTTGAAAAATTTAACCAAAGTAGCACAGGAAGAATAAACCGTTTCAATTCGTCTAAGGGAAAATGAAAGTTTCTTAATTTTTAAATTTAATTTTCATTTTATTTCAAAATGTATTGTGCAGACTCTTGTTTTTTATTTTACTTTAATTGTTATGAATACTAAGCCACTTTTATATCATTAAAAGCAAAAAATTAAGAAGACAAACTTTTAATTTCCATGTAAAACGCCTACGTTAAGAAATATCTTTGCTGTAATTCTGTATAACAAAAATTCCACCTTCATGTTTACCATGGTGAATAAAAAAATGTTGCTGGAAACGATAAGAAAAACAGAAGAAGAAGAAGAAGAATGAAGAGAACACAATTGCTGTTGAAGTAACAAAACTTGACAATTTAAATAATGTACTCGTATGTAAAGGTATAAATAAAATAAATTATAATTTTATGCATACACTGAGGTATAGTTCCACACTAACCACAAAAACAAATATATTCTTTTTACGCAGAGTGTGTATCATTGATGTTACCTCAAAATATAAATACTTAGTAATTTTTAAGTTACAGCTCTAGACTATGTATGGTACCGTTTTTCCAATGATACGATTTTCAGCCAAAAGTAAAACACCATTGTTTTTGATATAAAACGGTCTGTGATTTCAAAACCTTTCATACAAATGTACTTTCAGAAAAAGCACCTTTTATATCGTACTAGATTAATCCCTCCCGCTTTGCTGGGAGAGAGCCTATGTCTTGTGCCTGCTCTCGGACGATGCGGATAGATAAAGACAGCTTTAACTGTTACCGTTCTCTGCACATTTTTTTTTTATATGCGACCAACGAACGAATTCTCCCTATAATGCGTTGTGCGATTTACTGGACAATCAATTACAAAGGGATGCCCTCTGCGAGAAATACGAGTACTACGTAAAAATATATGATATTTGGTCGTACGCGGTCGAGAAGCTCCAAACTAGACTTTGAAGCACCGGCCCATACATGAGAGTTGTATTCCATTTTGGGTCGGATATAGGTCTTGTAAATATTAAGGAGATCAGATGAGGTGAAGTATTTCTTGCACCGTGTCAAAAAACCAAGGCACTTGAATGCTTCTTTCGACACTTGAAATATGTGATCATTCCAACGAACGTCACAGTGAATTCTCATGCCCAGAACATCAAAAGCATCTGATTCCTCAATATCCACATTACCCATTGACACAGATGACAGCACACTACCACGCCTGCGTGTTAAAAAATAACATTGAGTCTTACGTGCATTAAAATCGACCCTGTTCGCACGACACCACTCGGAGACCTTCACCAGGTCACTTGTGAGTGTGACGTTCAACCTCCAAAAATTTAATTTTTTTTTTTTTCATATGATGGTATTGACTGCTAAGTTATTTAAACCAAATTTAAAAACACCAACTCTAATCATTCTCAAGATATACAAAAAATATTACTTAATCTCTATGGGAGGTACAATGGCCACTTATCTGATTCCGCCCATTTTTTAACTGATGGTGTGTACTCTCTAAGAAGTCATTTAGACCAAATTCAAAACCTTCCATTCTAATCGTTCTCTAGATATACAAAAATCAATATTTTATTTTTATGGGAGATTCCACATCGACTCATTCAATTTTGCCCATATTCCGAATGATGATGTGTATCAACTACTAAGTTATTTGGACCAAAGTTAGAACCTTCCACTATTAAAGTGCCAAAGGTATGCAAATATTAATATTTACATTGTATGGGAGATGCCACCAATTACCACTTACCCACTTCGGCCCAATTTTTGATTTATGATTTGTATTGATCACAAAGTTACTTGGGTCAAATTTTGAGACTCTTATTATTATCGTTTTCAAGATAAAAACATAAAGGGTCCGCCATCTAACTTTTTTTTTTCAACTAGTGCTTATTTCGTAAATGGTAACACTTAGCTCATGTCTGATTTGACAGATAGTTAGTTTTATCCTTCCGCTGAACGAATATGGTTGCGCATACGATTGAACAATGCTGGAAATCTGGGCCTGCGATCGATTTACAGAAGATGCCGATTTTGCCAAAAAAAAAATCATCTTTTCAGATGAAACTCATTTTGATCTTGGCGGGTATGTAAACAAGCAAAATTGTCGCATTTGGGCACAGAAAAGCCGATACACCCAAGACGAGTCACTATTTGGTGCGGATTTTAATCCAGAGGCATAATTGGGCCATTTTTCTTCGAAAATGAGCAAGGAGTGGCCGTTACAGTCAAAGGCGATCGTTATCGGGCCATGTTGAACGAATTTTTGTTTACAAAAATTGAAGAGGAGGATATTGGCAACATTTTGTTTCAACAGGACGTCGCTACATGCCACACAGCCGAAGCTACACTCGTAGTTTTGCACCCTGTTCTTGAAGATCGCATTATCAGCCGCAGAGCTGATGTCGTTTGGCCACCTCGGAGCTGCGATTTGACACCGTTGGACTATTATTTCTGGGGTGCCGTCAAAGATAAGTGTTACGCCAACAAGCCAGAGACAATTGACGCTTTAAAGGACAATATTCATAAACCCATTGGTGAAATACAGCTGCACACAATCGATAATGTGCTTAAAAACCGATCGTATAGGCTACTGCATGGCCAGCCGAGGCTGCCATTTGAATGAAATTATTTTCCATTATTAACCGGAAGAATTTTACTTTCAAATAAAAAAAAGAAATTTGAGAAAATATTCAGTAGTTTTCTTATATCATTTTCAAAAAAAAAAAATTATTTGGGGGACCCTTTATATAAAAGAGGACTATAAAATGCGTTGTAATTCATGTTCTCTGAAATTTTCAAAAACACTTATAAAACTATAGCTAGATTAAGCCACATGCATTAATATTTGTTAGATTGTTATTTAAACTAAGTGTAAACAGTATTTGTAAACTATTCACCTTTTATATTTAAATAAGCTTATAATAAGTATGCTTACAAAAAGTTGTAGAAAATCTCTTGTGATAGCTTATACAAAATATTTAAATTTTCCTTGTAGAATGGTTTGTTGGGAAACAAAAGAAAATATATATGTATGTATGTATGTATGTACGTATATATATATATATATATTTAATTTTTTTACAAAAGAAAATTTTTTGGAAAAAATAATTATTGCATATTTTTGGGCTTATAAAAAAAGTAAAATGTATTTGAAATCTATTTAAAGAAAATTTTGTATGAAAAATTTTAAATAAAATATATTTAAAACTCATTTTAAATTTTATGAATATTGAGGGTACTACATCTATAATCTAAATAAGTGTTAGATGCTAGAATGCGGCTGATTGTGTCAGCCTCTGAGTACACTAGTAAGTCTGAATGTTTTAAAATCATCATTATCCACTAAATTATTCAATCTCTTTAACTTAACTGAGTATATATGTACTCTTCTTTACTCAGCCTTAATTACAAATATTTTATTAAATCGTATAAAATATTATAAAAAGTTTAAAAAAGAAAATAAAAAAAAATTATCATATTTTTGTATAAAAATTGTTATACATTCAGTTCCATTAAAAATTTATCCAAAATTCAACTTTAGCCTTCTGAAATGATACACAATTTTTTACTACGAAATCTCGGCATAAATATTCAACTAAAAATAATAATAAAAATAATTTCAAGTTATTTTTTGTCTATTACTCTCTACAAAACACAAAATAAATCATATAGTAAGCGATCATCATGCCACCAAACGCAGGGACAGTTGATGAGCCAAGTCCAGCGCCTGAAATAGAATCTGTAACACCAGAACTAGAAACAGCAAATCAAAAAGCTGAAGAAGCCACACAACATTCAGTATTTCGTGAAAATGCACATCAGCCAGTTGGTGAAGAACAAAAAATTATACCGAATATAGAAGAAATAAAAACGACACCATTACCAGGCACAACAGAAGGAGAACCAGGTTGGTGACAAATTTATTCCTCCTCTCATTCTCTTCCATAAATCTATAATTATTTCTCTGTTAAACTTTGTTAAATAATAACAACAACAACAACAACAATATTTAATAGAAGAGACTACTACCAAGACCTCAGTTTTACAAAAAGTCGAAAATGCTGGGGAACGTGTCACTATTGCTATTGCCGATAAAACTGGCATACCCACATGGGGTGTGGTGGCCATTATTATACTGGTATTTCTGGTTGTATTTGGCATTATATTCTTTTGTGTACGAAGATTTCTTAAGAAACGACGAACTAAAGATGGTAAGGGTAAGAAGGGTGTCGATATGAAATCGGTACAATTATTAGGATCGGCGTATAAAGAGAAAGTAAGTATCAAATGCGCTATTAAATCTTAATAGTTATTGGGTTCTGGTATGTCATAGGTTCAGCCTGATATGGAGGAACTCACCGAAAATGCTGAAGAAGGTGGCGAAGAAGATAAAGAAAGTGAACAAAAATTAGGCAGACTGAATTTTAAGGTAAGTTGACACAGAGACAAATTACCACAATTGTGTACCCAAGCTCTACTGCTACTACTCTATCTTCAAACCTCTAACTCTAAATCTATGTGAAGAATTTTGTGATGTGAATACAATAAAACTAACGATAACAAAAGAAACGTTTTATAACTAAAACAACAACAAGTACATTAAACTTTTGCTTAAAGAATGAACAAAAACAATAAACTTTCAAAAACTTAAATAAATAGCTATGAAGGGTAATACTTTAATATAAAAATCAACAATTTAAACATTTACACAGTAATAATGTTTGATTTTGATATAATAATCATGACACTTTTACATTTGACATATTAATTACCATCCTTATACGTAATTGGTCTTTACAAAAAAATTAATAAAATTTTTGCATTATTACTTACATACATAACCTGATTTGACAGGACTTTACATAATAACTCTGACAGGCATATTTTAAATTTGAATGACATTCAAACATATACATATTTCTCCTTTTTCTGGCTGGATTACTTTCTTTTCCTTATACGTATCAAGTTTTTTGTAAAATCAAAAAATATATAAAATTTTGTTAGCCAAACAATAAAAAAAATATGAATTCTTCATGTGATTAGATCATTATCCTTATCATCCTAATCAGGTATACTTCCAGGACATTACGACCTATGGGATCTATTGATACCCTTCCGACCTACATAATGGTGAATGTGTCTCTCAATGAAAACCTATGTCTCTCTTAACATTTCCATCTAAACTAATGGTGTTCATTTCATAGAACAACTATTCACGCCCAATTCACACATATTCTTACGCTCTTTCTTTAGTCGTCAATGAGACACTGACAAAAACACGTGTGTACAGAATGTACGCATATTTTTTAGGCACAGAAAAATAATTTAAAAAAATTCTTACGGTCTTACTTTTAGTTGTCACTGAAACAGCGACAAATGCACATGTGTGGCGGATGCGTGTTGAATTTTTTTTTTACATTTTTTTAAAACATCAACTTTACTTCTCTGAGAGAGTAATTTTCATTTTACTTTTGCACATGCCTGATCTAAACCCATCAAGAATATGTGTTCCAAATTTTTAATCGAACTTTCAACAACACGTGCATATGAAAAAATTTGTTTTATCAAATGGCACACTTTACGGTCGCCATAATCATCCTACAAAGAAGACTATTTGCGTGGCGGTGGTTCGATGTCAGTGAGTGTGTTAAGGACAACCAGTGGCAGTCGATTTTGCACAAGAACTTGGCCTTCTTCAGACCATAACTGTGCGAATTCTGAACCCTAAACATGTACGAAATTTAACTGACACAGGAGCTAAAAGTAAACGACCATAGACACCGACGTGTTTCGCTGAGCGGTTGGAAACTGATACTATTTTCATTCAGAATTATTCCAATGCACATGCGATTCAGGAACTCCAAAAGCATCCCGAAAAAGTCACTGTTTGGTGTAAATGACCAGTAAGAAATATCGTTAGAAATTTCAAGTCCGGTCTGCCATACTTAAGAACCTCAGAGCAATGCGCAAATTGCAAACTGATGGCCATCTCAGCATGCCTTTTGAGCGTTCTAGTATTAAAGGAATCTGTTAATTTCGGACCAATTTAGGGTACCAAGAAATCTTTTTAGCCAATGGATCCCTTGTTGCTTATCCTCAGTGTCCAGGTAACCAAAACAACTGCACTCTATTCCTGAATGCCAGCCTTTGCAACGTACTGTAGCAATATTTGACAAGTCTCAATGTCATACAGTTCAAGCCGACTGCCCTTAATGCTATAAATACATAGACGAGAGAGAGAGCAAGCAGCAAGTTGTTGTTGGCAGCATTTGCTGCTATGCTATCGACTTCATAAATATTTTTAAAGCAGCAGGAGCAATAAAATTAGGTTTCATCTGTCATCTGTTTTATTTGTCATAAAAATATTTGTTATAGAAAAATATTTTTCAGTGGTGACACTCAAACTTTTCAAAACCACCAAAATAAAATCGCTTTTTTAAAATTATTCAGAAATATAAAAACTAATAAAATTATATGTTTCAAACTTTTTAATTATTAACATAAATATTTTTTGATACAATATTTTCATTTTATGCTGTTATTTTCTGATAAATAAATAAAAATATTTTTACGTTTTTTATTTAAAATTTTATATTGTATTGGTATCACTAATTTTTGTTTTGCTGCCTAAGCAAATGGAAATTATTTTATGTTTAGCAGCAGCAGCAAAGGTTCTTGTCTAGGCTTTTGCTCTGCTACCTTTAAAATAACTAAGGGGTGTTTTTTATAGAGGTATAGAACTTTAAGTTGCAATAAAACAACGATGGATTATTCGATTGACATGAATTTTATTATCCGAAAGATAATCTTATAGCATTACATCTTAAATATGATTTCTGGCATATGACCGTCACGGCTGGCGCGGATGTAGTCCAATCTGGACGTCCAATTTTCGATGACTTTTTCCAACATTTGTGGCCGTATATCAGCAATAACACGGCGAATGTTGTCTTCCAAATGGTCAAGCATTTGTGGCTTTACCGCATAGACCAATGACTTTACATAGCTCCACAAAAAGTAGTCTAGCGGTGTTAAATTACATATTCTTGGAGGCCAATTCACAGGTCCAAAACGTGAAATTAGGCGGTCACCAAACGTGTCTCTCAATAAATCTTGTGTGGCACGAGCTGTATGACATGTTGCGCTGTCTTATTGAAGCCACATCTCCTGGACATTATGATTATTCAATTCAGGAATGAAAAAGATAGTAATCAAGGCTCTATACTGATCACCATTGACTGTAACGTTCTGGCCACCATTGTTTTTGAAAAAGTACGGACCAATGATTCCACCAACCCATAAAGCGCACCAAACAGTCAGTTTTTCTGGATGTAACGATGTTTCCACATACACTTGAGGATTACCTTCACTCCAAATGCGGCAGTTTTGTTTGTTGACGTAGCCATTCAACCAGAAGTGCGCTTCATTGCTAAACAAAATTCGCTTATGAAAATCGGGAACAACGGTAATCTCGTTTTGGGCCCATTCGACGAATCTACGCCGAGCGTGAGTCTATTCATGATGAATTGCCAAGCCAAACTGCGAATAAATCACCTGACAGCTGTTAAATCGGTCGCTATCTTGAAAAGTAATGCCTACTTAAAATTCCATATCTCTATAAAAAAAACACTCTATATATTCATATAAAAGTATGTATTCTGATCTTGACATTTTGCTGTCTGCTGCTTGCTGTCGGTTATGTGTTTAATGTTTAAAGCAGCTTGGCTCTCAGATAATATATTAATGGTCTTATCTCGAGTCCACTGTCTAAGTTGATCTGTGCACATACGGCAGTGGTTATGATCTCATCCTGGAAGACGCTCAGCGATCTTCCAGCAGCGATACATACATTCATTTTGAAGCCATCAGATTGGAGGCCCTAGATTATAAAATAGTTTTCGAAGAATACTAATCTTGAGCAATTAATAATGCCTCAATCGAAACCAATTTTTTATATTTTGATAAAAACTTTACGATTTTTTCTACGCAATATTCTCTCTTGACAGAATTTGTAATTAAAATTGGTAGATTTTGGTTTTTTCTTAACATTCATCATTAGCATAGCCACAAACCTTTCATGTGTATAGAACTATAAGTACAAAAGTAATTCATTAGGAAGGTAATCTCTAAAGCAAGTCTATAGTTATTTTCGCTCTCATCTGGTCAATGATCATTTAAAACATTTTATTTAAGGCGTTTAAATATTTTTTTTATTAATAGAACTTGAGAAAGCATTCGCTTTCCTATTACTCCATTTAATAATCAAAAAAGAGTTTTCGCAACTTCTCAAACATCTAATTGCTCACTTCATGAGACAAGCATGGACAGTATTTTCCTTCACAAAAAAATTCGCACATTAAATATCCTTCACAAACATAGAACATAAAAGAACATTGAAACATAAAATAAAACTATATTTTAAAATCATAAACTAATGATATATTTTATATTTTATTTTTTATTTTATTTTCTTCTCTAAATGCTATTCCTTTGGAAATTGGATTACAATTGATTCCTTTGAATATATGGTTTTTATGCATTTTTTTTTCTTTTTTCCTTGGAATTTTTTCTTTTTCTCTTTTCTACAAAAACAAATTCATTGATTTTAGCTTGAATATGATTTTAATTCGAACAGTTTAGCAGTAACTGTTATACAAGCAGAAGAATTGCCAGCTTTAGATATGGGTGGTACCTCAGATCCATATGTTAAAGTATATCTATTACCCGATAAGAAAAAGAAATTTGAAACAAAAGTACATCGTAAGACCTTAAGTCCAGTTTTTAATGAAACATTTACATTTAAGGTGGGTAGAGAAAGCAATCGTTCAAAAACATAAACAATTTTTTTTTGTCAATAATACTAAAAAAATATGTTTGTTTTTTAAATAAACTATAAAGAGTTTACCCTATGCTGATGCCATGAATAAGACTTTAGTATTTGCCATCTTTGATTTTGATCGCTTTTCAAAACACGATCAAATTGGTGAAGTCAAGGTACCACTATGCACAATCGATTTGGCGCAAACGATTGAAGAATGGCGTGATTTGGTCAGCGTCGAAGGTGAAGGTGGTCAGGTAAGAAGAATTTAATATTTAAAATTCATTTTATTTTATAATTTAATAAAAAAAAATAAACATTATTTTTTAAACAAAACTTTAACCTTAATATCTAATACAACAACAATAACAAAACAAGATTATAGGAAAACTGTGTAAAGGTTTTTTACACTTTTCGAAGTTTTTAACAGAATAAAATTTTTAAACAATAATTGTGTGAATGTTTTGTGTGCGTATTTGAATAAAATATTATTGAATTGAAAAGAAACAAAAAGTTAAAATGGATGACTTTTTTATATTAAATTAACATTTAAGTGTAAACATTTGCTTGTAACTTTATAAACAAAATGCATTATTTGGAGAAAAAAATTCATTACTTTCAACTATTAAAACTTCGGGCCGTGATCTTGCTCTTACTGTTTCAATCTAAGAAACTCATTGTTTGGATTGTCCTCAAGTTTGAGTTGATAACTGAGTGTGGGCAAACAGGGCAACCAACCCTAGAATTAGTCTTTCATGCCAAATGTGAAGTAACTATGCAGCTTAAATTCTGCGAATGTCCAATATTATTCTATAAATTTTATTCACTATTTCTGAAGTGTCGACTTTTTTTCAATGACTAGAGAAGTATTGCATTAATAGATTCTGCGCTGGAAATACAAAAAGTTGTAGAATTAATAAATTGATGGATGGTTCTAAAGGCGGGCACTTGAATTTTTTCCGAAAAGCTAAGCTGCCTCTCCGACTACTGTAGTGTGTTTCATGCCGAAGTAATGGCCATTTATCATGCTGCGGAGTGGATCCGGAGTAACGGGGCTGCTACCATACTTACTCCCTACTTGGCTGTCCTGTGGACATAGTCGGGAAGCTCTGAATTTGGCATATGCTTCAGGGCAAGACTGAGTAATAGGAGTGAGTGGATGGGTTTGGAGGCTGCATACTCTTTTAGAGAAGGGACTTTGGTGCACGGATGTGTCAAGGACAGAAAGTGAAACAGGCGTGAGAGTTTTCGGAATCTATGAAAACTCGCCAGCATATTCCAGGCGGAAGCTTATGCAATTCAAATATGTGCACAATTTAATGTGGGAATTCAGGGGAACGAAAGGGAGCATCCACTCCACTTGTATACCCAAAACCCTTTTGTGGACTGGCAAGGCGGCTCTGGAGGGACATACTTAACGGAAATGCGGATAATGAGAGTCGGGTACTCTTCTCTGGCCGTACGGATTTGAGACAGTCTAAACATTTGTTGGGTAACTATGACAGAGGAATATTTGAATCCTGTATAGGAATGTCCGAAGACAATTTGCGGATACTGACCGGGTTTTTGAGTAGTAATTGCAGACTAAATGAGATAAGTCTCAAGTCAGATGTATAGATTCTGTCTTGAGGAAATCGAATCATCAAAGCACATACTGGGTACTTTTTGGCATTGATGCACTCTAGGAGGAAGTACCTGGGTGCCTACTAGATACTGTGTGGGGAGTCATCGCAGTTGGTACCAACCAACATCCTGTACTTCGTTATATCGATAAGGTTGGGGGAGATATTATGGGCAAACCCTATATAGATAGAAGGCTGTACAATAGATCGGAAGGTCACCGTACTTTTATAGCTCGATAATAATAAAAATAATAATCCACCATACCACTGCGGGGGATATAAGGATAATTCCAAATAGTGCATTTCCTCTCTCACTTAATAGGACAATTGACTTTATTTACAGAAAGTGCTTAATGTGGTAAACATATGGGGCTGCATAAAAGATCCGTCAGTGCGTTTTTGGCCTGATGAACATAACTTAAACTTAAGATAGGGTAAATAAAGATTACATTCGCCCACATATTACACACATATGACTAGTAAACTTAATTCAGCTCACATTTGTAATAAAAAGGATCAACTGATCAAGGTTGCCATAGTATTTAATTGGCTTCAGATCGTATTTTATCTGAATCAAGTACACTTAAGTGAAAAATTTTTAGGCTTATGGTAATAAAATTATAGCGCGTTTGACGTAGAATTTGGCACAAATAATTGTATGCGCTTTTTCTGTTAGCGATTAAATAGGCTTAAATTTTTTTACATTTAAACCTCCAAAAGTTAAGCAAGAGTTTTTTTATTATTATTATTTTCAAAACAATTTATAAATAATTAATTTGTAAACAAATAAATTATTGATTGTATTCGTTTATAGCTACATATTCATCTTTTATGATAGTCAGGCTCTAGGCTGGTTGAGGACTGTCACTTGGAATACTATCACAACAATTTTGCGTCCATGTTATTTGGGTTCCTGGCCACAGCGATGGTGCTACTAGTTCATTAGCACCATCGCTAGGGCGGTGATACTTCTAATCCGCAAAAGAATGTAAGTGTACCTCTTACCTTCGTCAAGCAGTCTTTTAGGCAGAAGTATTTGTTGGATGGTAATAGAGTCTGGGCAGAGGGGAATTCTTGCTTCATTGTTAGACTCAGCTGACCCAAGTTGGACAGGAAGATCTTCTCTGTCATATCACTTCTCACAGTTCAATGTGTTATAGGGAAGACACGCGCAAAGGCTGTGCTTATGTGCGAATTACTTCTGCCGAGGTTGAGGGTCGATTGAAGAGGAGAAAAGATCCACTTTATCTGCCAGTGTCCCTTTTTGAAACGGCGGAGACTTCTCACACTGGGCTCTCCCTTTCTTGATGGTTATCGGTCCTTGACATCAGGTTAATAGCCACGTTCATTAGGCGTTCGGGCTTAGATCCATTTTAATTTAGGGAATTGTACTTCTGTGCGGTGCCTTCGGTTGATTATCAGGAAAGCTTAGTCCGAATTCTGGTGACTATCACAGGGACACTCCAATAACTCCACTTTTACTTTTTCAAAATATAAAAGATTTCAAGAAGTTTGTGTGGCAAATGTGAAAATCATAAAAATGTCATCCTTTTTTAACTTCGTATATAAAATGTATTCAATATATAATAAATGAATATAACTTATTAACAACAACAACAGCAAAGATATTTTGCTATAACTAGACCATAGTTGATATTTAAAAAGAACACACCCAGTTCAAAATGTTAACCAAACTTAAGGGGATACATTTTAAATCAAAAAGAAAACTACTCTGATTACAGACTTAATTGTAAAGGTTAGAGAAAAAGAAATATTTCGTGTAAAATTCTCCATAAAAAAACAACAACAAATTTGAAAGGAACAACAGCAACAACAACAGTAGCAAAATAAAATATTAAATAACAACAACACCAAAGTATCGAATAATTTTCTTTTAACTTTTTATTTAATTTTTATTAAATTTATTTTATTTTTACTTTTTCTTTAATTCTTGCAACAGACAAACAATTTAAACAAATATTTTTTCTATTTTAAAAACTAATTTTCTTTTCCTATTCTTGATTTCCTTTACCCCTACTGTTAATAAAAAAAAAACTAAAACAAAAAACTCCTTTGATTTTTCAACCTTTTTAGAAGGTAAATAAGAAAATTAAACAACAACAACAAAACTGTACAAAAAATTCTTAAACTAATTTAGTCCAAAACAAAATCAATTATTTTTATTAAAACACTTTTGCATTTACAATTTAAATACAATTTATCATAGAATCATATACAAAAGTAATAATTTTTAATCACTTTTACTCTTAAAATAAAAAAATATCATTTTTACTTGCATTGCTCGCATAACTAATATTGTAGTTTAAAGTTTAAAAATATTTATTTTAATTTCTGTCATTATATATATAATAACTAAATAACTAAATAACTAAATAACTAAATAATATGGTCATTACACTGTATATCTCAGATTTAATGATTGCATTTTAAATGGCTGTATTTAAAATATTTTCGATTTTGGTTACACCCTTTAGTTTACTATACAGCCATGTAAAAAATTAAATTTCTTTTTAAGCTTCCTTTTGTTCAATTCTTTCTTAAATTTAAAAAAAAAATCAATAAATTTTTTGCTACAATATTAGTATGTAAGAGACGAAAAAATACAAGAGAATCAAATGTCAGTAGAATTTAAAAATTAAACCTAAAATTCGCAATTACCTTTAATTACCTGGTTTACAAAAAACAAAAAATTTTCTGGCCTTTAAATGAAATTATATGGAATATAATGATTTTGATGCGCTGAATTCAAATCCGTTTTCAGTTTTTTTCCATCGGGCTCAAATTCCTTTTTATGGGCGTGACAAATTTTTCGCCCAGAATATGGTAGTTATGTCAATATATTTCATCATAACTTGAAAACGACTTGACTTATTTTAATCGAAGTACAACCAAATGTTTTGGAACAAAATTTCCTATAAATCATCTAAAGGACTTTTTTTGTATTTTCAGCAGTTTCAGAGTTATTCATAACTTAATTGAAAAAAATTCAGAACGAAAATTTTACATGTTGAGCACTCATATTAAAGCTTAAAATGTTGAGTATAAAATGAGTTATAAGTCAGGAATATCGGTTGGTTATTGCTGATTTTGTTCAAAAATAATGCTGGTACCTTACTTTGACCAAAATTAGTGGAAATTTTTTCTCTTTTATTTTCAAAATCTTATAAAAAAATTGCTAGAATATAAATTTTACATTTTAACCATTTATATGAAAGTCAGATATGTTGAAAGTAAAACAACGCATAAAGGCAGGTGCCTAATTTTGACGAAAAATTTGTAATGCATTGTTAAGCTAGGATCACACGATTGTCGGAAATGTACCAATATGACACAATTTCCATTGTGCTTTATTATCGTAAAATATCAAAAAAATCCCAATTTATTCTGCGATAATAAATTTCAAAATTTAAATATTGGTCAACTTCAATTGTCGCACATGACCACAATATTTTTGAAATTGTCGCATTATTACTTATTGGGCGGTCACACGATTGCCGTACCAATAATTGGTGCATTGCGACAATCGTGTGATCCCAGCTTTAGGCAACACACATACACAGATATGTTGAAAGTAAAACAACGCATAAAGGCATGTGCCTAATTTTGACAAAAAATTTGTAATGCATTATTAAGCTAGGATCACACGATTGTCGGAAATGTACCAATATGACACAATTTCCATTGTACTTTATTATCGTAAAATATCAAAATTATCCCAATTTATTCTGCGATAATAAATTTCAAAATTTAAATATTGGTACGTGTTGTCAACTTCAATTGTCGCACATGACCACAATATTTTTGAAATTGTCGCATTATTACTTATTGGGCGGTCACACGATTGCTGTACCAATAATTGGTGCATTGCGACAATCGTGTGATCCCAGCTTTAGGCAACGCACATATATAATGAAAGGAAATGTCTGGTAGGAAACAATATATACGCATATATCTGAATGAGTCGCCATTCCACAGACTTTTCAGGCAAATCCAGCTTATTCTCAACATTTTAAGCTTTAATTTAAGAACTTAACATGTCAAATTTTCATTCTAAAAACTTTTTTATGACTTGAAAAAGAAACATTGCTCTACTTGAACGCAAAAAAAATTCGCAACTAAATTATGAATAACTCCGAAACTGTTGGAAATACAAAAAAATGTATTCCTAATTATTTGCCGGTAACTGCTGGTAACTTTTTGCTGTAGACCAGTGTTATTACATCAAGTTAAAATGCTTACCAGTAATAGTCAAGAAGAGCATTTTTCAAAAAAGCACGTTGCCAGATATTTTTTCCACTGAGTGTATAGGTAACAGGCAACTACAAACATCCTAACCATATGCACTGCGCAGCTCAATAGTATATTTGGACTCATTTCTGTGCCAAATCTCAACCAACAACAGCTTGTTCGAGGGACAATAATTTAATTGTCGAATCACATTACGAGGACAAAAGTTGATATTCAGGTAACTTAAAATGTCATCAATTGAGTTTTGCAGACACCCAAACAAATGGTAGTCAAAGTCGAGCTATAAGGTGGGTACACCAAGACTTTCTACACAAGTCCAGTCAATTTTTGGTGGGTAATTAAAGTTGTATACGGCCTGTCATTCAAGTTTGGTCACTCCTTTTTTATTACTTTTGACGCCAAATTAGTTGTGCTCGGTATATAACATCAATACCATACCCAATATAAGTACATATATCGGGTGTTTTTTTAGCTGCACGTCAACTATCAATATCGATAACTATTGTTTGACAGCTGATATCAAACTGTATTGACATTTCTCTTCAATAAGATTTTCTAGATCATCATGAGTTGTTTAAAGTCAGATCAACGTTTCCAAATTTTTTTAATTTACTTTGAAAAAAATAACTCTGTTCGCTCAATTCTAAATAAATGGATACGGTCAATAAGCAAAAATGGCGTATTTGGAGCGAAAACAATCCTTCAGCCGTTACCGAAATTTACTGTTTCGTGCACTTTGTTTCTTATTTCTTTCGAAATGAGCCAGAAGCTGCAATGACGAACGCTATCGAGCTATGTTGACTGAATTAGCTAAACATTAGCGATATTTGGGTTCAAAAAACGGCTTAATTTGCCATACGGTCCGCTTAACAATCGATTTATTGTAAAACCATTTTGGTAACTTTCTTTCCAGAAATGATGCTACTCACTGGCTCCGTACATGCGATTAAACGCCTCTGGATTACTTTTTATGGGGCCTCTAGAGACATTGAAAGTCAATATTCAAGCTACCATTGACGCCATACGGCCAATATTTATTTGAAAAAAAATTGGATTGATCGAATGGACCATAGAACTCGTAGCCGTTGCGGACAGATGACGGAAATCATATTTAAAAAATAAATGCCATAAGATTATCTACTGTATTAAAAATATTTCTGTCTTGTATTATCATTTTAAGTTCTCAAGCTCTTAAAAAACACCTTATAGCTTTAAGCTGAGTTTTAAGACATAAAAAACTCCTATTTATCTGCTTCTTAAACGGTCGAAATTGGAATACAATTCTTATATCTAAGCCGACGCTTTAGTGCATATACTAAGGATGACGAAGATGCTCATAATTAATAGATGGGTAGACAATGCTATTAAGATATAGATGGGTATACAATGCAATTAACAATATGTCTTGTTTTCTACCACTTTTTCCCTCGCTTAGTATTAAGGGTCGTAAGAAATAAATTATTATTTGCTAGTGGGAACTTTTTAAATATCCAGAGGATAAACCTCGCGTCAATTCGGTCATAAAACGTTGGAAATGTCGTTAAGAATTTTCTAAACAACAATAATATATAATTTCTACTGACATTTAGCTTGAAATCAGGAGATATACCCTAATAATTAATAAAATTTTGCTTATTTTCTTTTTTCCTTAGTTTATACCGACTTATAATTTTAACTTTATGCACTTTTTATAATAAATTTAAAAAAATAATAATAATCTTATAGTACTTATTCCAAAAAATACTTTTCCCAACATTTATACAAACTCTTTAATAAAGTAGTTAAGACTTGTTATTGCACCACAACTTTTGTCTTTAAATTTTTTCTATTTAAAACCAAAAATATATATTTTATACAGCAAAAACAACAACAACAACAGTTTCATATAGCATAGACCCTAAAAACACACACTAAACAGTAATTTACACAAACGAATACGGTTTGGAAAACAAAACATGAAAAATTTTATCTTCCACTTACACATACACACACATACACACACTCAGACCAAACATAAAAATTTTATTCGCTCGCTCTTTCTCAGAGTTACACTTGCGTTTGATTTTCACTTCTGATCTCCTTCTCCCTCTATTTCACACAAACACATTGCATACACAGTGCGTTAACACACGTATTGCCACTGAATTCGATTTATTTCGAAAATGAAAAACAAAAGCTTTTCAGCCTGTGAATGATTTGAAAATTAAAAAAAAAAAATTATTTAATAAAATTATATTGAAAAAAAATTATAAAATTTTTAATTTTAGAATGAATTGGTATAATATTTAAAGAAAAAAAATAAATTAAAATTTTCTAAAACAACAATAAATTCGAAATCATGCATGCAAAGCTTTAAGTTCAACATTTTTTCCTAATAATCAAATAATAAATGAATTTCTTACAAAATTTTTGCAAACAAATTTCAATTCTTAGATGAGAGAACTAAAATCATAAACATTTTTCAATCAATAATAATATTTTTCCTTATTTTTTCTTTCTTTTCAATAATTATTATAATTATAACTACAATTATATTATAAACATAAATATTTAATCGTTTTCTTTTATCTTCATATTTTTTTTTCTAATTTCGTAAAACTATATCGCTATAAATATATAAAATCAACTTTAAATATCCAATCAAATCATATCAATCAAACATAATCTAATTGAAAAAAAAAAATAAATTCTAAAATATCTCGATTCGAAACTCATCCCTTCAAAAACAAAACTGTACAATTAATTCGATTAAAACTCAACCTCGCTGCGATGATGTTTCATTCGCCAATTGAATAATGAACAATGAAAATTCAAACAAAATTGCACGTAAGTAAACAAAATCAATATCAGAATTTCATTAAATTTAAATTTGTGTTTCAAATTTTATGTTGTTATATTTAAATAAATTTCATTATATATTATTATTATTATAAATCGTGCTCTCAATAATTATTAAATGTATTACTATATTTTTATTATTCTTATTGTGTTATTACTAAATATTATTACTTCTTTAAAATACAAAAATTGATTATTAAAACGAATTGGCCTTAAAAAATTTATACATATTTTTTTAATTATTTAATGTTGTAAGACCTTACGTTTATTATAATAAATTTCTAACTCAATAAAAAATTATTTAAAAATAATTATTTTTTAAAAATCTATAGGCTCTAAAATTTGATTAAAATGCTTCCTTATTTTTTTTAATTTTTTTTTTTTTTTTCTAATATTTTGTAAAACGATTGCACTAGAAGTTCAAAACTTAAATTAACAAAACATTTCATCGCTAATACTCTTACCAAACAACAGTAAACACTGGATATGAAACAAAGTTCGTAGAGCTTTGAATGCCCTTTAGCTATATTGCTATTGGTGATTAAGCCCAGAACGGCGATAGATTTTCGGGACCAAGGAATAATATTCTATTCGTTTAATATTTTATTTAAGAGAAACAAATTTACAATTTTTTACTATAAATTTAACTATAGGTTGTACTGTGACTTGTCACAACTAGTTTTATTACATTCAAAACATTTCTGCTATATTTCAATTAAAATAGAGGTCTGACAATTAACCCTCCAAAGGCCTTAAAGCAATAACGCGTGCAACAAAAAATAGCGTAGTTCAAATACCTAAGAAATAATCCTACAATACGTTTCTGATAGACGCTATTGAGTAGAACACCTCCAAAATCTTGACTTACGGGTAAAAAACCGATTTTTCGGAACTTCACACACATATTAGTTAATAACTTAGCTAAATATTAGCCGATTTTAAGTATTCACAAGTTGCATTGCTAAAAAGCTTAATAAATAAATCCGGGAATTTCCAACGGATTTTAAAGCTTTTTCCTAAGCTTGAAAATTGTTGAAAAAATTTTATGAAAGATAAGTTTGCTTGAAAAGTAGACTAAGATTCTTCAAGAATAATTAAATGATATATATGCTATATCATTTAAAAGGTCTATTTCTCTTCTTTCCAAATCCGGAAAGAAACTTAAAATCTAATAATAATCAGCTCAATTAATAGCTGTGCATGAGGGTCCAAAATATCGGTTTTTTACCCGTAACTCGAGATATTGGAGACGTTTCGAAAAATCAGAAAAATAGTATCAATTGAAGGTATTTTTTTGTCGCTCCGTGTAATAAATGGCTAGACTATTGAATTCTGTTCTGTTCTATTCTACTTTTTTAAACCCTTCCTGGACAGAATGTTCTTTGTCTCTAACTGAGAATCGCGCATTAGGTCCGAAATTGTCAAGGTGTACAGGGACGTATCTAAGTCCTCGGAAATGGTCAGTGGTAGAGTCTTTACCACCGCAGTGTCTTGCAAGCGTAGGTCTCGACGGTGTCTATTCGACAACGCAGCTGGTATGCGAATACAGGGCATCTCTTAGCAAGCGACGTTCAGACTTATAGATTGTCTGGATGAGGGGATACTCTGAAACCCAGAGAAATTGTGTGGTGAACGAACTATCTAGCGATGGCTCTCTTCTTGGCGATGAAGACCACCTGGTCGGGATGTCACTTTTCCTCTTGCAGGCTTCTGTCCCACATTTGCCATTCCTACATATTCCTTTATTACACTTTTCAGTAACGGGAGAGTCCTGCTGAAGTGCTCTTAGAATATCAGATATCTCTAGTTTGTCGACCATACTTTAATGTTAGGTAGAAGCTTTCATAATATCGAAGACCAGCTTTGATTGACCGGTGGCTCATAATAGACTGTCAAAGTAACTGGTGCTGGTGAGGTTAGTTCCACTTTCCAAAGAGCATTGCCTAGGGATAAAAACCCTTCAATTTTCCTCAAAAAGGAATCGAAAGGCTTAAGTATATATATAATGCCGAAACTCAGTCAACTTTGAAGCTTTCGTTATTTTGTGATTTAAAGATGAAGTTGATGCACACATCAGTGTTACGCTATGGTCAGACTGTGCTAGCATTGGTGCTAATTGGTGCTAACCCCTGTGGGATATTTTTCAATAGGAGTTTGCTACTTTTCAATAGGAATGAATTTAGAGTTCTAATGAGTCCATTTACAAGGTGTTGTGGTTCAAAGCTAGGATCAGACGATTGTCGAAAATGTACCAATATGACACAATTTCTATTGTGCTTAATTGACCTAAAATATTAAAATTATCGCAATTTATTCTGCGAAAATAAATTTAATAATTTATTTATTGATACGTATTTTCAACTTTGATTGTCGCACAAGAGCACAATAAATATTGGTTCTATTCTTGTTGCCGCATTGGTACTTATTGAGCGGTCACACGATTTTCGTACCAATAATTGATGCATTGCTACAATCGTGTGATCCCAGCTTAAGATACCAACCATATATTTTAAAAATGAATGAAACATCTGAACACATACTATATGAGTGTGCTGCTATTTTAGTTCACAAGATAAAGTTCTTAGAGGCAGATGTAGTAACTCTTAAAGATACTTTTGTTCTTTCACCAAACAAGAAGCCACAACTTTATTTGGTGAACATATGATATCCGTTGGGTCATACTTCGTAAAGCCTTCTTCAATTCAATTCAAACACCGAAAACTTTAACCCTAGAACTATAAACTTAGTCAATTCGACTAACATCGTTTTGATTTTAGCAATGCTTTATAAAATAGGCTCCTAATAAAACTTTAAAAAAAAAAATTTTTTTTCAAAAACAACAACAAAACCTTGTTTAATTTCTATTTAAGACAAAGCTAAAAAAATTACTTCTAACACACAATAGCTTACGCATAGATACTGGAAAAAAATCAGTTGCATATATGTAACATATCGTATATGTTAGTCGTTTCGACTCATGGTTAGTGTTTACGTATAAAAAATAAGGTTATAGTTCTAGTGTTAAAATTATTATCTATTTCTGTGTTCAGGCTTAAACTGATTCACTAGTTTAAGACTACCATGATCGATTTAGAAAAAAAGAATAAATCAAAGTGAAAACACATTTACGAAAGTAATTGTCAACAAATAACTTCTAGTGTAAACGCTTTATTATATTTTTTATGTTTTATTTTATTTTTATTTTTATTTTCAATTTCGCTTTTATCAAAAGCTGTATTGTAAAAAGAGCTTCGATAATCTTATAACTTTCTAAATAATTAAAAAAAATTCATTAAATTTCTTGATTATTTTCTTAAATTAAGTTTTTAATTTTTAATTTAAAACATTTTAAACATAAACACTTACAGTTATTTACTCGCCTATTAAGGGGTAAGTTTTAAAATTTAAATACCAACTCTTTTATTAAACATTTTATTAAAGTAGTTGACATTTTTCTTATAAATTTCAAAAACAAACAAAAATTCTTGGTAAAAGTAGAATATACTTTAATTGGCTTAAAAAATATACAAAATTCTTAAAAAACTACCTACCAAGGGTTTATGTATTATTATGCTACTCTACACCTATATTTGTAAATTTCTCTTAAAGTTTTTTTAATAATTAATTTTCCATCATCTTTTTTGAAAAAAAAAAAAAAAAAAAAAAAAATTCCTTTTAACTCTTAATGCTCTCTATGCAGTTTAATTATTTATAAAAGCAAGCAAACAAAAAAAATTATTAATTAAATTATAGTAATAATCATAACATCCTTTTAAATTATAATTTCATTTGCAGAAATTTTTCGCATAAAATCGTTAACTAATTCATTATAAATTATTTTAATAAGACAAACAGAAAGATAATTTAAAAAAATAAAAATCACTGAATGAATATAAAAAAAAGTTTTTGGAATTTTGAGCTGGGTGGTTAATTTTTTATTACGGAAAACTCCCTCTATTTTAACCGATAAAAATAATAAAATTTTTTCTTAAAAAAAAAGTAAGTTTTAGTGTCTAAACAAACCAACAACAATATCACACAATAAAACAATATTTTTTTTTTATTTTGCGTTTATTTTTCCCTTAATTTTTTATTTACGAATTATTTGAAATCCAAATCGAAGCTCTCGGACGTGCAGTTCAAAAATAAAAATTCAATTTTAATTCAAATGTTGTTTCTTAATGTGCTTGTTTTAGTTTTAATCAGTCAATGTACTTTATATGTATTAACATGATCAGATGATTTTTAATTTTATATTTTTTTATTATAGTTTTAACGAAAAAAAGTTAACCAAATAATCGTAATTTGTTTGTTTGTGTTTGTGTTTATTATTTTATTAACTATTATTAAATTTATGTTGTCATTGTTGTTGTACTAACAAACTACCACTGAAAAAAATTCAAATGAAATATCTACGGTTTTCAAAAATAGTCACTGTTATTTGGAAAAAGTTGGAAAAAAAATTAATTAAACTAATAAGCAATTATTTTTGAAAACCAAATTAATAATATAACTTCTGTAAGCAATATAAAAAATACTTAAACTCAAATGTAGAATAAATACATATGTAGATAGTGAACTCAACAATAAAAGAATATTGAAGGCTTAAACAAGCTTTTAGAGAAAGATAATATCTTAGAAAGTTTCAATTGTATGGATCTGCAATACTATGACGTCATTAAGAAAAGTGTTCAATAGCTTATTCTCACGTTTGAGTGAAATTTTTCATATTAGGCAGGATTCCTACCAGACAGCAATGAATAGTTTTTTCGCTACTCATACTCGCTCATTAAATTAAAAGTATAGATAAGTACACATCATTCAAATTCAACTACTGCGATTTACACATACTCACAATAATGTTGATTCATAGGTATAAATAGCAATAAGTATGAATCAGACGTTTACACATACTCATAGCATTCATTTATACGTTGTTAAGTGTGAGTATCATGAGTACTTAAAACTTTAGAGTATAAATGCCTTTGCGTACTTGTTACAATAAGTGTGAATACATATGAGCATAAGAATTTATGAATCATGAGTATACTCACTTTTTCAGTATTAATTGCTGATTTTTGATACCTACCTCTTCTGTTGTTAAGATAAAGGTTTAGCAATAATATAACAAACCCCAATATAGAGTGAACCTTCGATATAATAAACTTCGTTATAACAAAAAACCTAATATAACGAATTTTGTCCCATGAAAAAAACTCTTTATTGTAAAGTTTTTCATACAAAAATGCACTATAAAACCTCTATATAACAAAGTATTCTTTCAAAAGCTCCCGTATTAAATTAAATAAGAAAATCTTAATGTAATTGCAAGTGCATATGTAAAGTCTCTATACAGCGAAGTATTCATTTAAAAGAGAAATTTAATTTTAAGCAAAAAGGAAAATTCCCGTTAAATATTGATGACTGCATTCGAAACTTATGTAAATAAACAAAAATTACACAATATTTTATTAAAATCTATAAATGACAAAATAGCTATAAACAAGCATTTTTCTAACTCCTTTAGATTTCTTATATCGAAGTTTCACTGTACTTTTAAGATACACTTAAGCAAAGCTGCCCCTAATTATGAACAGGCTCTGAATTTGCTCCTACTTTAGTATGACAGAAACAGACAACGACTACAAGCAGAAATACTGTTGAAAAACTGATATAGAGGGCACCTTGATAATTTATTAACCGTAGGACCCCTTTACCTAACTTCATTCAATTTAATCTTGTTTTGCATACCTTTGTACTTTGATATCCATACTAGGGCCAGCTTAGAATATGGTTATGATGACTATTTAAGATTTATGTTTAACTTAACATAACTTTTATTACATTAAAGTTCATTAGTGTAGCAAGTCCGCTAAGGAAAAATAAGTAAAATTTATAATTTAAGAAACCCATTTTTTGAACCATTAAAAAATATGATATAGAAAGAAATTTATAAAGCTATTAAATTATATTTAGTGTACAAATCAAAGTGCATAAACTAAGTAACTATTTTACACTACGAAATACATAGTATAGATATAGAGTTCAATAGCTCATAAAAGAACGGTTCCCTGACTTGTGCTATGTAAACTAGAATGAAGTAATAAAGTCAGGGTACAATAAAACTAATCAAGAGTTTTTTAATAAGCCTACTTAATTGAACACTTACTAGGTGAAATATTGAGCCCAATTGCTATTTAGTGCTGCAATTTAATGCAAAACTAATTTAGATGTGTAGCAGAAAAGTTACATCGAGGAGAAAATTTTTATTTAACTCATCCATATGAAGAAGTTTTGTTCTATTAAAACTTATAAATGGATGATTTGATATCAAAAAAAACCCTTTATTAAACAGAGTTCATTATAAGCGCACTCTCTTGTTATTGAATAATAAAGCGTAATAGGGGATTGAAAAGATTAAATAATTTGTCAACATTAACTCTTATATTTATTATATGTTGAAAAGCTTACTAACCATACAAAATGCTTTTAAATGTCTGTGAAAATACTATATATGTTTCATTAATATCGAGTATTAAGTGTTTTATTTAATAAAAATTTAGCAAAAGCAAATTAAGTTATTAATATAAACGGCACAATGATCTAAAAAAAATTGTGTTGATATCGATGATTAAGAATTTTGATGGTTGTAGTTCAAGTATAAAAAAAAAACTAAAATAAATGTTTCAATATTGTGTTATTATTCAAATATTATCATATATTGACACATACTATTATTATTATTATTGTATATTGATTTGTGTTTAACAAAAACCATGATTTAAATAATAAATTATTAACTTTTAACTTAATGTATCATTTTTTTCTTCTTCTTTCTTTACTCAACTTTAAAATCTGTTTCTTTAAACTTTAGGAAAAGCTTGGCGATATTTGCTTCTCCTTACGTTATGTACCGACCGCTGGCAAATTAACTGTCGTCATATTGGAAGCTAAAAATTTGAAAAAAATGGACGTCGGTGGATTGTCTGGTAATAAAATTGGAAACCAAAATATTGTAAAATATCCTAAAAAAAAACAATTTATTTGTATAATTTTGCAATGTTTTGTGTTGGCAAATAAGTACAACAATTGTTTTATTTGTTTAAATGTATTAATCAAAATATTATTGTTGCTTTGGTATACATATAATACATATATAAAAATAATCAATGTTGTGTAATTGTTTTTTCGTTTAAAATTTATTAATTTTTTTCTTTTTATTTTTTTTTTTTTTTTTTTTTTTTTTTTGTTTCTTGCACTTACTCATATTATTTATATCCAATATTTAGAAAATGAAACAAAGTCGGTCCGCTATATAATGTTATTTTAGTATTTTTCATGAGATAGTTAAAAATGATTATATTAAGATCATATTCATACTTACATACA
Organism: Wohlfahrtia magnifica; assembly: GCA_023159175.1. Classification (NCBI taxonomy): domain Eukaryota; kingdom Metazoa; phylum Arthropoda; class Insecta; order Diptera; family Sarcophagidae; genus Wohlfahrtia; species Wohlfahrtia magnifica. Next base: position 5,919,732 of record JAKWBJ010000537.1, read on the forward strand.
TGTCTGTATATATGTATCTCATGGTAAATGAAATTTAGTTTTAGAAAATGCATAAAATATATGGAAAAATTTCTTGTAACTGAATGCATTATTTAATAACATTTTTTAATCTTTAATCTGCATATTTAAAAAGAAAAACTATGAAAAAAAATTTAAACAAAAAGAATTTTTATACAGAAGCTTAAATCAAGCGTTTTAAACGCGTTTCATACTTTTTTAAGCTACACAAACAAGTGTATTAAACTAATACATGTATTTCAAGTCTTATACAAACAGGCCATTTATTCTCAAAGGTCAATAGTAAAAAGCACTTTTTCGTAATAGGTATTCGATAACTGAATTATTTCAATAATACAATTCATTTTGAGTCATACAATCAAGACAACCAAAATGCTGTTAAAAAGTTATTACAAAAATCAAGTTCTGTATCATTAAGCAATTAGTGTTGCACTGTTTTTTCGCATGATTCTTGCAAAAAATTTTATGTAATTCGAAAAGGCAGGATCCTAAGTACACTAAGGTTTCAATCAATCTTGGCACTTTATTGGGTATTAAATAAAATAAAAACAAAACAATCGGTTTTATTCGATTGTAGGCTTATGTATTTTTAAGAAATTTTTAACTTATGCTTTACCCACAATAGTTTTCTTTAAAATTGTTTCTCTTTATTTAAAGTCATTTTTTTAATTTTTTCTAAAACAACATTTTTTTAAATCTTAATTAAAAGCAACAAAAACTAATAATGAAAACTCTTAATTAAAGCTTTATTTTAAAAAAGAAATGCTAATGATGATTGTACTTGAATCATACTTAACAGCTATTTTATTAAATATCTTTCTTAACTAAAGCCTACAAATTTTTTATCTCAACTATTTTCTTACATAATTTATCATACAACAACCAAAAAAAAAAATATTTTTATATATAATTAAAAATTAAATATAAATAAAATCAATAGATATTTTTTGAGAGCAACTCCAAAGAAAATGTGTTTTTTGAACTGCAAATGTATTTTGTTTTTTTTTTGATTTTGATTTTGAATTTTTGAGTTTGAATGTATATAGAAACAAACATACCTACATACATATGTACACATATATATAAGGATTATAAGAAATTGCTTGCAATTGTAGTTTTAAGAATATTTTTAGTTTCTTTTGCTTGATTAGCTTAGTGTTCATTTTGAGTTAAATTTTTCGTTAAAAATCTGTTTTTGCCACAATTGTTTTTTAATCCATAGCATAGAGTTGCCTCAAAAAATATCGCCCTTAAAAAAAGATCTTCTAGGCTTTTACAAACAAACCTTAAAATGAAAATGAAATGAAATAAATTTGAAATATTTTTTGAAATATTTTTTAACTAAAAAAATTATATGTTTTTCGAGTTACAATTTTTGTTTTAAAAAAATTTCTTTTTTTGTTTTTTTTTTTTCTTTATAGTTTTTATTTGAGTTTAAAAACTGTTTATTTCCTTTTTGGTATTTAATGATTTGTGTTTTAAAAAATTTTTTCTTACTATTTTATACTATTTATCCATATAATCAAAAAAAATTAAAAAATTTAAAAAATTATATATTAAAAGTTAAAAAAAAAGTATAAAATGTTCAATGTTTATTAACCTTAAATGTATTTAAATTAATAAAAAAATATCTATAAATTATTATTATTATTTTTTTTTTTTTTTTTTTGTAACGTAAAGAACTGTGTTAAAATGAAAATGTTTAAGAAAGAAAATTTGAAACAAAAACATTATTTATGAATATGGAGAATTTTATTATTTATTATTCTTCTTTCTTTTTTTTTATTTATTTCTATTTTCTTTTATAGATCCATATGTGAAAATTGCCATTATGCAAAATGGAAAACGTTTGAAAAAGAAGAAGACAAGTATCAAAAAATGCACCCTCAACCCCTATTATAATGAGTCGTTCTCATTTGAAGTACCATTTGAACAAATACAAGTATGCGAGAATGTATTATACTATCCTATTTACCAAAAACAAAAAACAAAAACTTGAAAAAAATATACAAATCAAACCAAAAGCCGAAAACAGAACATATAATACTAAGCAATTATAACAAGTACAACCAGATACTACTATTACTACTCTACTGCAATTACTACCATTTTACTAACATCTAGTTTTTACAACTGACTTTTACAACTGACTCTTCTTTCAATCCCGTTCCTCCTTTTAACTCTGTCTCTCACCTTCAACACTCAATGTTATGATCTTTATTAAAATAGTCAGTGTTTTTCTTTTGATTTTTTCCTATTAATTGTTATCTATGACCGACTTTCTCTCATGTTTCCCATCCACGTACATATGTATGTATACTCGTATAATATATGTTTTATCTGAATGTGGAAATTGAGACTATAAACTTTACAACTAACTACCCTCCTATTTTTGCAAAAGTATGATCCATCAGACGAATTCCTTAAATTGATGTTTTGATGTTTAAATGTTGTGTTTTTATCAAAGAATTTTTATACCCGAAAAAAACTAATTTTTTTTTTATTTGGTTATTGAATTGAAAATGATACCAAAAAAAAATTTTTTTTAAAAAATATTACAAAAACAAATATTTGCCAAACGTTACATAGTGGAAGAAAACTAATTCCAAATCATTTATTTTGTTTTTACTTCATAGCTTTAAAAAAGATAGTTGTTTGGATGAAACAAACATTTTTTTTCTATATAAAGTAGAATTTTTGCAGCCCGTTTTGTTATAAATTGAGCAGCGATAGTAAAAAGTATCAAGCCCACTTTGTTATAAATTAAGCAATGAAAGTAGAAAGATTGGAGTCCGTTTTGGTATAAATTTGGCAGCGATTGTCTAAAGATTGGATCCTGTGCTAATATAAACTAAGCAGTAATAGTTCATCGATTGAACTGAAGCCAATTTGTTTTATAAATAAAACAACGATAGTAGAAAGAATGGAGCCTGTTTTCTTACAGTGAAAGAAACGGTGCTCGTGTTAATATAAATTAAGTAAATATATCTGAGAGCTTGGATTGGATTGGATTGTTATAAATTAAGCTGCCGTAATTATCATCATATCGGCTTCCGGTCTATAGTATATTCAGCAGATCTGCTGATGTTCATTAGGAAAGCAATAGTGAATATGTCACCTAGTGAGACCCTATGTCTACCTAAACATTTCTACCTAAACCTATCAAGAACCCCATATTCACACAATATGTGTTCCACTGTCTGTGATGCCTGCGAGCACACATCTATGATTGTTATCCACTTCAGATGCGCCTCAGTCTACAGTGGCCAATAAGAAACTCCGTAAAGGGTTTAAAATCCGGCCTGCCATACTTATGAACCTCAGAGCGACGCCCAAATTGCGGACTAATCGCCACCCTAGAGTGGAGAAGTCCTCTTTAAGCATTCCAATGTTCCAAGCATTCGGCAATTTCCCAATCCTTGATTAGGTTGAGGATGGTAGCAAGGTTCCGACCTGATATAGTGTGTATTACACAGTGTCCGGGTACCGAGCAAGAGAAAACGTTGGCGACTTTTGCAACGTATTGTAGCAATATTTGATCAGTCTAGATGTCATACGATTCGAGCCAAGTGCCCTTAAGGCAGCTTGGCTGTCAGAGAATATATTAATGGTCTTATCATTGAAACCTTGAAGACACTCAGTGATCTTCGCAGTGGAATCGCCAAGTCTCGGTTGGATCCATGAACACCTTCATCGACAGTCATTCATTTTGGAGCCATCGGTATACTAGTTCAGATCAAACTCACACCGAAATAAGGCCCCATTACCTTAACAATTCTGGTCCGGGAATTCAACCCTGAATCTCCAACGGATAGACTTCCAGACGCATTTCGGTCAGCCTCATCACATGGAGGTGAAGCGGTGTTAAGCCAATAAAGGCCTTTATATCCGCTATTAGACATGTTCTAATTTCACAGTTATACCGAGGTAGTCGAGAATAAACTTCCTCAGCTTTTCTCCACCAAGCTATCGCTGCAATAGTGATAATGTGGCGAAAATAACGTTATATATCCATAGTGTCATTCTTGGCGAAAGGCCCCATGATTTATCGTAGGAGAAGCGACTTGCCAAAGGGGTTCTTATCACTTTCTTCTGGACGGTACTGATGTGCGAGTTCCAAATAATACTCCCATCCAGAATGACACCTAGATACTTAACCTCCTTAAGTACTCATAAAAGAAATACAGTCACATGATTACTTGAGGGAGGTCATAAAACTTACTCTCATATTTCCCATGTACTGTCACAACGAGGTCATCAACGTTATAAATTACACTGACAGCCCTATGAGCCAACATGGTGAGCGAGCCATCAACTACAACCGTCCATAACAATGAACAAAATACTCTACCCAGAGGGCACACTTTTGACGCTCTCACAGAGGAGAGATGGAATTGATTCATGCTATATTTGACTTCTCCACCACTTTCCGCTCCAACGACATAACAATGGATTCAAGACCTGTATTGTCAAAGGCCCCCTGAATACCTTAGAGAGCACAAGGAACAGTGATAATAGGAAGCTTAATAATTCTGTCAATTTTGAACAGATTTTTGAAAACAAAGTAGCATTTTATGCATAAGTTTATAAATAGTACGATTCTCATAGAAAATAGTAGAAATAAAACATCTCTTAACTTAAAAAATGTGGAACAAAAAATTTAAATTCAACGCACAAAAATTGGTTAGCACACATATTTGATGATCATGTGCCATGTGTGGTCGTCATATGTATGTTTATAGCAATTTTATTCAAAGAAAGATGAGATCCAGTTTAGAATTCTAATTATAATAAACGGCCTACCTTGTTATTTTAAAAGCTCTTGAGAGTTTTATTCTTAAAATAAATTACTTTTCCGTAACAAACGTTTGGCAAATTTTCATTACAAATGTTCAATTAACTAAGTATTAATATTATTTTATGATTTACAAGGCCATCTTCAAATTTTCAAAATTTCTATTTTCAATTCAAACTAAATAATAAAATTTTAAACAATATTTGTTTCTTTTATTTTCTTTTTTGTTTTATTTAACAATAATATGATAAACTGTAAATTTGTGAAACAAATAATACGTTTTTAAATGTTTTCTTTTTGGTTTTTAATTGTTTTAATACACGTTGTATTTTGAAATTTTTATTTCTGTTGGAAACAAACAATTTATTAAACAAAGTAGTTAAAATATTGATTGATGTGCTTTTATGTTGAAAAAATTTATTTGTGTTTTTCGTTTTATTTGCAAAATTACAAGAAAAGCAAAAATTAAAGATATACTTTTAAAACTTAGTTTGCAATAAAATAAACAAAATTATATAGAAACAATAAACAAACAAAAAGAATACAAAATTTAAACTCCCCTGCAATTATACAACAATAAATAATTAAAGCATTATTGTGTTAAATAATTTGTAGTAATGAAAAAACAAGAACACTACACATTTAGAATTTAACAACAACAATAACAAAAATGTTTTTGCTTTCAAATGCAACACCAACAACTCAATAATAAGCATACACTGAGAAAAAAAATATATACTACCTCTTACAAAATAATAATAATACTAATAACACTTAACATAACTTAGTATACTACTACGATACATGAAACGAAAAACCGTATGATACACTTACGTTGTAGGCTAACACTCTACAGAAATTAGTTCAACGAGCTTTAAAAAAATTAATAAATAAATAAAGAACAATACAAAGAAGTGAGTCCTTTTTGGGGGGTTTTTTCGTCAACCCCCTCCGAAGATACTTACTAATACAGCGTCTTTATTAAGCCCTAGGGTTCGTTGTTTTGACACTGTCTTCTGATTTGATAAGAAATAATTAACATGCAACAAATACGACAGCACATAAAAATAATCCATTGTTTTAAAGTAATGGTTATCAAAAAAGAAATAACAAAAAAAAAAACCGAAACACAACAATGAAATGTCATGTAACCAATTCAAAAACACCACCAATTGAACTGACTGCGTTACGTATTCGAGACGTAAGAACTCTGTAAGAAATGGCGTTAAACAAACTGAGATGTTATGTTTAAGGAAATTAAATCTCTTTTAAAATTATCTAAAGTTTTAAATCCCTTATGTAGGCTTTGAATTCCCCTATAATCTTCTAGGTTTTAGATATACTAAGCAAAAAAAAACAACAACAACATACACTATATTATACAAGAAAACCCCCTATTTAAACAAATAAGACAGAAACCAAAAATTGAAGCAAAAAATAAATAAAAAACAAACTCTCGATTACGAAAACAAAATTTAGGATTGAATATTATACATTTTCGTTTACCAGTATTTAATGAACATTATTCTTTTCTTCAGTCACATAAAAGCGAATTCAAAAATAAAACTTATTGGTCATGTACTTCTTAAAGACATATTAAAGCAAAATTTTTCAAAATTTCCTAAAACAAAATAGGAAGTTAAAGAAAATTGTTCATTTTATAAACAGAAGAAAAACATCTTAAATTTACATCAAATATATTACTTCTTAACATTTCAAACACAACTCACCGCCTCACAACTCATTTGCTGCAACAAAATTCACTCTCAAACACTTATTAGAAAGCCTCAACAAATTCATTAGATTCTTTTTAGCTTAAACAACCAACACACACCGAAATCTGTACAAAATTATTTGTATTTGCATGTTGAAATATAAAATCCCCTCCAATTCAAATCAAACCCATTTTTATATGTACAAACACACTGCTACTCAAAAATCGTTATAAAATCTTAATAAATAATTTTTAAATTCATGCCATTGAAAGCTGAAAATTAAGCAATTTTAGCTAAATTGTAAAAACACCTGCCTTCCGCCCACTTTACCTACCCAAATCACTTAGAAATATTAATTAACTTGTTTATATAATTAATTTGCAATATACCATCAAAGAAAAACATGTGTATGCGGCTGCTGTATCTAACAAGAGTATTGAACGCCCCAAGTAGTTGACTAGCTTTCATTTTTGGTCTATTTTTAAGTTAATTTGATTTAAATTTATATTCTATTTGAATTTTGTAAATATTTACGAGCTATTTAAATAATAATTTTTAATTTAATTTCAAATAAGAGAGAAATATCAAATGTTAATATTTTATACTATTTTTTAAATTTATTTCAGCGAAATCTGTAAAGAAAACTGTTACAAATGAATGAACAAAACACAACTAGTGCTCAAACGCACTTTGTTTGCAAGGTTCGTTTATTCCTTTAACATCCAAATCGTATACGGTTTTGCGCCAACCTCTTCAGCAGTTTGTGCCACTTTCTTTATCACTATCCTGGCTACGTTACCTTCGGCCTTCTCTTTTTTTCTCGAACCTTGTGGATCCCAGTCAAGCATGATTCTGCAGACCTCATATTATGGTTTTCTGAGGGTACGGCCAATCCAACCCCATTTGCGATTAGCAATCATAAGAATTACTGATGACGTTTGGCCAGAACATTTTTCAAAGAAGAAAAATTGTTTCCAAAGTTAGCCATACAAGCAGTTTTCTTTTTCATTTAACGCAGTACACACCAAATGTTAAGAAGCTAAGACTTTAATTTCAAATAGAATCAAATATTAATATTAAACTTTGGACTCATTCCTCTGCTATACATAAAAACACCAAGAACTGCTTTATCATCTGCTTGTGGAAGTAACCATGTCTCAGCGCTATATATAAAAAGTAAAAGAGTGGGTGTCGAAAAGAGGTTCTATTTGTAATAACAAGGGCAGTTTACACCAAAATGAACACTCTACGAACAGAGAATCAACAAATCCTTAAGATATTTTTTATTTTTTTGAACTTGAGACTCAGATGATGTCCGCACTTATGTAGTGCATTGTGCTGGCACTAGGATAACAGGTTATGTGGAAAGAGAGAGTAGTGTTTATGTACGTTTGATTTGAATTTACCCATATCGTAAGTGGCAGGAAAAACTTTTGCTGGAAAACTATTCCACAAACGAACTGCGCGACTGAAGAACAATCAGTCAACCACAAAGGGAATCAATCCCTTTATTTCGTTAGAACACATTCCATAATAGTACCGATAGAACAATGAAACACACGCCACATTCCGACGATGCTCTAACGAATCAATAGCGTTGGCTACCCTACCGTCATTAATAAGCCCCTTCGCCCTCTTTTGTACATGGTCGACAAGCTCCAAAATAGACTTTGAAGCACCGGTCCTTACATAAGAGTTGTATTTCATTTTGTGTCGGATAAAGTACTTGAACATATTGAGAAGGTCAGATGGAGTCAAGTATTTCTTGCACCGTTCTTTTGACAATCGGAAAATGTGATCGCCCAGAACATCAAGAACATCTGATTCCTCAATATCTACATTACCCATAGTTACAGACGACACCACACCACCATGTCTGTGTGTTAGAAAACAACATTGGGTCTTGCGCGCATTAAAATCGATCTGATTCGCACGACTCCACTTGGAGATTTTAGCCAAGTCGCTTGTAAGTGTGTCATTCATATTCCGCCTTTTCGCCCCAATCTCCAGAAGGTTCAGCCTACGATCAAAAGAATAACAATGATAAATGTTGCTGTCGTCTGCGAAAGAGTGATAGGATTAGAAGTGAGAAAAAGAAAGTCATTAAGAAATATTAAGAATAGAGCCTAGCGATACCCCTGAAAATAGCCTAAACTCGTAGGATGAGAACCCATCTATAACCACTCTTATAGAACGATCTCTGAACGATCTCTTGAAAATATCCAAAGTCAAAACTATGCCCTCACCAAAACCATGAATGGACTTGGTCCATCTCTCATAGAGTACCGCCAGCAGGTCGCCAGTAGAACGGCCTTGCTAAAGCCATATTTACGATCGCATAGCAAATTGTTGGACTCCAAATGTTTCACAAGGTGATGATTAACTATACTCCCCATAACCTTGGAGAGTGCCGAACAGACTGCAAATGGGCGGTAGTTTTCAGGGTTGGTAGCCTTACTCTTTTTAGGGGTTGGCGTTATATTAGCAACCTTCCAGCAGGATATAAAAACACCGGCGCGATATGACGCACTGAAAAGGTTGACTAATGGACGCGCAAGCGTCGAAGAACACTGCTACAGGACCAGTGCTGGTATGCCATCTGGCCCAGAAGACTATTTTACGTTGAGATTTGTAAGAACCTTTTTCACGGCACGGGCTCGAAAGAATGTACTAGGCATGGTTACTGATACACTTTCGAGTGGGAGCAGTGATTGAAGGCTATCCGGCAAGCTAGTATAACTTGCAAATATTCAGCGAAAAGGTTTGCTTTATCAACCGTGAATGTTTGGTCATTCCTTAAAAGAGCTGGAATCGAACCATCGCTTTTCCTGAGTCTTTTAACAAATGACAAAAAGTTCTCACTTCACCTGGGAAAATTAAGAACTTTAGCACGAAGGCGCTAATCGTAAACAGCCTTTTCACGCCTAAGTACTGGGGCACACGAAGATCTCGCCTGTTTGCGTAGCGAATCAGTAAGGTCGCATTTATTGTTGCGCCCATTTCTGGATGCTTCCTCTCTAGATCTTACTGCTAGTCTGCACGTCTGATTAAGCCAAGGTTTCTTTCTTGATTTAATCGAAATCTGTTTGGATGGAATAAACATATCCATCCCCAGCTTTAATATTCTGACGACCATATCATCGACATATGAGTCGAGGAAACCAAGTTTCCAATTAAAATGCCCAAGAAATCGTTGAGCTCATCCCAACGTGCTTTTTCGTAGACATAAACGAAACGTTTCGTAGTTGTAGGTGAGACACCATGAAGGGCGGATAATGAAAAGGAGGCCGAAATGGTACATTGATCTGAGTTACCGAGAGGTGCAAGATACTTTTACTTTTTACATACTTTTCAGGGTGTGAAGTGAGGAAAAGGACGAGGGTGTTATTTTGGTACCCATCTACATACGATATATGTGTAGGTTCATTCACTAGTTGTGCAAGGTGATTATGCGCGGCGAATAGCTCAACATATTGGCTTTCAGGAATTGTGCGGCCAGAAAGGCGTAGCCAAAATGAATTGTAAACATTTAAATCACCAGCAACAACAATTTCACTGTTCGGGCAATTCGAACAATATTAGATAAAAGATAATAAAAAATAATCTGTATAGAAATTGCCATTATGCTCCAATCTCATTATTTATTCTCCGATCGTTTATTTTATTTTTAAAATAATCAGCACTTTAAAAAAACTGTTACAGTTTTCTTAAAGTAAAAAAAACTGTGTGCCAAAGTAAATATCACCACCAATTAGCAAGGATTTTCACCAGTACGCAAAATCATATGGAGGAAGCTACAGTGGATTAATTATCCACTTAGCTTGAAAGATCGAATTGATTAAAGAAACTGCAACAAAGCAATGGATGCTTTGTGGAAAGCCAATATGCTCCCTAGAGCAGTGACGAAGGAAAAAAACGGGTCAAAAACCATAGATTTACCGTTTTTAACACCAAGTGTATGGCAAGCAAAAGCAACACATATACCTCGCATTACGTCATTTCGGCTTACGGCTCACATTTTCAAAACCTATCAAGTCTGTATAAAGATTTATACTTGTAGTGTCTTTGGTTTTATTTTTTAACTAAATTTACTTGTTCAGATGATGCAGATGATACTTTACTTTGTCGTAACAGCTATTAAAGTCAAAATTTTTCGTTAATAGTATTCTAATGTTTTAGCAGTAACACTTAAGTATTACTTATAAATGAGGTGACTAAACTTTTTATGCTTACTTCCACCTAAATAGCGAGGCATATAATCTAAAAGGAGCCAGATTACCCGATATGGACGTTAACAACCAACTCGTTTAAGATGTAGGTTGAACATTTATTAAAGGTTTTTGCACAAATGAAACAAATATCTTTATATGATATGATAAGGCCTGTACGGCTTTTTTTTAATCATTACAAGAGGCGACTGCTTGCTGCCTTTTTTACTCGCCAGCTTTTTCCCTGATAGGAAAAGGGGACTCTAACGCTTCAGCGTGATTAACCTTAGTTATTTCACCTTATAGTTATTTCATTCGGATCTAGAATCTGGTTTTGGTTCTGGCCTGTAGAACAAATGATCACCAAGCATCCCGATCTTGTGGGTGCTGTCTCCAATTCGTTACATCAAGAATTCTTTCTTTACTCGGTCCTTCCACTGGAGTCTTTTCTGTCTGTGCCTACCGTAGTAATTGTCTTCTAACGATTTTCGGGCTGGAGCGTTCATCTCAATTCGATCGACATGTTCCAGCCAGCGCAATCGCTGCATTTTGATGAGCTTGACTACAATAATGTCGCCAAACAGCTTCTGCCTTCACACAGATGGAACCACAAATTTTTCGGATGATTTTTTTGTCACATACATCCAATATTGCCTCATCTGCTTTTATGAGCAAACAAATCTTTGCGCCATATAAGACCACAGGTAGAGATAAGGCTCTGTTCATAAGTTGTTTACGGAGCCCAAAGTAGCTTCTGCTTGTCAGCATCATCCTTCTTTTCATTCTTTTTCGAACTTGCAATTGCAAGCCGTGACTATTACTATCTCTATCAGCTGCAAAATTATCTTTGTCTTCTCCTCATTCACAACCAGACACATTTTCGACAACTTTATTTATTAAAAACCTGCAGTTACATCTCGTTCAGTCCTCCCAACAATATAAAAGTCATCTGCATAAGCGAGAAGGCCTTTGGTATTAATTGTGCTCGTTTTATTAACTTTTGTGTTTTCCAGAATTTCGACCTTATACAGTTATAAATAACTAAAATGAAACTTATTTTTAAGTACATATTGATTACAATTTTAAGGAATATAGTTTTGATAACAAAGCAATAGAGTTTAATGAATTGAGTTAAACTATTTCATAAAACTATTTGATATTTCTCTATTAATCATCATTTAAAATGTTTATGTTAAAAAAAATAATTTTTTATCTTTTTGGTTGAAACTTGGCACCTAAACCCGAGTATGTATGTATAAACGTATTTAAAATTAACCTATATATGTATAACAATAACTATATATATTTAAATATATTTTACTTTTTTTTGTTTTTTTTTTTTTTTTGTTTTTGAAACACCTCCGCAAGGGGATTAGAAATACGTATTTGAAATAAAAAATAAATTCTCAACAGACTCTTCAGAACAACTACTACAACACTCTTAAACCAGTGATAAAAATAATTTCAACAGAAATATAAAAATAAATAATATTCTACTACAACTGAATTTAACTGATTTTTAAAACAAAATACTGTTAAACTAATCCATTATCATTGATAACTAACATTTTATTCTATATGTTTTAATCTTTTGCAAAAAAAAAAAAGAAAATCTGTTTGGTTATCACTGTCGTGGATTATGATCGTATTGGTACTTCTGAGCCCATAGGACGTTGCATACTCGGCTGTATGGCTACCGGTACAGAATTACGGCATTGGTCTGATATGTTGGCCTCACCACGACGACCTATTGCACAATGGCATACTCTGAAAGATCCGGAAGAAACTGATGAAATTCTGAAGAATATGAAGTAAACACACGGCAACGTTTAAACGATTTATAGTAATAACAACTGCAACAGCAACAGACAACAACAACAAATACATTCATTGTAAAACGAAAACATTTCATAAGAGTGTAGTGAATGTATAGGGAAAAAAATTGATTGATATTTAGAAGCAAAAAATAAAATAAGAAAAAAGTAAGCAAATATTACATTTAACTTACTCGTTCATTAACCAGAAAGCAAATAAAAATAAAAAAGGTTTGTTATTTCATCTAAAAACATATTCTTAATGCCATTATGAACATTATGAGAACTTACTGTTTTTGAAATTTCAAGGATATCAATCAATTTTTTTCACTTGTCAACGCGTTTTGCTTGCCACATTACAAAGCAGACAGACAACAGTAGAAGGAAACACTCCACAACACAAAAAACAAAACCATAACAAAACCGTCATCAAACAGAAGAAACAGCAACAAAAACAAAATAGTACCAGCATCTTATATAGTAGTTATAATTATTATTATAATAAAATAAAATTAATTTTAAAATAATATATACATACATATTTACGTATAAAAATGAAAAAATCATACAATACAAAAAACCATAAATGGTATGTTACTCATTATAGCAGTATAGAAAACAAAAAAGTATTGAAAAAATAATAAAAAAAAGATGGCCCCCTCATTCATAGAAAATTTAAAAAATTGAAAAAAAATAATAATAATTAACGAAATACAATCAAATAACCATAATACATACATACATACCATAATGCAAGGAAACATAGTAAATTTTCATTAAAAAAAAAAAAAAAACTGTAAAATATTTGTACTAAAAAAAACAAAAAAAGGAAAAAATTGATTTTCCAGCCACGAGTATAAAAAAAATATTCAATTTAATTTCTTTTTCATTTAATTTTTAAACAAAACAAACCTTCTAAATTATTAACAAATTTCAAAAGACAATATTTATAAAACAAAGACAAACAAACAAATTATTTCAAGCTAATTTTTCAATTGAAATATTATAATATTATTAAAACTTGTCTTAACTATAAAAATAAATATATATAAAAATTAAAAAAAAATAAAACAAATATATATATATTTAAACAGCTTTTCCTTTAAAGATCTCGTTTAATATAAAAAAGTATATATAAAAAAGAAAAGCAACAACAAAAAACTTAAACTATTTTAACACAAAAAAATTAAATTTATTATTATGTATTATTATTATTATTAATTATCTATATTGAAAATCAATTTCAAAAAGTTGTTAAATTTTAGTAAAAAAAAACAAAAAAACAAAATAAAACCAACAAACAAATACAAAAAAAGCATCTTAAATCAACAAAACTTTGAATTATAAAAAAAAACTCTCTATATAAAAAATGTTAAATATTATTATACAAAATAAAACAAATATTATAACACAAAACAGAAAAAAATTAAAACTTTAGTTTTTATAAGACTTAATTTTTATATAGTAAATTATTGTAAATTTTTATAGAAGATCAATAGAACCCACTTTTAAACGATTTTAAATTAAATATGCAGTGAGTGAAATTAAATGTTCTACTAATTTATTTTGTTTAAGAAATGACTTTGAATTATTAATATTGTTTGTCTACTTTCATAAAAAAAAAGTTAATATAAAAACATATTTAGTTCTTTTAAACAGCTCCACTGTGCCGCTGTGGTATGGTAGGTAAGACACCCGCTTACCAACCAGAATGTCCTTGGTTCAATACCAAGCCAGACCGTGTGAAAAAAGAAAAAAATTTTCCTCATAACATTAGCTTAGTAACTGGCTATGAGCATATTACTATTATTAAAACCTCTAAATGCATTTGCCGTTCGGAGCCGGCGTTAAACTGTAAGTCCTTTTCAATGAGTTTAAAAATATATCGAGTGCAGCACATTGACAAAGAGAAGACCCCGTGTTCCTTAATGAAATGTTATGGAAATAATATATATATAAACAGCTCCACTATGATGTACACACTGATAAAAAAAAAAACGTCATAAGGCTGATGTATGATGAATGTCTTTGTTTTTACTCATCTTCAAAATGTCATTACAGTAACAAATTTTAATTATTTGTTATTAATTATGTTATCAACTGCATGACACATCCACATCACAGAAGCGATTAATCGCAGTCAATATAATAAAAAAATGTTATCACTATGATGACTCAGTAACATCAGAGAATGGACTGATCGGTCTCAATTTAATGACAGATTTACAAATTGATGAACATCAGAGATATGATTAATTGATACCTATTTATGGACAAAATGTCATTATTACTGCAATGACACAATAACATACGTTTAATAGCAGAATGTCATCAATACAGAGTAGTTATCCATTTCTAACTCATCGTACTGAAACACTTTTTTGCGCCTTTTTAAGCATATCGAGAGTAAAATACTTCTTTCTAATCTATATAAATAAAAATGGATTGTGGTTTGTTCAGATGCTTAAAACTTGAAAACGACTGAACCAAATTGGATACTTCCTTCTGCGATTTTGTTTATAATTGCTACGCGAAGATTTAGGAAAAAATAAAAGCCGAAAATTTTCAACAGATGGCGCTGTAAATGGTCATTCCTTTATCACTGCTCCTGCTAAAGATATTTGAATAAGATTTAGCACGTCGATTCAGTACACATATCCTAAGTTGTGCAACAAATATAAACGGGGTTGGATAAGTAAGCATGGTGCCTCTAATACAAAATATATATTCATTTTTATATATCTTGAAAACGGTCAGAGTAGAATTTTCTGAATTTGTAAATATGACTTCGTAATTAATACAATAAGTGGTCGCAAAATAATCGGATAAGTGAGCATTGTACGTACCTCCCATACAAATAAATATTGAATTTTTTATTTTCTAATTTGGTCTAAATGACTTGGAATTGGATAAGTGAGCGTTGCATCTTTCATACATAATAATAAGTTGTTGTTTTTTTATTGATCAGTAAATAATCATTATGAGAAAGTATGCAAACAATTGTTGTCCATAAATAACTGTCTACTTCTAAACATACATAGATTTCCGGGTAAAGCCCATTGATGGTTGAAGCTAGTGAAGTATAAAATGAATTTACACATATCGTAATGGCGAATGCCTTCTAAAACGACTTGCATGACCATCTTGTTTACAATAACGTGAAACGGCTATTCCACTCTCGTTGGAGTTATTTTCTTTTATATGGAAATCCTAGTTTCCATAAGTACGTAACAAGTGGACTGGATCTGTAGGAATGTTTCGATTTCGGCTTTGCTCATGGAACAGAATCTACTAAACCTTGAATTAAAAGACTTACTGGTTTATAAAAAATGTATCTCTCAAAAGAGTGGTTTAATACAATTAATTTTAGGTTATGAGTCTATAACGCCCCAAAGGTTGCAAAAACTTTAAAGTAAAAAGGGAAAACAATAAAGATGACTAGTAACTAAAGACAACTCCCATAGTGAGACCTTAGGTGAGTTTCACATTGTGAGCAGCCCACAGTTTTAAATCACTTCTTTGGCTTAAAGACAGCCAGGTGGCTTTATTCTGCTATGGGCACACTACGCTGGCTAATCTAGTAAATGAATTGGTAGAGAAGAAAATTCGTCAGCTTTCCAGATACTTGCATAATACACCACAGGCACTGGGTCTAAGACTAGATGCTAAGTGACTAGATGCAGCGTATATTTAAATAGTTCTCAAGCCCAGATAAAGGTGGTCACAATGCAGATGCATCATTGTACACTGTAAGGTGTTTTCTTTATAACCGTCATGGACGCCAACAATGTTTATATGCATATGACTCGGCTGATTGTTTTTAAGATCTATGATCTATACATCTTTAAGGCTACATCTGTCCTCTTTTGATATTTTTGGGTTTTCTTTAAAAACCTCTTGATTATTTTTTCAGTAAAATTTTTAGACAACAATTGTTAGACAAAAAAAATAAAATCATTCAAATCGAGCGAATCGTCAGTAAATTTGAATCACCTCAACGATTCAATAACATTTTAAGAACAAGAGGTTGTAACAATTCATATAAAAATTTGTCTAATTTCTCTTAAAGGTTTTAGGTGTATTTCCAATAATCATTTTAAAATCTTTCACGATTGGATATTGCAGTGGCAAGCGTATAATGTTTAGTTAAAAATAAATTTTTCCTGCTTTAATTTACTTCATAATTAATATTTCTGTTTATTCAATTAAATGTATTTCGCTTACTGTATATATTAAATAATTATATGAATTTTTGTTATTCTCAAAAACAGTAAAACTGCTTATAATTTGTAATAAAAATGTTATTGTTAATGTTGAAAAGAAAGCAAAAACTTAAATATAATAAATTAACTAACAGACAGACATATTTAGTTATAAAACTATTAAAAAAAATAAATAATTTTTGAACCTCTAACCCACTTTAAGAAACAAACCAGGATAACTGTTATGTAAATTATTTAAAACAGATTATATATCTATCTATCTATATATACATACATATATATATATATTGTATTGACTTACAATTATATTTTAAATGGTTATATATACATACACATATAGAAACAAATTACGACTTTAATTTATATACAATACATATAAACACAAATACGAAGGTCGGCTTGAACCGACTTAACCTAGTACCCTACATTATAATATGCTATAACTCTTACTCGCTTAAGAGTCCCGTCTTCAAAGCAAATACTGAGAAAGAAATTGGGTATAAGTTAAATAAAAACTGGGCCGGTCCTAATGCAATGTGGTATGAAGCAAAAACCTTTTCTATTTCGAATCATTCAAATATATATCATTTTCTTTAACTCCAACTATACTTTCGCTTTTTTTTCTTTTCGTTTTGTGAGCTGGACTTTGAAAAAAAAAGCATATTTAATACAAGATTATGGTCGAAAGAGACGAACAAGAATCGTTAACAACTTAAGCAAGTTGTATAGTAAAGCACTTAAACTTACATATACATATATAAACAATCACAATGTGTGTAGGGTATGTACGATATGATATGATAACCACACTTATATATACATAAATAAAAAATAATAATGTATGAAAATAATAGAAAATATTATGGAAACGTTTGAAGAAGAAAAAATGATAATTATATTGAAGCAAAATGCTAACAAGAGTTTAACTTTAACCAAGTGATTTCAAAATGGAAATTATGCAGACATATTCATACATACATATTATCATGAGTTTTACCATAGAGAGAAACATATTTAGAGAAACAACAAATCTGAATTAAATTAATAATTTGTAATTTAGTTTTAATTAAGTTAAGCTATAATTTTATACAGGATCTCAATATGAAACAAAAGCGAAATAGATCTCAGTTTTCCTTCCCTATAAGGAAAAATATACGAAAACTAACATTTTGTATATGATAAAAAGAAACAAATTCAATTCCAAGTTTTCTCAGCCGATATCTACATATACAGCAATATTTCAAACTTTTGGAAATCAAAATGAATTCCATTTTTCAACGCTACAAACATACAGAAAAACTAATGTGTTTTACATTAAAAGTAGCAGGAAAGACTGCTGAAGAAAAATATTCCGAATACTGTAATGCAAAGTATGATTAACTGGCAATTTCGATACTAACAGCCCTTTTTCCTATATTTTCTTGCAATATTGATTGAGGAGTTGCTTTTCCGTCATTAACGATTACCGAAGCCTTTTCCTGGTAGGTTTTAATTAAAGGCAGTACTTTACTTAAAAAAACTCATAAAATATTAAACTTTCGTATAAAGTTCAGTACGAATTATATATATCAACCGATATTCATTTATTAAGTCGATAAGGATTTGATTGTATTTCAGACATTAAGGTTACACATTCTGGACTATATCCGGAATATATATTCTGGCATATAAAGTAGGGTTAAAAATGCCTTCGTACTTGCAGTGACCGATGTCGACTGCGTTCAGTGGTGTTTACACTAAAAATCTCTCCTCCTTTTCTGGGACGACTTTTTACTCGGGACTGTCCAGAACCACGTTCTTATAAGAACGATTTATCACTCACTGACGTCTGGATCTGTTCTGTTGCAGTTTATCGAGATCTTTCTTCTCATTTCGCAGTACGCATTCAACAACTCGAGCATTTTACGCACCAAAATACTGAAAGTTGCTCAAATTTCGAACAGCTACTCAAGGAGCAAATTATGTTTTTGTTGTTGTATTACTTGGTAGAGAATGGAGTGGTGTTTAAGATAAAATGAATTAAATGTTTTACTTTGAATAAATCTATTACTAATATACGAGTCCTTAATTGCTTCGGCAAGAAAAGTTGCTTGGGTTTCGAACAGCGCTGTATGTAAATTCATGCATCACGTATTTTATAGAGTGTTTTTCGATATGTTGGATAAGACACCCACCTTACAACCAAGAAGTCGTCGCTTCAATCCCAAGCTACACCATCTGACAATTTTCTACAGCGATTTAATTTTTGTTATCATAGGCACCTAAATTATGACTATAATTCCATTCTCTACCAAGTAATACAACAAAAACGAAATTAGCTCCTTAAGTAGCTATTCGATACTTAAGAATTTTCCAGTACTTTGTGTAATAAACTTCGAGTTTTACGGCCTCCGTATACCGTATTGGCATAGTTTTTATGAGATCGAACCCACCAATTTGCTGCTTCAAATTGTCTCCTTCAGTATGCCACCTTGCGCAGTCAAATAATGTGTGTTCAGCGTCATCATTCTCCTTATCGCAGTAAATGCAACCTGCGTCTCCAACCAATCCGATGTGATGAAGGTAACTTGGAAGGTATTCGTGGACCGATAAGACCTAGATCACAAAGTAGGAGTTCCTTTAAGTCCATCTTCCTATATTGATAATGTTCCCGCCCACTATCGGTGGGAGGTTCCCACTCTTCGCCTCCCACGCTCTCTTGCGCTCAAACGCCAGCAAATTAATGGGTGTTACTCCACTTACCACGAGGTCTACAGCGTCTGAAACTACCCAGTATAACCATTGTTTAACATTTTTGAGACTTAGTACATTGGTTACATTGGAAAGAAGATTCTACATTCAGAGAAACTTTTTATTCTACTATAATAAAGAATCAATTGACCCTATTTCTTTAACTTATGTAGCCAACTTAAGATTTTTGATTTATTGTAATGAAGAAATATCAATAAAATGGTTTCATTAAAAAAGCAATGACCAATGAGCCTTCATTATATTTCATTTTTCTGCAGTAGATTTCGATAAGACGACTATTTTGCTTGAAGAGTACTTATCTATGATTAAAACTTAAACAGAAATTGTTTGAATTTTTGTTTAATTCATAAAAAAATAATAATAAAATACGAACTTCCTAAACAAAAAAGATTTATGTTAATATTATTTAAAAAAATAAATATTTATATACATACACTTAAAAATAAATATAATTAATAATTAAAACAAAATATACATATATATAAAAACAAAAAAACAAAAACAAAATATTTAAAGAAATTATTAAGAACAATAATAGTTATTACTTACTTATTTATATTATATATATACATATATATGCATATTATAACAAAAAAAATATAAATTAATAATCTAGCATACCTAAATAAAATTAATGAAAAAAAACTGTTAAAAAAAGTTAAAAATTAAATAAAAAACACACAAAATAATACTACATATATGTGCATATAATATTAATAATAATATAAATAAATTAGCTAAAAATTATATATAATAATATAATTTAAATAAAAAATAAAAAATAACCTCAAACCTAGTAAAAGAATTCTTATAATTTAAAAAGAACAAATAAATAAGCAACTAATTATAACAATAATATAAAAATATATTTTTTTCTTTTTATTAAAATTAACAAAAAAAAATACAAAAAAAAACACAACCAAACTTTATTATGTAGATGTTATTTGTCCTGTATAAAATTAATAATAATAAAAAATATATTAAAATAAACAAAAAAAGGCCACATTGAAATTGCAACTTTAATGATAAGTGAGTAAAAAAAAACTTAAACCAATATTATGTAAACTAAACAACAACAAAATATTATTTATTTCAAATTTATTTGAATTCTTTCCATTCTCTTTAGTTGTTTTCAACAAAAACTCAGCTTTATAGGGCAAAGCTTACAAGTGTAATATAAGCGAATATTTCAAGTATTATAAGGGAAAATTAAATTAAAAATGCCAATAGGACTTTGAAAAAAATTTATTAAAATGCTTTCATATATACACTGTGAGAATTTTTATTTAAATTTCCGCTTTAAAG
Source organism: Wohlfahrtia magnifica (assembly GCA_023159175.1). Taxonomy (NCBI): domain Eukaryota; kingdom Metazoa; phylum Arthropoda; class Insecta; order Diptera; family Sarcophagidae; genus Wohlfahrtia; species Wohlfahrtia magnifica. The sequence goes on from JAKWBJ010000537.1 coordinate 5,940,561, forward strand.
GTGGTAATATATTTGTTAAAATTTATTTCCATATCATATCCTAATCAGATAAAGCACTTTGAACTACATACTATGTGTATGTGTACCTTTTACTCCTATTTTACTCCTATACAAGCTGAAATATTTCAGCAAAATTATTTCAGTTTCCTCGAACTGCTAGTTTTTCGATATCTATCGGCAATTTATGACCGATTTAGTAAAATTATGTGTTATATTCTAACAATAATCTGGTTTAATCGCGTTAAAGTATAAACCTATATGTATATATACATGCATACATATATATTCCCTTCAGTTCTATAAGGAGCATAAGGCCTCAGCAAATCGTGTGTCTGTCTTATGCTATCTTCATCACTTCTCCCCCGGACTTGACGATTTTTGTATTTCTGCTTCATTTGTAAGTATTTGATGGTTGTGGAATACGTTTTATGGCATTTCTTGCGATAACATAACGTGGTTAGAAGTAGACTGTTGTTTAATCGTGAGTTTCAGTCTTTAAACTCTGTATTTTAACGAGGTTGCATATTTTATTGACTCTGTTAACTTGAAGGCATCTTTGAAAATGTTCAACCTAAAGAAAAATCTCAATTTATAGATCGTAATATTCCAAAACCTTATCAATGCAAGATTGTAAAAAAAGCCATTTTGTAATGGTGGGTGATAACATTTTGGGCAGCTCCATAGCTGAAATTCCTAAAGCTTGCTCTTGCGTAGGTAACTACGGTTAAAATAAGTACCAATAATTCTTAATAAGTCTTTCAAATAGCTTGGAGTTTTTGAAATAGATTAAGATGCTACTAAGAGTGTTGAATGAGAGAAGCACTTAACTGTTTAAATTATTTACATCAGCATTTTACTTGCCAAACATAACGTTTGGTGTATTTGATTCGAATCCAACAAAGTCTTCAAATGGTATACCATTCTCAGTTATAGAATTTTCCAAACCATAATACATTTTCTTTGCTTTGCTATAGCAGCTCCACAGTCTTTAAAATCAAAAAATGATTGTCTTGTTTTAAGTAGATTTGTCGTTATCGTAAGAGATAGCAACAAACGCTGAACTAAATAAAAATTATCGATTGAAAATTTACTACAATGCCATATTGTTGAAACAAATTTATACAAAAATTTATGGTTTCAAAATATGTAGTTCAAGAAAAAAATTTTTGTTGCTTTTTTCGATAGTTACATCGAAGTTGACAAGGGTTTTTGACAACTGCAATTATAGCTATGGAGTGAATATCACTACCATGTTACATCCAAACAAACACTACTACTTCAATTTCACTACTTCAATTTCTCTCAGTGTATTTAAAACAATTTAAGAGAGAATTTCAAAAACCTGAAGCCCTGTAAGCATTTTGTATAAATTTTTTTTAATTGTCCTTTTGAAATTATGTATTTTCAACAAACAAGATGTACGTATACATACTTATACACATATTATATATTTCCATTTAACATATATGTAATTTACAGAAAAATGCGAAACTAATAATTGCAATGTTAATAGTTTAAATTGAATTATAATATAACAACAACAACAACAACAACAAACTCTTATTATGTTGATAATGATGATGATGATGAAGAAATAAATGAACTTTAATGCAATTTTCTTTTATTCAAACTGTCATTGTATAATTTTTAAATGTTTTTAATAAATTTAAGTTCTCATATCATTTTTAAAAACAAACAATAAATAAATAAAATATTAAAAAACAAACAACAAAACAAACTTAAGTACCTCCTTAACACAAATCTTTATAGCAAAATTCATATCCTTTAGGAAAACTTGAACCCAAACCCCCCATATATATAATCAATTTCATAGAACATGTCCAAAAATAAAATGACCAAACATTGCATTTATTCATCCTACAAAATATCGTCAAATAAAAAAATATGACCTTAAACAAATTCTAGATTCATATAGAGGAAAATAATTGACCTTTAGTTTCATAAAAAGTATACTTCTGTTAAAATTCTAAATACTGTTTCACAGTTTAAGTTTTAATTCTGTTGAAATCACTTGGATTAGAGAGAAACCAACAAGTAAGTGCAAGTAAATTCTATTACTGTCTAAAGACGTACTCTTTTCCAATCTGACGGAATAGCATTCTCTGTTGAGAATTGATCAACATTTAATGGTTATATTCTATTTCAAGCAGAAAATTGATAAAAAGTTAAAATAACTTCAAGATCATTAGTAATCCGCACTTACAGTATCATAGTATCACTGTAATGAAAGTGCTCTTGCTTTCCTCTTACATTGCAGCTTCTGCAGAAATTATTGTAAGGAAAACATCTTACTTATCTCGTAGAAATAATAGTGAAGAATGTGACATACAAGGCCAAATTATAATTATATGGTAGAGGGGACTAACAAATGTTCTGGCTATCAAACCTTTCCATAGAAAACACTAGTAGTCTAAGATTGTCAAGGAATTGTTGTTGAGGCTTTGATTGTTATTATATTTCGCTTGTAGTCTCCGGTAACCAATCGTAGTCTGGTTTTCCGTAAATATATTCTTATATTTAACGAATATCCGGCAGTCTTTATAATTTAAAAATATCAGTAATTGCTATGAATAACTGCAACTACAACTTAGTTGCTTAATTTCGTAGAGTTTGATTCCTGCTTGTAAGAATAGAGCGAAGGCAAGTAGACTTTTAAAGGTAAAAGCTAGCTCTATGCTAAGTAAGTTGATCGTTTAATGAAACGCTAAGGACTTTGGATTAAATAAGGTCGACTTACAAATATAATAATAGCGCTCATGAACATTTAAAGATTTTATTTCACTTTTTCTTTTCTATGCATTACTTGCTCAATTGCAAACTTACCTTTTTAATTTAATTAATTTGTCTTACTTGAAACACCATTTAATTTAATCTTTTTTTTAGTTTTTCTTACACATGGTTTAATATACAAAAAGTATCGTTCCAATATTATTATTTTCCCTTATTTAGGGCATATTCTGACATATTCTGATTATGATTTGTATGTTATATTCATCTTTAAAAAATATTCGCTATTTGCTGAAATTTTTCAATTTCATTTAAAAACTCTTGTTTTTTATATTTTTAACTAAGTTATGTTATAAAGATGTATATAGGAATACCGGCCTTTTTTCTATTAAGGAATGTAGATTAACACTCACCAAACCAAACAATTTAACGTTGGCACCCATGCACCTTAGGAAGAATTGTAACTGTACGACAGACATAGTAAACTATTGTGTATTGTAAAGTGTTTTATATGATTTAGGATTTAAAATAAGATTGCAAATATTACAATAATATGCATGGACTAATAAGATATACAAACAAAAAATACTTTATACTTAAAAAATATATTTAAAAAACAAATAGGCCCCTTTTGAACACAAAACTATAATATATTATACGAAATCAATCAATCATTTTATACATAATCATCAGCACCACATAGTATGAAAATAAATATCCTTAATTCAAAATAATTTATATAATAGAGAACTGCACCAAGTTTAAAAAAAAAAACCTATTCCTAAGCCCAAAATGGGCATAAACAATAAAGAAAATAGAAACCAATTAAATAACAAGACACGTGGGTATTACGTCGTTAATACTTTTCGGAAAACCAAGAACCTTTTCAAGAATACTCCTTATACAGATGTTTCATAACCATCACACCCTAAATATTCACCATTTCTCTCTCATAAAACAATAGTATGTATCCATAAGCAGAAATACTAGAAATTTTATTAAAAGAAAAAATCCTTCAAAATAATTTTTGTTGCTATTTGTATTATAAATTATATATAGAAATTTATAAAAATTATTTTAATAATTAACGAAATTTCCCCAATTTCACCTTTCTACTTACTCTTTATTATTATTATTTTTTTTTAATTATTATTAGTTAATTAAAAAAAGAAACAAAAAAAGAAACTGTTAAATGTTAAAGTAAACCAAAATTTAAAAAAGTATATATATTATTCATATTTCTTAAATAAAAAAATAATAATAATAAGAACAAATTAATTAATTGTATGCAATAATTAAAAAGTATAAAAAGAATTTAATTTAAATGATTTAAATTTAAAAAAAAAAAGTTAAAATAATAATTTATGATGAATTTAAGTAAATTTAATAAAACAAAAAATTAAAATAATTTAATAACAAAATTATATGAGAACTTAAAAACAAAATAGCAAACAGAAGCTGATAAACCAACCAAACAACCAACCAACAGACATCTGTAGTTAAATGAAATACAAAATTTATATAAGTTAAAATAATAATAATAAAAACAAAAATATGTTTAAAACTAAATATTTCTGAAAAAAAAATAATTACAAGAAAATTTTGTATTTCATAAAGATAAAATAATTACAGTCATGGTAAGTAAGTATGTAGTTGTTCCAGTAAAGTTTTTCTATCAAGAGACAAAAGTCAACAGAATTTGGTAAAAAAAAAAAAAAATATCACGCTAATTTCGATCTAAGCTTTACTCTACTAAAGAAAAAGACTTGTCCGATTCCCAAAAAGACAAAATAAATAAAAGTGCCCTTTTTTACATAGACACGTTTTTGTTTTGGCACGTTTTTGTCATCTTCTCATCTAAAATGCTTCTAAAATAAAAATCCCTTAAATTACAGGTTAAGTCAAATGCTGCTGAAGGGAAATTATGTTGTCCCCTCTTAAAAAATAAAAATATATAAAATAAGCTTAGTAGGCAAACTTGTGGTCTAGTTTAAGGCAATCTGTTTTGTTTTTTGTGATGATTTTTTACAAGTGGAAGTTACAGTCCTCTTTGGCCAAATGGCGTAATCATGCTTAAAAAAATATGTGAAACCGTAGACAGCAGAAGAAAGACTTTAGCGTAGAATGGTCTTTCAATAGTCAAAGTTATTCACTTCCGGGCGATCTTATACAGATCAGCAGTTCATTTACAACGAGCTGCACGATATAGTAGTTGCAACAATGATTTCATTCCCTTTTTTGTCGAAACCAACACATTAAATTTTAATATATTTACCATTATATTTCCAAACAAATTCATAAACAATGTCCACCACTACTGTTTGATTCATACATCAATTCTGTAGTTAGCCAACGCATTGTCATATATGTAGATCCACCCATACGCATATGTTGCAATGATGTGAAAAAGTTGCCAAAATATATAGTATGACTGGAATTTGGTTTTACAACTTTGAACAAACTGAGAACAGTATCAGCTTCAAATTTGCTAGATTTGCCACAGAGTTTTAGGTCACAAAGATATCCTTTTGATGAAGTCGATACCATGCCAAAACGAATGGGAAATATTTTACAATTTATCCATCTTTAGCATATTTGTCTGTTGGATCAATGTTGTACTTGTCAGATAAGTAATTGTATTGTTTTATCACTTCCGCACGATTCTTCGATTTCTTGAAAAAGCGTTAGAAGTCATTACAAAGGCAATGATGGATTCTTTGACCAGTATAGTTTCCATTCTGGTAAAATATGATAGCCAGTAAGAAACAAAAATCCAACAAACCTTTTTACATCATGTGTGAAATATACACATGGCATATAAGTATATATGAATACTAGTTTGGTCACCAATAATGTGAAATAGTTCATCATCAAGAAATAGATGAAATAGTTCAATTGTCGAATTAGCTTTACCACAACATCACGAACGGGGTATTATTTAAAATATGACAGGTTATAGCATTTCAAGCCTTTAGTCAAACTAATGGAAGATTTTTTTTTCATACATAATAAAAGCAATAAAAATTGTTGCATAAGAACTATTAGCCAATTTCATTTTTTGTGTAAGGTTTTAATATGGAGGTTTGCAAAAACGTTTGCAAAGCGCATTTAAATAAAAATAAATTAAAATGCAATAAAAAGAAAAGTTCGCTTTTTTATATATTATTAGGCTAAGATGGTAAGTGAAATTACCTGCTGGGCAATATCTTATCATTTGGAGGGATATTTTGTAGAGAGAGATAAAACTGCAACTTCTATTCTTTTTCTCTCTCACACAAACTCGAAAGTTTTGCAATTTTGGAACCTCAACTTATACAGAATAGCTTAACACGAAACAAAAGTAGCTTTTTTCTATACGTTTTCCCCTCTATGCCATCAAACTCATTTTATTATATGAACTAGGTAGGACCTATGCACATATAAGGTAAACTAAAAAATTTATTGCTTTAATTATATTACATAACATTAAAACAGCTAAAAGTAAATCACAAGGCGAATTCAATAAGGTGGGCCTAATTTACTACGTAAGCAACAGCTGATACATTCGCATATGTCAAAAAACACAAACTTTTTCTGTATTTTGTTGATAACTTTTCCTTGCTACAGTGTTGCATTATATTGACACACCGAAATCTTGTTTTACAGTGTTGCATTCCTTTTCAATTTAAGACCACCTTATTAAATTCGCCTTGGTAAATCACTTCCAATTAATTCTAATAATTCAATCATAATAAATCCATCTATTGGGATTGATTTTATAAGTCGTGCATCCTTTATGGTTTTTACATCGTTTAGGCAAGAAATAAAAAACGATTGTATTAATTAAATTTTTTATTTAAAATTTTGATTTTCTGTAGATTTGCCCTTAAAAAATGTTTGTGACAAATAAATACACAAAATTGTACATTTACACGCGTAAAACGTGTAACTGTAATCTTAACGATTTATTAGGCAATTGTTGGCAACACTATTTATTTATTTTCTTTGTTTTGATTACATTTTCCTACAATTTCATCACACGTTTTTTTACCATTAAACAAAACTAAATATTTTAAACTATTAATAAAAGATTTTATTTGAAAATATAAAAAATGCCAGCAAAACGAAAGGCAGGCGGTGTTCGAAGTCCCATGTCTGATGATAACGATAAGGATAATGAGGCCTACAGGTTGAAAAGGCAAAGAAACAATGATGTAAATATACACAATATGTTTTATACTATTGATGATAAGAATCATCTTCTGAAAGATTTTTTAAAGTAGTACCGTTTTCAACTTCCAGGCTGTTAAAAAGACTAGAGAAAAGTCCAAACAGACGGCGCAAGAGCGTAAAGAAAATGTGGAGAAACTACGTCGTGAGAATACACAACTGGAGGCTAAAATTGAAGAGGCTAAAAGTAATGTGGACAATTTAAAGGATATTTTATTACATAAGGTCGACCCGGAGAAACATGATGAAATGATTAAAAAGATACTGGAAGAGGAAACCGATGAGGAGGAAGAATCATAATATATGGCACGAATTACACTTGGAGAATATTATAGAAAATATTTGCATGATGTGTTTTGGCTTAAATTATCGAAGAAAAACACACATTGACAGTCAGCAAACCACTATAGGAAACAGTCTAACATCTAAGAAAAACTGAATGCTATTGGTAACTAGTAAATGTATGTTAATGATTATAATAAAAGCAAAATCGTTGTAATCGATCGAATAGGTATAAGGAACTGAAAAAGTGCGTTAATATTAAGGGTAAATACACTGGAAAAAATAAAATTGTCATGTATATTGCAATCTATGTAAGAACATTAGTTTTTTCATTTTCTGCGAAATATCGTTAGCACTAAAATAAAATACCAGAATAAGTTGAAAGTTTTATTTACGGATGTTTTCCTTACCCCCTCCTCTTATTTAACTTTCTATCATTTTTATATACATAAATGGATTATACCTTTACTAAATGAATTATTATGCATACAGAAATAGTCGTTTCTACATCGCGTATGACACGTTGCGTTGCCAAACGTTTTTCTTGTCTGATTATTAATTGTGAATGAAATTAACTTACTGTCATTTTTTTCTAAATTAAGACCTTTTGACATTTATACGCTATTGTTTTGGTTTAATTTTAGACTACGAAAAAATAAGAGAATATATATTTTATTCAGGAAACGAAATACGCAATTTAAATTTACTAAATAGTATATAGAGGGAGCAAAACAGGAAATAAATCAACGAAAGTTATAAATAAATTTCTCAATAAATTAAAAGTTTTCATTTGTGTCTATTATTAACGTGTAATGTCAGAGCTGCGCTCGAAAGTTATACAACTGTATAAACATGTAAGTAAAGAAAAATTTATAAACCTCCCCCCACATGAGTCATGAGACTTTTGAAACCGTATTGGTACATAACTTTTTTTGTATGCTTCCAGCTGCAATATTTGGGACGTGAATATCCCGGGGCTAATGGACCCCAAAAATTCCGGCAACAAGTAAAGGATGCATTTCTAAAAAACAAAGATGAAACAGATCCGAAGAAAGTAAAGGCTTTACTTGCCCAGGGACGCTATGTTGCCAAAGAAGTTGAGGCTTTGGTTTCATTAAAGAAATATCGTACATTAAAGCAACGTTATAACCACGAATAATGCAACAAATCTACTCGAATTCAAGGCCATGGCCATTCAAAAATGAGGGGAAATGAGGAAGTATGTTAAAAAAAGACTTGTTTGTGTAGCGGCCAGTAACTGGACAAAATTGCATTTTATTTCTGTCATATACGATTTTTTTACTCTTACAAGTTTATTTGTTAACCCCCATAATAACATTATTTAGATTTTTAGTGTGTCTTAAATATAATTAACAATTTATAGTCGCCAATATTTGGGCCATTAAAATCTTCCATTATGGAACCAAAATAAAATTCATGTGAAATTGTTTGTTTGATTTCATCAACGTTGCCTGAAATAAATTGTTTTTATTCGTACGCTCTCTTGTTCCTCTCATGTACTGTTATTGTGAATGATATCGATGTTATTGAATGATTGCCAGTGTATTTTTTAAATAAATGAAAAACGGTAAACAATAGGTTTCTGATATAAAAGATTGTTTAAGGGGATCTTTACAATTTTAAATTCAAAACGATCATAATTTGAATATGTCCGTTATGGATGGCATCCGGAATTCAAATGCGTTATCGAACGGCAGCCATAAATTTTTTGTTGCCTATATGGCAAGGCAACTGAATTTCGATTGCCATCCATAATTTTTTTTTTAAATTTTTTATTAGTATTAAAAATGCTTTAAATTTTCAACATATTTACAATAAGTATATCACAAATTATTATTAAATAATACAAAATTAACACATTTTCGCCTAAAAACATTTTCATTTGTCTCATTCTTAATGTTGTTCGGTAATGAATTGAACAGCTGTAGACCCTTGTAGAATATCGTTTTCTGCATTTGTGTTGACCTCACTCTTTGAATCCGGATATCACTTGCATTTCTTAGTCGATATGGCTGGCTGTCTCCCATATAATGTAGTTGATCACAAAGGTATTTAGGAGCGTCTCCTTGTTTTAATTATCTAATGAACCTTAGTGTGTTAAATTGAAGCTGTTGTTTTATGCTCATCCATTTTAGATTAATTAGCAATGTATTTATATGGGTATAACGATCGCATTTTAGTATTATTCTCATAGCTCTATTTTGTAGTTTTTGCATCCTTGCCAATTGATTTGTGTTGCTGCATGTAAATAAAATAGTTAAACCATATTCAAAGTGGGGTTTTATTATTGTGTTGTATATATTTATCGCTGTTGTTTGTGATATTTTTCCTCTTATTCTTCCGACTCTTAAATCTTTTGAACTCCATAGTTTTCGAAGATAGACACCAGTTCTTGTAAACTTTAAAAGTTACTTAGTCCAAAATAACCAAGTGCTAATCCATATCTCTATCATATATTCGATGTATCCTCACGCAGTTCACCGTTTATACAAGAACAGAAAGTTTCATCTAAAAGATGCTACCTACGGGAGCGTAAAGAACATAATTTCAAACTGCAGTAGCCCTTCATCTTTACAAAGAGCACTTCAGAAGGCTTAGCAGATGAAATTTTAAACAAGCAGACAAATCTAAATATATTTATCCAAGACGAAAGAAAATAAGCCGGTAAATAAGTTTTCAACCAAGAATATAAATCTAAATGTCCATACTAAAAGCTTCCTAGTAAGTCTCCAATTCGAAAAATAAAATTATCAAATTCCTATTAAATTATAATAAAGACATGAAAACTAGCACTCTTTTAAACTAGAAATGGTTTGAATAATAATTTTTAGCTTTTATGATTTAAAATTTTTATATCATTCCTATATTAAAAAAATTAATTGTATAATTGAAAGATTTTTATTTAAAATGTCCCGATATACCATGTAAATCTGAAAATTAACGGAAAAATTTGCTTCAAAGTTTTGTTGAACGAAAATTGATTTATAAAAAATCTCTTTTAATATAAAAAATTAAAATATTTTCTTACATCTAAAATTGTTTTAAAATTTTATAACTATTTTTTAACATAAAGTACTTAAAATACATCACAAACTCACTAGAGAAGTAATAAATTGAATTAAGAAAGCGACCTGTATAAAAAATCAAACTATACGTATATATGTAAGTTATATGTTTAGAGTTAGCGAATGTACTTTGCACAAAATACATACGATACATTGAATTCCATATCGTTATTTATTAACCAAATTCAAAACCTAAAACATCATCTAAACCATAATCAAATAGTTTAAAATCATCTGCATACACTTCATATAAATGTCGTATGGCACTTATAGGAAGCGGATCAAAGTATTCTCGTAAATGAGCACGAGTATTCGAGGGTTTGTGTCCGGTAGGAAAAGTTATATTCTCAGCACCGGTTAAGTAGAGAGCCAAGGCGGAGTCATCCAAAAGTGTTTCATATTTGCCTAAAATTAATTTAAAAAAAAAAAAAAATTCAAACGGGGACTCGTCAAGAACCAAAAAAGTCTTTCAAACTTACCAATTAAATTATATTTCATTACGCAGGGGTTACATAGTTTTGATATGGGCTCCCAATGTTCATTGTAGGAAGATTGATTGCTTAAGCTAAGTTCGGGCGTTAAAAGATATTGTACAAACTCAGCAAAGGATACATCATCACCATATTCTAAGGAATGATTGCTAGCATCTACACGAAATGATTTAACAATTTGTCTTCCCACTCTCTTTTGGAAATAACGTGCGCTGGCGGTATCTCCTTCTAATTTATTACGATACGCGGAGAGCAGCCTTTCAAATGGATGACGAACAAACAAGAATCTTGTGTAATCCGCAAGCACAGCACGCTTTTCAGTTTCATTCAGAGAACTGAATTTATCAAACATGCCCGTTGAATGAGCTAAAGAACCGGGTATTTGTAATGGATCTGTACCATTTCTCCAGCTACCATTGACTATCATTAAAACTCGTTTCCAATTCGTACAAGCTACCTAGATTTAATAAATGGGAAAGAAAAAGAAAAAAGAGAAATTTAAATATAATTATCATTAACCGAGAAAATTTTTTTATTGTTAGTGTACATACATATTATGTATGTACGTACATAGCCAACAAAACTAAAAACACTTTTTTAAATTTTTATTTAATATTTCTGGTTTCTTTAAGAGTCAGCAAGAAAATAAAAGTGGTGGTTTTTACGACCCAATTTAGTTGAGTTATTATTTATTTGCGTTCAATTAAAATTTCATGAAACGATTTTTATATTTTATTTAAGTGTAAAAGTAAACAAAATTTTTAATGGATGGACGTGTTTCTATAAATATGTAAACATTCTAGTTAAAATTATACAAAACTAACATAGTAAAATTAAAAATTCGTTGTAAATGTGTAGAATTTCGAAATTCACATATAAACAGCATCTTTTCAATACTCTAATTAAATCACATTTTTAGCTTTTACTCAAATAGTTACAAATTTTATGCCATGTATATAATAGCTCAATTTAAATAGTTAACAAATTATAACTAATAGTGTGTTTAATATCTTTCTTAGCACACTTACATAAGTGTTACTACCCCTGCTGCCATTAACAACTAGCAATAGATTTAAAAATTCTTTTTTTATTATATTTTGTTAAAATTTTACAAAATTTTAAGCAATTTTAAATATTTATGATTAATTACTTGTTCTACTGTTATCATCGCAGCAAGTACATTCATACATACATACGAGTATTTACATACAATAGTACTCTTATGTATATCGTCAAAGTACGTGCCATCAACTCACAACACAATTGCTAAGACATTCATAAACTGTTTTTTTTTTTCTTTTTTTTAATTTGCGAATTGATAAGAACGATATTAATAAGGGATCACTCAAGCAAATCTTTCAACGAATTGTGATGATGATTCAATACATTATGTTTTTGCCTTACCAACTATAGTTCATAGCTGGAAACACGTGTGTGGTGTCATAATGACTTGTAAAGTTGATTATCGTAAAAAATACCTAAAATACATACATACATATGTATATAGATATACACATTTGAAGAATATCACCAAGTAAATATTTTCCTTGTAAATAAATATCATGCTTTAGTAATATATGGAACTACTAGTTACAAATTGTGATAGACTTAATCATATCCGTCTATTATTTGTGAAGCAGCAGCCGACACATTGTCATTGTCAGCAACACCATAAACACTATAATAATTGTCATACAATTCACTTTAAGTGATCAAGATGCGATGCTTATTGTGCATATATTTACTATAAATTGTACATCTTTTAAAAGAACAAAAGCTTTCACCTTGCTCATAAATTCAGAGAGTGTAGCCTGCTACATATTTTTATTATACTACAATTACACGGTGCGACAAAAAAAGAAATAACAGGAAAGTGTTCCTATTTTTCTGATAGGCACTATCTAGTACAAAAAGACAATGGGTCTCATTGTAGATTCTGTTCCGCGATTGCGGAAAATATTGTTTTTACGGAAGCAAAATTTGAAATTATTGGTTCTCTAACATTGAGGTATTTCCGTATTATTGATTCCGCTTACGTTAAAATTGTATAACGTAAAGCTGACGAAAAGTACAAAAATTAAAGGAAAAATGCAAAATCTCGCAAAAAAGAGAGAAATAAACTAATTGCAAACAGAGGCAATTTATTTTTAAGACAAAAGTATATCTTTTGCAGAAAATGCTCCGTGACGACTACTTCCTAAACTTGCAGACACGAGCTCAGATAAAATATATTTAAATGAAGCTTCCAACTTTCTATAACTTATCTGTAACACCTCTTAAGATTTATAGCGCAAAACTTTCTTTCTACCCAAACGTCTAAGCACGACGATCCTCAAAAAAGGCTACTGTGTTCATGTTTTTACATAAATTTCGCTTTCAAAGTTCTTTATATTAAAAATTGTATAAAATTATTTAAAAATTTTTTATTACCAATAGTTGACACAATTAAATAGATTTTACAAGAAGTTATACCGCAGGAATGAATAATTTCAATTAGCATATCGATCGATATTTCTTTCCATTGAATTTTCCGTTCCGCGTGGAACCAATAATAAAGGTCAATGTTTTAAAAAATTTTCGAAAAACTTCAAAAATATTAAATTACGGATAAAAAAATCGGGTTTTCGTACCTCCATGAACTTATCAGCTAATAACTTAGCTGAATATTGCTTGATTTTAAGATCATCAGAGGGTTTGGAAAGAAGAGAAAAATGTCTTTTAAATTACGTATTTTCAGTTTAATTAACCTTGAGGAATCTGCGTGTATTTTTCAAGCAAACACAATTTTAGTCCCATTTTTTACACATTGTTCAAGTTTAGAACCGTTTTGGCACACTATTTTATATTGAAACCGTACTATATACGAATTAATTAATCAACAAATTTGACTCTTAACAAAATAGCATTTTATTCATAAATAAACATGCTTCTTTAATTAATTCATAAATAGTATGGTTCCTATATAAAATAGTACGCAAAAACAGCTCTAAACTTGAAAAATGTGGATACACACATATGCCTCAAGACTTCTAAAATAATGTATATATGCCATTTAAAAGGCCTATTTCTCTTCTTTCCAAATCTGCTAAGAAACTTTATATCGCATAATATTTAAGTCTAAGCTAAGTTATTAGCTTATAAGTGCATGAAGATACTAAAAACTGGATTTTATTATTACATTTTGTATGAATTAAAAGAGTTCGTATTTTATTTGTTGCTACCTAAAATTGACTTTATTTTGAAATATACAATGTACAACAAAAACTAAAAAGTGTTGAATGGTCAAAACCTCTGCGTTCGTTTGCTCAAGTCATTAAATTTTCATTGCTGTTTTGTAAAATTTTATGATTAAAGTTCATAAACATTTTCATGACGTGTTGTGAAAAAAAATAATTAAAAAACTTTTAATTTGCAAAAGTTAACTGAAATTTATATTTAATTCCTAGAAAATATACTTACTATTTACACATTTACAATTTTCCATTCATTTTAAAATAAATGTTATTTTTTAGCTTATCCGCTCTTTAAATAGGAATAAAAACAAATGTCAATATCCAAACTGTAACTTGTTTTTACATTCTTTTTGGTTTGTCAGAATTGAATACTAGTTATGTGGCTAATTTTTGGTTAAATGGATATTGCGACAAAAAACTTACCGAATATAGAGTGAAAAAATTCAAGGCAAATAAAATAAAATTACTTGCTGTGAATCATAAGCCAACGTCATATCGGGCCATATACGTAGTTATTTTCGAAAACCAATGAGATAAACATTAACAACTTATGGTTCCAACAGAATGGTTTTACGTTCCATAAATCTTACAAAACAATCAAATTATTGAAACGTTGTTTTGTTGATAGCGTTATTTCATTGAATAGACTTGTTTCTTGATCTTCAAGATAGTTTGTTTCGATTCCTTTTGGATATTTTCGTTAAAGGTACGAACCTAATATCTTTTGAGCATTTAAGCATAAGAAGTTTTTGCAAAAGTTGTTACAAAATTGGTTGCAGTATTTATTATGCCAACATATATACGAGTACATATTCTCGAATTTATTCCTAAACATTCGTTTGCTTTATTTTAGAAACTATTTTGATGATTTCATATAAATTAAAAATAATTTAACTTCTTATAAAAGTAATTTAACAAATCAATTATCAGTAATAGGTACCTCTGATTATAAGGAAACAAAGGTTACTTATAAAATACACACACAAACTTGTATATTTTTTATAAATTATTGCAACTTACCTACTTAAAAATTTTGGTTTTGTATCAATATATAAATATCCCGCAATTGATCGAAAAAGTAAACAAAAAATGTTCAGTGGAAAAGAATTCTTCGAAATATGTACATACATACATAATACATACATTTTTCACATAAATATGGGCTCACTAAAATTGCCTATTATGAATAGCGAAATGAAACATTTGTTTAGGTAGCAAAGCCATACATAATTCAATTAAATTTAGTTTTTATATTTTACTCGACATAAGCAATTGAACGAGTAGTATTTTTGTATTTAATTAAAAAAATGTATTGATTGATCTTTGTTGATTTTGGATTTCTTTATAATTTATTTACTTTTTCAAAATCAATTGACTCATACTTTTCCAACATATAACTCTGTCGGTGGTTTATGTTTCTATTTTTTTATTAAAACTTTAATCTTATCGTTTATTAAGACTAATTAAAATTGCTTATTGAAATTAATTGATAAGACATAATAAATACTATTATCACCAACCATCGAATGGATTTTAAAAATTCCATATTACTGACAACACTTTAAGAGCGATCATCTTCTTCATATGTGAGTATAATTTACGCTGTGTAAATTCCATTTGCTATTATCAATTCAAAATGATAAAAGGGTTTATTTAATTATAAAAAAAAAAAAAATCATTTATTTCTGGCGTTAGTTTATTAAATTTTTAATCTTACGATTTTTTACTTCAGAAGCGTAATTCAAATAAATAAATCAAAGATAATTAAAGTGCTTTAATACAACGAATGACCGTCAGGAGTTTACGTAATTTATTAAGTTCTAATAAGTGGAGATAATAGTTTTAGAAAAATTTCTTATAAAGAAAATTTAAATATTATTTTTTAATTGTTTTTTTTTTTTATTTCGCATCTCTGTTAGCAAATACAAACTGCACATTTATTTGTTTCACTCCACAGAAACAAATACTGCAATGTGTTTGTTAATTGCCAATATTCGCATGTAATTGTTTCATATTGTTGTTTTTCAATATACATACATACAAACATACTTAAAAGTTCAAAAAGTCAGTTTTTTTTTGTTTTATTAAATAACACAATGATTGCAACTGGTTAGTTTACATATATAAAAAATATTAAATGTTTTAATTATTAGTAAATAAGTTACAATCTTGAACTGGTCAGCGAAAAAAACAACTGAGTAGTGGTAACGGGTAGCTGGGGTCTTCGGCCAAGGATGGTGAAGTGGATCTATAACTCCATAGTCATGCCTGTCCTTACTTATTGCTGATTCGTATGGTTGAGAGCTCTGGAGAATTCCAGTCGGAGGAGACTTCTGGACAAGGTACATAGGTGTTATGCTCTGGGCATATCGGTCGCCTTCAGGTACGCTCCTCAGGCATCGCTGGACATTATCCTGGGTCTAACCTCTTTGGATATGGTGGTGAAGAGGAGAGCTGCTAAGAGCTTTTTGAACATAAAGGAAGAAGGCCTTATTAAGGCTCTGAATTATGGGCATTCTGCTATCTTGGGAGGCTAAACTGGGATGCGCATGTGGTGACACGTTCGGGTTTTAAGGACTATAGAATCAGGGAATGGGGCTTCAGCAGGAGCCCCTCGGCAGTCTTTCTTGATAGAGAGCCTTAGCAAGTTGTTGATAGGTTGTTGAATGACTATGCTATCTTCAGGGATGGCTTCAAAACCGAGGAGGGCAAGGGTGCGAGGGTCTACCTTGTGGAAAGTGACATTAGACTTTCCTATAGACTTCCGGACGAGTGTATTGTCTTTCATGCTGAGGTTTTTGCTGTCCTCAGACGAGCTAATTCGTGATAATATGGTCTCAACTCGGCCGCTCTAGTACGGAATGGGTCTTTAATTTGAGAAGGTTTTCTGACTGGATATTGCGCTCTAATGGCAAGGACTGGGCTATGGGAAGCAGGCACTCTTAATTTCTTCCGAGTTTGTGGCGATGTGAGTGAGCCAGAGACTGTGGAACATATTCTCTGGGTGGGGTGCACCTGCACCATCTTTTTCAACCTTACCTACCCCTTTTTTTGATATAATTTCATATTAAACAAAAAAAGTTTTTTGTCTCTACTGAATATTTGAAAATTTCGAGTTGACTCACTTTAGCGGTACAAGTACGATATACAAATGTGTACATAATATTTTGAGTAATTTAAAAAAAAATTTATTTTTATAGTTTTTAAGTGAGATTTTTTATGAACCATAAAAAGAGTAGAGTAGCGAATACGACGTGCTATGGAAACATAATCGGAGTCACTGTTTTTGCCTTTTGGATACTTATAAATTTCGATTCTAATATCCAAATCATTCAAACGCGCTGTGAATGGCACTAACAACATTTAATTTTTGACTGACTTTTTGACAAATAATTCTCTTACTAATGTTGTTCTCAGTATTGCTAACCATGGTGATGAGCCAACCTTTCTGACAGAAAAAGGCAGCTGAATTAGGCGTGTGAAACAGACTTCATGGAGGAACTTCTGCAAAGGCGTTGAATCTTCTTCCGAGGTCAGTCGACTTCGCAAGGTGTTGAACTCCCCCGGCAGATCTCTTAATTGCATTCGGAAATCTGACGGCAGCTGGACCAGCTCAATTGCTGATACGCTCGACCTACTTTTGGACACTCACTTTCCAGGCAGTGTTCCATTCACGGACCTGGTTGCCACCCAAGTTGATGAATCCATAAATGGGCATCACTCTTCACTTCAGATAACTTCTGATCAACTTCACTGGGCGATTGGTTCCTTCGAACCTTTCAAATCTCCCGGACCGGATGGCATTATTCCGGCTGACATCCAGTACGGGAAGGACCTTGTTCTTCCTTGGCTGTTGGCAGGAGTGCGGAAGTGGTGTTCATTTCCAAAGTTGGAAGATCATCACACACTGATCCTCATGACTTCAGACCCATTAGTCTGACCTCTTTTCTGTTGAAGATGCTAGAGAGAGTTCTTAGTTTACATCTTAGGAATTCTATCAGTAGTCCTTCGCGCTTGTCTACCTCTCAGCATGCTTTTACGAGGGGTAGATCAGTTGAGACAGCGCTCCACTCGCTAATTTCGCAAGTGGAAAAGTCCATGCATGTCAGGGAATTACACCCTTGCTGTCTTTCTTGATATTGAGTGGGCTTTCAATAATGTCTGTCCCAACTCAAACTTCGGAGCTCTGCGTGAGCTTGGTGTTGATTCCAGTCTGATTGGGTTAATAGAGCTCCTACTTAAGTCTCGACTGGTCACCTCCTCTTTTGGGAATGTACGGAGACAGAAAATTATGAATAGAGGCACTCCTCAGGGCGGTGTCCTTTCACCACTCCTGTGGAATCTTGCGGTTAATACGCTCCTCACTCGATTTGATTCCTCTGGTGATAGAATCGTCGCCAATGCGGATGATTTCTTCATTGCAGTGTCTGGAATTTGTCTACAGATACTGTCGGACAAGCTCAATTTTGCCCTGGGCATTGTATCTGCTTGGTGTAGAGAGTTCGGACTTAGTGTGAACCCTTGTAAGACGGATATAATGCTCTTCACTAGAAGGTATAAAGTACCTCGCTTTACGCTGCCCAATGGGGATGGAAGGCTAACTTAGGTGAGAGGGCTTATAAGGCGGCTTGTGCCATCTACTGCTGTAAGAGAGATGAGGTCTTAAACCCAGAGACATTCGGTGGATCTACACGACGGTTATTGAACCTAACCTGCTTTATGGAGCGGTCTTTGGGTTGAACGCCCTCGACAAACATTGCAACGTCAAACTCCTGGATAAGGTCAGGAGGTCGGCGGCAATTCAGATTACAGGGGCGTTACGTACTACCACCACGATGCCGCTTTTTGTCACGCTTGGTTCAGACAACAGACAAAACTTGTGGCGGTGAGACTTAACGCCCTGTCACAGTGGCGTAATATTCCCTCGGGGCACTCTTCGATTTTGTGCGAGGAACCCCGAGTTCTGGATGATATCGATTATGTACCATCCGGACCGGTGCTGGATATGGGATTTTAGTCCAAGATCCCTGGCAGTGAAGACTGGGCCTCTGGCTCAGTCATCCCTGACGATGTGGTGGAGATCTATACTAATTTTTTTCGGAAAAGCTCAATCTAAGGGTGTCTCTTCGGCTTCCGAACTATTGCAGCGTGTTTCAGGTCGAAGTGATGGCTATCTACCATGCTGCAGAGATTAATACGGAGAGGCGATACTCGTGCATTCCCTCTGATAGCCAAGCGGTTATTAGATCTCTCTCGGGTGCTCAGCTCTAGGCTTGTCAGGGACTGTCGTGTTTCCCTTGGGTTACTCTCACAACGGCTTGGTATCAATCTCATTTGGGTCCCTGGTTCCTTATCACGCTGATAAATCTTGGGAAAAGGGTGATTCTTGCTTTATTGCTCGACCCACCTGGCCCAGATTGGATGGTAGGCGTACCAATCAACTTTTTAAATTGGATTGCGGGAGCATCTCCTCTGTAGTATTTATCCTCACGAGCGAATGATTTCTGTCGAGGCTGTAGATCATTTGCTAATGTCTGTCTCTAGCTGGACGTAGACTAATCACACTTGGCTCGCCCTTTCTCGATAGTTTATCGGCGCTATCGACCATTGATGTCGGGCTTATAGCCATATTCATTAAATTGTCGGGCTGGTTTCCGACTTGATATCCGGGAATGTGCTTCTATGTTGTACCTCTGGCTAGCGGTCAAGACCGGTTAATTGGGGCTTGGTGGCCGGTACAGAGAACTCGCTTTATTTGTAGTATTACAACGAGCTGCTATGTGTGCTCAAGTGTGCCTTGTCTCAGCGAGACTGCCACTCCTCCTAACTTAACCTAATGTTGATTTCGCTTTTCGTATTTAACTAATACATTATTTATTTTATAAGGTTACCACAATATTTTAATTTTTATTTGTTGTAATTATAAAATCACTTTTTATTTTGCACTGAATTGAATTTTTTTAATATTTGCAAGTTTGCTTATTTTTCTGTTTTTTTTTATCAAACGTTCCATGGCGAAAGAACTGATTTTTTCTCTTTGTTTTTATTCTTCTTCCGACTCAGTTTTTTAATCGCAATAATTTTTAAACAAAATTCTCGAATTTAGAATCAGTAGCTGCTTTATACTTTGTGCTCATGGTTTGGTTTTGATTGAAATAGAAAGGTTTAAGGTTCTCACATTTAATTAAAGTATGAATTTAAAATTACTGCTTAGCAAAATAAGCAAAAGTAAAAAATTATTTTTGATTTCTTCATCACAAATTAAAAATAAAATACTTTAGTTTCAGTACTTTTTTTGCACACCATATAAAGAACAGAGAGAATTACATAAAAATTTAACTCAATTTCTTAAAAATAATCTTTTAAATTACATTTTCATTTCAGATTATCAACTATTTGTGCAATAATAAAGTATTTTTGACGAACAAATTCGTTGAATTACCTTTGTCATATTTTTTTATTAATGTTATTTAAAAACTTAAAATATCCATCAATATATACATACTCGTACATATTAATATTATGAAATGTTAACCCATTAATATATTTTATTTCAATAATTTCAAATCCAAAGAGCTTTGCCATGAAAGACAATATTTGGAGGTTTAACACAGTTTTTTTTTTTTTTTTTTGTTTTTTTTTTTTGTTTAGTTTGCAAACGTTTTCAATGAACTAAACGCCGACTTTGTATTTTATTTTAAAAAGTATTAGATATTTCATGAAACTAAATATTTATCTTTTTTATAATATTAAACCGCAAAATATATGCTAGTTATTGACGAAAGACAGAAAATTAAAGATATGATGGCGTGATGTGTATGAAAAAATACCAATGACCGCAAAATTTGATTTTTGAAAACCAACACGTGTGTCTGTATATAGTTTTTATGTAATAAGACGAAATAATTAAAGGCAAGCAAGAATAAAAGCAATTTCAGTTCAAAATTTAACTAAAAAAACACAAAATGAAAGTGAAAGAGGTAAAAATAGACAAACTGAAAGACAATCACATCGTTCAAGTTAATGAATTCAATAAACTTTTGGTTTTTGTTAATTTATTTAAATAATATTCTTCTACGTAATACCCAACATAATAGCACATTAACACTTTTTAAATATTAATTTACCTTTGGCACATAACAATACAATAGTTTATGTTCCTGATCGACAATCATATGATCCATTTGTTCTTCAGTTAAATCATTAATATCCAGCATACTGTAGCCCAATGTATCACATTGTTTTTGAAGGTACTCTTGCCTCTGCAAGTTAAGTGTTTGTGTTAATTCCAAACCGTGTTTAGTTATTTTAACATTATTGTTGTTGCCATCTTCGAATGCTCCACGAATGAGGTCAATTTGTAAAGTACACAAAAAGAATAAAGCAACTAAAGAAATTAACAATGATTGACGATTAAAGAACATTTTTCTTGTTGGTGAAGACGACGACAACGTCGATAACAATGGGAATGCGATGTGCGGGGTATAAATCGTAGAAGTTGTTAAAACTCTGTTATATGCTGCCGTAAAAGATTGATAATTGATTGTTGTTGCCGAAGGTTTATTTACTAGTTTATTGAAAATCGTCATCATCTACAATATCATCTAGGTTTAAATGTGAACGGAATGTTGTCCAAATCTCGTCTATTATTATTTTTGACTTTTGTTATAGCTTGGTGAAGGGGTTCTTTTCGTTTTTTCGTTTTTGTTTTTAATAGTATTATTAATTGGCACATGGAATGATTATATTTGGTAGAGTTCAATTGATCTTTTAAAAACATTTGGTAATTTTATTTGTTAGCTAAAAGAAATTATATCAACTTTATTTGGTTAGAAATCAAAAATCTTTTTACACTTAATCACTGTCGTTTTTTTCCAAAATACTTTTCCCGTTTGTAAAATTTTAATGTATGAGCATTTTCTATGCCACATTCTTTTAATAATTTGCGACCGTTTTCATCTTCAATGAAAGATTTAGTTTCGGTATTAAATAAAATATAAACTCGCCATAGGAAACGCCAACTGACATTTGGACGATGTTGGTGTCCGTTGTATGTCGCCGAACAAACTAACTCACCGTTTGTGCATGGTGGCTTTTCATGCTCTAAAGTATTTTTTGATCTATTAACTTGTTTCTGTTTACGTTCGTTCTCCACACAGTCATCTACACTGATCGTTTGGGAGTCGTTAATTAAACCTCTGCGACGCATACGCTCTTCATAGCGTTCTCTTAACTCTCTTCTTTGTTGTACACGTGCTTGTGCTTCTATAGCTCTTTTTAGTTGAGAAACTGTTGGATTTTCTTGTGGGAGCTACAAAAAACAAAAATTAATACCAAAAAAGAGAAAAAATAAAATCAATTATTCGAAAATTGTGGTATGTTTGTAATACAAAAAAAAATTTAATTTTTTTTCTTTAAAATCCAAATACTTCTAATTACAGATCTTTAATTAAAATTTAGTTTTAACAATAAAAAACAATTTTCGAATTTGATAGCTAAAATTATGTTCAATTTTTTTTAACTAATAAAAGTTTTAGTTAATTATTTTATACAATACAAGAAATAATTTTTATTTAAAAAATGCTTATTTGATTAAAAGACTTAATATCAAATGCTATTTTTAAATTTAAATTATTTTTTAATGATAATTTTGTGTAAAACAGTTCTAATAATCTAGACAAAGATTATATTTCAGTGTGTTAAATGTATATATAAACTATATATTTAAAGTACAATTTCAAAACCTATAATATGTATGTATGCATGTACAATTAATATACATATTAAATGACGTGATAATTTGCCATCAAAAAGAGCTTTAAATTTCAACAAACAAAAAATTATAATTAAAATTTTGTATACATGAATATAATAAAGATCAAACGTGTGAAAAAGACATATATTTATTTATATGATTTTTGTAAACAAATTTTATTAAAATCATATCACTTAGTTAAACGAATGTATTCAATATTAACCTACTGACATAATTTAACGTTTATTATTACTGTGCTTTTATTATGTTTTAATAAACAATTTGCAAATGTTTATATAAAACTCAAATAAAATATATTCTTTAATAAATGTCAACAACATCCTTTGTTAATTTGACGTCACGGATTTATGTATAACGGAAAATAGCGATTTAAATAAACAGAAATTTTAAAATAATTTTGGTAATGAAGATGAAATTTGGATTTCAATTTACAGAAAAACAAAAACATAACGAAAATAAAATTTAGATTTCAATTTACAGAGAAACATACCATTTAGAATGCCTTTCATATTAATTGTTACGAATTATAGTTGGCTTAACAGCTGACTTAGCACTTTATTCATTTATTCAATGGATTAAGTGTTTATACATCAATATTAAAAAAACACATAATTAGATACAGATGTATTTACAACCATATTATCAATTTATTATCAATCAAAAGTCAATTATACTGAATCAATCTTATATGTTGTATACATAAATTAAATTGAATAAACATTAGCATTGTATTGATAAACTACTCACCACTACGGTCAAAGTAGAGAGGCCATTTCGTTCTACATAGACAGTGGTGCCCACGCCTTGAGCCAAAGCCAACTAAAAATATATATAAATGGAAAATATAGAATTATAAAGCTTTTAATTCAATTTTTATGTTTATAATTTTTTTATACCAAGAATGGCGTATTGAAAACATTATTTAAATTGATTCATTTAAAAAGTTTGTGACTTGTAGGTAATCTTGTATATGATTTTCGCAAGTGACGTAAATGGAAAGTTATTCTACAAATTACCAAATTTCTTTTTCAGCATTTCGTATTATGTGTTGAGTTTATTAGTAATATATTGTAGCTAAATAATTAGTAGTAATATTTAATCTATTCATATATATTTATCACTTTCATCTTAGAATACTCAATTAGAATTTTTAAAGTTTCCAGTATATACTTAAGGAATACATATTTAATAAGACTTTATTAACATATTGAAAATTAAGAGGTTGTACAAAAATTTTGAGCGGCAAATTTGAAATTGTTGTTTGCAAAACTCCTCTTTCTATATTATTATACAATACACAATAAATGAAGTACGGATAAACGCCGAAAACGTCAGAAAACGAAATGGGGAAGTCGTAAGTCATTCGCTTGCCATAGTAAAGAAGTCTTAATCACAGAGAAATCGAAAACGCCCATCCTCACAAATTGGATAGTATGACATCAAGGCCGATTATACATAAGATATTTTGTAACTTCTATTCTTTTATGCCTTCTTTCTTGTGTTTGTATATCCTTCCTTTTTGTTTTTAAAATCTTATTTCATAAATTTAACAATTCCCTTCAAGTAAAGAAAAAATGTACTGTGTGTTAAGATGTATAACAAACATTACCTCTCCCTGCAATTCTTCTGGTGTGACATCATATGGTATATCAGACAATTGTGTGTTATTTTGCAAAATTTCCCTTAAGTTGTTTTCGGTAGCTTCAATTAAAGTTTCTAACTCCTTCTGTTCGAATTTTTGTTTTATTTTTCTATGCCTACGTTTCAGCTTGTTTTTCTTTCGGTGTCTACCAATTCCACCATTACGTATGCGCTGTTCTCTTTGGGCTTTACGTGCCAAATTAATTGGAAGACGTTTCCTTTTATGCTGCTGTCGCATTTCAGGAAATAGTATGATAAAAATATTTAAAACTGCACCACAAAATAATTTACAAATATACCAAAAGTCAGATTGTAAACAAATATATAAACAAAGATTTTTTGTTACAGCTGATATTTTCAAATAATTCACAATAGCAGCGGTAAAAGTGATATTGACTTAGCACTTTTGCAATCAGCAATGGTTTTGTAATTTTTGCTTAATAAGCTTTTTAAAAGATTAATTTCAGATAAATTTAAGGATAATGTTAGTACTAACTTATAAATTCGGTGTTTATTTGTTGGAAAATGTGTTTGATTATTAATCAAATCAAGCTTAATCAGACTTAGATTATTTATTTTTTCAAGTTCATCGTTTCAACGGTTTTATTTAAGCGTTTTTATTCTATTAAATTTTTCCGTTGTCTTGACACACTTTTATAAGAAAAAGAAGTGGAGACTTAGTATGACAGCTGTTTTGCAAAAACACACACACACTTTGTTTACATTTTTTGGCGGTATTTGTGTTATATTTACTTTGGATCGGTTTTCCAAGTTTTTACTTTTTTTCAAAAAATATGGAACCTTGTGTTATAGAATTTATAGGAGAGAAGTCCACTATTGGGATTATACCGAACTTCTCGTTTGAACCTCTACATTTAATATCCGGAAGTGTTGGACCATTTCGCGCTGGTATGCCTGTTCACGTCCCACTCTGGCTGGGAATTCATTTAAGAAAACAACAAAAGTGTCGTATTGTGCCACCAGAATGGATGGATTTGGATTTACTAGAGGAAATAAAAGAAGAAGAAAAACGCTCCAAGTAAGATATAATCGTAGTATGATAACTGCATAAATTTACTATGCAATAACAATTCTCTAATATTTTATTTAGATTCTTTACTAAAATGCCAAGCGAACATTATATGATTGAAGCCCAGTTGATTATGAGCACTGCTCCAGATGATGTTCCAAAATGTGAAGAAATTCGCACCATAATAAAGGATATTTTCGATATACGAGAATCTAAATTACGTACATCGATTGATGCATTTATTAAAGGTGAAGGAACATATGCCAAATTGGATAATTTAACATTATTGGAAATGCATAGTGTTCGTCCAATATTGCCACATTCGTTGGATCATATTGCACGTTATCAACGTACAGCGGTAGCCACACAACGTGATACATCATCGTTGCTCGGCATTAATTCGAGTTCCATGAATTCCAGTTCATTTTATACACCATAACTAAGTTTAGTAAAAGGAATCATACAATTAAGAGCTTTTAGTTTAGGAAAAAAAATTATATCGCTGCTCCAGATTTCACTGTTTTATAAAATAAAAATTTATTATTAATATATATGTTGTCACTACTTGTATACTAGAATTTATTTGGTTTGTACTGGTGTTTATAAAACCTTATACTAATGGATTATAAAATCGCTTTCTAAATAAGTCTTAAGTTCATGTTAAACATTACAGTCAAATGTAATAAGGACAAATTTATTTCATCTTCTTTTAAATGGTTATAATTTAAATAATTCTCATTTTGTTCCCGCATGTTTCCGTGCCAGAATTTCAATCAAACATAGGACACAAAAATCATATTAAAAATTCGTTTTAAATAAATTTATTAAAAAATATTAAACATAACACATTTATGGAAAACTAAAAACTTTTGAAACCAATATAATTTGTCACAATTTTTGGTTTTCACTATAGTTATTTAAAGGCACAATTTTTCACACTCTTCTTTGGTATTGAAACGGTTGTCATTGCCACGGCAGCCACCATAGAAGAATTCTTCACAGGCCTTTGAATCGGCATTGTAATAATAAACCAAATCAGATTTGCGGCATGGTCCAATTACTTTAGGCTGAGAGCAGGCTTATATTATAAACATGAATAATAAAAAATTAATTTATTATTGATATAACAATGAATACAGAATAAAACAATTTACCTGATTTATCAGCAGCTTCAACAGAAGCAAAAATCAAAGCAATGATGCTTAATAAAACCAAAATAAATTTCATATTGATAAAAAAACAAATCTAGCAACTCGCTTGTCTGTAGTGGATGAAGTAAGAAATAAAAATGATGTCTTAAATTCAATGTTCGGCAAGTTTATATACTTTTTTAATCCACTAAGTGGTGATTTGTTGGTTTCTTTTCATAGTAAAAAAATATTTTTAAGAACAATTTTGAATCAAAATACATATTTGTTTATAGAGTACATTATTAATACAAGTGGCTTCAAAAGTTGCCAATATGAATATGTAAATAATGTTTGTTTGTTTTAATATACATAAGTATACATTACATACATACATATTTACATAATAAATAATATATAAATTATTTAGTATTAGTTCTAATCTCTATATACTGTTAATAAAATGTGTATTTTTATTAAGAAAAACAATTTTTTTCTAGCAAAACCATTTCTAAATTGATAAAGTTTGGACCACTTTTTAGTGATAAGCCAGAGTTATACCTCTCAGTAAATTAAGTTTGATATAGTCCATACAGCTATATGGACATACTTTTTGAATTAGGTATATTGTGTTCATTTAAATGTTTGTAACATCATCATCAAATTAATTTTTAAAAGGAATAGAGTAAATACGTCCTTTTACCCTTTTCTCTTCAAATTTATGATCAAATTTTTAAAATGACAATTCAATGACAAGCAGAACCTTAATGTATTTATTAAAAATCATCCATGGTTTCTGTACCTTAGATAACCTTTATTTGCATGAAGCTTGGTAGAAATTTGCCTATTATCCCAAATGAATACTTTTTGGGTTTATGCATTTATTTGGTCACACAGTTACGAATGCCAAGTTTTATTAGCAGGTATTAGTTTTATGGTGATAAGTGGGAATTTGCTACGGCTGTGATGAAATTTGACACAAAGTAGTATATACACCTTATCTAGCTTTAGATTTTCAGAAAAAAATTGGTAAAAGTTACACTTAAGCACTATTTGATGAATAGAAGTTTATTACGTTAGGTCTAAGTTTAATAAAAAAATATATATCTCATTTACCAATATATCTTATTTAGACGAGTTAAATCCAGCCACTACATATTTGTATATAACACATGAATACAATAAAATAAAAACTGTACTTTGACAATACTTTCTGATTAAAATTTGAACTAACCATCAGTCCGTAGCGCATCTATTTCTATTTTGTTTTCCTATCGAATTTGATTTAGATCCAGTCATATTTTTTTAAAGAAATTGACTTGAAAAATAAATGTAGTAAAATATAGGGAAACATATTGATCTTCTAACGATTTCGTAATAAATGTTTAGAATCTTTAATATGTGTAGAGTTGTTTGTGTACACATTTCAGTTGTATGTAGTTTGGTTTAAATGATTTTTTTAGACTTATAATACATATTTAATATCTGCTTATTTTTATTTTTTAGTTGGTAAACATATAAACAGACAGTGAATCCCATTGAAATCTTTTGAGTTTGTGTTAAGTAAATACAGCTTTGTTGATTTTTTTAATTTTGATATAATTTAATGAGAAAACACAGATTGATAATATTTGATTTATAAAAGTTTTTATTTACATTTTAGTTTAATTGCAAAAAAACCCATGAATTGTTTAATTAATGTGAGATTTAGCAAAAAAGTGATATTTCGTCGTAAGTTTGCCATATGAAAATAAAATATAAGTTCATCGCCGTTTTTAGTCATAATATTTAAACTATTATTTTTTGTAACTCAAAAAATGTATTTAAAAGATTAAAACAAATATACATATCGTCACCTAAAATCCAAAAAGCCGTAAGCGACAAAAAATTCGAAATCTACTTTTTGGCTTATTACATCATAATCAATTAAAAAATCGTTTCTAAATTCTTTGTCGCTTACGGCTTTTTGAATACATTTATGAGTTTGCTTTAAAATGTAATATACACTGGCGGTCAAAACATTTCGAACTTTATTTGCAACAATAAAAACTAAATCTCTACAAAAGGAAAATGTCATTCTAAAAGTTTTGAATTTCAAAAAATAGTTGAATAAAAATATATAAAAAAAACTATTTTTAAGGAACATACATATTGTTGCATAGCCTTTTTAATAATTTGTATAAAATGCTTTTTTATTACAGCGTCCTAACTGTAATTTAAAAGAAAACATAAAAAATGAAATAGTTTCTTATTCTATGTATATATTTGATAGATAATTCCGAGGTATTTACGTTAAAAAATTTATATCTGATATGTATGACCACTAGTAATAGCTTTTTCATACCACACCATTTTTTTAAAAAATTGTTGGCGTTGTTTCATTAAAGGCATGAGCTATGTTGAGATTCAATTGATCATGAGTTGTTGGTTATTTCAATAACTCGATGGTTTCAAGAGATATACACCAGTTCGTCTAAATGGAGTCAAATCAAAATTTATTTTTTATTTTATACAAACAAAGTTAAAAACAACTATATCATTGTAAACAAATACGTTTTTGAAATTTTTTCAGTGAATATCGAAAAACCAAATTTTTTTGACTTGTACCTCTTTATGTGTAATTTGTCAATGAATTTAGTAGTGCCATTTTAAGTTATGCCAGTTTAACCGAAATTAAACTATGGCATGAGCACTGGCACAACTTAAAATATTTCCCTTTAGTTGAAAGAAAACTGATATGAATTAAGCTTACATTTGTGGACAACTTAAAATATTTATCTTAAGTTGACTCTCTACTGATTCTACTCTTTTATCACAAAGACGGAGACAACTGTATTTTTTGACGAAGAATAAAGAAAATGTAAGATTTTTACAATGGTTAGACATGACCACTGTATATCGTTTTCTTGCAAAAAGTGAAAGCTTAAAACTTTTGAGTTGACTCCCTTTAGAGGAACCGGTTCATATGTATGAAATGTAGCAACATACTATTAAATGAAGAAATTGTTGATGTTATTTATATCGATTTATGAAAAGTCAAATTCAGTATTATTGAAAGATTAGACAATTAAAAGGCATTCTTTATAATAAAAATAACAAAATTATTTCAACACCATAATGGACTTTGAGGTAATAAGGCTTTCAATATAATCTATTGCTATTCTTGATAGCATACTTATTACAACTCTATATAGAAGCGCTTACTTATTGTAAATTGGAAAAATTCTTAAACTGAAAAACATCTTCATCTTAAATTGAATTAATTTGAATTTTTTGATAAGTCTATAAAATTAATTTTTACAGCAAAATTTTAATCGGTGCATTTAGAACTACGTTTTGACTGCTACTGTTTGTATTAATTTATTAACTTGGTTTATTCATTTTTCTATTCTATCCACTGCATATAAGTTACGGAAATGCACATCTAATATGCCATAATTTAAATATTTGTATGGGTATTTTATGTGACTAGTAACGTGAAATGTTCAGCCACATTTTATTTAGTATATATGTCACTTTATTATAATTTTTTTGTTTTTTTTATTTTTTTGTATTATTTTTGAAACCTGTTTTAAATCGTTGTTCACAAAACTTTCAAAACAAGATTTAAAACAAACAAATTAATTTAACAGTTACGTAATTATATTATAATATATGTATGCATGTGTGTATTTTCCAAAAACAAAAATGATAATTAAAAAATAAATGAATATCAATTTGTACGTATATGTATAAATATCTAAATCACAGCATAAATTATTTTAAAGGCACAATTTTTCGCACTCCTCTTTGGTTTTGAAGCGATTATCGTTGCCGTGACAGCCGCCATAATAAAATTGTTCACAAGCCTTCGAATCGGTATTATAGTAGTAACTTAAATCAGACTTACGACAGGGACCAATTTCCTTTGGTTGAGAGCAGGCTATAAAAATAAAACAACGAAAAATTGTTTTTTTTTTTTTTGCTTATAAATGATTTTATCATAATAAAATATGTATGTATGTAAATACCCGATTTATCAACAGCTTGTACGGTGGCGAAGATCAACGCAATAATGCTGAATAAAACCCAAATGTACTTCATATTGAAAGAAAAATAAATTGAATTGAATTGGATTGAATTGTCTGTGTAGCTTGAAGCAATAACTAAAACTGATATTCCTATAAACATGTAAAGATTTATATACTCCCTGTTGAAATGCAACTGAAGGGCTAAAACGTAGTGAGTTTCTTTGTTTATTTCCCTATTCAGCGTTGTAAGCAATGATTTTTTAATTATAAAATTATTTTAGAGTAACCAGAGGTGGAAACTTATTACACACCTGTAAAATAAAGTTATAGAAAATCAAAACCATTATGATTACAAATCAAAAAAAAATTATTTGGTAGCGAAAATATATTTGGCTAATATATTGTACATATTCAACTGTGTACATTACTTTCTATACAGCTCAGTAGAAAAAATTGTGAAAGTATTGTTGTATCAGTCGATTATTAGGTCCATCACTGATCATTCATATAACTCTTAATAAAATCTTAATTTCTTTCTACATAATTCAATTTAAATAATTTAGTTTCATATTAATTCGGTTTTTTTAGGAGTTCAGGTTTTGGAGTACTCTTAATATTTAAAATTTGTTGGAAAAAAATTACACGAAGATCCGCAAATCTTACAAAAAACTCTTGAAACATTTGTTGCGAAATTAAGGAAACCTTAAACTTTAAGGCTCTTACGAAACATTAAACACCTAAAGCATTTAAAGTTGTTTTGTTGAATTTTTCTTTGAACTTAATGTGTATTTTAAGTTACGCCAGGATGCAAAACAAATGTGGGTCAATAAATAAAAACAACACACTACTCTTGCTGTATTTTACGATAGTGATGCAATACCTTGTAAAATCCAACAACATATAAAACCTGTTTGAGATCATGGTATCCTTGTAAGTAAAACTGTTGCTTCACAAAGCAAATGTTTTTAAAACATTTTGTGCCGTAAAGTAAGCAAATATTACTTGAATTGTGTTTTTGAAAAAAAAAGCTAGAAAAGAATGTTGAATATTGTAATACATTAAAAATTCACTTTTCCAGATATATAAAACTTTAAATATTTAATTAAAAAATGTTTATAATTAACACACATTTTCTTATAAATTGTTATTTTCAAACGGTACAAAATAAAATCACCTACAAATAAAATAAATAAAATTGCACAACAATTTATGACTATAATCTTATAAATAAAATTTTAATGAGCGTCGCATATAATATACAATGCTTGTGATAGATTCGAATCACTTATATAAAATTCAATCAAAATTCTAAACGATGAAATGCAAGTTAACGTGTAGTTAATAGCTGCCTTAAATGAAGCATTTGGTGTAAGTAAGAATACTAGCAAAGTATTATAATCCTAGTTATATAGTTTCCGATCGTGGATCTAACTTATGAATAGCTTGCATCAGTGTAGGAGAGTTATTTATGTTGATACCCTTTTTGGACATATCAGAAAGACGATCTGTAATAGGTTTTTGGTCACGTCCCCGCTGCCACCTATTAAAAAATATATAATTATTTCACCTAAAATTGATCATTTCCTATAAGTACTTACCATAAATGAGCACATGTATGTAGTAGAGGTATATATAAAGGCAATGTATCTATATCACATAATGTCTCGTAACGATTTAAAGCCAATGAGGCCCATTTATCAGCCGACTGATGAGGCACCGGCGTACTTGTACAGGCAGCTACTAAGCGACATAATACTAAAAGCACCGGCTTAGAGCGATCCATAAATATTTTATTTAATAAAATGAAACTATTTTCTAAAATGGGTATACAAGCCTCATTACGTTCGTCTAATAATTGACAAGCTTTTGTTAATTCTTCGTTCTGCAAGAAATTTAAAAACGCTGTAGTATTTTTTAATACAGAACTTTTCGCTATGTGTAAGAGTAATTTCTCAAAGGCAGCACTTCTTTCTGCTATCAGACTAGACGAAAAGTTACCCATTAATACTTTATTCGGAAAATCAATACCCGATATTTCATGCGGATAATTCTGCTTTAAAGAATTGTACAATTCTCGAAAATCTGTATAACGTCTATGAATTCGAGCTGGCATTTGATCAATAGAGTCTTTTGTATCCTGGCGCACAGTCAGTTCGTAGACCACATAACGTTTAACTTTAGGATCTTCGCCCTCCGGAGGCATAATACAAGCCGATAAAATTTCGAAACACAATAACAATGATCCATCATTAGGCATTTTCCACTTTGCGTAAGCGGTAGGACGCTGCCAAAATTCTAAAAATATTTACAAAATTTTTAATATTATCCACAAAATACATACAGTGGGCAAAAAAACTATTCGACATTAGATTACAAATTCATTTAGTAATCAATAAAAACAATATAATGTGCAATTAAAAAGAAAAAAACTAAATTAGAAAGAACTTTATTGCGGAGCAAAGAACTATATTCAGTAACAAAATTGAGATCACAAAAGAAACTAATGCATAAAATTTATTGTTTAAAATATAAATAAAAACGTTTATACAAAAACGTTTATACAATTTTCTTAAAATATAAAACATTTGTTGTTGGTTTAAAAACAAGTTACTTTTTTTATGTCTTATAACCTTTCTTAAACTTTCTGGCATAGCTCTTGCCAATTTTTTTTTTTTTTTGTGTATTCGGAATCAATATTGCCCTACTCTTCTTGCAGGATCTCTTTCAACTGATTTTTATTTGTAAATTTAGATCTGGAAATTGTGGAGAAGTTTTTATTATTTTTGGGCAGTTATATAAAAACTTAACTTTGTATTGATGGCCAAAAGTTTCGTATCATTATCTGTCGTAAATTTTGCATACACCCCCATATAATAACAACTTCTCAGCTGTGTTTCACAGTTGGTAGAATTTTTATCTCTTCTAACTCCGTATTGACTTTCCGATATACTAAAACTTTTCTATGGTAACCAAAATGGTTATATCTGCTTTCATTAGCAAAAATAACAACAATAAAACTAATCTATTATTCCTATATTTCTTGGAAATGTGGAGATCTTCCTGGCAAATCTTACACGGAAATCGTGTTTTTTAATATTTCTTTTTGTTTGGGGTGTTACTAAAATGCCTCAGTGCTCCTCGGTTCATTTGGCCGGTATATAGTCATTTATTTTGGGATTTTTTTAACTTCTCGCACTATTCGTCGTTCATCTGTTTCTGTAAGTAAATTTTCTAGGACGATTACTTCTTCTTTACCACAGTTTTCTCACTTTTATTTATTATTTTATTATATAATGAATGTTTTTCTTGATTTTTAAACTATTTATGATATGGCGTATTCAGATTTGCCCAATTTAAAATGATGAATTATAAATTTCTTACATCGACAGAGGTATGTTTTCCGATCCATCTTTATGATCACATGCACATTAATGAGAAAAAATGTTTTAAATTATAAGCTTAAATTTTAACGGTAGTAATAACAGTAAAAATATAATATATAAACAAACGTATTAGCAAAAGAAAAAAAAACAATTGTCAAATCCTTTTATGCTTTGAAAATTTTGTATTTTTGTTAACTAAGCTAAATAATTCTAAAATGCACAACGTTTGTAAATTTAGTAACTGTAAATTTAATAACAGTTACAACGTGACAAAATACAGTGAGATTGTATGCACAATTTGTAATTATTTCAATATTTTAAGAAGATTTACGAAAATAGTATAAGATGTCGAATAGTTTTATGTACAAATTTGTAGGACAAACCTTTTTGTAAAGATAGCGTTTCTGAATTTTTTATTGTCAATGGACCAGCTTCTATTTCATCGGCACTATCTTGGTCATCGGGATTATCAGGTACATCTATGGAAGATATTTTAGTTCTTCTGGCCATTGCAGCACGCACTAAAAATTAATGACAAATTCTTAGTTATAATTTTTTAATAATAAAATAGTTTGCAAAGATTACATTGTGCGTTAACTGGGTGTTCAATATGAAGCGAACGGATAACACACTCTTGGGGATAAAAGTTATACATTTAATAAAACGTTGATACTCTTGAAAAAGGAATAATTGAAAGTTATGACACAGTTAGAACTCTGTGCTTAGATTTTTCACATCAATATATGGAAAAAAAAACACAAAAATTATCATTATAGGTAACACAGAAAATAATGCTTTTTAAGTAACCTATTAAAACGAAACTTTTTCTAGTTCAAAGAGTTTGCCACAGAAAGATTGAAATTTTAATTCAAAAAGTATTTAGTTATAACTATTATTACCATTATACAAATATTAACTTACGTATAATTTTTCAACAATTTTAAAATTAATTTCTATTTAAAACACAAACACACACAGGAAAAGATAATTTCCACTTCCGGTTATGCTAGGCACTTATTGCCTTTAGTGGACGTCACTTATGTATATTTTCAATATAAAAAACACTGACTAAACTGACACTCCTTTGTGTAAAACTAGAACACAAAAAAACTCAAAACTGACAGTTGTGAGATTCTCTTATTGCACTTGTGTTGTTTCGAAAAAAAGAAATTGCACTGTATGTGTGTGTGTATTTTAGAACGGAATAATAAAAATATAAAAATAACAGTGACTAATCAAATCAGTTAATCAACTTTAATGTATAACAATGTAATTAAATGGGAAATTAACTAAAGAAAGAAAAACCTTCGTTTAGATTTTATAGGTCAGTCACATATTGAAGTTTAACTTACTGCTGAAAGAGGGAGACTGTGGAAAGGCAACTGAGTAAGAAACCTTAGTAAATAAACAAACGCTTTTTTATTATTAACGATTATTAATATTATTAATGTTCTCTTAGTTTTTTCTTCTCTATTAATGCACACTAAATAGCACAGCTGATTAGAAAACACCAACAAAAAAGTAAATAAATGAACGTGCAAATAACACACTGAAACAAACGGTTTGAAACACTTTATATAGAGACTTATATTTATACTGTTTGCTCGTGTTTTGCTTAACCCTTTTTATCTTTGCTTCTCTTGTTTTCATTCAGCTGCAAAACTGAGAAAAATTAATATTGTTCTTCGTTTACTTATCATAATATTCTTGTAGTCAGCTGCTACGTCAACAGTCGCTGGTATTTGAATAGATATTTACAAATGTATAATTGTTGCATAAATCTTATTAATCCACCTTAGTTTGGTTTGGTTTGGTTTGAGGACGAGCATTCACTGATCTAAGACCAGTGAATGCAAAATACTCGGAGACCACTTATCCATTGCGATCGTCCTAAGCAAGGTCATAACCTGCAAAAGAAAGTAGGGAAAAGAAAAAGAAGAAAAATAAAAGACTAAAGGAAATAATTAACGAAAGAAGGAAAAGAAATAAGTTGGAAGGTCCTACTCCCCGAAATACTAATGATTCCGACGCCACAACCAGCCGAGGCCCTTCGCAAGCCGAAGGATTGCAGTAGGGTTCATGCCTGACAGGGAGGTTAGAGTTTGGAGTATAAATTTAGCTAATATGCGATGTCTTCTGCCCGAAAGTCTGGGACAGCCACACAAAAGGTGCTCAATCGTCTCGTACTCCTCCTCGCCTTCTCATAACCATGTCAGCATTTGCCCATTTATGAGTCATCGCCCGGAAACCACAGTGGCCCGTGATAATGCCCTTAGTTAGCCCCAGCTCCTCTCTACTAATAGAGACCTAGTGTCTTGAGAGCACCGCCTGACTATATACAAGAACAGTCACCTGACCCTCAATGCCACTAATATTACTCTCAAATATCTCCAAAGTCTTCCTAACTGCAAAAACTTCCGCCTGTAATACCGTTCACCAAAATGAAGGTCGCACCCTCGCCAACCATATCTACACGGTATCACCACCTCAACAGTCTGGAAGCACATTCAATACACGTGCATATCCATACACTACATCCCGCCAGAAGCCAAGTTCCCTGAGTCGTAGGGCACTCCTTGCCGCCTGAAAGTGAAAATAAAGGTCCAAAGGACGGATGTCAAGCATTACATTTAGAGCCACCTGAGGAGTACTTCTACAAGCTCCCGTAATAAGCAGTAAGGCTGAACGTTGCACACTACTCAGCTTCAACAGGCTCGACCCGTTGCCCACCGCCTGCCACCAAAAAAGACCACCATAAGTAAGGATATGGCGTACCACCGTGCTGTACAGCTGCACGTGGCCTCAAACCCCAATTCTTTCCAATGGAGTTCTTGCACGGATCGAGCGCTACAAAACTCCTTTTCACACGCTCCTCGATGTTCCTTTTCCAGTCAAGCCGACGGTCAAGGACAACACCGAGGTATTTCGCTTCCGAGGAGAGATCCAATGCCACTCCATCCAAGACTGGTAGCGCAAAGGGTGAATATTACGCTTCCTGGTGAAAAAGATAAGCTCGGTCTTCGCCGGATTGACACCAAACCCACTACCACGTGCCAGCGTGACAGCCTGCCTAATGCACCTTGCATCAATTCTGACAAGGTAGACAGAAATTTACAGCCAACAAGTAAAACCACGTCGTCAGCGTATGCAAGCACTTTGGTACCTAGCTGATCAAATTTCCTGAGTATCTCCCCGATCACGAGAAGCCACAAGTGCGACAAAACCACCTGAGACGTGCTCTAATCACCGACCTCCTAATGGAACTCATTCCGACGAACGAAAAGAAACACTATTCCGATACTCTCCAGCCTCTAATAGCTGAGTTATCCAGGTTGGTTACAGTATTAATCCACCTTAGCTAGTT
This sequence comes from Wohlfahrtia magnifica, assembly GCA_023159175.1. NCBI lineage: Eukaryota > Metazoa > Arthropoda > Insecta > Diptera > Sarcophagidae > Wohlfahrtia > Wohlfahrtia magnifica. The sequence continues at coordinate 5,977,941 of JAKWBJ010000537.1, forward strand.
TTACCCTTATTACGTCCTGAACTACATAAATTTGGTAATAGTGCGAAAAAAGTATAATTATTACAATACTGTTCCATAATACGGGATATTTTTGTAACCATTTTTCTTCCATTGCTTATCATTACTAATGGTACTAAGAATTACAACTCTGTTCACAGCTGCTATTTGTTTTGATTAAAAAAAAATAAAAATTAAATATTCTAACGTAAATAATGGACGCTGCAGAAATTCTTACACAAAATGTTGATAAAACTCAGGTAAATCATTTAAATAGAATATATTGTCATATAAGGTATGATATTTTACTATATATTAGCTACCACCACTTCATCAAAAACGTGTGCTGGCATTTGTAAATCATTTCCTAATCAATTCTTGTGGATATCTCAATGATTTCGCCATACAATGTGAGACAAAATTTATTGAATTGGAGCGAAAGCTGCAAAAAGTAGAAGCAGCTTTAACAATACTGGAAGCTAAAGTACGTATACATTTAGTTATAATATTTCTGTATAAATAACATAAAAATTACAGTTAGCTTCTATACCAGATGTCGGTCAAAAAGTTGTAAAGGAACAGCCACCTCTTAAACATGAGGGCTCATCCGTTATAGTTAATAATGAAACTTCAACACCTTTTGAAGTACCAGAACCAAAAGCAGAAGAAAAAGCCGTAAAAGGTATTAAAATTTCAGAACATGATTTATATAAAAAATTCTTCAAAATGTTGCAAGTCGGTGTGCCCGCTCAAGCAATTAAAATGAAAATGCTGGTTGAGGGTCTGGATTCAAATATGTTGGAGTGAGTAAAATTTGTTTACTGTCACATATAACTTTTCAAATTTAAAACATTTAAATTTTAGTAATCCTAACATGATTGTGCCCACCGAGGAAAACGAATTAGAGCTACTCGAAGAAAGTTGATACGCAATGGGTGATACCATTCTACTGTGATTAGAATAAATGTTTTATGTTCACTAATATATAAAGTATTAAAGCTTTTTTAGCTATTTTTAAAACACCGAGAGAAGTGGAAAACAGGCGAACAATTTTGTAATAGTAGTATGAACACAAAAAATACTCTATTTTTTTTATCTTTAGTTACATAAATATTCCATCTGAAATAAATTATAAAACCAGTGGTAAACCATTTATTCGAAGATGTAGCCCAAAACAATTGTAATAATTATAACAGTGAACAATTTGTCCAAAAGATTGTACATTCAATAAATGTCATTGTAGTATCGAGGATATTTTATAGTTGTAATGAAAGAAAAATTTAACGTAAAGGGGGTCAGATAAATCATTAAACTCATTGTAGCTGGTTATTTTAGGTGAGAAGGGTATAACTCAAACTAATTTCTATTCATAAAATGCGGTGAAAAAGGCTAAAAATGCCTACACAAAATATTCAGTTCAACTTCCAATGATTAACGATTTATGTTTAACTTGTTTTGAAAAACCCTTTCCAGAAGTGGTTCACTAACGCACTTTTTATCTATTTCAACCAACACAAAATTACTTCTTGTTTCCAAATGAAAACACTTTCTTTAAAAGTGAATTCAAGTGATAATTTATTTTATTTATTTTTTTATCCAACTAAAAATTACAAAAATGTAATTTTTGATCAACTTATAGAAAAATGTATTCACACTTATTAAAGAAACAACGTCGAAACTAAAAATGTAGATACATTTATATGGTGCTGCTTTGCTATACTTATAGTTGAAGATGAAAGACCAATCATTTAGAATTGGATCATTTGGCCCTTGCGTTTCTTATCACCACCCAATTCGAAATGTTTGCAACGCTTCAAGGGAGATTGTTTACGGTATTTGCATTCAGTGCATTCCATACGCAATACAATCTTTTTGGTAGTTTTAGCCTAAAAAAGAAAGTGTAATTACAAATTTAGTCAGATAGTACACAAAATTTTTTATTTAGAATATACAATGTATGAATCTTCCGGCTCAAGCGACAGAGCTTTCGATTAATCAAAAACTTGTCTTTTTGGGTGCCTTAAAAATTCGTTAGGCATATTGCCTATTTATATAGCATAGATTTATCCCACCAAAAAGCTTACTTTTTAAACAACAGCAATTCGGTTCTACAGATATGCCGCCTAAAAGAAAAACAAACTGCTTTTTCTAATGCTTACCTTCTTTCTGAAGATGGGCTTAGTTTGACCACCAAAACCTTGTTGTTTTCTGTCGTAACGACGTCTACCCTGGGCACCTTTACGCTCCTTGGATTTCTTGTATTGGGTGACTTTGTGCAACTTGTGGCACTTGCACTTCTTACAGAAGGTGCGACGTTGTTTTGGTACGTTTACCTTTGATAATAGAAAATAAAACATTGCAATTAAAACCAGAACACTGCATAATAATCAATTGTTAGTATTTTAAGAAAAAAAAAAATATCACAAAACACTGCCGTTACAAAGTTTATGATACATTTTGATTTTTTGTCCTTTTAACCCGAAATTTTATTTTTCACTTGTATTTCAAAAAATAGTTACAATTATTTTATTATACACACATTTTTTACACTTTCAAAAGTGGAATTGTACTTTAAAACTTATTCCTGGTACGATGTTTTGTGATTTTTTTCATAAATTTTATAAAAAATCTTCAAGCACATACCATCTTGACGAATTTCAGTTGTCAAAGAAAGAAACGAAAAGAAAGAGAAAGGCAATAACGGATACAGCACAGCTGTCAAAAAATGTCAAATTCGATAAAAACTTCGGAAACAAAACAATTTGAACACATCTCAGTTGTGTGGTATGTTGTAAGCAAAAACAGAGATGATTTTTAACACAGTGGAATGGCTGTTTGTCTAGAATACAATATTGTGTATCATTAAAAAATTTCGACTATAAATGAAATAAACTTAACATTTAAAAAAATAAACTACAATGGCTCATATAGATTATCATGTCGAGAGAATGGGTCTCCGTTTTAATGATTGATGTCGGACTTATTGTGATGTAGATGAGGACTAGAAGATCTTTCACTTTTTGTGTCAAAGGGTACTTTGGTAAACTTTTGTAGTTCTACACTAGAGCTTGTTTCCCTAAGCCCTACTCAGTTCTTAAGACCTAGCCTATAGAAAAAAGGTTGTGGTGGGATATAAAGTTGATTTAAGATAGTTTATGGTGCTATTTTTGGGAGACACGTTTAGAGAAAAGTTACTTTAGAAAAAAAGTGTGGCCTTTCTGTATTTTGTTTTGTTATTCACCAGCCAATCGTAAAAATACAATATGCAAAATATAAAACGGATATTTCAATGCGATGTCCAAGTGCATCCAGAGAGTTACATACCATGCCTTCATTAGTGGATATCATAGCAGTAAACTCTAAGACAGGTGTTAAGGCACAACTAGAATAGGAGATAGAACCGTACTTTACATAAATAGAATACTATACACGAATACTTTTTATTTGTACACTTTTACTTTATACAACAACTTTAACTAAATACACAAATTACTCAACACTTTTATTTACCCTTAACACGACTTTACTGTATGAGTTCAAGACTATAATTGTTAAGCGAAATGCGCCACCTTTTATGGCAAATCATCATTAATTTTGAATATTCTTATAGTTACTACAAATTTCTACTTACGTTGAATTCAAAAGATGTAAAATCATAATACACAAAAAGGAATCGAACTGGCAACAACGTTAATCACGCAAGTCATAGCACTGATAATAGCACAGACAATTAGGACAGTGGCAGATACATTAAAAGTCTCGATACAAACCAATAGAACAAATTCCATAATAAGGTTTATAGCTAAGACTACTATTATATTAATTTAGTGTATCTTCTTTAGGTATTGTTTATTTTCGTAACAGTATGTTATATTGTTGAATTCATATATGCTATAAATACATAATAAATATCCTATATGTCAACACTTAGTTTTCAAACTATTGTTTATGATAATTTAAACATATATAAATGTATGTACGTACCATGTAGTAAGTACAGTTTCAAAAAAGGCCCATGCAATAAATTAGGTTGTAGCTATCACATTAACAAAATTAAAACAATATTTGTGTAAATGTACTTCTTAATTACTAACAATTTATTTTGAATAAATTTATTGTAATTGTCGGTTCTCAAAGTTGCATTAGAAAATTGTTTTAACTTTCCAGTTGAGACCAAATTGCGTTGAAATTGAATTTCAGTTGAGGAATTAAAAGGGTTTGCAACTGAGACTCTATAAGTGAAGTAATCTTTCTTAAAATTAAATCAATCTTTTGAAATTATATTAATATTTTCAAATAAATCAAACATAAAAATAAAGACCGCTAAAATATAAAAAAAGTTACTGTACATACTGATATCATCATAGACACAACTTGTAAGTAAATATTTTACTTAATTTTGATGCCTAGAAAATAATATACGCCTTTTAATACAACATATGTACATATGTATACGAAAAGTGTTAACCCAATGTCGTCCACCACAGTATGTCCATTGTTAATTTGAAACTAACTCTTAACAGCGACTGTACAATAATGTTGCCTATTGATTAGATTTTATTGCATGTGTACAAAAATATGTAATTTTCTGTAAGCTTTAGTGTAAAGAGGCGATTAGACGATCCAGCGCGGCTTGATGGCAAGCCAACCAGCCAATCAGCTCGTGTTTGCGAATTTGACAAGCACGACAAACATACTATTACACGGTCTGGTTGGCTTGCCATCAAACCGTGCTGAAAATCCGCCCTGTATCGTCTAATTGCCGCTAAAGCGGAAGAAATTCTTATATAAATGCACATATGTATATATAACATCCATACATATATACATAGGCTTGTATAAATTTGCCTTGTAAGTGAACAAAAGAAGGAGGGAAGTTTAACAACAAACAGTGATGCCATTTCAAAATGTCGGTTTTTCCTAAATTTAAAACAGATGTTTTTTTTTAGAAAAAAAGAGAGTAGATATCTTATTTTTCTCGTAATTATAACAAAATACATATTATAAAACCTATATATAATTAATTTAATTAATTTATAAAATTTTTTATTTTACTATAATAGTATGGAATACTTTACTTTAATTTTCTATGATCTTAAATACCGTATTATAAATTTTTTTCAATTAAAAAAAAACAATATTTGCGTTTAGTTTTTCTTTTTATTGTTTAGCATTTAGGTAGCGAATTAATATCGTTTTTGTATGAGAATAAAATTATGTTGCAAAAATAAAGAAAACAAATCACGTTAAAAGAAAATAAAAGAACAATAAACGTAGGAGTACTAAAAATATACAGGGGAAATTGTTGATGCTGTGCTCTATTAACGGATGATGAATGTGTTTACAAGCGTATGTACAAAAGAACAGAAAAAGAGAGAGGGTTATTCCCAAAAAATATCTATTCCATGTATACATACATTTTTACATGATTGTAAACAAAAACGAGGGCTTCCTGCATACATATACATTTTAATGTTTATATACAAATGTTTCTAAAGAATAGTATACAGAAAGAAAGGTCATGCAATATTGAATAAAATTATACAAGAGCATAGTTTATACAGTGTACGGCTTGTATTCACCAGTGTTACCAAGCATTAAATGTACGTGTTAACATTCTGAAAGCAATTGTATATTTCTTTAAAAAAAAGTTTGTTAAAATTTATTTAATTCTTTTATTTTAAAATACTTATGGACATAAATATTGTTAGAATGTTTTTACCACATTTCAAATAGAGAATAGGAATATTTGTTTATATCTTCATGAAGTAAAAAATCTTCTAAATTAACCTTTTCGTTTATTTTTGTAAATTAAGTAGGTAGTATAGTAGTAGTACCATAGTTTAGTTATTTAAATTTTTCAATGAGCTAAAAGTATTTTAAAAATGCAAGCGAACGGCACTCATATTATTAATTTACATGGCATATATGTAGATGCCTACATACATATCTACATATATTTATATACATACATCATTTTAAATGTCTATTCGGAATGATTAAATAAATCATAAACAATTATAAACCTCAATACCATATAAATTTTGCATGAATGAATCATATACATACTTATACACATACCGAAAAATTGACATTTACAAATAGTTTAGTAGTATGTACATATGTATATACATAGTATTTTTAAAATCAAGTAATTTTTTTTAATTCATTCTAATTATTTACATTATATACAATGATATAAAACAAAAAAATCCACTTTGGTCAAAAAATAAGCAATAAACTAAAACGAAACAATTAGTACTTCATTTTTTTGCTGTCAAGAAACTCTGCACGAATATTGATACCTGTAGTTTGTACTTAATATGATTAAAAAACGGGTTTAAAGCTTCAATATTTAGTGTGGCCACCATTTGCATCTGCCACGCATTGTAGTCTTCTTTTCATGGAATGAATTAACTTCTTTAAATCGTAGTTGGCTGGAATATTTTCCACTCCTCCAATATTGCGACCTTTAAAGCTGGCATGTTAGTAGGATGACGTTTAGCGACTTTCTTCTTTAAATACACCCACAAATTTTCTATCGGATTTAAATCCGGCTCTGGGCAGGTGTATCTATGACTTTCATGCAATTATAAAGTAACCACATTCTTACCATATGCGACTTGTGTTTTGGGTCGTTGTCTTGGAAAAATTTGAATTGTGATTCGTTGTCTCTCAAGAGCCCAAAATTTGTTGCGCTTCGTATTAAATTAGACTTTAAAATATTATATCGTATTAAATTAGACTTTAAAATATTAAGATATTTTTCAGCATCCATCGTAGTTTCTATAAAGGCCAAATCTCCTACCCCTTTGCTCGAGATGCAACCCCAAACTATTATAGACATTTTTCCAAATTTGACTGTTGGAATGATATTGCGATTTTCCAGTGACGTTAACGTTAACATAATTTTTGTTTCATCGCAAAATATCACGTCATCCCAATAGTCCCCTGGATGCAAAAGCGAATGACAACCGTTTCTCCACATTTACAGCAGAAATGGTTTTTTGCAGGCAGATCTTGAAGAATATTTGTTTTTTAATAAGGTCTTCCGAACAGTTTCATGAGAAAAAACAACGTTACACTCTTCTTCAAGCTCCTTCGCAAGTTCTCTTATGGAAACTTTTGGGTTCTGGTCCACTTTCCTAAGCATAAAACGCTCTGTTCGTGTATTTATTTTAGGCGTAGGGCCACCTCCACGTTTCAATTCTAACCTATTCTCTTTTTCAGCCCAATAAAGAACATTATAAATAGTTCTTCTTGATACCAGGAACCTTTCCGCCAGCTCCTGAGCACTTGCTCCCAATTGGTGGTTGTAATATATCAAACAAAAGTATAGGAGTTAAAAATATTAAAGTAGAAAACGGTAAATTGGTTTTCATTAGTTTAGATCAAAATATTTACTAAAAAATTCAGTGTGAAAACTCATTATTGACAGATTGTATGTATACTCAAAAGGATAAAAACTTTAGTACAGCGCACTCGGGATAACGGAAACACTCGTTTTCTTCAACATTCCAAAACATCAACTCATTTTTTCTAACATTATCGACTCTAAAACGTCAACCAAACTACAAAGCTCTAAAACATCAACCCTAAATAAAACAAAATTTTAGCTTTAGTAATTTTACGAAATTAGTTCCAAATTTGGGGATTCCCCTTATAAATATTGTAGAAATGAAGTTATATATATATGTATGTATTGTCTTTCTCTGTTCGGTTGATTTTTGTTTCGTTGGAAACCTTTTTTGTTCCTTTGGATTTATTTTTGTTTGGTTTTAATTTATAAGCAATAAAAACACTTTAAACTACACTATCAATATGTTTTTTATATTAAATTTGTACATTCATTAACGTCAACAATCTGATAAACGTCAACACCCGCGTTTTTAATTAGTTGACATTATCCCGAGTGCACTGTATTTGTTAAGAACCTCGTACTCTTATATACAATAATATATACATATTTACATATAAAAGAACATTTCTTATTAAAAAAAATATTTTTCGGCTAGTCCATTTTGTCCATAAATTAAGTACCTCAAGATCTACATACATACATATGTCAAAAATCGAGTAACGTACTTGGCCTTCAACTAAAAAGACTAGTTAAATATTTTAAAAACTAGACAAACTGTTTTAAAAACAAGCACATGCAAACAACTCATCGTTTCTAACATAGTTTGTAGTGTGACTGACGAGCGCACATACACTTTGTAAATACACACATATGTATGTCCATACATAAACTTGTTCTCTATGGAGATTTTCTCATATTATGACGCGTATTGGTACAGGTGTAACGAGAAATAAAACAAAAAACAGACTACAATGGCCACATTAACTATACAATCAAAACGGCGAAATGTAAATATGCACACTTATATCTCTATTTAACGACTCAATTTAATTAACGCTCTTCAAACTGAACAAAAACAATTGAGAATCGTTCAGACAGGTATTAGTGTTGAGCAACTGTACATGTCAAAGATCCCTATGTAAAAAAATTCGTATTGTTTTTTTTTAATCGTGCATATTATACGATGTGATACTAGTGGTTGTTTAGTGTTGCTTATATACATACATACATTCGCATTGATGTATATACGTGTGTCATAAACATTTAATATAAGCCACTAGAAATTCTTATCATTGTTTGGAAAGTTATCACAAACACCAAAAAAGTGTTAGTAAAGAAATAAACACATACATATTACAATGTATATATATGACTATTATGTGTAATTTTGAGTATTCTAATCGAAATTAAAATTAATTGCAATGCTCTTAGCGCGAAAAGAATTAGAAGTAATCTAAACTCTTTAGACAAAAACTCATATTTCAATTAAGAAAAACGGTACTCCACAACCGGGAACTTCGGTTGTATTTAAGATTCGAAATCGCATTTAAGACTATGAAAATAAAAATTAGGTACATATAAGTATTTTAATACCATATCAGTTAGTTCAGTTTCAGTTCTTTTTTCTCTAACCTTATATACAAAAACATATACATATTTCTGCGTCGATACGGAAAAGTAGTTTAAGTCGACTTAAGCTATTCTTACAATCTTGGAAAAAATCTTACAGAATACACTTCTATGGAAAAAGCACTAGACGTATTTAATGTTCAATCCTTCTTATCTTGTCTTTTAACATATAAATCTGTATCGGTGAGTAAGAATAGCTTAAGTCGACTTAATCAACTCTTTCGAGTCGACAAAGATTTAATGTTCACAGCTTATATTTTTTGGGAACAAAAGTCACCGTCAGTTAAAGATGTTTTTTATTAAAAATATATTAAAAATCACTTTAATAAGAAGTTTGCTTGTCATTATTTTTTATTACATTCTGCAGACGTTTTTGGATCAAATGTACCAGTTTTTTTTTTTTTTTTGTAATATCTGAACCAATTTTTTGCATTCCTTCAAAAGTATTTGTGTAAGCACACTTTTCAAGTAATATAGTGCTTTCGAAACCTTCTATACACTAAATATTCAATTGAATTGAGCTCAGGTGATTGTGGTGGAGTCTTTAGGGTGGGAGTGTATTGTACAAGACCCATAAGCGAACTAATTCTGCCGTATGCAATGGATCATTTACATGTAAGAATTAGGAGTCGAATTCAATGCCCAGTTTTTGAGCTGTTTTCTGTAAAATACCTTTAAAAATTTTAGTCTTAAGCGTTTTATCTATAAGTTCTTTGATGAACACAAGCTCCACGACACCAGCCTCATAACATGGCACGAATTCCTCCGTGCTTAACAGTGGTTTCGTTTCAAAGAAAATTTTCATTTTACGTTTTCTGTGGAAGCTAATTGCGGAATTAATCCACTTTCGATCGGAATTGAATTCTGTGACAGACCTGATAGCTCTTGTTGAGAATATAAAATTCAATTATTTTCATAGCGTGGCAGCTCTGCAAACAATCTAGAGATGAAATGACTGACTTTTTAAACCTGTGTATGTAGGTATTTAAATATTGTTAACACTTCACATGTTAAAAAATGTAGTCGAACCGAAACTTCAATTTGAATTAAACAAACAACGTTTCAAAAATGATATAAAATCATGGTTAAATAATAACAAGGTCTGCTCAATAATATGGTGAATAAAAAATGTCTCGTCAAGAGTAGTCGGTTTTGTTTATAAACATATGTGTATGTAAGCAATATTGCTTATGCAGCAGTACTGATGTACAATAACATAAAATATTAAATAAAACAAAACAAATTCTGATAAAACGCATGTAATAAATTTAATTTTACCCAATCATTTTAAAAATATTTGAACTTACTTTGTTTCTGGCCGGATTTGTAGAAATCCTATTTTAGATCTGTAAAGCATTAAAAATAAAGTGTAAATAGTACTCTTATAAGTAACGATCGTTTAAAATACACAGGTACATACGATTGAAAATTTTTCAAATTGTATAAAACATAAGACTATTAATTCATATCGTGTTCAGTAGTTACTTCCTTCACTAATAAACTAAATATGCCAACAGTCCGTTATAAAATTGCAATTACATTAAGCTAACTTCTTATTAATTGCATGTGATGAAGGACGGGAAGTGTTAAAAATGTAACCAAATATCGCATATGAACAAATTAAAAATGCATACTACTACCATAGTGTACAACCGTATTAGTATCACACAAGCTACAGCGTTTTATACAGATGGCAGGCCAGCCTATAACATAAAACTGAAACTGAACCCTGCACCAAATGTAAATTGTATTATTTATCATGAGAATGGCCAGATTATTGAGAAACATTAATGACAAACGCATTATTGTACAGCACACTAAAGTATAGCAAAGCAATTCAAACGAACCAGCAAATGATTAAACGAACGACAAACTGACGTACTGACGCAATGACTGTTTAACTCGTTGAACGACAAAACAAACGATTGACGAACTTACTAACTGCCTATATTTTACTTTAGCATTAAGTGTTGTTTCATGTCAATATAATTTTCAAATTTGCCGCCAAACATTCAGCAGCAACTCTTTGAGACAACTGTACTCATGAAACCCAAGCAATATTTGTATGGAATTACTCAAGAAACCCACTTGCCTGGTCAATCTCTGGACTATGATTATTGGATAGCCTGTAGAAATCAGACCACATGAAAGTTGACATTTTTTTCTATCATATAAGTCAGTTTTAGAACTATTTGGAATAAGATTTGGTCCCGAAATTTGAGAAAATATTTTGCAACCTCAAAGACTTTGGACATTTGAAATAATTTCTAGCTGCCGCATTAAGTTTGCAATCAAAAAGACGCCTTCAGTCGAGTACGGACATTCAACGGGTACACATCTCGGTGGTGGTTGAAAACGTAACTATTCTTATACAAAGTCTACTTGCTAAAGACAGGCAATCTTCTGAGTGAAAACCAGCAACTCCGTTCGTTTTTGCTTTGAACCGACCACACATTACAAAAAGCAAACAGACTGTCAAATAGGCAGACAGAGAGACACACGTATATCTGAGATACAAACAAACAATAAAAAGTAAAACAGATTGCAAAACACAATCAAGAGTATCAACAACAACACCTAACCATCATCCATCCACTCTTTACTAGTACTACCCAGTAGATTGTGTTGTACTGTATTTTTATACAGATATTGTATTGTGGAAGCAAGCTAGCAAGCGGCAACAAACAAACCAACCGTTTGATAAACTACTACAAGAGTGATTGCTGTTAAAGACTTATTTGAAGGAAAGAGAGAGAGAGGTCTCCTATAAACGACATTGCTTTTATTCTTTACCTACATTCACACATAAACACATGCTACTAAACATAAAACAAATACAACACAGTGTAATAAAGCAAAGCAAAAAACCAAAAAGTATTTTAAAACTTAAATACACACTACTAGCGTAAAAGTTATACAGTGTGTCTGTGTTGCTCGTTGAATACGGTTCTCGGTGCGAGGAAAAGTTATAAAAAAAATATCTTAAAGTATATATACAAAAAATATTAAAGAAAATATTGCTAAATTGTAAAATTTTATTAAAAAAAATTACAATTTTCAGTGTTTTTGAAGAAATAAATACAGCTACTATATAACAGAGTTATATAATATTAAAGATAAATTTAAAAAATTACAAATATTTGTAAAGAATTTCACTGTAAAAATACAAAACCCCTCAATACACACATACAATAAAATATGTCTGCCGCCACAGAACAACAAAATAACGGCGATGTTGCTGTTGAGAAAGTTGCCGCCGAAGCTGTAAAGGATGATTTGAAATCACAAAAAGCTAATGTAGAGGATAACAAGAAACCAGCGGCGGCTGATAATGGCACAGCGTCTAAGGATGAAGCCCAAGAAGAAGATGCCACCGATGCCGCACCCGCTAAAGAAAACGCTAAAGGAACTAAACGGCCGGCTGATGTAAGTACTATTTCTTCTACTTAACTATTTTTAACCATAACGATCGATTATATTATCATCAAATCAAAATCAATCAATAAAATATTTTAATTACTTTTGTATGGATAACGTTCTAGAAATTGGGGTGTTGTAGATATACACAAAATTGTATTGTAGTGTTAAGGAAGTAAGAGGAGAAGGAGAGGGACGTAGAAGGAAGGTGTTGTGGGTGGGAGGAGAGGACTCAAAAACATAAGGAGCCTTAAGTAGCGTTTCGTTAGCTCTAAGCGCGCGCATTTTGAACCAAAATATTACATACGATGAACGCTACACAAATTTTTAACGCATTAATACTTCTCTCTGCCTCCCACCAAAGATAAATTTTGTGAAGAAATTAGAAGAAAAGAGAATACGTAATTTTACATATTTTCTCTTGTCAATAAAGACTATTTTCTTTACTTATAGATATTCTTCAAAAAGGCGGAAATTTATTTTTAAGATACATTTGTTTGTGTACCCTAGAGAGGGTTAAATGAAAGGTATTTTAAAGATTTAATTAATGCTTCCATCCGCATATTAAATAGGCGTGTAAAATTCATTCATTCTAAAAATTACTCATACCAAGACTATATATATAAAGTTATTTTTCTCTACTTTGTACAAAATTGTTACAACCACATATCATTGTACTATAGTTGAAATGTGAAATGAAATAAGTAAAAAGAGGAATACCACAAAAAGTGCGAAATTTATGGTATTCTTGATTGAGAGAGAGAGGATGCCGGCCGGTCGTTCTACAGACAGCTCATTGCACATTATTTAATAGTTATTGTTATTCTATTTTGATGACTGTGGCTAATTTAGATTTGTTTGTTTTTCATACAAATCTAGTTTATATTTTAATGGCTATTTTAAGTACCCGGTAACCGTTTTGACGTTGTTGGATCTCACGTTTAGACGTTGATGATTGTTGTTCTACCATTAGCAACTAATGTGTGTGTCAAAATAACGACGCAGCACATGTACAGTCTCAATTCAGTTTTAATACTTATTTTCTTGTTTTTATTATTCAGAACAGAAGTAATAGCGCAAATGACTACACTATCTTTTTTTGATATTTCGATACACACTGTATATTTATTTGTGTCTTATTTTTTCTCCTTGTTATTCACTTGTTTGTTTTCACACAGACCCCACTTGGGTTCAAAACAAAACGTAAGAAAAATGTGAATTAATAATTACATTCCAAAAATATACACATATACATGTATGCTACTTAAAGAGGAAAGAAGAATAAGCCTATTGCAAAAACACTTGTGCTGCGAAGCAAAACACAAAAAGAAGCAACAAAAGATAAGAAAATAATACTCGTAAAAAGTAAAATAAAATAAAAACAAACTTATATATAATAGCAGACTATTATACGGTTGTCTCTTTCATACTTTTATATAGACTACTTTTACCTTGCTTCATTTAGCGTTCGTTAAACTACAGAACAAAAACAAAAAGAGAAAAATAGAACACATATAACACAAAACAACGGCAATAACTATAATACAAAATTAGAGCACGCACATTTAGTAGTATACAAAAACTGTCCGCATTAACTAATTTTTTATTTATAGTAAATTATAAACTTATGTAACTGATTAATAAAAAAAAATCATTTATTAAAAAAATCATATATATATTAACATAGTTTTGCGTTAGTATATGCATATGTAACCGGTATAATGCAATATCAACATTCTATATACTCTAAATAATCTCTTCCTTTCACTCTTCCAGTTTTATTTATTTTTATATACTTTCTTCTGTGTATTTTTTGTTATCATGTGTGCTTCTATTTTTTTACAAATTCAAAACAGAAAACAAGGTATAAAAAATAACAGTGGGTTGCAGAGTTCAAACCATCCCTATAATATTTTAAACACATGATGTACAACAGAAACATATTAACAAGTACAGTTTAATAAAAAAAATATATATATAATTATAATTAACTCTCTAACAACATCTAAAAAGCATATTTAATCGAGTTTTTTTTTATAATGATCGTTATTTTCATTCGTATACAAACAAAATTATGAACAATAGGTATGAATATTAGTGTACACGGTACAGTTTTAAATGGGTATAAGGGAACTATTCGGTGGTAATACACAATAATATTTTACCATTCTCAAAACTGCATAGCATGAAATTCTTTTAATAAAATTTGATGAAGTAGGAATATTAAATTTTATTTAATAAATTTACTTCTTTATTTTAGGGTAAAAGCTTATTCTTCCCGTCAAAAAATTCAGAATCAAAGAAAGCCAAGAAAGATAATGCCGATTCAGATGGTGACGAAATTATCGATGAGGAAGGTAATGAGGGCGAAAGTGATAGCGACGAGTATGACATACCCTACGGCGAAGATGATGATATTGAATGTGAAGGTTAATTTGTAAATATTATTAAATTTATAAGTCTTAATATTAATATTTTTCGTTTTTTAATTATTACAGATGATGATGACGAAGACGATGATGGTTCGGGTTCCGATGATCAGGCGTAATGATAATATAGTAGTCAAAAACTCTTAAATTAATAATTAAAAACATCAACAAAACAAAAACTTATTTCAAAATTGAGTATATACAAAAAAAAAAAACTAAATTTTTAATTGTAAAATTTTTATGTTAAGAAATATTTTTTATTTCTTACTTTTAATTGTATGAATGAATGTGTAATTCTATATTTAATTTAACTTAATTTTTTTAAGAATGGAAATTTTTCATTTGACAAGATACATTTTCTTTCTATTTTTCGCTCTATATATTTAAGTCGTCTTTTTTATATATGTTATTTAAAAAGTATATATAAAATAATTTTAACACAAAAAAAATTAAAGAAAAATACAAAAAGTAAACACAAAACCATTAATTAAGCATTAGACGTTATGTATGTAGCTATATAAAAAAAAACATAAAACAAACAATAATACAAGCAAAAAGTATTTAAATAAAACATTAAAAACATCCACTACTTAAATATTATCTTCTTTTTTCTTTGTTTTTTTTTTTATTTCTGTTTAAAACGAACGATTTGTTGATAAAATTAGAAACGTTCTTCATCGTTAAATCATAGGTAAGGAAAACATGTTTTCAGGCGGCATGTTCATTATATTAATTAAATTGTTTTATAAGAAAGAAATCAAATTACTTAAGATATATGCCAGATGTTAGTATTAAAACATCTATTTCAACTACAGAAAATTGGTAAAAACGCACTAATAAGGACTGTGTTTAATTTGAAAATAATTACGAACCAATTGGGAGAAAATATTAAAACAAAACTTTAGAACTGAAAGTTAATCTGGTAATTTTTTGTTTATAAAGAATTAATTGGCTTTGGTTTACACCATTCATTTTATTTCTTATATTAAATAGCAGCCTTATTTAAATAAAATTATGTTCAATATCGCACTCATGGAAACTAAAAAATTAACATGGGCAAATAACGGGTTTATCCTGAAACACTATTTATATATTATTTCAAATGCGAAATATCCCTCACATGAGCTCATAATAAAAGGCAAAATATTAAATAATTTCTTTTCACACTAAAAACAATTGTATTTTTGTTTGTTTTTGACAATTTTGAATTTAAGTCTGTGAAAATTCTAAAAAGTGTTATTTTTGTTTGTAAAAATGCCAAAAGTTTGACACTTTTAATTATAAAATTTTTGCAAAACAATATTAAACTGAAATGTAGCAACCTTCATACACTCACTAAATATACTGCATTTTTATGAGTATAAGATAATGATCACATTAAAATACAAAATGAACATGATTTTTAATTTTGAAAAACACTTAAATGCAACTACATACATATATCAAATTCAACAATATATGAATACAAGTTTGTTAACATTAAAAATTAAAAACTTTTCGTTATTGTTTTAAAACGAATAATTGTGAAATTAAAAAACCAAAATCTTATACATACATTACATAATGTTCTTTCAATTATATAATATTTTAAGTATTGATGCGAGTTGAATTTCTATTGAAAATAATGTTCATAAGAAAATATAGTATTTCTTAAGGAATAACGAAAGCTCGTATTTATCCTTTGAAAATAAAAAAGTCATAATAGTTGTTTTGTATATATAGTCTTAATAAGTCCAAAAACAATTCTTTTTTCAATGCAAATAAATTAAAAAAAAAATAAAATACAAAGCCAATAAAAAATCTTTAAAATGTAAGTACTAACACACATATAAACAAGTATATATATATATTATATATTATTCAGTGCCACATATTATCATATTAAATTATCGAAATATGAATTTATGACAAGGTTTATATGCTAATGCAGAGTTGATATTACTAATAAATATTGATATTGATTGATTGATTTATGGAGACACGATATAATTGCATAGACCAGGGATGAGCAACACACATATATGTATATATATATATATATATATATATATATATATATATATATTATAATATACCGCAAATAAAATTATATATAGAGGAAAATACAATAAACAAAATTTACAATATACAAAATTTTTAAATATTTCAAAAATATACTTAAAAAGCATATACATATGTACACAAGTAGTTCAAACGAAAAAGTACCAAAAACAGAGTAGGTCTAGTTCGTACTAACCATGTACATTTTTTATTCTTTTGTTAAATATAGATGAGTTTAGGTTATAAATAATAGATTATTTTTCAAAAATTAAATCTGAAACCTACTCCCTTAATTACCGAAAAAACTACGAAATTCTTAAAACACAATTACATACATTTGAACATTAAACTGTTTCGTACGCCAAAGCAAAAACAAAATGGCAAGTTGCGCACAGGGTGTAAATTAAAAATTCATGCATACATATGAACATCCAACGAATCACTGTAAGAATAACATCAACTATGCTACACAAACGCTAAATGGATAGCAGTGGTTGTTTTAATAAATTATATAATAGGCAATATCATTTACAGTATGTATATATGTATATGTACATATGAAAATTTATTTAAAAGCAAATTCACTTCGTAAACATTCTTTGAATGTTATCGGTACAACGTATAAACAGGAAATAAAGAAAATGTTCATGGCTATACTCGTTATCCCTTTTAGGTACAGTTTTATTTAGTGTTTACGAGATTATGAAGAAAAGAAGAAAAAATGTCTGTAGAAAGAAGAAAGAAAGAAGAAAAAATGTTTGTAGAGTTTTTGGAAAAGGATATTCCACTTTAACAATTTAGAAAAACATTCCTAAGATCAGGTAAAAGACATTTTATTATTCCTATTTTGAAGGTCATTCTATTTTATCAAAAATATAAAATGTAGGTACATTTTATTTTTATACAGAAATTTTATTCATGTAGCATTATCTCTTAGAACCGAAATGTTTTTTGTTTGTTTTGTTTTTGGATTCATTAGAAAGTAATATCATTACATATGTACATACAAAAAAAAATAAAAAATAAAAAATATTTAAGAAAATCGTCAATGCAATATATTAGCGTGAATTGAAATTTTATACCAAAGAACACTTTAATAATAATTTTATACGTCTTACTGAAATGGGATTCTTTTATATTTTTTAAGCAAAAATAAAGTTATTTTCTTACGAATTTTACAAAGAAAAATACTAATTTTTAACATATACACTCAAAGAGTTACTTTTCTACCTTTCACCTTCTAATTTAGTCAGTATCTCAGACTTCGACTTTTATCAATTATATTTTAAATTCCGCAAATTATAAGAAAACTTCGATCGCAAGACATTTATCTTAAAGGCTAATATGAGTTAAGATAAAGTTTCAGAAAACATGAAAGGAAATGAAAAGTTTTATATTGTGCTTGATGTCCTCTAGCTCGTTTATTCGACGTGAGATATAATCGTGAAGTTCTTAGAAGAACAGGTCTCAATTTTGGTTCTATTGAGTACGTAAATTCTATAAATAAATATGAACTATTCGCCATTATTTCATAACTCAATTATAAATTTTTGTCTATTGTTTAATTTTATATTAAATTGTTTTGAATTTAACGTTATTTTTATAAATTACATATACTTACTGAACACAGCTATTTATGTTTTCGAAATTCAAGAACAGATTTGCTTTCTCGTACAACAGTCAAAAACATATGGTCAATATGGTCATATGCCAACAACAACAAAGATTAATGTATACAATACAGAAAAACAGTGCAAAGTTTGGATAGGATCTTTAAATAATGGACAAAGATTCTGATAGCACAGTTACTTCATTGGATGAAAATACGGAGAATTTTTGTAACAATCAGACTAGAGATATTTTAGCTGAAGGAATAGTAAATCTTTTTAAGCCCGTGGTTGAGAAGTTGGACGAGCGTATACAGGCTACACGTCAATCTCAAATAGAGTTAAAGGCACAGCTGGACATTCTTTCTATCCAGTTGAGAGATATTGAAAGGGCCCAGCATAATATACCAGAATTTTCAGATAAAGTTAAGGAGCTGATAAACGTAAAACATAAAGTTACTGTTATATCAAATATATTGACATCTAGTCAGGAACGTTTAGCAGGACTCCATCGTTTAATTGAAAAGGAACAAAGAAGAAGACAGGCATTGCTTGATTCAGCCATCAGTACAAATATTTCATAATTATCAAGGCGAGATCATCAAAAAAACGACAGCAATAGAAACTATTCCGCAATTTCGTATAAAAAATGGAAACACCACATATCGATCATATAACTAGTGCAGACTATAAACACGTTTATGAACCAGCAGAAGACTCATTTCTACTACTGGATGCCTTAGAAGCAGATTTAAATTTTATTGAAAATGAATTAAAGCCCACAGTATGTTTGGAGATTGGACCAGGTAGTGGTGTATTAATAACTGCACTATCGAAACGTCTTAAAAGCAATGCTTTATGTATGGCTTGTGATATTAACCCTTATGCTTGTAAAGTTACCAAACGAACTGCATTTCGAAATAATGCAAATCTTGATTGCTTAAGAGGAAATCTAGCTGATGCTCTTAATTCTAATGTGGTGGATCTTTTAATATTTAATCCTCCATATGTAGTTACTACTGATGAAGAATTGAAACAAGGTCAGTTAGAAAGTCGTACGGATGAAAACTTGGTTTATTCATGGGCTGGTGGTTTTCTTGGCAGACGCATTATTGATGCGCTAATCAAAAAATTGCCCGATATTTTATCATCTCGAGGTGTATTTTATTTGCTTTTGTTACGTGAAAATAAACCAAAAGAGATTATGAATATTCTAAAAGAAATGGAATTTAAAAGTGAATTGCTTATGGAACGTCGAATTCCCGGCGAATATTTATATGTATTAAAAATCAGACATTGTTAGTTATCAAACACGTTTTATCTTAACAATAAATCTGTATTTATACTATGTATGTATGTATAAAGCTTAAAACTTTACGAGATTAATTTTTATAACGTGTATCAAACTATATATATACATATATGTATTACTAGGCACGAATTCTCAAAATTTGCCGTAGCAATTATTGTAGTTATATAGAGGAAGCGGAAACAATTTCCACCTTCTCTGCCACCGACCCTTGTTGGCAAATCACCGTTTCAGGTCTCAGGGATCGAAATGAGCTCCCTATCTGGGCTCTAGGTCAGCTGATGGCTGTTACAATCCATTTTATTGTGATTTTTGAAAGGCTCGTTGATAGTTTTTTTTCAACGTTTCTTATCTTATTTATTTATATTTTTTTAAATATAGCATGATAAGACCATGATTTATTGGCTCCAAGCAGGCTGCAACATCACTTCTTAAGCGACCTACAGACTTCACCTGACCATGGTTAGGTTAGAAAATTAGTGTCATGTACTCATACATACATATGCACGTTCATATTAATCAAACCAAGACCTTGTGGTACATAGAATTTGTTTAAAAAGCATAAAGATTAATACAATAATAATAATATATTTGATGGCTTTAAGGAAGTTATTTAAGTAAGTTTAATTTCTTGATAAAATAAAAAATATTTAATATGAAATTGTCTACTTTTAATTTTTTGCAAATATTTTTACCTGTTCACTCATTTAAATTCTATATCATTAATAGAAAGAATTACTTCTATTTAAAATATTATTATCCTTTAACAACGTCATCATTTTGTTAGCGGTATTTTTCAAAATCAGCAGCTGTTTGACCAGAGCTGCTTTCTTTGTTGCCATTGTCGCAGAAAGTAGTAGTAGTAGTAAAAGAGAGGTTTTTATTTGACAAGCTGAGAGAGTGACAAACAGCAGAAAGAAAAACGAAAAGTTCCGGAAAGAAAAATAAAATTTACAAATTTTTAATATTTCTGTGCAAAAAATAAAGTAAAATTTATGTGGATAGGAAAATTATTTGTATTGTATACAAGTGAATAGTGAAAATTTGAAAAAATTAAAATTATACAATGGACACTGCACCCACCGCTGATTTAGTATATCAGTGTATATGTACATTATACCACAATGCAAATCCTAAAGAAAAGGAAAAGGCCAACAAATGGTTGGATGAATTTCAAAAGTCGGTGAGTAGTTATCTAGAAAAAATGTGTTCTTGTACGATGTATGTACACAAAATAAAAAAAATTGATTTTAGATATATTCATGGACAATTGCGGATGAGTTGTTGCAGCAAAAACGAGATTTGCATTCGTGTTATTTTGCAGCCCAAACTATGCGCAAGAAAATAAAAACTTCATTCAATGAGTTACCCATGAATTCGCATGAGTCCCTGAGGGATTCACTGATTGCTCATGTAGGCCAAATTACACACGAAACGGATACGGTGATAGTAACGCAATTATGTTTGGCTGTTGCCGATTTGGCATTGTTGATGTCAACCTGGAAACAACCGGTTGTGGATTTGCTTGATATGCTTTCACCACAGCCGCAATCTGTTTGGCCTCTTTTAGAGATTTTAGCTTTGATACCTGAAGAAATTGATGCAAGGTATTTGCGTTTGGGGGCTAATCGACGGGAGGAGATACACAAGCAATTGGATGCAGCAGCACCCAAGGTCATGGAATTTCTTTATATGTGCATGCAACATGGCAGCGATCCATCTCAGGAAAAGATAATAAATTCTACCCTGCATTGTTATACATCCTGGGTGGCTATACAAGCAATACCTTTAGAACAGTCGGCTCAGAGTGCTTTAACGCAGCAAGTTTTTCATATGTTAAGTATGGAAAGCTGCTCAAGAAAATTACACGAATCCTGCACCGAATGTCTATGTGCTTTGCTAAGTTGTATAGAAGCAAGTTCGGGTAGAGATAGTTTAGATCCACAGTTAAAATTGCAAATATTTACTGCAGTAGGCATGTTAGAGAAATCATATCACACGGCCGTTGGTTTGGAAGACATGAATAAAATAATGAGTTATTGCCGTATCTTTACGGTTTTGTGTGAAGCATTTTTTTATGAAATGTTTGAAAATGAGGAAGTACCACACTATTCAATAAAAGGTTTGGATCTAGTGCTAATATGTGTGGGTCATTATGACTATGAAGTAGCAGAAATAACCTTTAATTTATGGTGTCGTTTAAGTGAAGAATTGTTTCAGCGCAATAACGATACATTAACCAATCACTTTAAACCATATATAGAACGTCTAATAGGAGCTCTATATCGTCTGGCTCAAATGGAACCCGATCACGAAGGTTTAATAGGTGAAAATGATAGTTTTAATGTAAGCTATATAAATGTGAAAGATAATAATTAAGATTGCAATAATAATATTAACGGTTCTATTACAGGATTTTAGACGTAAGGTTTCCGATTTAATAAAGGATGTAGCATTTATAGTTGGTTCTGGTAATTGTTTTAAGCAAATGTTTTTTAAACTTCAAGAGCCCGGTTGTACTTGGGAATCAACTGAATCTGCACTGTTTATAATGCAAAATGTTGCAAAAAATATAATACCGTAAGCAATAGAACAAGAACATATTGTTCTTTGTATTTTGTACTTCAACCTTTAGCTAAGTAATATATTTTTTAATTATATAATACGAACTATTTGTTCTTTTCTACAGTGACGAAAATGAAGTAATTCCTAATGTAGTGGAAGCAATACTGAACTTACCAGAAAATACTCATATAGCTGTGCGTTACACTTCAATAATGTTACTTGGTGAATTATGCGATTGGATTGAAAATCATCCTGAAAGTCTTGAAGCTGTTCTTAATTTTCTATTGTACTCGTTGCAGCAGAGGAATGGCCTAGCTGCAGCAGCTGCTATAGCCTTGACATTAATTTGTTCATCGTGTCGTCAAAAGATGGTTTACCATATAACTGGCTTAGTGGAAATCGCACGCAGTTTAGATAGTTTTGAAATCAAAAATGACCTGGCTATTGGACTACTTAAAGGAATATCTCTTATACTATCTCTTCTTCCCAGACAGCAATTGGAAACAGCTATGCGGGAAATAATATCATTTCAACTACAGCCTTTGGCGATTATGGTAGAAAGTAATGCCTCCCACCCAATACGCGAGAATGAACGTTCTTATCCATCGTACTGGGTAGATAGAGCATGTGCAGTCATAAGGCATACAAACCCTGATGTTCCAGACAATGAATTGCATCCGACATTGCAAATTTTAACAGATGCCTGGCCTTTAATATCACGAGTAATGGATAAATATCAAACCGATGTACAGGTTATGGAACGTACATGCCGCCTTATACGCTATGGCTTGCGTATGGTACGAAAACAAGCTTCCATGCTAGTGGAACCATTAATACATCAAATGGTTACCTTATATGCTTTACATCATCACAGTTGCTTCTTATATTTGGGTTCTGTGTTGGTCGACGAATTTGCAAAAGTAGAGGAATGCATAAATGGTCTTTTGGCTATGTTAAAGGCATTTATCGAACCCACCTTCAAAATGTTACAAGTGGAGAATGGTTTGAAAAATAATCCCGACACTGTGGATGACTTTTTCCGTTTATGTTCGAGATTTATAGACTGTTGTCCTTTGCCATTTTTGCAAAGTGCTTTGGTTACACCAATATTTCAATGTGCGCTCTTGGCCTGTACCCTGGATCATCGCGAAGCAAACTCTTCAGTAATGAAATTCTTTTGCAATCTGTTGAAATGGGGACGTAGTACAAACTATAAACTGGCCGAATGTAAGCCGCTAGTGAAGGAAATTGCAGCACAAAATGGGGAAGCATTAGTTATAAATCTTATACATGCTTCGGTTTTCTGTTTGCACTCATATATGCTTCCCGATGTTGCCGAGGTATTGACTGAACTAAAAAACGTTATAACAACCGAACAAATGGAGGCTTTTCTAAAGACCGCACTACAAGCTTTGCCAAAGAAAAATAGCGGTGGTTATGTCACCGCCACAGATAATCAATTACATGATTTTAAAGAAGCGGTTATGAAGTGAGTAAATATTAATATTTTTAAAAATTTAAACGATTAATAGCTTCATACATTTCTAATAGGTCCACTTCAACAAAATCCGTTACTATTGCTTTGAAAACATTTACACGTCTATTTCGTTAATGTGTTAACACGAAATAGTAATTTCTCTTAATAAAAGCTAAAAACAACCAACCTATGACTGTCTAGAAACTAAACTCTTAATAATTTATATTTCTTATTAAATGAAATCTTCCCACTTCTCACAGTTTTTCTATAACAAAATTTATAATTTGTTTAAAATAATAAGCTGTTTTGGACACTCATTTTGTATTATTTTTTAGTTATCCTCACTTATATGTAAGTGTTTTAAAGTTATTAAGAAAAATTGCAAATGTTTACAATCTTTTACCAATCCATTAATTCTATTATTTTTTTAATAAATTAACTTTTAAAAGAATTTAAATCGCACGTAAACACTGAAACTTGATGAAATTTTTAAAAGAAGTATATTAAAAATAATATCTAATATAAAAATAAATTTAGCTATAGTTTTATGTTATATAGAATAATTTTAATGGAATATTAAAAGAAACAAAAATAATATTCAAATACAAAAAAGAGATAAAATTTTGTGACGTTATTTCGTAAATAAATGGATATCAAATACAGAAAATCAATATTTTAATTTTAAATATTTTATAAGAATTTGTATATTCTATGCAAAATTTTTTAATGGAATTTTCAGTTTTATTTTAATATAGAAAACTTGAGGAAAAGTGATTAGATTAGCTCCGGCCTACAAGGTTGTGTATTGCCTTCTATTCTTTTTTACTGTTTACTGGTCATGGTAATAAATAAGGCAACGTTTGATAGCAACGAAAACACCAAGACAAAGGTTGGACTGAAAGTCAACATAGACAAATCTACGTTTGAAATCCACAGGGTAATAGATAGAGAGAAATAACTCTGACTTGGAGGCCGCAGATTGAAATCAAGCTATCTGCTAAAGTTCTTACTTTTCCTAGGGGAAGTAAAAGCTTTTGGTCATTCGTTCAAAGACTTAGGAATAGCGCTAGTTCAATTCCAGTTCTTATAAAGAATGACCGATTATTCACGAACGAACGGTTGAAAAACCAAACCTTTCAGCTGCATTATTTGCAAGTAATTCTCGCTTGCCGGCGAGCCTCCAACCACTGCCCACACTCGAAAGCGTATCAGTGACTATGCCTAGTATACACTTTCGAGCTCGTGCTGTAAAAAGGGTTCTTGCAAATCTTAACGTTAACAGTCTTCTGGTCCGGATGGCATACCAGCATTGGTCCTGAAGTAGTGTTCTTCGACGCTTGCTCGTCTATTAGCCAACCTTTTCAGTGCGTCATATCGTGCCTGTATTTTTCCATCTTGCTGGAAGGTTGCTAATGTAACGCCAATAAAAAGGGTGAAACTTCCAACCCTGAAAACTACCGCCCAATTGCAGTCTGTTCGGCACTTGCCAAGGTTATGGAGAGTATGGTGAATCATCATCTTGTGAAATATTTAGAATCCAACAATTTGCTAACCGATCGTCAATATGGCTTCCGTAAGGGCCGTTCAGCTGGTGACCTGCTGGCGGTACTCTCCGAGAGGTGGAACAAGTCCATTCATGGTTTCGGTGAGAGCGAAATTGTGGCTCTAGATATTTCCAAAGCGTTTGATAGAGTTTGGCATGAGGCGCTAGTATCGAAACTTACTGCGCTTGGTATTGGTAGTCATTTCTCTCAATTTATATCAAGCTTTCTCAGAGATCGCTCTATACGAGTGATTATAGATGGGATCACATCCGACGAGTCCAGGATAAATTCAGGGGTACCGCAAGGTTCTGTTCTTTCTCGAACTCTATTTATAATATTTCTTAACGACTTTGTTCTTACTTCCAATCCCATCTATTCTTTCGCAGACCACAGCAACATTTTTCATTCATATTCTTTTGATCGTAGGTCGAGTCTTTTGGAGATTGGGGCGAAAAGGCGAAATATGAATGGCACACTCACAAGTGACTTGGCAAAAATCTGCGAGTGGGGTCGTGCGAATCGGGTCTATTTTAATGTGCGCAAGACCCATTGTTGTTCTCTGACACACAGACGTGGGGCTGTGGTGTTGTCTGTATCTATGGGTAATTTAGATATTGAGGAGTCAGATGCTCTTGATGTTCTGGGCATGAAGATTCATTGTGATGTACGGTGGAACGATCACATTTGCAATGTGTCGAAAGAAGCATTCAAGTGCCTCGGCTTTTTAAGACGGTGCAAGAAATACTTCACTCTATCTGACCTTCTCAATATTTACAAGGCCTATATCCGGTCCAAAATGGAATACAACTTTCATGCATGGGACGGTGCTTCAATGTCTATTTTAGGGCTTCTCGACCGCTTAAGAAGAGGGCGAAGATGCTTATTAATGTAGTGTAGCCAACTCTATCGATTCCTTGGAACATCGTCGCAATGTGGTGAGTGTTTCATTGTTCTATCGGTACTATAACGGAATGTGTTCTAACGAACTAAAGGATTTGATTCCGCATAATCATATATTTTCACGCATTACTCATTTTACCCGGAGAGCACATCCCTTTGTAGTTGATTGTCCGATGAATCGCACAACGCATTATAGAGAGAATTCGTTTTTTAGCCGCACCGATCGTTTGTGGAACGATTATCCTGAGAAAGTTTTTCCTGTCATGGATCGGTTCAAATCAAACGTCCATAAACACTACTCCCTCTGTCCTCCTTTCCATAACCTATTTTCCTAGTACCAGCACAATGCACTGCATAAGTAGGGGTCATCCCCTGGGTGCTGGTCTTAAGATAAAAAATCATATCTACATACTACGAAAAAAAAATTGTTCTTTTGCGGTCCTATGCTCCTTGTAGGACTAAAAGGAACATGTATGTATAATACATATAGAATCTTAAAAAAAATACTACCTTCACAGAAAATGACAAGAAAATTTATATTAAACTTGTTAATTTTATTGTAATAATTTTAAAATTTAGCGAGATTATATTGATTTCAATTTTAATATAATTTTAATAATTGTGCAAAATATCTTAGAATATAAAAGAACCACACGTTAATACAGTTTAAAAGTTGTGACTGCTACCTGTAGCAGATGACGAAGCAGCTGACATTGGCGGTTTAATACCCATTAGCTCACACAGTTGATTACGCACAGGTCTAACCTCAACTAATGGTAAGCCCCAATCAGTTTCAGAGAGTAAATTTAATATTTCATCCATATTTTCTTCACAAATATCGCAAACTTCACCGTGCAAGGCCAAAGCTTCATACAATTTAGTAGCAGTAGTTTTACGTATATGAACATGTGTTAAGCCCAAAAATATAGATAATTTGGAAAGAATTTTCTTACATAAACGTGGAACCTGTACCAGCTGACAGAAAACATTAATGCTAGATACTAGTTTGTAAAGCTTCTTATGACCCTTTATTTCCAAATTCAAAAGCCGATAAATTTCATCAGCAAATGAAGATGATTCATCAAGAAGAACAGAATTTATCGTGCCTTAAAAGAGACCAAAATTTTAGTTAAAGGCGATAGATATAGGAAAAACAACATTTAAATACCTGAACCTATTATAATATCCAAAAAATTTAACATGGGATACGTTACACGTTCATTTAAAAGGTTTTCTTCAAAATTCATTATAATTTCATTGCATAGACGTGGCACATCCGAAGGATGGCTGCGTAGGAATTGAAACAAGGCGGCCGATGAGTACTTGATCAATGACTCTGTCAATTGACCAATACTAGCACTAAGTCCTAATAATATGCGTTTTGAATATTCGGGTAATTCTAGTAGAGAGCAGAATAGAGGGAATGTATGATCAGCAAATAACCATAAAACGGTGTTGGCATCTGCTGGAAAAATTTCTCGTAGACGATCATGATGGTGTATATATGGCAATCGAGGCTCTAAATGTATCAACTGACAAAATAAACGTCCAGCTAAACCTCTAGTACGATCGATTTTCTCCACCGATTGCTGCATAAAATCCAAAATAACTTCATTTATATGGGAGGGTTGTATAATATCCCTTGGACAAGAAGTTAATAGATCATAAATAGCTTGAATAAGAGATAAATCATTTAAATTAATAGGTTTAACAAATTATATTAGAAATCAAATACCATTCATAGCTGCTTCTCTAACCCACGCACCGATATCACCACGATTATCCAACGTATATTCATCCATTGCTTTTAAATAGCAGTCAATCACTTTTGTTAGATATTTAGGATTGGCAAATGAGACTAACAATAAAATGCATAAAATATTAATTTATATTTTTTATAAGATATATATTTTTTATAATATGAAAAAATGCATTACCCTTGTTATTCTTATCATATCCTATTGTTTTTACTAGATTACTAAGAGCTTTGACACTATCCCTCCGAGCTTCACTCCAGTTTTGAGTATTCTGATTTTCTTTTTCCTTTACCGATTCACCTTCCATTAAAGCCTGGAATGGAGTTAATGAATGTTTAACTAAGCATTCTAATACAGCATCCAAGTGTGGCGTTAACATGAACAGAGGCAATACGCCTAGAGCACTTATATATCCCATACGTATATGTTCTTCGACATCGTTATCCGCTCCCTTAAGATAGCATCTAATAATTTCAGCGTTGGCGGCACTACGTTCAACAGTATTGTAATAAGTTTGACATAATTCAGAAAAAGCTAAAGTGGCGGATTCCCGTATGGGCGCAGTTTTGTTGATTAAACATTTATCAATAATTTCCTGCCAGGATTCTATAAATCAAAAGGTTTCGAAATATTAACTTTAGGATTTAATTTTTTTAATGTTATATAAAATTTAAACTTACCCAAACATTGTGCTGTGACGTCGACTTTTGCCAAACTGCAGTTTCGTATAAAATCCGTACAGCACTGTTTCATAATTTCACCGCTCATACCACGGAATAAGTCACGTTGTATAAGTTTCAGTATCAATTCATTTATATTGCATATAGTTTGATTTGAAAGCAAATTTTGTGCCATCTCTGGGTTTTCTTTTTCAAGATTTTTAAGCGCCAATATGATCTCACCAATGGCCAGAACACTGCCATGACGTGTATTGATATCTATGGAATTAGTTTTATTAAACAACTGATCCAGTACTATGCTCGAAACATATTCTGGAGCTCGGCGTGTCAATTTGTGCAGAGCTTTGGCACTTAACTCTCTTATTGCGGGATCCCAGTGATTTACTTTTCGCTCTACCAAATGATCAATTAATGGCTTGCGGTATTCTTCAAATTGAGCTATAAAATCACTGATATTCAAGTAGGAATTTTGTCTTAAACCAACCGAATAGAAATCTGTGGTAGTGGATATTTCAATGCCAAATGGGAAGTTCCCCAGACGACCAACGCTTTCTTGAAAGGCTGCTGAGGCTGCGCGACGGCAGTTTATTTCTCGATCAAATGTAGCTACAGTTAATAGGCCAGCTGATATTTCATGAACAAAGGGCAAAACATCTTCTGGATTGTAGGCTCTGGCAAAAGCCCAGCACATGTAACAAGCAGAATCTCTTATATGTTGTCCTACCGACATATAACCCTTCATTTCATCATAGAAGAGCGCTTGCATGAGAAGAGGCACCAACTCCCTTAAACGATAGGGCAGCAAAAGTCCCCGTTTAGCCAATTCGGCCAATGCTAAACAAGCACCATGCCACGCCTCATGAGGTTCTAAAGGATTTAAAATATCTATCACTGAACCTATGACTTCATCTGCTAATTCTTTTGACAAGCGATTAGTAACGCGGCCAATACCTTTAGCAGCCGACCAACGGACATCATTGCCACCACTACGAAGACCCTGTAATAGTTCTTCTATTACTTCTTCTATAGCATCTGGAACGACAACCTCTTCATCGGAGGAAGCTCCTTCCGTAACTTGCTGTGAGTTTCCCATCGTTGGTACTTGCTGTACGGATGTTACTGTTTCTTGCTTTAAATTTTTTGCAAGAGATCTTGTACCACGTTTATAACGCCAGTTGGCTATGCGAGGCTTTAAATAGACCAAACCAATACGTTGTATAATCTTTATGTAAGATTTGTATTTCAAGTAATCAGTGCTATCCTTATATTGGCAACTAACAATCCATTGCAATAACTTGTCGGCATAGGGCAGCAAATCATCCCGTTTGCCATGTTTTAAAATAGCCGCCACTGCTGCCAATTGGCCGTATTTAATTTGCACAGTATCGACTTGATGTTGGGAAATAATCCAATCTAAAAATTTCTCCAAGTACAAATCTTTTATATCTGCTCTTACAAAATATTTTGCGGACAAATAGGCCGATATATTGCTACAAGTATCGTTTGTTGATGTATACAACTTGCACAAATCAAAAATCCTCTCCATTTTAGTTTTACTTTGGACATTTGTTGTGATAAGTTCATTACCGCTAGAGGTTTCACTAATCGTGGAATAGGCATCTAGACGCGATAAGTGAAATGGATTAAGCACTAAAATGGACATCCATAACAAAAGCATGTAACGTGTTTCCCAATGTTTGAATTCTTTGGGGTTTTGCTTTTCCAACAACTCCAAGGCAAATTCCAAATCACTTAGTTCATGAGGCAGAAATTTCACCAAGACCTTGTATGTTCTCACTTTGCAAATAATATAGAGATATTTGAACGCCGCATGCATAACCGTTTCTGGTACGTTGGTATCTCTTATTTTATCTAGCAAACGATTCAATAGCAATTCCAAATGGATATCCAACAAATGGGGCTGCTCTTGATATCTTATATAGTGGGGCAAGGCAAAAATGTATGTTAACACACAATGTACATACATACATACGTATGCATGTGGAGCTATGGAGTACAAACTTACCTTGTCAATACTTCGGTATATTTTTCGAAATCCTTTTCAAAGCCAGCTGCATCAGTACCCTGTATAGAGTCAATCATTTGCAAAACCTGTTCCAATTCTGTGAAATGTTCCAGAGTATTGGAAGGGCCCTCGTCATCTTTCATTTCTTCACTTTGCATCATTTTGACTCTTCTCGATTAATATCAAATGGAATTCAATTGATTTTTTTAGAAATTTTTTTATTTTTCTGAACAGCCGGTTAATTGATTTTGAGTATGTCTATGATTAAAATAATTGAATTGAATAAATGAATGAACGAATAGGTGTTTTGGACTAAATGAAATGTATTTGAAAATTTTGCTTTTTCTTTTGTTTTGGTTCGTCAACATGAATCACTTTAGTGTGGCCAGACTGGATAATAGCAAAAAAAATTTTTGCATTAAAAAAATTTACTTTGTCATTTTTATGCTTACAGCTGTGTTGTTCTTGTACTTGCGTTTTGTTTTCTTATGTTGACTAATTCTTATTTTTCTTTTTTTGTGTGGCATAGAAATTTGCAACAAATTTCTCGTCTTTGAAGAAATCCAATATACTTCTTTCTAAACAATGACATTACCGGAATTTTTTGGATGTTCAATGGTAGCTTTTGGGCCACCTCTAGCATTATTTATATTTACAATTGCGAATAAACCCATTCGTGTTATAATATTGGTGGTTGCTGCTTTTTTCTGGCTGCTGGCACTGTTAACGTCTTCTCTTTTTTGGTACGTGGTCATACCACTGAGACACATTTTAGTGTTTGGCAGTGTATTTTCTGTATTCTTCCAAGAATATTTCCGGTATTTGTTATATTTATTACTGAGAAAATTCGAAGAGGGTCTGGAGGCCGTTGCTGATGATAGAAAGTTATTGGAAAATAAGCACATATTGGCATTTGTGTCCGGCTTTGGTTTCGGCATTATTTCAGCCATGTTTGCTTTAGTAAATGTTTTAGCTGATTTGGTAAGTTTTGTTTATACACCCAATCAATTAGTTAAGTATTTCTAAGGTGTAAATTTTCTTTTATAGACTGGCCCCGGGACTTTAGGTTTAAATGGCGGCTCAGAAAGTTTCTTTATGGTTTCAGCTGCTCAAACTTTGTCCATATGTCTACTGCATGTTTTTTGGAGTATAATATTTTTTAACGCTTTCGACATTAACAATTATATACATATTGTATATGTGGTTGGCTCTCACCTATTCGTCAGTCTCATCACATTATTAAATGCTCAACAGTTGTATGCTGCCTCCCTTTCAATTAATTTTACTGTTACTATTGCGACAGGAATATTGGCATTCCGTGTGGCTGGCGGCTCTTTACGTTCATTTAAGCGTTTCATTAGCTGCCAATAATATACAAACATATTTTATAAAATATTTAAACGAAAAAAGACTAATAATCTTCATATTCCTCCTTTACATCATTATTAAAACGAGATATAAGTATCTAAGCTCTCTAACGTGTAGATTTTAGAGTAAACTTCTAAATTGAATGTACCATTTGAATTGATATTGACAATTATTATAATGTAATTATATTTTTATTAACTAAGACAAATTCTGAATTAATACATCATATACACAAATTTAAGGAAAATACTGTGCCTTTCGAACAGTGATACCATAATCGGCTAAGGCTGGAGCTAAGTCATCCATAGTCATAGTATATTTGCGATCTTTGTTGGGTTTTATGGATTTTGTATTACCATTTTGATTATTTGTACGTGTCTTACAGTGTTGCAGAGCATCGTTGGCCACATCGGAAATGAATTTTTGCGTGGCCACCGATATAAGGCGTATAATGCGCGGATCATTTGAATCAAAGCCAGCCGAATTCAAATAAAATGCAGTAACGGCATCTGGTACAGTTGGAACATAGTCTTCCAGCTGGAGCATAAAATCACTTAATTGGGAACCCTTATAAAAAAAATCCTTAAAATCTGAAGATATAAATAAGTTTCAATAGCTTGATTTACCTCTTGAACAGGATTAATACTTGCGGGAGCGCCTGTTAAATTGTTGCCGTTTGCATTAGAACCTGCGTTGGCTGGACGATATATACCAAAATTTGTACCAATCATAGTACCAATAATTGTTTTATATTTCTCTTTAAATATAAAAGCAAAATTTGTTTGCAAAATTTATTTACAATTAAGAAACAGTTATAAAAAGGAATCAACGATAGTGTAAATATAGGGCTGCCAGACTTGTAAGCAAATAGCTTAAAATCGTGTACTAAATATCGATAAATAAAGGGTTCGCCAAATAAATTTTTTTTAAACAGGGCGTAAAACATCGAGTGATGCTTCGGCTGTGTGGCACGTAGCGCCGTCCTGTTGAAGTTAAATGTTGCCAATATCCTCCTCTTAAATTTTTGTGAACAAAAATTCATTCCACATGGCCCGATAACGATTGCCATTGACTGTAACGGCCACTCTGCTCATTTTCGAATTATGCATCTGGACCAAAATCCGCACCAAACAGTGACTCGTCTTAGGTGTATCGGCTTTTAAATGTATGCGTGCAGGTTTTCTGTGCCCCAAATGCGACAATTTTGCTTGTTTACATACTCGCCAAGATCAAAATGAGCTTCATCTGAAAGGATGATTTTTTTTGGCAAAATCGGCATCTTCTGTAAGTTGATCGCAGCCCACTTAGCGAAGCGAAAAAAGCGTATACACAACCATATTCGTTCAGCGGAAGGATAAAACTAATTATCTGTCAAATCAGACATGAACTAAGTGTTACAATTCACGAAATAAGCACTAGTTGAAAAAAAAAAACGTTAGATGGCGGACCCGTTAATAGTTCGTCACAGTTAGAACGAAACGTTGGCATTACAGCTTTTTGTATAAAAAACGAATGGCATCTTTCATGTTATCATTTCCTAGAGGATGCTAAAAGCAGAAAAACAAACAAACAAAAAGGAAAATAAAGCGCTTGTGCTGAAAAAAGATTAAAAGTTTAATAAAAAAAAAATAATAAACAATGGTTGTTAGTAACGATGAAAATACAACCCCTGAGGAAGTTACACCTGAAGAATTGGAACCGGCACCTGGTGAAGTTTTAGGAGAACTTCTACAACACCTAGAGGACTATACGCCTACTGTTCCCGATGCTTTGGCTGAAAAGTATTTACATAGTGCAGGTTTCGAAGCTGTGGATCCACGTATTGTAAGAATCATATCAGTAACAGCACAAAAATTCATATCAGACATTGCTAACGATGCCTTGCAGCACTGTAAGACACGTAGTAACAGCCAGCATTCTGGAAGTCATGGTTCCAATAAGGTATGTAAAGTTATTTCATGAGTTATAAAACTAACGTATCTTTTTTAGGATAAAAAATCAAACAAAGATCGTAAATATACGTTGGCTATTGAGGATTTGACACCAGCATTGGCTGATCATGGCATAACTATGAGAAAACCACAATATTTTGTTTAAGAGTTCATTTAAAAAACATGTAATGTTCGTTAAATTTTGTTTTCAATAGTAAAAATATAAATTCAAAGTAATAGAAATTGATGATATATAGAAGGATGTTATTTTAAGCAAACTTATTCACAACTGTAGAAAAAAATCTATAGAAAATGTAACATGTAAACAAAAAAGAAATGTGGCAAAAAATAAAAGAATTAGTCCTAAGAACATCGAAAAATGGGATTAAATCTATGATTTTTTATAATGTAGAATATAATAATAATTTTGTAATGGCTGAAAAGTTTAATAAATATTTCGTAAATAGTATTATAGAAATAAGGGACTCCATAGAGGACGTGTAACATGAGAACCAAGTATCTGTGATAAACTATAGATTTGAATTATCTGCAGTAACTCTATTAGAATTAAGAAACATGGTATGTAAGAATATTAAGAAAAAGAACAACTACAGAAGAATATCAAGTAACTTGATATTGGACAACTGGAAATTAGTCAGTTCTATTACTTAGAATTATAAATAAGTCACTTGGAATTGAAATTTTTCCTGATAATTGGAAGTAGTCTTTGATAACACTGATTGAGAACATTAAAAATAAAAATAAATTTGAAGAATTTCGTCCAATAAATTCTTTAAGAACATTCGAAAAAATTCTAGAAACAGTAGTTAAGCAGCAGTTAGAAAAATGCATGGTTTCAGTTTCGTGTGAAACTGCTGTCAACTATGTAGTAAGCCGATGGAAAAATATAGACAATAATAATAAGATTCTGACGATTTTCCTGGATTTTAAGCGAGCTTTTGAAACGATCGATAGAAACATCTTGCTACAAAACTGATTATGGACGGGATAGAGAATGAGGTGGTGATGTGTTTTAAATCATATTTAACAAACCGTAGACTAACTACAAGAGTAAACAACACCGAATCTAGGCCAATTGAGAATAATTATGGACTACCTTAAGGTTCAATTTAAGGAGCGTTGTTATTTATTATTTACATTAATGACATGAAGAAAGTTCTAGAAAAATGTGAAATAGTATTATATGCGGACAACACTTTAATTTTTACCGAAGATAAAACGGATAAGTTATGTCATATGGGGAATATAGATAAGTGATTAAAGATGAACAAGCTCAAGTTAAATGAAAATAAAACCAAATTGCTCGAGATTAATACGAACAATAATATAACATTTGAACTAACTAACGTATTAATAGATAAAGTTACTTCAATAAAGTACTTGGGTTCCATAATAGACAAAGACTTAAAATTTAAAGAGCATATAGAGTATATTTGTAAAAAATAGGTGGAAAAATAGGATTTTTCAGACGCATACCAAGTAAAATATCAATCGGTACATCAATAAATATTTACAACACAATAATCAAGCTACATTTTAAGTATGGATCAACGATATTATATTCATGCTGTTCTGATCAACAAATAATAAAACTGCAGAAATACAAAATAAGGCGATGCGTGCAATACTGAAAGTAAATAAATTAACATTGACAAGGTAGATGTTAGAGTGTTTGAAATGATTAAATGTGAAAGAAAGATTACAGGTAAACAGCATAAATTTTATACAGAAAATGAAAATAGGAGATGCACCAGACTATCTAGTAGAACAACTGCGATATTTTGAGGAGGTTCAACCATACAGATTAAGAAACGCAATGAACGCCAAACTTTAAAAAATTTACGTAAGCCTAGTCAAATAACTTAAAATATTTTTTCTATTATAGCACGAGACTTCGAATTACTTTGTTTGCTGCTTGAATTACTTATTACCCCGTTCACATGGCGCCATTGTAATTTGTTTTGATGATTGGTGTTTTAAAAATGGAAAAAAGGTTAGAAAATTCAATAAACACATATAGAGGGTAATTGAAACTGAGTTTGGGTAATTAGTTATTAAAATTTTGTATGGGAATTATGTAATTGGGCTCATAATTGGGGATTGAATTACGAATGAGAGATTGACTTACGAAAAATCAAAGGAATATGGCATTAGGCGCTAGTGTTAAGAATTATTAAACTTTACCAAATCTTTAATAGTTGTAAAATGTTACAAAAAAAACTAATTTAAATCAAAATTCATTTTAAAAATTGCAATCTATATTTTGGCAAGTTTTATATCGTTAGATAGAAGAGCTGTACATATTTGACAATGAAAGTTATCTTAAAATCTATGGTATGTTATTGCAAGGCAGATAAGTTAACATCTATACGATTCTTAATTTCTTGTCAGTAATAGAATATTTAAATGTACTTGCAATAAAATAGAACAATACAGTTGAATGTTCTCATTTTGGTTTGATAAAGCGTAATTAATCCAATCAAAAAATTTAGTATTAAAAAACATGCAATTGGCAATCTAATACTTTTTATTTTCTATCTGCACACTCCTAACATGAACTTGTTGAGGAGCATAAAGATTATTTGAAAAGTATATATAAATAAGTAAAAGTAGTGGTATTTAATGTTTCTATTGATAGAAATCTATGGAAATTTCACATGTTTTTAACATTAAGTTTAATTTAAACAATTTTTTTTTGTATGTAATTACTTAAAAAAATATTTAAATATTTTCTTTTACTGCAATTGTTCACATACATTACCTAACGAACTGCACTTTAAAGTCTGTAAGCCGTTTAAATTGCTTTTTATTTTATGTTTTGATGGAATTTTATTTTTTTAATTTTCATTTGTTATACTTTCGATTAAAAAGAATATATTCAGTGACATCTTTACTTACGCTTCACCTAAATCTAATTCTTTATTTACCGTCTCGTTTAGGTCAATATACTACTTGTGTTTTTCCAAACAATCATCAGAGAAATGAACTGGGTATGACTGTGTAATGCACAGAAAATGCACTTTTTACAATTTATTGCACGTTGGATATGTTTAGTTTAATGTTTTTAAAAAACAATTTAAGTTTAATCTTTCCTACGCGAATGTTTACTTTAGTTTTAGAATAGTTTACAAAGAATCTTTGCTTAAATTAATGTAATAGATATGAACTAAATTTTTGCGATAACAAATACAAAATTCACACACACTTTTAAATTATATTTAATTTTGTATAGAGTGGCCGATTTAAAAGTGTAAATTTGAACCAGCGGTTATTTCGAGTCTGCAATACTCAAGTCATTCTATTCTGTCACAAAATTCAGTATATTATCTCCATTGAACGAAATGAGTTGATTTACGCTTGAGCAACGTTGGGATTTATTGGAAATTTATCATCATTTGAAATCATCTTTTCGGTCGAAGTTTACTTTCATCTTGGTGGGCACCTTCACAAGCAAAATTGCCGAATTTGGGACTCAGAAAACCCAAACGTGGTCATACAGAAGCCAATGCACCCATTAAGAGTGACCGTTTACGGTCAATGGAAACAGCTATCGCACCATGATAACCGATTTTTTTGTGCCCGATCTTCATGCTATTGATGTAAACGATGTTTGGTTTCAACATCGATGTTTGGTTTTAACATCGTTTTGTGCAACTTGCCACACAGCTCATGCCACAATCGATTTATTGCGTCAAACGTCTGATGGCCGTTTAATTAGCTGAAATGGTGATGTCAGTTGGCCGCAAAGAAGCCGCGATTTGACAACCAACAGTCGTGATGCCATTGCCGAGATACGACCCCATGCACTCGAAAAAGTACTCAATGATTGATCCGATTGAATGGGGTACTGTGAGGACAGCCGCTGTAGTCATATGAATGAAATAATATTTCATTTCTAACCGGAATAATTGTACTTCACAACAAAAGAATAAATTTGGCATTTATTTATTTTATTAATTGCATTTTGAAATTTAAACTTTTAAATTGCCCACCCTATATATTTAGTAAGAAATTTAACTACAAATTGTATTGAGTATATACATGTACATACATATGTATGTATGTATGTATGTATGTATGTATGTATGTATATATATGTATGTATGATATATGTATGTATGATATATGCATGTATGTATGTATGTATTTATGTATGTTTTTATGTACTTATGTGCCTTATTTAAGAAAGTTAAGTAATGTCTAAGGCTCTGCATGATAGCTTCAGCAAAGATATGATAGCCAAACTAAAACAATTGATAGATATCACTAAAAGTAGACCTGAGAAAAATGTTGAAAAGCTATAGCATTAGCTATTTATACAGAAAATTAAGAAAAAAATCTGCATACCGCTGATTTCAACTGTATTATTTAATCTTTTTATATTTTCCCTGAAACCTAACTAAATACTTATACGTACAAACATACATAACTATAGACGTTTTCGTACGTAAAAGTACGAATAAGTAAGTTTCATAAACCGGTACCGGTCGAAAAATAAATGTTAAAAAATCTCCATATATATATAAACGAACGAAGCAAGCGACATAGAGATTAAAAATATTTTGTAAACGAGAAGTTAAATTAGAATTAAATTACTATGTGATAGAGAGCCCTTTAAAATATATACATACATATGTATATGTAAAAATAACAGAAAAATCACTGATAAGATACAATACAGACTTCCACGTACGTATACGTGTGTGTATTTGTATGAAGTTTCATTTTTAAAATATGCAACATTAGAAAACTCTTGTTAATCCTTTATTATTGATTTATTTAGTTGATATCATAGCAAATGTAACTGATCTTTGTTTTAATATTAGATGACTCTCTTTCTCTCTCTTTAAATGCTACTTTAGCAATAATCTCTCTGCGTGTAGGTATCAAATAATATCATTTACAACAAGAAATATCATTATCACTGAGATCTACAGAAAACAGAAGATTGAACATAAAAGACAAATCGAAAAAACCTCATCATTCGTTAATAACGAAGCTTCGTTTTAATTTAACGGTTCTATTCTCATTGTTATATGAATTGTAGTTGTACTTTATTTTTCAGTTTTAAACTGCTTCGTATTTTCATTGCACATTAATTGTCAGTAACAAAAACAGTCGTTATCAAACCATTCGTCAATGCGGTTCACATCACTCTCACTAGTTCTCCCATTTTATTGGTATTTGCGGGAATTGTGTTTATATGGGTGTGTGTGTGTATAAAATAAGTGAAAATCTCATTTTGTTTTAATTGAATTTCAAAATAAAATAATAACAACTGATATTAGAGAGTCTTCAGTTCAGTTTCCTCCTCCACTAAAGGAGGATAAGAAGACGTAACAACAAAAATAAGGAATACTATGATTATCATAGATTAACTAATGGGAGTAGAAGCTTTACATAAGTAAACGAGTGATTTATTACAAAAAAAAAAAAAAAAAAAAACGATAATAGCATCAACCAAATTGACAAGAAGTCTTATAGAGAAAAACGTAAAAAAATTTATACCTATAATACAATAACAAACACTAAAAATCTAAAGATAATTATGTAAAAATATGTTTTATTTTTCACGTTAATTAAATAAAAAGAATTATTTGTTATTATAGGAAATAATCAACAACAATTGTGAATTAATTTGTTTTAATTGAATTTTAAATTAAGTTCTCACAACTAGCCATCGATAATTAAATCAGCTTTTCTTTTCAAGATAATGTAAGTAAAATATGCATGTTTGTGTATATGTTTATATACATATTTAAATATATTTGGACACTTTCATATATTTTTCTAAAAGATATTTTTTTTTTTTTAAATAATTAAACAAGTTTAAAATATGACTAAAGCATCTTTTATATTTTTGTCGCAGAGCTAAAAAGTAAAATTAAAAGTAACATGGAATCAATAAATCTCTCAATTTGATTTTTAGAAATGTTGTGCCATGCTTACTGGACACGATTAAAAATGCGTTTCGATTCCACTTAGAATCAATTTCTTTTTTGTGATCAATGATGCCCCATACAAGCATTTTCAATAGGACAGGCAATTGAAAAGTCTTATACTTTGAAAAGTTTTGAAGTATGTTTCGGGTAATTTTCATGTTAGAAAGCCAATAAGGCAACATTACGTTTTCAAATAAATTTTTATAAATAAATCAATCAATTTTTTCAGTTACGTATTTGATGAATTGGTCCAACTCTATTATATTTGTCACAACGTCGGAGTATAATATCAGTTGCTTTGGTTATGGCCACCAGTGCATATAGGTTAATATAAACATACGTACGCATGTATAAATGTATGTTTGTATTACAATAATATTACTATATATTGTTATTAAATAAATTGATTAAGATATAAAAATAAATAAAGTTTCAATGTACAATAATTTCTTAAAAAAATACAAACATATTATTATTAGTATTATTATTATTAAATTTATTATTGTATCAATACTATAATAAAATACGGAGAAAGAGATTGGTATCTTAGCCTTCACCTAAAAAAAAATATATGTTTATTGTTAACCATACTCTCACTCATCCTTTTAAATTTCTTATTTGTTCTCACTGTAGCCGTATTAAGTCGGCTTTCTTTAAATACGTTTTAAGTTGTTTCATAAATATTTGGGGGTATATTGTGCTTGTGCTGATATTTTAAGCTACAAAAAAATGTCCATGTATGTATGTACATATGTATATGTATAAACAATATATATCTTGCAGTTAAATTATGGATCGAAAAAGTATTAATTTTATTTTAATTTGGCAAAAATTTACATTAACAATTAATTTTTTTATTTTGTTTTATGAATCCCATATTCGAATCCTACATGATCTTTGTTGAATCTCATAATTAGTGTACATAGTTTATTTTTTGGTAAATTTTTAAGCCAAAGTTTTCTTTATAGAAAATCAATTTGAATCAAATAAGTAAGAGCATATTTACATGTCTTTTAATATTTTTTCGGTAATAATTCATAATTTGTCGTTGTAAGTCTTCTGTGATTTTTTCGTGCTAAGTGGCTTTCAGGTTTTTGTTTGCCAGGTTTTAGGGTGTTTTGTAAACACCGAAACAAATAATAGTTAAACGGTGTAAGTTCCGGACTGTACGGTGGCTGCGTTACATTTTTTCAGATAAGTGCAGCTAATTTTTGGCTGGATATCAAAAATGTGAGCGGCACAACATTTTCTTGATAAACACAACAACTTGCATGTTGGCCAATTGTGGTCGTTATTTATTAATTGCTTTGTTCGAATAGAACACTTCTGGGATCTTTTTTTACTCAGAATGTTATGACAGTACACTTTACAAATTTTTATATCAAAAAGTATCAGCAGTATAACCTTTTAAACAGGCGTCGAACTAAAGATCTGTCTTCACTGAAATGTCAAATTTCAATAACATATTCCTTAAAAACAATCGATATAGTACTGCCGAGTATATGGCGTTAATACCATCTAATGTCAAAAAGAAATGCTAATATTTTTTATATGACCCAATAAGTAGTACACAGTCTTCCAAGAAAGATAAGGATGAACAAAAAGTTTAACTCTAGATATGGTATATCAGCACTTGTGAAATTTGAATTTGTGCCGCTGTGGTATGGTAGGTAAGGCAGCCGCCTACCAACTACGAGCTCCTCGGTTCAACTCCAGACCAGACTATCAGACAATATTCAACATATGTATATGTATGTATTCTAGCAGTTATCAATTATTAAAAATGTATGTATGTATGTATGTACATATGTATTTATTAGTTAATAGTTTTATTCTTATACATATTATTTTTAAATAGAAGAAAATATAGTTTTACATAAATAATTAGAAAATCCAGTCAACCATCCAGTCTGCTGGTCTAAATACTTTTTGTTTTTTTAAATTGATTTCAGTCTCAAATTAGCTGGTAATTTTCTACTGGTTGAAATTATTGTTATTATTGTCGTAACTTAATACAATAATTAAATTTTTATTTATTTATTATCGAAACACTATAAACAAAAAAACAATTCAATATGAGTATTTTGATAAAAAATAAACAAAATTTCAAGATATAGTAGATTTTGGATGGACTGAATATTATATAGTCACTGTAGATTTTGATAAGTTTAAGGAAATAAAAAACAAAAAATATAAACAATACATATTATATATAAAATAAATATTTATTAGTATTGTTTACCATTTACAGTATGTGGCTAAACAAATAAGAACGTCGGCTACTATGTTATGGGGTTATATTGATTTTGGTACTTGTTGAAAAATTCGTGACAAGTTTAGCTCTAAATATTTACGACCAACTCAGAATTACTTTCATAACAGTCCATGAAGTTTGTGCAATTAAAGAAAGTGTAGTAGGAACGTTATTTCTTTGTTAGAAATATTCCAATTATGTACAATGAAAAGGCTTTAAAAATTCTTCATCTCCATCGAACCTAGTCACTGTAAAAAATTTACTGAAGATCAGCTTTTAACACTTTATACCACAAGGTCTCGAAAAGCTGAAATACATCAGTAAAACATAGATTTATGTAAATTAAGAAACATACTTATTCTACGGGTGTCAAGGGCTGTCTGTTAAATTGAGTTAAAAGATAAAATATTATATGTTGTGTGAAAGTTTTTTTAATCAGTTATTTTGCTAGTTGCAGCGCAATGCTACACCGCAAAAATATTTAACAAATTGTTTCACTTTTTATATAAGTTATCAAATTTTAAATTTTGCCATAAAAAGTATTTTTTTACTTAACTCGTTATTGACGCCGTAAGGAGTGTACACTGCAGACAACACTATTAAAAAACATGTACTTATATTGTTACAACGATTTATATCAACAAATTTTATTTTATGTACATTTTGGAGCGAATTTTACGGTTTGTTACAGATATGTCACGCGGGGCTCAATCAAAAATCGAAAAAAGTTTGCTATTTTTGGGGAGGCATAAATTTGAATTAAACCTAGATTGGATAAACCTAGGGCAACATTTACATTTACGCACAAATTCTTAAGTGGGTAACCAACCTCAATGACAGGGATTACTTCTTTTAAGAGCATATGGTTTCCACAACCGCTGTTATTTTTGCTTCTTCCAACGATAGATTGTTCTGTCTTAACTGCTGGATAATTTTGTCTCTTCCACTAGAATTACATTCTTGTGATACTTTATGGACCTTTTTAGATGGTGTGACCGATTCGCCAGTAGATACAGGCGTACTCCATTCTGTAGATTGTGCTATAATTATGCGTAAGGGCAAAATAATGCTCTTAAATTTTATCAGTATAGAAAAAGCTGTAGCAAGTGTTTGTATACAATTACTTTAATGCAAGAACTTAATACGAGGGGTACTATTTATATTTCGGTAATAACAAATATCTTTAAATGAAAATGGCTTTATTGTTTTTCAAAATATTCTCCTTGATAATCAATACACTTTGCATTCGTTCAAACCATTTCTCAAATCAGTTTTTCCATTTCTCTTGAGGCACCTCCAAAACATGGTTTTTGAACGTTTCAATTGCTTCTTCGGCGCTCATAAATCGTTGACCTCGAGGTTTACCTTTAATTTTCGGGAACAAAAAAAGTGAATGGGTGACAAATCAGGACTGTAAGGAGAATGAGACATCAACTCGATGTTTTGGCTGCTCAAAAATTCACCTGTTTGACGAGATGTGTGAGAGCTCGTATTGTCATGATGAAGAATAATTCGCCTTCGACGGTTGGTTTTACGAACTTCTCCGAAGACTTCTGGTCGTGTACTACTCAAAATTGATCGTCTTACGTTCATCAAGCGGAACAGTGGCCACATGACAAATTTGGCCGAAGAAACAGGCGACCATTTGCTGTGCTTTTTCAACAAACAACTTTTGTTGGATTTAGTTCGTCTTGGAATATACACACGGTTCGTCATCTGTCACGATTTTATACACGTCTTTTGAAGCACCACGGTCGAACTTTTCAATAATTTTCTTACACCAGTGGAACTAGTATGCAAGGATGCATCTATCTCACAATATGTCACATGACGATCTTACATTATCAGTTCACGCACTGGATCGATGTTTTGTGGCACAACAACCGATTTTGGACTACCTGCACGGAATTCGTCGGCGACCAAACTACGATCACAACTGAATTCACTATACCAGCGATATACTGTGGTTTTTGATGGTGCTTTATCGCCATATAAAGAACTGAGTTCATCGACACATTTTTGTTGAGAAAAAATGCACGTCAAAAATTGTGAAAAATAATTAAACGAAAATCTTCTCTTGAAATATCAATTTTTTGCTAAATTGATTTTCTTAACTCACTGTAACGAAAACAAACAGCACTTGTACATTAAAATGTTATGAGTACGTTTATGCTAAAAAATGTCAAGCTTTATTATGATGTTGCCAGATGTTAGCTATTGACATTAGTGTTGCCAGTTCCCGAAATTTAAATAGTACCCCTCGTATAAGTACTTGGTGGCTAAGAGTATCATATACTAGTTTTACTAGTCTAACATGTTTCTTAGTTTATTTGTAAAATTTTTCGCTTTGCGAGATGTATAAGCGGTGAACTGCAAATATATTGATTATTTTACACCCAGACGTTCTTGATATTAATTGAAAGTAGTTTTTTTTTATTTATTAAATTTAAAATATATTTGATATTTAATAAGAATATAATAATAAGTTGGCTTATGCATGTTCTCGTACATTTTAATTGATAAAGTTTCTAATTGCAATATTTAAATGATTAGAATGTATTT
This sequence comes from Wohlfahrtia magnifica, assembly GCA_023159175.1. Taxonomy (NCBI): domain Eukaryota; kingdom Metazoa; phylum Arthropoda; class Insecta; order Diptera; family Sarcophagidae; genus Wohlfahrtia; species Wohlfahrtia magnifica. The sequence continues at coordinate 6,022,756 of JAKWBJ010000537.1, forward strand.
ACTCTTATTAATAATTCTATTCAGCTCATACTTTCTATACATTCACGCACATTGTTTTAAATATGTATATATTTTTTATTTATTTAATAGTATTGAATTATATTTTTTTGGTAATTTTTTTTCTAACAACACAATTGAAAGACGAGCAGGTGTCAATCGTTTGAATGAATTCTTTAGAATTATACATACTGTAGTACAAATTTTAACTTGGCCAAATGTTATTTTTATTTTTATAATTTATTACAAAGAAAACTTAATTCTATGAAACTAAACACATGTCTGGCGGTCCGTTTTATTTAATAAAATATTGTTACGTTTTTACCTTTTAAAAACGTGTATTTATGAGTTCGTAGATTGTAGTTAAAATAAAATAAATTTTGTGTTTGGTTTTTAATTTAAATCTTTTATACAAGACACTTTTGTTCACCACTGCTTGTAACCCTTTTACAGGCAATAACAATTTTCTATTCTTAATTACTCCGTCTGCTTACAATCTTGTAAACAACAACAATTACTCTACAGATCTTTCTACTTAAAGATCTTCAAACACGATCGTAGTTATAACTTAGGTTCGATCACAACCTCTCTACTGAGTTAGCTCCAACTAAAGTGTTTTTTTTCACGATTCACTTACGAGCTTACTCCTTATAAACTTTCTTCACACAAACTGCACTCGCTGGGTTTACTTTACTTAAACTGGTTATTGTTCGCATCGATATGTCTGAGTAAGCAATACATCGAAAGCTCTCGAACCTCTCGATGTTTCAGGTAGATTCCATTTCTTACTTTTAATTTCTTTTTAGTTCTTTTGTAGCCATGCGTATGTAAACATCTACCTCTCGCAGCCTTTAGTATTTGTTGTTGCTTGTTTATTCTCTTACTTGTTTTCTTTGCTGTTAGTTTGTTGTTGTTGTTGCTGTGTTATTTTTATTTACTTTATCTCTGCTAATAATGCTTGTTGTTGTCGATTCTGGCTATTTATAAACATCATGTATAGTTGTTCTTGCAGCTTTTGTTTATTTATTTTAGCGAAGTAATAAACGCAGAGGTTCCCAATCTTATTTTCGGAACAATATTCTGTAAAAAATGTAGACATTTAAAATAATAAATAAAGATAGAATTAGATCTAAAACATAAAACGAAAAAAAAAAGATTTTGTACAATAGATGAAATTCGTCACAGTTGTCTCTATTTCATATACATCCATACATATGTAGCTGGAAAGGGAATTTGTGTTTGTAATAATTCCTTAAAAATTATTTTGATTTTTCATCTCTCACGTGGCAATATTATCTATCTATTTGTAGTACCCGTAAACTAATAAACACCTATATTGCGAAAATTGGATTGCATAGAGTTTAGAAATGTATTTAGAAACTTTTTCTTATTAACACTTACGAAAAAAAACAAATATTAAGAAATTTACAGTCGATTAAATTCTACCAGCACCTCAATGATTTGATAATCTTGACTAAAACCGTCTGAATAATAAAAGTTTGCACAAAAATAACTGTAGAAGTCAAATTTGCCATTGAAACGCTGTCACTGTAGTTAGTTGCTCAAGAGCTTATAGAATTTAACTTATTAAATGAAAACTTTTCCAAACTTTAAAGCGATTTTCATCCATTAATGTTTTTAAAAACTTCCTTATTCTAATTCTTTTAAGAACGTCTATATACATACATAATTTCCGCATCATCCCAACTGTAACAAGGGAATCCTCTCAATCAAAGAGCTGTACTCGATTTTATTTTAAGACTCTTTTAAAGGGACCTACAGTTTAACGCTTGCTCCGAATGGCGTAACACTCATAACCAGTTGCTAATGATATGAGGTGATGCCGCTGTTGAAATTTATTAGATGGTATGGCCTGTGACTAAACCCAGGACACCACAGAGGCATAAAATTGTATTTCAATATGGCTTAATCTGGTTGCCAACTCTAGAGGCCACTAACATTTTTAAATGATTTTATTAAAAGTTGTATGGAATTCAGAGACCTATCTCACTAAATTTAGAACATTTGTAATGAAATAATCATGAAGACCAAATTTTATATGCAATATAACTTTACCAGGCTTACTGACATTTTCTGAATATTTCAAAACACAACGCCTAGGATCTAATTCCCTTCAAATTTTGCACAATTATTAACCAAAAACAAGGATTCATTCATAGATCGGAAGAAGACCATTTGTCTAATATAATCGAACAATTCTTAATAGTTCAAGAGTTACATGGGCAGATAATCGATCGACTATTTGCGACTCGTTTATATAAATAAAGATGGTAAAATATCGGTATATCAGGTATATCAGATGACTTACTAGAATTTTGTCCATAAGATATTTATTTAGTACTAACCTTCAAAAGAAACGTGTATAAATTTGACAGCAATCTGCTTTTTTGCAATTAATGGCTTGATAAGCATTATCCGAACTCTGCTCCATCGAGACAAATGGTAGAGAGGCTATAACACCAGAAAACATCATAAAAACCCACAAATTGATTATGAACGATCGCAAATTGAAGATACACAAGCTAGCTGACATTGAAAAGATATCAGATGGTAGAGTTTTTATCATTTTATACGAGCATTTGGGTATGTGAAAGCTTTGTTCAAAGTAGTTGCCGCGTGGGTTCACAAATCATGTCACAAGTCGATGAAACGATGGAAAAATTGAATGAATCGAATTGCTAAACCATCCACCGCATTCTCCAGGTTTAGCCGCTAGCGACTTTTCCTGTTTTCAGATTTCAAGAGAATGCTTGCTGGAAAGAAATTTAAGTCCAATGATAAAAAAGTTGGAAAATCGCTATACTCGTTAGATGCCCTCGAAGGCAACTATGTTGAATAATTACACCGTCAAAATTTTGAGTTACTGACTGACTTGTTATGTGCATAATTTAAATGTGTTACAGACATCAGCAGTTTATTCCTATTTACATTGTTGTGTACATATGTAGGTGTAGGGTAAAAAGTAAATTTAAGGTAAATTATTCATTATTATTATTCTATTATAAGTCATTATAGTTAAAAATATAAAGTTGTTACGTTTTTTCGTAATAATAAGCACCAACAATTAAAAATATTAAGGAAAAACAAAAATACATATTAAGATTTTCGATAGCTTTTCAAATACTAATTATAGTCGTGCAAAAATAAATCAATAAATGTTTTTCTCAGAGTGAAAATATTTAACTTTCTTGAGAGCTAAATTGCAGTAATTTTTAAATTGCAAAAATTATTTTTAGACAATATAAAACGATTATGTCTATTTTTTTTTAATAAAAACCTTAAACTTGAATGTTAAAATTATATATGTATGTAATTTAAAATTAATTACACTATATATCTTTTAAATATATGTATATGAAGAATATGGTAGGTAGTATGTTTTGTTTTTATAATTTTACTTAAGCTGTTAATTGTCTTTGTCATAAAAATTACAAATTTCACTGTTACATAGTGCGAGTGTCTTACATATGACACATAGTCTAGATAATATTTACAAATAATACTTAATTCTTGTAATGGAAATGAAACTCTGTTTAAAATTATATAGGGTCCGCCAAATAATTTTTTTTTTTTTTGAAAATGCTATAAAAAAAAAAACTTCTGAATATTTTCTCAAATTTCCTTTTTATTTGAAAGTACAATCCTTCCGGTTAATAATGGAAAATAATTTCATTCAAATTGTTGCCTCGGCTAGCCATGCAGTAGCTTACACGATCGGTCCAATTTCACGAATATTGTCTTTTAAAGCGTCAATTGTCTCTGGCTTGTTGGCGTAACACTTATCGTTGACGGCACCCCACAAATAATAATCCAACGGTGTCAAATCCCAGCTCCGAGGTGGCCAAACGACATCAGCTCTGCGGCTGATAATGCGATCTTCAAAAACAGGGCGCAAAATATCGAATGTAGCTTCGGCTGTGTGGCACGTAGCGCCGTCCTGTTGAAACCAAATGTTGCTAATATCCTCCTCTTCAATTTTTGTGAAAAAAAAAATTCGTTCAACATGGCCCGATAACGATCGCCATTGACTGTAACCGCCACTGCTTGCTCATTTTCGAAGAAAAATGGACCAATTATGCCTCTGGACCAAAATCCGCACCAAACAGTGACTTGTTTTGGGTGTATCGCCTTTTCAATGTATGCGTGCGGGTTTTCTGTGCCCCAAATGCGACAATTTTGCTTGTTTACATACCCGCCAAGATCAAAATGAGCTTCATCTGAAAAGATGATTTTTGATTCTGCAACATTACCATAATTTTCAAAGTAATGCCGCAATATTTGCCAGCGTTGTTGAAGCGTATACACAACCATATTCGTTCAGCGGAAGGATAAAACTAATTTTCTGTCAAATCAGACATGAGCTAAGTGTTACCATTCACGAAATAAGCACTACTTGAAAAAAAAAAGTTAGATGGTGGACCCTTTATATTCTTAACTATGTATATTGTAACAGTTATTAAAAAATTAAAAAAAGGTTTTAAATTAATTGAATAATTGTATACGATATACATATATATGTATACTACATGTTTATACAGTAGCGAGAAAAAAAATACAATTCAATGTCATCGGCACCGTGTCTTGACTTATTTATGGATTCTATTAATCTGCTACATGCACCTTTATTTTTTTCAGTTACTCTTAATCTATTTAAGTGATAATGTCTTTAATAGGACAAGTCATTTTGAAAAACAAAATTATCTCTTAGGTTACGCTTAAGACTTGTTAGGTTTAATTCTTCTTAAAACTAATATTTTAGTGGTATTGAATATTACCGCTTTCAATTTGGATGTCATGGAATAGACTAGGGATATTAAACGACTAGGGAAAACATCTTCCCATTATAATTTTGTAATTTTTTCTAATTGCTGCAATTTTGATTTATTTCTTCTTTAACAGTTAAAAATTGATATCTATGTGAAGATCTTTATTTTGGCGAAGGGCGTACATAATATATGCCATCAGATCCAAATAAATTAAATTTTGATGTTTCTTTTACCTCTCCAATGGCTCTCTCCGTCTGGCAAAAGCAAGATGTTTTTTTATTTACCTTACTAACAAGTGGCTTCTTAACTGGTCTATTGTGCCTATTTTAATGAGCATTTTAATTCTGGCAGTGTGAACGCTAACGCTACTGCCAACATCCGTGGGTCAATTTTTACAATTTTCATCAATTGACGGTCTTGTCGGCAGGGTTGGCAACCCACTGGGTAACCCAATAAAACCCGGGTGGGTCTTATATTTAAAAAAACCGGGTGTGTTTTTTTATTTAAAGGTTTTTGTAGTTTATTTACAACAAAAATAATTAAGTATTGGGAGTAGAAATTATTTCGCTTCCTTTTTTAGCGCAAAAAAGATAATGAATTAACAAATTTATCAAAATTAAAATTAATGAAATCACTGCTTATATCTTTTCCCCACCTCTGATCTAATGTCCGAATCCCGTCTCAGAAAAACTTCTCGTCTTTTGAGACGATCCACTTCGAAGCTAATTTTATATTTCTTCAAAAGTAGTGATTTGTGACATACTAATAGATATTGTATCCATCAACCAATAGTTAAAAGAAGCAATGTTTGGATAATACGGCGGGTGCGGCATTTGATCATTACTAATAATTGTTTAGCAACTTTTTCGACCTGAGGAAAACTTTATCTGTCTGTCTGTCTTTATATTCCGGCTGTTTTTCTCATAATGTATGGTTCAAACAAATGTGCAGTCTGCTTCGATGACCGAGTTTTAGCATCTCATAGAACACAATGCCGCGTTCATCTTGTCGAAATAAAAGAAATTTGGAAGCAGCTATATAAAACCCGTGGGGTTGGGCTTAAAAAAAACCCGGAGTTTTGCCAACCCTGCTTGGCTGGCGGTAGATGTATGTGTTAGTCCGCTTACTGATTATCTCTTCACAGTACCATGGTGAAATTATATGAGGTGAAGTTGTTTGTCTGGCTGATTGCTTGTTTTGTGCTTGTATGCTGTTAAACATTTTTCTTGTACAGCAGAAACGAAATGTTTGTAAATTAAAATTTTCAATAAAATAAAATATTTCTAATTTACAAGTATTAACTGCATACAACTTTTGTTTACGTTTTTTTTTATATTGAAACTTTTTGACATTTGCAGTACAATGTACAACAAATATTGCCTGTTGTTTTTGTACAAAAATTAGTTGTTGTACAGACAACTTCACCTTATCTAATTTCACCATGATAGTATCTCTATGTAATTCGGAAAACCGTTGATTTGTTTATACATATCTAATTGGTAGGCAGCAAATTTGCTATCAGCTGACAGCTGTTCGATTATAAAATTAATTATTACTAAATCTTTAATTGAACAGAAGAAGATCACATATTTTTACTGCTAACACACTTCATTGCATTTTTTTCTCGACAAGTTTGCTCACTTTTTTAAGAAATATAAAAATTTTTCCCTTGTTTTAAAGCAAAAATCGTTTATCAAAAACAAAAGAAAACTGCAATTGCATACCATTATTAGTTTTAAATCTAGTTCGACTATCATATACAAAGCACAGAGTTGCGACTTTTTTTCTCGCTACTGTATGTAAGTCAAGATGTTAATGCTAAAATGCGGCAAGATTTTTTGCCTTATAATTATTGTCTACAATTGTATGCATAAATTAAAAAAATAAAACATTTTTAAATGATATTAAATTGAATGTAATACAAAGAATATTGCAAAAATTAAGAGAGTATTTTTATACTTGTTATGACAAATAATGTCTTTAGATTTTTATAAAAAATTTAACATAATTTAAAAAAAGTTTTAAAAAAATTTTAGTGAATAATTTTGATCTAAATAAGTTAAGAATATTGGGTACATACATAATTAGCTGTCAGATTCGACGATTTTCTAACCTAAATTTAGTAAAATGACGATTGATGAGTTTTGCCACTAAAAACACGATAATTTGCTTTAAAGACAGAATGACAATTTGAAATGGAAAGGAACATATTCTTTCGGGTATAAAATAAATGACCTAACATGACTTGCCTTTGACCTTTTGGTATAGATAACAGCTAACTATCCCTGAGAAGGAAGTGGTATGATGAGGTCTCACCACAGTTTTGATTTTGGTGCTGGGATATCACAGAAACTTAGAGCTTGTCCCAGTAGTTGAATGCAGTTCCTTGCTTGTTGCTTAGGTTTGGGCAATTGAGCCTTTTTTAAGGCCAATTGTGTTTACAGTATTAGATAGGATCCATCTATTGGCGAAGGTTTTGGTGATTCCTAGGACCTTCTATTACAATAATACATCAATAAAAAATACCGAAAGGGTTAACATACAACACGATAAACAATTAGAAGCTTAACATTATGATGTTATCTTAAGTTCCCACTTTAATATGCAAAACTCTTATTAACAAAACAATGCGAAATTCGTCGTATTAATTTGCTATTTGTATAACACCGTATAACATTTAAAAATGTATTTAATTTGATATTTAAAACACAATAATTTAGTGTAAATAATAATGGCAAGTCACTCACTATTGTAAAAAACCACAATTCTCCACCATGTAATTGGTTTTAAAACAACGCAAACTTATTAATTAACTTGAATGTTACAGAGTCATGATTTAAAACAAATTTAAGTTTAAAAATATTTGTAATCCATGTCTAGACCTATGTTATCTTAGTGACGAAAAGATAAACATCGTAAAGTAGGAGAGATTCATCAAATAAAGAATTTGTTAATAATCCAATAGTTAAAAATCTGCAAAAAAAACCGAGATTATTATAAAAGTCATTTTACGGAAAACCATATAACGAAATTTTAATTAAGGAAAAATTAAGGGCGCAGTAGGCTGATATAGTCAAACCAAAAATTTATACCATCCGTGTATTTTGATGAAACGTTAATGGGTGAATTCTATTTAATTTGTTAAATATTGATAATTTCAGCAAGTAAATGGGTGTTAATTATAGCTTTTTTTCAAGTCATCAGTCCACATAACATTATTTTATTTAACAGTCACAATAAGAAAAGAAACTTTCTTTGTGTATTTTGTTGAGAAAATTTTTCGAATTCTCCATTAATGCATTAAGTAACAAATCTAAATTTCTATAGGGTCCGCCAAATAATTTTTTTTTTTTTTTTTGAAAACAGGGCGCAAAACATCGAGTGCAGCTTTGGCTGTGTGGCACGTAGCGCCGTCCTGTTGAAACCAAATGTTGCTAATATCCTCCTCTTCAATTTTTGTGAACAAAAATTCGTTCAACATGGCCCGATAACGATCGCCTTTGACTGTAACGGCCACTCCTTGCTCATTTTCGAATTATGCCTCTGGCTCGTCTTGGGTGTATCGGCTTTTCAATGTATGCGTGCGGGTTTTCTGTGCCCCAAATGCGACAATTTTGATTGTTTACATACCCGCCAAGATCAAAATGAGCTTCATCTGAAAAGATGATTTTTTTTTTTTGGCAAAATCGGCATCTTCTGTAAGTCGATCGCAGGGCCACTTAGCGAAGCGAAAAAAGCGTATACACAACCATATTCGTTCAGCGGAAGGTTAAAACTAATTATCTGTCAAATCAGACATGAGCTAAGTGTTACCATTCACGAAATAAGCACTAGTTGAAAAATAAACGTTAGATGGATGAACTGGGCTGATGGCGCATCTGGAGAGGATGGCGGTTACAGATAAGGAGGTTTGTAGACTGACAATAGAGACAACGGAGCATATATTATATGGATGTGGGGTTCTTGATAGGTTTAGACGGAAATGTTTAGGGAGGCTTAGGGTGTCATTGGGAGACATATTTATCTTCTGGTGTTCACTAGGAAGGCAGCAGATCTGCTGGGCAAACTATAGATCGGAAGGGGCACAATAGATCCCATGGATCGCATATCCTGTATTAGTGCCTGGTCAGATTAATGATAATGATAATAATGATTCAATTAAAAAAATTTCAATTGTGGATATGGAGCCTGCTAAAAAGAAGACAAAAACTAACAAATTATGTGGAGATATGTATAACAAACCATTGTTCAATATATTGCTTCGATTTGATCTCAGTATTTGCATAACTTGACAATGTTGTATACCAATCTAAAAGCAAGTCATTCATATATGAATGAATGTATGAATCACGTTTAGCTGGCTAAAGGTTAAACGTGATTGCGTGTAAATTCAAATCACTAACTAATTTTTATAATTTAAAAATAGCACTAAAAGTGTGAAATAATAGTAAAAGTACAAATTAAATATTAGTTCTTAATAACTATACTTGTATTAGCATTGTCATATCAATTTTTATTTTGTTTTTTGTTTATTTTTTTCCATATTATACAATATACAGAAATTTATGTTCACTAACCCATATGACAAAGTCCAAAGAAGTTGTTTTAACAGTATCAATATTTGAGTCTACTTAAACAAAATATTTGTAAATAAACAAAAAAACAAGAATTTATTATAAATTAATTTTTTTATATATTGCACTGGGGGAACCCTTCCCGCTTTACTGGGAGCCATTGTTTTATATACATACCTATAAAATATTGTAATGTTTTAACCTTTTTAAAACGTTTGAGTTCGTTTAAATTGCGTTTAAAATAAAATAAATACCGTTTTTATTTTCTTGTTTATTACTGTTATCTTTTATTTACTACACAATAACTTTTATACAGTTTACAACAACTTAATAGTCACTATACAGCACTTTTATTTCCGCTTTAACACGTCTTTATCTTAGGACAGCCAAATGATAACTAACTGACATGTAGGTAAAACAGTCCTTTATATACGAGTACCTAATTGCTGCATTTTAGAAGGTTCAGGAAATATCGACCATTTTCTATTTCCATATCCGCTAATTCAAATATAACGTACAGATATTCGATGTGGCAGTGCTGCCAACTTGACATATACCAAAATACCACAATGCAGAGTTGTATTTTTTGTTCGTAACAATACGTATAGCCTCATAAAAATAATTTTAAATAATGTATTAAAATTAATAATTTGTATTGACTTTCAACCCACATAGACCAAGTTCAGAAACTGTCATTCTAGATACACTAAATACAAATTTTACTTTGTATTGGAGGTGCCACACCCACTTATTCAATTTCGCCCTTTTTAACTGATGATATGTGTCAACTACGAAGTTATTTAGATCAAATTCAGAACCTTTAATTATTACCGTTCCAAAGATATACAAAAATCAATATTTATTTTGTATGGGAAGTGCCTTTCCCAATTATCCAATTTCGCCCACTTTTTGAGTTATGATTTATATTGACCACAAAGCTTTTTTGGCCAAATTTAGAAACTGTCACTATTACCGTTTTAAGGATATAGACATATAAATAAAATTTTATATGAGGGCGGCACCGCCCAGTTGAACCAAAACCATCAGTGAAAGAACTTGCTTTTAACGCATGCATTAATTTGTAAATCGGTTGAGTGGTTCTCGAGTTATAAAATATACCATAGATATAAGTATATACAATACTTCTAAAACTGTGTTCTACTTCCGACCCAAAAAAGAATAGGTTTTCTTTTTTTCCTATATTTTATACCTCTAAGAGAACATTAGGTTTCGACAACATTATTCCATCTTATTTTATTCTATCGTTATAATATGTTTTGATTTGTTCACACATAATGTTTCTTAGCTTTGTTCTCTACTGTTCGGCACTACGTGTTCGTTACCCTACCACGTTTTCGCTACCTTGCGGGTTCCAATCAAGAGCTGTTGTGAAGATACTTTCTTTACTTTATTTTCCTTATTTGGCTTACGATTAGTGTTTCATTGATTCTCCTCCAAGGGTCTGTGTTAGAGATAGTACTCGGCCGAATATAAGGCATATAATTATTTTTCCTTGTGCTTAGGCTTTTTGAATGGTTATGCTTGTTATAAGTCACGCTCCACATCCATACAGCACTAAAACACATGCTTTGAAACTGCGTATCTTTCTTTGAAGAGATAATTGGTATGAACACCATATGCAGTTTAGTCTCTTGAACAAAATATATATGTAAAATATCTTTTCTTCAATACCACCAGTTATAGTCATCATACATTCAAGATAAGCAAAAGGTATTCCTGACATTGTGAATATAAATTGCTTCGGTTTTCGTTGTAGATATATATCCTCAACGGAATCAAGGTCTCCAAACTAATCCTCTTCCTTTTTCACTAATGCCCACCATGATGTTAAGAGGCAGCCCTGCTTTACCTTCACGTTCATAGCAAATGTTTCACTGTAAGTTCCACTAAGTCGGACTTGTAATATATATGTCAAACACACATGTGAAAAAATGTTTGGTGGGAAGCATATAGTCGTTTTTAGCCAACTATATCATACACATACGTTTTTTTCTTAATTAATGACAAATTTCAAAAATTGCTACATATAAAAGAAAAAAAAACAAGATGTTGCATGCTATGTATATAATGATTGTTACAATTTGTTATATATTTCAAACAATTACCATCAAATCTGTAACAAATAATTCCTTTTGTATTATTTAAAAAAGTCTGTAAAATAATTATTATTCGCGTATGACTTGTATTAAAGAAGAGGGAGATGGAGAATAGACTTAAATGTCTATTAAAATTTAGCATTTCCAGTAAAAGAAAAAAAAAGTAAGAACATGAAATGTATTATAATTGAATAAATCAATTGACCCCATGAGCTTTTATGGTTGGGTCTTTGACTTTTTTTACATTTTCGCATATAAAATATATGTACACCAGCTCACATATGGCGGAGTGGAGACATAAAAATTATCAACATCATCGTTGTTATAATGGTCGTGATAATTTCATCGGTACAAACATATGTACATATGTATATTTGGATGGGTTATAATTTAAAACGATAATTTTTTATTTCATTTTTCGATCCCTAAGTTTGATGAGAAATATAAATTTGCATAAGTTGAAGGGATTGTTGTTGTTATGTGTCAAGATTTCACTTTACGAGTGTGCGACAATTAAGAAAATTGAATTGAAACAGAATAATATAGAAAACTTCTTTTTACTAATTGCCATTCAATAACTGTTGAGTTTGTTACCGGGCGGTTTAATTAGTAAGTAGACCGATTCAATTATTTGTATAAAAAAAGTTGCTAAGAATTAATGTTCGAATTATTTATCGCATTTATTTATATATAAAGAAAAATAGGTATAAAAACTACTTCAATCAAAAAAATCTTTATTTATTTAAGCACGTTTCTTATTTTCAATTACTTTTGATTTCGTCCGATAAGTACCTACGTATGTATGTATGTAGTCAAAATATTTAAATGGGTATTAAATGAAATTATGAACTTACATACATATGTATGTAATAAAAGAAATGATAGATTGACTCATTCAAAATTAATTTATTAATTGGGTCAAATTTAAAAAGTTCTTGAATTTGTATGTATTTTGTATTTGTATGAATAACATAAGTAACCTTTGTATTTAAAGAGGGAGTGGCCAATTTAATGTTAACATTTTATGATCAGGTTAAACTGTTAGTTGCCATACACTGCACAGTCAGGGATTAAAAAAAAGCTTCGGGAATTTTCTCTATACAGTGCATTGCGCGGGAATTAGAAAATAGATTGTTAAAAGAGAAAATGGTAGCAGTGTTTGTGAACATTGGACGCAACATAAAATGAGTGTGCAAAAACAAGTATTACTAGTAACGTAAGACTTTCAAGAATAAATTGCCTGATCTCATAAAAATATATTTTGTTGTAAGTCGCTAGAATAGTTACACTGTAATGGTGGTGGCAATAATGAGCACTTTCATCCTTCCCTATAGGTCATCTAGAAGCTCCAAATTAGATGCAGTGTAAATAGAAAGAATGTTATAGAAGTAAAGTTTTTTTTGCAACAAGATATCTTAATACTTTTTTCTACACTGGTAGCAAAAAATTCTGCTTTTAACGAACGTCGCATTGGAGCACAGAAAATTAGAAGCTTTTCCCAATATTAATATCTCCTATAGTTACAAACCACACGTCATCAATCTACCGTCTATGGGTCAATAAACAATATTGCTTGTATTGCCGACACCTAATTTGAAGATTTTGTGCAGAACGCGTGTAAGTCATTCATATTTTGCACCCTCACCACAATCTGGAAACGGGTTGGCTTATAATCTGTGAATAGAATTAGAAGTCGAAAAGAGAAACACAAGAAATAGTGTAGAAGATAGAGTGGACCCTTGCGGTACCTCTGAGTTTATCCTGAGCTCGTCTGATAAATTCCATCTGCATATAACTACTCTTACTACGTGATCTCTTAATACGTGATTTCTACATATTTTGAAAACATGCAGTCCCACAACTAAACCGCTAGATGGATATAAAAAACATGTAATCTGATTACACTTTTTATTAGTTATAGTTTGAAATAGGCTGCTAGATGCACCAGTAAACTCGAATTGGTTTTAAGAATAAGTCATACAGAAAATGTTTGCAGTCCAGCCAGAATTTAATATCTAATCTTAATAAGAAAGTAAATTTCAAATGATTTGGTGGCGTTATAGAGCGTATATAGATGAATATAAAGTTATTCATTTTCTGAATTATGGCTTATCATTTTGTTTCAATAAAATTAAACAACTATTTTAAAAAATGTCTACTATGCAGTGTTTGCATTATATACACACATACATATATATCAACCCATTTGCGTAAAATTTATCGTATGTTACAGAAAGCAAATTTTACAGGAGAGCATTTTTTGGCTGGTAACATCAACACAAACTTTCAAATATTATATCTCTCTAAGTATTGGGAATATCGTTATAATGTTTTATTATGTGGTGAGTTTGTGACTTTAGAATTCATTTGCAAAAAAAAGTCAATTTCGTAAAAAATGTAACATACGATAATTTCGCGCAAGGGCGTCGATATGTACATGTATATATTTTGGATAATTCTATCTGCTTATACATATTGTAATAAAGTGTTTTATTTATTATTTTTAACTTATTATTTAAAGCACAAGTAAAATGCAAATCATTTCTCTGTCTTTAGACAATAATTAATTATTAAAAAATAAAGTATTGTACAATTTAAAAAACAATAAAACCAACAAATTAAGTTTTATTACATACGAGAAATTTTTAAATAATATTCGCTCATATTTCGATGCCATTGATTATAATGAAATCGTTAAAATCCAAGCCAAACCAATGATGCAGCAATAAATTGTAAATTGAAATACTCGTAGATTTTAAAAATTTGCAAAAACTGACGTTCATCATTATGACACTTAATACGAATACAAAAGGCATCTTTTCTGTTTTTCGGTGACTGTCACCTCTCAAATGGAAAAATAATACACAATTGACGGAAATAATAACTAAAATGAAATTTAATTATTCATTACATATAATAAATATTAACACATACAATAGTAAATATAAATTGAAATAAATTGTTATATATTTACTTATTTTTAACAGACAATAACATGAAATTTTATTTATTTTTGTTTTTAGACACGTTTCTAAGGATTATTAACTATTCTAAAACCCTATCAACACCTCATTTACACACAAAAAGAAAATGCCACAAAAATCAAAATGTTTGAAATTTTGGTCGCCCACAAGCCGCAAAATCCTCTTGAGTATATTGGGTTTTATACTGGGCATTAGTGGCATATTAATTGGTATGTTTTGGGAACAGATATTCAATAAGATTTTAGCAAAGGTAAGTTTTTTTTTTTACAGATAAATAATCTATTTTGTGTGTGTGTTTGTGTGTGTTTATTAATGCAAAACAAATAAAGTTATTTATTGTGGATAGTCATGATCACTAATTTAATACCCTACAGTACAATTCAATCGAAAAAAGAAGAAATTAAAACTTTTTCTATCGGTTGTTTAAGAGTTATGACCATATATAGACTGAATTTTGTCTCTCTAAGCTTCCACACTTTGCACTTTTAATTAAAACTTAGACCGTTCGTAACAAAATTTACTAGCCTTTCTTAAAATTTTTAGTGCCATCGCAATAAATTTCTACTCTTCAGAAGTGTGTAAAAAAATTTAATTACGTGGCAAAATTAAGGACCAATCTTGTTTTAAGTTTAGATAAATAGAATTCTTAGCGTCAAGCTTCTACACACTATCTTATAGCTTCATAATAAATTTTTCCTTTAAATATTACCAATTGATTTCGTCGAAATTTAAGCATTAATTTTCATTTAGGACCAGTAGCATTATAAACTTATTATGAATATGTAATCGAACGAATCGTGTTATACGGAAAACTACCTTAGGTCGATCACCATAAATAAAAGAGTGTTTATGTGATTATTATTTGTATGCCAACAACTGTCAATGATGGTGGTGTAGTGTAGGTAGGAGTGGGAGCATCGCTAAACAAGGCACACTTTAGCACGCATATCGGCCCGCTGTGATATCACATAACGTGTTGTCTCCGTTCAATTCACCAGAGTCCTGGTGATCAAACAGAGGCAGTGCACTGAAGCACTTCCATAAGTTAGATCGGAAACCAGCCCGACAGTTTAATGAACCTTGCTATTAACCTAATGGCAAGATTCGATAGCTCCGATAAGACATGGAGAAAGGGAGAGACCACGCTCTCCTCCTCTTTAGCCAATTCACAGCCATGACTAAAGTAATTTTCAGGTAAGCGCAGCCTTCATTCGTGCCTACCCGTGACGCAATGGCCCGTGAGGATGGATAAAACAGAAGAGATGCTTCGACGGTCCAGTTTAAACATTTGATTGGTACATATCCAACCTAGGCCTGGTGAGTCTAGCTATAAAGCAAGGGTCACCTTCCGTTCAGGCCCTATCAGCGTCCAACATATACCTCCGATTGATCGCCACTTCGACGGAGG